>CM077149.1:13652716-14252716 GCA_039583875.1 Platanthera guangdongensis
GAGAACCTAACAACGCATCTTCACAGACCAAAAACTACGAGATCGCCCCTTTCATTCTGGGTGACGGAAGGATCATAGCATTCGAGCCTTTTTTCATGCTTTTCTGAAGAAAGCAGCAATCAATAGCATTTCCCGAATCCTCCCTTCCCGAAAGGGATAATGTGAAACTATTTTTCCTTTCCGAAGGGACCAGGAGATTGTATATAGCCATAACATAAGAAGAATGCAAATAACTCACTTCTTGGTTTTCGACCACCTCAGTCACTATGATCGCCCATGGACATCTCGATCAATTCCGATCCGATTCTTTTCCGATCGAGATGTATGGATCCATGAAGAAGACACCAATATTTTAAAGATTACACAAAAGCAAAACATTTGACGCGAGTCGCGCGTGTTGCTAAGAGCGCGCTCATGTGGGTGATTCAGTGTGTGTTATAGTGATTATGAAATAAATAATTAACAGACTGGTATGCAATAAAATGTGCGGTGTAGTGACCACAGGCATGCTCTCCCCCCAGACTTGAATGTGACAAATCTTAAAATTCAACATTCCAAATAAGATAAAGAGCTAGGGGTAAGAAGTACCTATGCTCAAAATTGAGCATACCAGTCGTCCTGCGTGATTGTCCGATAGCAGCAGGGTTTGTAGCGCTTCCAAAATTATCTAGCACCTGCGAATTAGAGATCCACGCAAAACAAGAAATATATATATATATATATATATATATATATATATATATATATATATATATATATATATATATATATATATATATATATATATAAAGAACACAACACAAAACAGGATCAAGTGGTCCAACTTGGGTTGTCTCCCATGTGCCCTTTTGTTTACCGTCCTTAAGGTGGACCAAATACCTGTATTAAGCATTGTATAGAGTTTTATGTCCACAACAACTAAATAAACAAAAAAAACTAAGCAAGTCCACAGGCAGTTACTTGCAGAACTATCAACAAATTATCAACTAAACATAGATTTATGATAGAGCTCCCCATTAGAGTGAAAAAGGCCAGGGTTTGGAGCCTTAGGATTCAAGTTGGTTTTACCCAATCGGCCCCAAGCCCCTAGCTTCTCACCCTGGAGAGCAACAGAATGAGCAGATCGCAATAAACATTCAATTTTCTTTTTCTCCACGGTGGGAGAACGCCACTTAGAGTAAGCAACTGATTCTCCAACCAAGGTTTTAGGTTTCACCGTCTCCGACGTGATAATGGCAACCAGATCCACCCACAAAACCTTATGATTAAATTATTTATTCATAAATTTAGCATGAGGAGAATCATGCTCCCCTACAAATCCAAACTCAGGAATTTTATCAGCAGCCTCCTCACGAACCATCAACTCCTTCTTCTTTTCCTCATCACTACGCTCTTCTTCAAACACACTTCTTTTCCCCTTCTGCTTCCAATTTTTCTGTTTATCTCTGTTATCCACATTACTAAACAATGCATCAATGATAAAATTAGGAGGGGGTACAGAGGTTCAGTCATGGAGTCAGGTAAGAACGGCGGTTTTACCATATTTTGTACAACCACCTACCCCTTGGAAAAATCCAAGATGGCGCTGCTCTCCCTCAAAAATGTGACTCCCAATATTGGGATCGAAGTATTTTCGATCGGCTCCAATACTTGGAAATCTGCAACGACCTTGGTTCCGTCCACCGTAACTTCAACCTCTTTCAAGTCTCCTTCAGTCTCCACCAGAACTCGGTTTGCTAAAACAAGCGAAGTACGATCATCCGGATTTAATTTAAATTCAAACTTCTCGACGCCTTGCAAAGCGAGAACGTTTCTAGAAGATTTGGAATCATACAGGACGGAGGTCTCGATGTTGTTGATCGAACAAGCGATCACTAGGTCACCGCACACCCCCTCTTCCTTCTCAGCAAGACTCCTCCCCTGATCTACGAGGTTCTTCTCTGTGTTACCGTGAAGAGTCCCTTGGGGATACCCAGCTAGCACCTGGGTCAATTGTCCCAGTTGCACTTCCAGATTCTGCATAGATGCGGTCTGACTAGCCATATTTGATTGAGCGACCTCAACGAACTTCTCCATCATCTCCTCCAAATTACTCTTCTTCGGTGCAGCAGGGGTCTGATTATAACCCGGATTAGGCGGCCTCGGTTGGCTCCCAGAGGCAGAAGCATCCAATTGATGCTGCCCTAGTTGCCATCGTTGGCCACCGACATTTTGGTTCCACGAAAAGTTGGGGTGATTTCTCACCCCCGGGTTATACACATTCCCATACGACACACCCCTATTTTGGTTAGCAATAAAATTCACAGATTCATTCATATTCAAATTATACAGCTCACTAGATAGTACTTCTCCCAGGCATTCATATGTGTGATGGTCGTCCCCTCTGCATCATTGGCAAGAGATTGCCATGATAGGTGCTGCATGGGGAACAGCTGATCCAAGTGCGAAGATTCCATGGGTG
Organism: Platanthera guangdongensis; assembly: GCA_039583875.1. Lineage (NCBI taxonomy): Eukaryota > Viridiplantae > Streptophyta > Magnoliopsida > Asparagales > Orchidaceae > Platanthera > Platanthera guangdongensis. Next base: position 13,655,178 of record CM077149.1, read on the forward strand.
TTCTTCTGAGTATTTCTCCCAGCAGTCCAATATATGTTGTGTAAGGTTGTATCTTGCAGAAGCCTCATAGCTACCTCAGGTGTAAGGTTCATCAACGATCCTCCAGCAGCAGCGTCAATCATAGCCCTATAATTGGGCTAGATGGCGAAGTAGAACTGCCCTACCAAGTTCCAAGGCTGGAACTTATGGTTCGGGCATTTCCTTAGCAAATCATTAAAGCGTTCCAATACCTCTGCCAGGCTATCCTAATCAAACTGGCGAAAGTTACCTATATCCCGACACAGGTTCACAATATTGTCTACCTGATTGAACTTCTCTAGGAATCGCACGGTTTAAAGCATCCCATATTGTGGCAATTCCCGGAGGTAAGCTATGCAGCCACGCCTTGGCTTTATCACGCAGTGAAAATGGAAATAGCCTCATCATCACTGTCTCATCGGGTATTCTGCCATAACAGAAGGTCCCGCATATCTCAAAAAAATCTGAGAGATGTGTTGGGTACATTGGTTTAAATGTACCTGATTTGAAGAAACCTCACCCTACTCAATGATATAAATCAAAATGTATTTGCTGTATTGTTGAGTTGCCTTGTGCAGGTTAAGTATTTGCAGGGAAAGCAGAAAAGATTCTAAGTCCATGTGTCGACACCCAGAAGAAATGTGTCGACACTTAAGAAGACTTGTGTCGACACCCAGGCAAGCAGTGTCGACACTTGGAGTACTTGTGTCGACACCAGGGATGCAGTGTCGACACCAAACAGAAAGTGTCGACACAAGGAGCTGTGTCGACACTCAATGAAGAAAAGTCCAGTGAAGCTGTGTCGACACTTAGCAGTTGTGTCGACACCCAGAGGAACTGTGTCTACATCAGAAAGTGTCGACACTTGGAGGCTGTGTCGACACTCAGTAAAAGTCAGCAGAGTCTAAGTACAAGTGTCGAAATAATAAAGAATGTGTCGACACTCAGCAGAAGAGTCAACACTTGAAGAAAGTGTCGACACAAGAAAGAATGTGTCGACACTCAGTAGAAGACTCAACACTTGAAGAAAGTGTCGACACAAGGAGCTGTGTCGTCACTTAGCAAAGTTCAACAATATTATAAGTACAAGTGTCGACACAAAGGAGATGTGTCGACACTCAGCAAAAGTCTCAACATAAGAAGATGTGTCAACACAAGGAGCTGTGTCGACACTCAGCAAGTATCAACACAGAAGGCATGTGTCGACACCAAGAAGATGTGTCGACACTGAACAAGTTCAACACATGAAGATGTGTCAACACAAAGGAGTTGTGTCGACACTTACAAGAATTCAACAAAGAACTAAAGAACAAGGAGTTGTGTCGACACACATTATCAGTGTCGACACATGATGAAGAAGCTGTGTCGAGAAGTAATTTCTACAACACAAGAAGTTGTGTCGACACCTTGAAGGCTAGTGTCGACACTTAGTCAACTTGTGTCGACACTTAGTCTATAAGTGTCGACACTTAAATACAGACTGTCTCGACACTTTCAGACAGTTACAGTTATTTCAAGAACTGACTGGATGACTTGACAGCTGCCATTCCAGCCGGTCTATTGCACCTGTCAGAGTTGTCAGAAAGCTGTTAGAAACCGGATCAGCCGGTCACCATGAAGAAAGTCTATATAAAGGCTTATACATTCTACAGATAATAAGTTGTTGAAAATGCAATTCATTGAAGACTTTCAAGTGAAGTTCTAAGTAGTTGGAGAGAGAGCTCCATCCAAGAAGACAGCCGTTGGAACTAGGCTGAGAAGAAGGGTTCAGACTTTGTTCTGAATCTTAAGTTGCAGAGATCAAGGATCAGCTGCAGAGCAGATCAACCCTATTGTGTTCTACATTCAAGAAGCTTTGAAGAATAGCCAAGTGAGGTTGATCTCAGCAGAGTTCTTCCAAGAACTCATCAAGAACCTATCAACTCATCTCTCTATTTAGAGTTGTAGGTATATACACTTTGTATTTTATATTTCTTGTAGGATCCTTAGGGATCCGAGTTGTAAGCCTGTAATTATAAAGGCTGAGTGGTAGGGCCTGTGTGCCTGAGTGTAGGAGATCTGATTCTCTGAGTGTAGGTCTGTTGTGGTTGAGTGTAGGCTTTGTGAAGAAGCTGAGTGTAGGTCTTTGAAGAAGACTGAGCTGTAGGGCCTTGGGCCTGAGCTGTAGGAACCTGGTTGAGGTTCTGAGTGTAAGATCTGAGGATCTGAGATAGTGGAGGAGTTTGGCTGAATCTAGTACACTACTAGATAAGTGAAGGGGGAAAGTGGATGTACCCAAACCTTGGGGAACCACTATAAATTTGTGTGTTCACTGTGTGCTTGATTGATTATTGTGATTGCTATTTGACTGCTGTGTAGAATTAGTTATAAATCTGTGATATAACCTACAATCTGCCTAAAAGGTTTTAAAAAAGATTAAGTCACCTATTCACCCCCCCCCTCTAGGTGATTAGGTACAATTTCTTTCAAGTGGTATCAGAGGGAGGTTGCTCAAAAAGGACATAACTGTCTGAGTAGATCCTGTTGGCAGATTAAGTGAAATCAAGAAAATCAAGAAATATGGGTTCAACAGAGAATCATAAGGAACTTGGATCCATGAATATACCCATTTGCAGAAAAGAAATTTTTAGCATCTGGAAGGAAAGGGTGAGACTATTTATGGAAGCCTCAGACCCTAGAATATATATCATAGTTAAAGAAGGGCCATATGTGCCTATGAAGGTTTCAGTTCTGGATGCAAATCAGAGAACACCTAAGGACTTCTCTGAAATGACAAAAGATGAGATAATTCTAGCCACAATGGACAAAAGGGCTCAGAATATCATTGTGAGTGCCATAGATGATGCTACCTTTCAGAATTTAATAAACTGTAAGACATCTAAGGAGATGTGGGATACCTTGATAGTGTATATGGAGGGTTCTGAAGAAGTGAGGCAAGACAGAAAGTCTTTGCTAAACCAAGAATATGAAAGTTTCAGGCAAGGTAGGACTGATAGCATAACAAAATGCTATAAGAAATTCTATAGGATTGTGAATGAGCTAATGTCCTATGGAAGAGATTTCAATAATTATGAGCTAAATGATAAGTTCTTGAGGTCCCTAACAAAGGATTGGGACACCAAGATCTGTGCCATTAGGGAAATGGCCAAGTTAGCAGATATTCCCCCTCCAACTTTGTTTGGAAAACTGCTGTCCTATGAAATGCAGTTGATGGTAAAGAAGGAGGAGGAGAAGACTACAAGAAGTGAGCACAAAGAAAGAGCAGTGGCATTCAAAACAGAAGCCACCAAGAAATACAAAAGTAAGTCTTCATCTCCACCTCCAAAAGTGACTGAGACTGAGTCAGATGATTCAGAAAGCAGAAAGTCTGAAAGCAGTGAAAGTGATGAGGACTTTGCAGCCTTCACAAGACACTTTCAGAAGTTCCTAAATAAGAAACAGTGGAGGACTAAGCCATCCACAACACATAGGTCATCAAAGAATGACAGAAGAAAGCCCAAGTCAAAAAGAACTACATCTTCAAAATAGTTTGTTATTGTTGTAACAAACAGGACATGTTTTGCTGACTGCCCTGAGAAGAGAAAAGAATCTACTGATAAGAAAAAGACACAATTCAAGGCAAGAAGTAAAGTCTTTTATTGCCAGAAGGAGAAAGCCTGTCAGACATGTCTTCATCAGAAACTGAGTAGAAGCTGAAGCATACATAAGACATTTGCTGAGGAAGAGGAAGAGAGTTCATCCAGATAATGAATCCATATATGAGCAGAGGACATCCAGTGCCAAGGACTGATGGCCATAACAGAAGGTGACAAAATCCAGGAGCAGCCTGGACCTAGTAAGGTACAAAATTGTTCTTTAAGTTTCAATTTCCTTGTGCTAGTTCAGAATCAGATTCATCATCATCGAGTGAATGAGAGTGCATCTGAGTCTGAAGGGGATATACATCATTAATGGATGAATATAGAGTTCTGTTGCAAGCATTTAAGAAAAGCAAATCCTTGTCCAAGAGTCAGGCTAAGGAGATTGCAAGTCTCAAAGTGGCTGCAACTGATTTTGAGAAAGTTTTTGATCAAAACTTAATGAGATAGCCAGACTGAAAAACATAACTGTTATTCAGATGGGTACTAACATTAAGAATGATCAAATCAGAAAGCTGGAGATTAGTCTTCAGAAGGAGAGAGACATTGTTGCTAGGTTTCTAAACCTAAGTCTGTTCTACCCTTAATTGATGAATTTGTTCATCATAAAGGCAAAACTGGATTAGGGTTTACTAGACCTGCTAGGACTGCTCAGTCCAAGTCTAAGGGCAAAGCCCCAGCTCTCAACAAGCCAGCTGTAGATAAAACAACTAGGGATGTACCTAAGCAAAGGTACAATAGGTTTGAGTGCTGGTGCTGTGGCAAGGTAGGCCACTATGTCATAGACTGTTGGCACAATTCTAGTGCCAAAGTGAGTAGCAAACTTCCTGTTGGAAGATCTGCAGGTAGCTTTGTTAAGAGGCAAACTAACCAGCACCAAGGACCCAAGAATTCTTTGGGTTCTAAGGTCAACATATCTGTTTTGCAGGTGAGTCCAAGTGGCCATGCCCCAATATGGTACTTGGACAGTGGATGTTCCAGACATATGACTGGAACTAGGGGATTGCTAAAGGACTTCACACCAATCAAGGATGGTCCTAAAGTCATCTTTGGTGGTTCTGAAAAAGGAATCATCAAGGATTTTGGTAACATTTCTAGCACCCATATAACTATTACTCAAGTGGCTTATGTTAAAGGTTTGAAACATAACCTTATTAGTATAAGTCAATTGAGTGATCTAGGGTATGACATCTCATTTGTCAAAGATGGTTGTCATATCAGGAGGTCAAATGATCAAGAGATCATTTTGACAGGTTATAGAAAGAGGAATGTCTATTGCCTAGACATTATGTGTGAGACCAATGGTTCTCTAGTTTGTCTTGTAGCTGATGAGAAAGTCTCTTATTGTGTCAAATGGTACAAGAGGCTAGCCCATCTCAACTACAAGACAATTGACCAACTCTATAGCAAAGAGTTAGTGAGGAATGATCCTCAAGTTAAGTGTATTAAAGATGGAATATGCTCAGCTTGTCAAAAGGGCAAGCAGACTAGATCCACCTTTAATAGCATTGAAAACAAAGATGCTGTGAGGTGTTTATACCTCTTGCATATGGATCTCTTTGGTCCTATGCCAGTTCACAGCCTAGGTAGGAAGGTCTATACCTTTGTGGTTGTAGATGACTACTCAAGGTTTTCCTGGGTGTTCTTCCTTAGACAGAAATCTGAAACACCTAGTATCTTCTATAGCTTTGTCAAACAAATTCAGAATGAACTAGACAGTACAGTGGTCAAGATAAGAAGTGACCATGGTACTGAATTCCAGTCTGATAGCATGACAAAACTATGTGAAGAATTTGGGATATTTCAGGAGTTTTATTCACCAAGAACACCTCAGCAAAATTGCATTGCTGTGAGGAAAAATAGAACCTTGATTGAGGCTGGTAGAACCCTATTAAGTGATACATCTCTACCAGAATATTTTTGGGCTGAGGCAGTGAATAATGCATGCCATGTAATTAATAGGGCTACCATTACTAAAAGCCACAACAAGACCCCCTATGAGATTGTGAAAGGCAAAAAACCAAACCTATCCTATTTCAGGATCTTTGGTTGTAAGTGCTTTATACTTAACAATGGTAAGTCTTACTTGACTAAGTTTGCTGTCAAGTCCCAAGAGGGGATCTTTGTTGGGTACAACAACAATAGTAAGGCTTATAGAGTCTATAACTTGTCTACTCAAGTTGTAGAAGAGTCAGTACATGTAGTATTTGATGAAACTAGACTTATTAACAATGAGTTGTCTAGTAGTATTTGCAGCTCCACAGGTGTAACTAAGAAGATGGACAAGCTCACTATTGAAGAAAAACCTACTGCAAGTCAGCATGTAGATGATAGTGGATGTTGTCCAGGGAGAGTACTACATGTATCTAATGCAGAAGAAGATCAAGGAGTGCAGCAAGATGAAGAAGCTGAAGGAGTTCAACCTGAAGTCAGGATGCCTCCAGCTAATAGACATATAAGAGATCATCCAGCAGAACAAATCATTGGTGATCTAAGACAAGGGGTACAAACAAGGAGCAGAAATCTGAATGTCGTACTCTACTCCAGTTTTCTATCCCAAGTAGAGCTAAAAAGGTTTGAAGAAGCCATCCTAGACCCTCATTAGATTGAGGCAATGCAAGAAGAGCTGAATCAGTTCAAGAGATGCAAAGTCTGGGAGCTTGTTCCTAAACTAAAAGACCACAACATAATTGGAACCAAGTGGATCTTTAGGAACAAGATGGATGAACATGGAGTGATTGTCAAGAACAAAGCAGGACTGGTTGCTAAGGGATATAGGCAGGAAGAAGGTATTGACTTTGATCAAACCTTTGCTTCAGTAGCCAGACTGGAAGCCATAAGGATGTTCCTGGCCTATGCAACCTATCAAGGATCTAAAGTCTACCAAATGGATGTAAAGTCACCCTTTTTGAATGACAATCTGAAAGAGGAAGTCTATGTGGAACAGCCATCAGGTTTTTGTAGATTCAACTCAACCTAATTATGTCTATAGACTTAGGAAGGCTTTGTATGAGTTAAAACAAGCCCCTAGGGCTTGGTATGAAACCCTGTCTAGTTTCCTCATTGAGAATAAATTCACAAGGGGAAAATAGACAAGACTCTATTCCTTAGGGAATCCAGAGGCAAGATTATACTAGTCTAAATATATGTAGATGACATCATATTTGGGTCTACTGAAAGTAGTCTTTGCAAAAAGTTTGCAAACTAATGCAAGGACAATTTGAGATGAGTAGTATGGGGGAACTTAAGTTCTTCTTGGGTCTCCAAGTTAGACAAACTAAGAATGGTTTATCCATATGTCAGTCTAAGTTCACCCTTGAACTGATAAGGAAGTATTGTATGGATTCATCCAGTACCAATGAAAACTCCTATGGGTCAAGTATGTCTCTTAGGGGCATAGCCACTTGGACTCACCTGCAAAACAGATTTTGGTAACTAGGGGATTGCTAAAGGACTTCACACCAATCAAGGATGGTCCTAAAGTCATCTTTGGTGTTCTGAAAAAGGAATGATCAAGGATTTTGGTAACATTTCTAGCACCCATATAACTATTACTCAAGTGGCTTATGTTAATGGTTTGAAACATAACCTTATTAGTATAAGTCAATTGAGTGATCTAGGATATGACATCTCATTTGTCAAAGATGGTTGTCATATCAGGAGGTCAAATGATCAAGAGATCATTTTGACAGGTTATAGAAAGAGGAATGTCTATTGCCTATACATTATGTGTGAGACCAATGGTTCTCCAGTGTGTCTTGTAGCTGATGAGAAAGTCTCTCATTGTGTCAAATGGTACAAGAGGCTAGCCCATCTCAACTACAAGACAATTGACCAACTCTATAGCAAAGAGTTAGTAAGGAATGATCCTCAGGTTAAGTGTATTAAAGATGGAATATGCTCAGCTTGTCAAAAGGGCAAGCAGACTAGATCCACCTTTAATAGCATTGAAAACAAAGATGCTGTGAGGTGTTTATACCTCTTGCATATGGATCTCTTTGGTCCTATGCCAGTTCACAGCCTAGGTAGGAAGGTCTATACCTTTGTGGTTGTAGATGACTACTCAAGGTTTTCCTGGGTGTTCTTCCTTAGACAGAAATCTGAAACACCTAGTATCTTCTATAGCTTTGTCAAATAAATTCAGAATGAACTAGACAGTACAGTGGTCAAGATAAGAAGTGACCATGGTACTGAATTCCAGTCTGATAGCATGACAAAACTATGTGAAGAATTTGGAATATTTCAGGAGTTTTATTCACCAAGAACACCTCAGCAAAATTGCATTGCTGAGAGGAAAAATAGAACCTTGATTGAGGCTGGTAGAACCCTATTAAGTGATACATCTCTACCAGAATATTTTTGGGCTGAGGCAGTGAATAATGCATGCCATGTAATTAATAGGGCTACCATTACTAAAAGCCACAACAAGACCCCTATGAGATTGTGAAAGGCAAAAAACCAAACCTATCCTATTTCAGGATCTTTGGTTGTAAGTGCTTTATACTTAACAATGGTAAGTCTTACTTGACTAAGTTTGCTGTCAAGTCCCAAGAGGGATCTTTGTTGGGTACAACAACAATAGTAAGGCTTATAGAGTCTATAACTTGTCTACTCAAGTTGTAGAAGAGTCAGTACATGTAGTATTTGATGAAACTAGACTTATTAACAATGAGTTGTCTAGTAGTATTTGCAGCTCCACAGGTGTAACTAAGAAGATGGACAAGCTCACTATTGAAGAAAAACCTACTGCAAGTCAGCATGTAGATGATAGTGGATGTTGTCCAGGGAGAGTACTACATGTATCTAATGCAGAAGAAGATCAAGGAGTGCAGCAAGATGAAGAAGCTGAAGGAGTTCAACCTGAAGTCAGGATGCCTCCAGCTAATAGACATATAAGAGATCATCCAGCAGAACAAATCATTGGTGATCTAAGACAAGGGTACAAACAAGGAGCAGAAATCTGAATGCCGTACTCTACTCCAGTTTTCTATCCCAAGTAGAGCTAAAAAGGTTTGAAGAAGCCATCCTAGACCCTCATTAGATTGAGGCAATGCAAGAAGAGCTGAATCAGTTCAAGAGATGCAAAGTCTGGGAGCTTGTTCCTAAACTAAAAGACCACAACATAATTGGAACCAAGTGGATCTTTAGGAACAAGATGGATGAACATGGAGTGATTGTCAAGAACAAAGCAGGACTGGTTGCTAAGGGATATAGGCAGGAAGAAGGTATTGACTTTGATCAAACCTTTGCTTCAGTAGCCAGACTGGAAGCCATAAGGATGTTCCTGGCCTATGCAACCTATCAAGGATCTAAAGTCTACCAAATGGATGTAAAGTCACCCTTTTTGAATGACAATCTGAAAGAGGAAGTCTATGTGGAACAGCCATCAGGTTTTGTAGATTCAACTCAACCTAATTATGTCTATAGACTTAGGAAGGCTTTGTATGAGTTAAAACAAGCCCCTAGGGCTTGGTATGAAACCCTGTCTAGTTTCCTCATTGAGAATAAATTCACAAGGGGGAAAATAGACAAGACTCTATTCCTTAGGGAATCCAGAGGCAAGATTATACTAGTCTAAATATATGTAGATGACATCATATTTGGGTCTACTGAAAGTAGTCTTTGCAAAAAGTTTGCAAAACTAATGCAAGGACAATTTGAGATGAGTAGTATGGGGGAACTTAAGTTCTTCTTGGGTCTCCAAGTTAGACAAACTAAGAATGGTTTATCCATATGTCAGTCTAAGTTCACCCTTGAACTGATAAGGAAGTATTGTATGGATTCATCCAGTACCATGAAAACTCCTATGGGGTCAAGTATGTCTCTTAGGGGCATAGCCACTTGGACTCACCTGCAAAACAGATTTTGGTAACTAGGGGATTGCTAAAGGACTTCACACCAATCAAGGATGGTCCTAAAGTCATCTTTGGTGGTTCTGAAAAAGGAATGATCAAGGATTTTGGTAACATTTCTAGCACCCATATAACTATTACTCAAGTGGCTTATGTTAAAGGTTTGAAACATAACCTTATTAGTATAAGTCAATTGAGTGATCTAGGATATGACATCTCATTTGTCAAAGATGGTTGTCATATCAGGAGGTCAAATGATCAAGAGATCATTTTGACAGGTTATAGAAAGAGGAATGTCTATTGCCTATACATTATGTGTGAGACCAATGGTTCTCCAGTGTGTCTTGTAGCTGATGAGAAAGTCTCTCATTGTGTCAAATGGTACAAGAGGCTAGCCCATCTCAACTACAAGACAATTGACCAACTCTATAGCAAAGAGTTAGTGAGGAATGATCCTCAGGTTAAGTGTATTAAAGATGGAATATGCTCAGCTTGTCAAAAGGGCAAGCAGACTAGATCCACCTTTAATAGCATTGAAAACAAAGATGCTGTGAGGTGTTTATACCTCTTGCATATGGATCTCTTTGGTCCTATGCCAGTTCACAGCCTAGGTAGGAAGGTCTATACCTTTGTGGTTGTAGATGACTACTCAAGGTTTTCCTGGGTGTTCTTCCTTAGACAGAAATCTGAAACACCTAGTATCTTCTATAGCTTTGTCAAATAAATTCAGAATGAACTAGACAGTACAGTGGTCAAGATAAGAAGTGACCATGGTACTGAATTCCAGTCTGATAGCATGACAAAACTATGTGAAGAATTTGGAATATTTCAGGAGTTTTATTCACCAAGAACACCTCAGCAAAATTGCATTGCTGAGAGGAAAAATAGAACCTTGATTGAGGCTGGTAGAACCCTATTAAGTGATACATCTCTACCAGAATATTTTTGGGCTGAGGCAGTGAATACTGCATGCCATGTAATTAATAGGGCTACCATTACTAAAAGCCACAACAAGACCCCCTATGAGATTGTGAAAGGCAGAAAACCAAACCTATCTTATTTCAGGATCTTTGGTTGTAAGTGCTTTATACTTAACAATGGTAAGTCTTACTTGACTAAGTTTGTTGTCAAGTCCCAAGAGGGGATCTTTGTTGGGTACAACAACAATAGTAAGGCTTATAGAGTCTACAACTTGTCTACTCAAGTTGTAGAAGAGTCAGTACATGTAGTATTTGATGAAACTAGACTTATTAACAATGAGTTGTCTAGTAGTATTTGCAGCTCCACAGGTGTAACTAAGAAGGTGGACAAGCTCACTATTGAAGAAGAACCTACTACAAGTCAGCATGTAGATGATAGTGGCTGTTGTCCAGGGGGAGTACTACATGTATCTAATGCAGAAGAAGATCAAGGAGTGCAGTAAGATGAAGAAGCTGAAGGAGTTCAACCTGAAGTCAGGATGCCTCCAGCTAATAGACATATAAGAGATCATCCAGCAGAACAAATCATTGGTGATCTAAGACAAGGGGTACAAACAAGGAGCAGAAATCTGAATGTAGTACTCTACTCCAGTTTTCTATCCCAAGTAGAGCTAAAAAGGTTTGAAGAAGCCATCCTAGACCGTCATTGGATTGAGGCAATGCAAGAAGAGCTGAATCAGTTCAAGAGATGCAAAGTCTGGGAGCTTGTTCCTAAACCAAAAGACCACAACATAATTGGAATCAAGTGGATCTTTAGGAACAAGATGGATGAACATGGAGTGATTGTCAAGAACAAAGCAAGACTGGTTGCTAAGGGATATAGGCAGGAAGAAGGTATTGACTTTGATCAAACCTTTGCTTCAGTAGCCAGACTGGAAGCCATAAGGATGTTCCTGGCCTATGCAACCTATGAAGGATTTAAAGTCTACCAAATGGATATAAAGTCACCCTTTTTGAATGACAATCTGAAAGAGGAACTCTATGTGGAACAGCCATCAGGTTTTGTTTATTCAACTCAACCTAATTATGTCTATAGACTTAGGAAGGCTTTGTATGAGTTAAAACAAGCCCCTAGGGCTTGGTATGAAACCCTGTCTAGTTTCCTCATTGAGAATAAATTCACAAGGGGGAAAATAGACAAGACTCTATTCCTTAGGGAATCCAGAGGCAAGATTATACTAGTCCAAATACATGTAGATGACATCATATTTGGGTCTACTGAAAGTAGTCTTTGCAAAAAGTTTGCAAAACTAATGCAAGGACAATTTGAGATGAGCAGTATGAGGGAACTTAAGTTGTTCTTGGGTCTCCAAGTTAGACAGACTGAGAATGGTTTATCCATATGTCAGTCTAAGTTCACCCTTGAACTGATAAGGAAGTATGGTATGGATTCATCCAGTACCATGAAGACTACTATGGGCTCAAGTATGTCTCTTAGCAAAGATGATGCAGGGAAACCTGTAGATGAGACTTTGTATAGAGGGATAGTTGGCTCCCTTCTATACTTGACTGCAAGTAGACCAGATATCATGTATGCTACATGTGTCTGTGCAAGGTACCAAGCATGCCCTAAAGAGTCTCATTTGACAGCAGTCAAAAGAATACTGAGATATCTAAAGGGCACTCCTTATCTAGGCCTTTGGTACCCTAGGAATGGAGACTTTGAACTAACAGGTTATTCAGATGCATATTTTGCAGGCTGCAAAGAAGACAGAAAAAGTACAACTGGAACCTGTCAATTCCTAGGTGGAAGACTGATATCTTGGAGTAGTAAGAAGCAAACAAGTGTGGCTTTCTCCACAGCAGAATCAGAATATGTGGCTGCAGGAAGTTGCTGTGCTCAACTTCTATGGATACAACATCAGCTTGAGGATTATGGTATTCAAGTAAGTAGAACACCACTGTTTTGTGATTCTACTAGTGCTATATCTATTGCTAACAATCCTTTTTCCCATAGTAGAACTAAACATATTGAGATAAAATATCATTTTCTAAGGGAACATGTAGAAAAAGAAGATATATCACTTGAGTATGTAAATACATATAATCAACTAGCTGGCATGTATACTAAGCCCCTAGAAGAAACCAAATTCAATAGGTTCAAAATTGAATTAGGTATGATAAACTTAGAATAAGTTTACAGAAATAGCTAAGTAAAAAGGTGTCGACACACAGAGTTATCTGTGTCGACACAGAAAAGTGGTGTCGACACTTTAGGGAAAAGGTGTCGACACATCTAGAAAGGTGGTGTCGACACTTCAGAAAATTAGTGTCGACACATACAGAGTCGGTGCCGACACATAGACAAGTGTCGACACATATGTTCTGTCGACTATACTTGTGTCGACACATAGGTGTCGAGACATTAGAAGTCTGTGTCGACACCTATCAACAGTGTCGACACAATTTAAGTTAGTTAACCCCCCCTTTCATCTTCAATCCTAGAAAGGTATAAATAGGATTTTGCCATTGTCCGTCGACACGCACACCAAAGTTTCGAGACCAAACTTGTGTGTCGACACCTCTCTTCTCTCCATTCAAATTCTTCAAACCCTAATGGCGCCAAAGCTCGAGGAGAATGTGAACGAAGGCTATGAACTGGTGCGGCATGCGTTTGACGATGCATCACAAGAGATCAAGGATGTGGTAACCCTAGTCGCAAACTCAGGGTTAGATTTTCTTGTGTCAGAACCAACCAAGATTTGGAAGAAAGAAGTTCTAGAGTTTCTGAATGGAGCAACCCTAGACGAATCAGGATTCAAGATAAAGTCCAGGGTTCATGGAGAAAAAGTGAAGGTCTCACCAAAGAGTTTAAGAAAGGTCCTAAACCTACCTAGGACAAAAGAAGAGAATGACGTTACTGCTTCTAAGACCAGAGAAGCATTAACTTGGTGTGGTCTAGATTCCAAGCTGAAAATTGGATCAGTATTCAAAAGGAAGGGCATGAACAGCCAGGGGAAATTTCTCTCAGAAATTGTTGGCAAAGTTATCCTGTGCAAGTCTGGAGGACATGACAGGATTTCAGCTTACATGTTCAGCATCATAACAAGGATTATCTTTCAACTAACTACTGATTGGTCTGCAGTATTATTTGAGAAGATTAAGGAGAGCCTGAAGAAACCCAATTTGGGTAGAATACTTAGTCTTTACTTGGCTAGTAGTATACCAGAAGTAATGAGTCAAGCTGCTGGATCAAAGATCAACCACATGAGGAAGATGGACATGAGGATCTTCTCTAGATGGGACAAAGTTTTAACTAAGGAGATGCCTACTCCTGAGAAAGTAACACCCCTAAAGAAGAAGAAGAAGATAGCCCCTGTGGCTCAAGAGTCATCTAGCAGCTCTGAGGAGCAAGTTGTCTTTACACCAGATGATGAACAAGAACCTAGAGATGCTGGGAAGTCTCCAGCTCAACAAGATGATGCAAAAAGGCAGGGGGAGCGACCTCAAGCTAGCCCCATACACCAGGATTCTATCCAGGGGGAGCCTCTAGTAGTGGAAGAGCCAACTCCACTAGAAAGTGATCAAGCAAGCCACACTATCCTTGAGGTAATCTCAGAAATCAATCAATTAGATTTCCTTGTTGAGAGTGAAGTTATAATTGACAACTTATCTGATGTTAATCAACAACCTCAGATTAATAGTCAACCCCCAGATGTTGTCATGGAGGACACATCTGTTGTTGAAACCAAAAACTTGGTCTCTGTGGAGTTTGGGGTCCCTCGAAAGGGGTGACCTCACACCTACTACACTCAAGAGAATGTCACGGACCGAAGACTTGGGAAACTAGGAACAGACTCTCGGCTCTAGCGCGGAGGTCCCACCTCACACCCAGAAGGCTACCTGAGCTCTTCCCCTCCCTAGCCAATGCTCGAGCTAGGGTGCCTTGGATAAGCCCTCTCTACTCTACCAAGGAGGAACTAAGGGAGGAGGAAGCCAAAAAAGATCCTCCCCAAAGGCACCCAAGGGGGTCTTTTTATAGTTTTTCCAAGTCCTGGGGGGCAAAAATGACCAAAATACCCCTACGACCAAAAGGCCTCGGGCCAGTAGAAAACAACCACGCCGGGGGGTAAAGGGGTAATCCCCCCCGAGGGCAAGACAGTAAAAGCAAGGGGGCAAGGGCGAGAAGGCTGGGCAAGCTGGCGGCCTGCGAGCTGGGGCGGCCTGCGAGTTGGGGCGGCTTGCGAGCTGGGGCGTGTTGGATCCGGAGGCCAACCTTAGAGGGGGGGGGGGGTGAATAAGGTTTTATAAATTTCGCTTGAATAAACGGGATCTTAACGCAAACCACACCACAAGTGAAGATTTTAAACACAAGTATTAAATTCAATAACAATCAATTTCATACAAGTACAAGATGAGTGTTTTACAGTACGATCTTCATGACGTCGAAGATCAAAGACGAAGAGAAGAAAACTTTGGGTTTTCTATACCGACCCAAAACCCGGACCGGTTGGCTCTCTCACTTTCTCCCCGAAAGGTCTTAGAGCCGCTCTTCACCTCCACACCCGGAAGGGTCTTAGAGCACCGCTAGATCCCCGATCTAGACGCCCCAAATCCCGGGACGATTTTCCACGGAATCCAACCCGGATCCCGACGACCTTCCCCGGTCGATTTCCCTTACCACTTACAACAATAGAAGAAGAAAAAGATACACAAAGAGATTACAAAATATATTCGTTAAAGTTTAGGTTCTCCCTCTTGAGAAGTTCTCCGGACAGATCTACGGCCGGTGCTTGTGATCTTCGATGAAACGCACCCGGTCGCTAGACGTAGACGATGCGAAGCCTTGATCGCCGGAGTTCTTCGATCTCGAACGGGAGGAAGAAGCCTTGCTTTTTCTTTGACGAAGACGAGTAGAACGGACGTAGGAAGACGGCCGAACTTAGTATTCCTGGAGCACTTCGTCAATAATCTCTGGAGGCTTAGGTCTTGAGGAAACGGCGCTGCTTTTTATACGTCTTGGAGAAAATAGACTACCGCCTGCGATAACTCTATCGCCGGGCGGTAGGTTCGCGCGTAACGCCTGCCAGCTGTCTCCACACGTCTCCCGAAACGGCAACTATAACTGCTCATTAAGGAAACTGCCGTTTCAAAAGAGCTATCGCCGGGCGGTAAAGGTTACCGCGCCCAGTCAGAGCGATAGCGCCATTTCGCCAGATAATTCTACCGCCTGCGATAAGACTATCGCCTGAGCGGTAGGTACCATCGTCGACGATCGTCCCCTCGATGCACGTCGACCGGATACCGCCGGCGGTAGCGTCTGTCGCCGGGCGGTAGCTTTTGATTGTCGACGATCCTTCTTTAGCTGATAAATGGGCTGTCGACCATCGAACCGATATGCGTCGATCGAGATGGTTACCGCGCTGCAATAAGGTTGTCGCCGGGTGGTAGTAACCTTTTGAAGCTCTTCTCCTTTCCTTTCACCTATCAGCCTGCACACTCTATCACACAACCAATCTCATCAAATACAAGCAGGGAGTTGATATTCTCAAACCTAAGGAGTGTGAAACCATGTTCCAACAAACTCCCCCTTTTGATAATATCAATCCCGTTCATGATAAACCAAAATCAAGTAGATAGAGTGCCAGAATAGATGTATGTAGCAACGTAGAACAGTATAAAGTAGAGTATCAGAGTAAAATGATATTGAACAAATAAGCAATACACACCTATATCGATCCCGTTCAATCCTGTTCTATCCTACTACATACTCCCCCTATCGGTGGGACGCTCCCCCTATCTATGAGCACACACACACCTCAATACGCTCCCCCTATCATGAACACTACCTCCAATACCTTCTCCCCCTTTGATAATATCAAAAGAATGGGCGAGGCCAACCGACCAAGGAGGATGAAAATTGTAGGCGAGAGATAACGTAATATAGACCTACAAAGCACTTGAAATCAGAGAGTTGTAAAACAGGGTCAAAATCAGGAGCAAACGCAAATCAGAGTGAAGAAAATGGACTATATGCACGAGACATAGCACACATCAAGTATGACATGAATGTTTGCAGGGTTTAGATAAATAGAGAGAAAAATAGGCAAGCACAAATATCGTCATGAGAGAAAAAAAATATGCCAGTACGTATTGTGTGAAAAACATCGAATGTAGTTGAGGTCCAATTCTTATGCGCGGAAGATTTAAATAAGATAATGACATGTGCACGTGTAGCACCAAGAGACAAAACATTCAATAGAGATATCAGGCAGACATGTTTTATATCAAGCAAACTAACGATGCTAACACCAAAGAGATATAGTGAAAAATCACGTCACATGACATAGTGCGGCATAAAGAAATTAAATCAAGGGCACAAATCATAAAGTGTAGTCCATGCACAAGATCGAAACGACTTTTTAATCCAAGGTGCTCACCCTCACAATGCTTATGAAGACTTATCAGGAGGGATGAGTAGTGCTTGGGGGGTCTGTAAGCGGGATTTGATGGCCATCATTTTATTTTGGAGTTAGGCCACCAACTTTATACATAATCAAAGCAGAACAAGACCCCAAGTCAATCGAAATCTACCCACATAGGTAGATCCACTTTAACTTGTTTACATTGGACATATGCCTTTCTAGTTTTGGCCCAAAAATTTAATTAGCATAGACACGCGCAATTTGATTTCATGACATTGATTGTTCAAGATATATCAGAGATGTTAAAGTTAGTGTCACGATTTATAGCATGTCAGCTTATTATCTCAGGTTGAGTGTATGATCAAGTAGTGTGTGAGAGGTGTAATAATTATCGTAAATAAATCCTCACACATACTTAGAGGCATAGACAACGTACACCCACATTAATTTTTGCACTCAATAGCTAGACAAAAATTTAACTTCGCTCATCATGACAGGATACCAATGTGCCGTACAAATTGACAAAAAGATTAGCAAACATTGTATATACTTGAAAATATACCACGACTCGGTCATATGAGCCCCAAACCAACTAGTCAGTTTTTTTTTTTTTTTTTTTTGAATTTTTGAAAACAATTTTAGCCACAACCAGGGAACTACCAAAAACAGCACGAGCAGGAAAAAAAACGAACAGTACATATGTTTTTTTTTTGTTTTTCTTTTTGTATTTGGTGTTACAACTTTGAACAGAACAAACATGAAACCAAAAAAAAAACAAAACTACAAACACAAGAAAAAAATATAACAAAAATTAGGACGATAAATCAAGAATCCCAAGTTCGAGTCGTAGAAGCGAAAAACGAGCATCCGGAAGCGGTTTAGTAAGAATGTCCGCGAGTTGATCATCGGTCCCAATAAAGACGACACTCACATTCTCTTTCTTAATGTGGTCGCGAATAAAGTGATGTCGAACGTCTATGTGTTTGGACCGAGAGTGATGCACCGGATTATACGTTAAGTCTATCGCACTCTTGTTGTCGCACCTAAGTGTGATGTTGCGAAAAGAAAGACCAAAGTCTTCTAAAGTTTGCGACATCCAAAGTGCCTGTGCACAGCAACTTCCTAAGGCGATATACTCGGCTTCGGCGGTCGAAAGAGCCACCGAGTTTTGCTTACGACTCGACCACGAGACAAGTGCCGGGCCTAAAAAATGACAAGTACCGCTAGTGCTCTTGTGGTCAAGAGAGCAACCGGAATAATCGGAGTCAGAATATCCATGAAGGGTAAAATCATCCGAGTGAGGGTACCACAACCCGAGGTGTTGCGTGCCACGGAGATAGCGAAAAATATGTTTTACCGCTTTAAAGTGAGACTCCCTAGGGTCAGCTTGAAAACGGGCACACATACCTACCGCAAACGTGATATCGGACCGTGACGCACTCAAGTATAACAGAGATCCAATCATGCCCCGAAACATTGTTTGATCCACAGAGATTCCACTCTCGTCTTTTCCTAATTTAAGGGACGCACTCATCGGAGTTTTGACTTGTTTTAAAGATTCAAAACCAAAACGTACAAGCATATCTTTTATATATTTGGATTGATTTATGAAAATTCCGTCTGGTCGTTGAGAAATTTGAAATCCTAAAAAATAATTGAGTTCTCCCACAAGGCTCATTTCAAATTCAGATTTCATTAAACTCACAATCTCTTCAACCAACTTCTCATTAGTCGCTCCAAAAATAATACCGTCAATGTAAATTTGGAGGATAACGAGATCCGAATTTTTGGCTTGAACAAAGAGAGTTGTGTCCGCACTACCCATCTTGAACCCATGATCTAAGAGGAACGTAGTTAGCCTATCATACCAAGCACGGTGCGCTTGTTTCAATCCATACAAGGCCTTTACTAACCTGTACACATGATGAGGGTGGGCGGCATTTAGGAAACCGGGTGGTTGCTCGACATACACTTCTTCTTTTATATAACCATTTAAAAATGCGCTCTTAACGTCCATTTGAAACAACTTTATTTTCTTATGGCTTGCGAATGCCAAAAACATTCGAATGGACTCAAGACGAGCAACCGGTGCAAAAGACTCCACAAAATCCACACCCTCAATTTGTGAATATCCTTGTGCTACCAACCGAGCTTTATTCCTCGTGATCCTAGACTCACCATCAAGTTTATTCTTGAACACCCACTTTAAACCAATCACGGGATGGTTGTCCGGACGATCAACTAGAATCCAAACTTTGCTACGCTCGAATTGGCTCAATTCCTCATTCATGGCAAGGAACCATGATTCATCTTGAAGAGCCTCGGACACGTTTTTGGGCTCAATATCCGATAGAAAGCATAAGTTGGAGAACGCCTCATGAAAAGCAGATCGAGTTCTAACTCCATGGGATGGTTCTCCAATAACTAGATCACGAGGATGTTGTTTCGTAAACGTTAGATCCTTAGGAGGCACATATGCGTGCGACTCACTCTCCTCGTTACTCTCAACCGGAACACTCTCCTCAACCTCTTCTTCGGACAACCTAGGCTCACTAGATGGTGGACTCTCATCAAAATGCACATGAGCCGATTCTTCAACCACTAAGGTTCTCTTATTATAAATCCTATAGGCTCGACTTTTGCTAGAATATCCTAAGAATATGCCTAGATCGGATTTTTCGTCGAATTTTCCTAAGAGATCCTTAGTGTTCAGAATATAGCATGGGCACCCAAAAACTCTAAAGTACGAGACGAAGGGTTTTCTATCAAAGTAGAGCTCGTAAGGGGTTCGCTTAAGAAGTGGGCGAAGCATGACACGGTTCATCACGTAGCTTGCCGTGTTGACCGCTTCGGCCCAAAACGATCGAGGTAAGCTGAACTCCGCGAGCATCGTACGTGCTAGCTCTTGAAGTGTGCGATTCTTTCTTTCTACCACTCCATTCTGTTGAGGCGTGCGAGGAGCGGAGAATTCGTGCTTAATCCCTAAAGTCTCACACAACTTCGAAAAATCCTCATTCTCAAACTCTCCACCGTGATCTGATCTTATACACTTAATGTTTAGTTCTTTCTCATTTTGAATACGCGTGCATAAAGTAGAGAATTCCCTAAACGTGTCAGATTTGTTGACAAGAAATATTGTCCAACAATAACGAGAAAAGTCGTCTATGATGACGAATGTATATCGCTTTCCTCCTAGGCTACATGTGGAAAGCGGTCCAAACAAATCCATGTGCAAGAGTTCTAACGGTCTAGAGGTGGAAATCTCTGTTTTACTTTTAAACGAGTTTTTGACAAATTTTCCCTTTTGACAAGGCCCACACATAACGTTAAAACTACCGCTTAGAGACGGAATTCCTCTAACAAGTTTCTTTCTAGATAACTTAATAATTAGCTTGCTACCCGAGTGTCCTAATCTCCTATGCCAAAGGTCTAGTTCTTCATTCTTAGTTACTAGGCATTTTAGATTGGACGAAGAGAAATCATCAAAATTAACTGTGTACACATTGCGATTTCTATGGGCTACAAGCAATACATTAGAGGTTTTAGCATCAATGAGTTTGCATATGTTCGATGATGATTCAAAAATAACATCTATACCTTTATCTCCTAGTTGACTTACAGAAATAAGGTTATGTTTTAAACCATCAACAAACAGCACATTTGAAATAGAGAAAAACTTGTTACCTATTGTGCCGATTCCCAGAATTCTTCCTTTACCATTATCTCCAAACGTGACCACTCCACCTCTCTTCTTTTCCAGGCTAAGGAACTTATCTTTATCACCCGTCATGTGCTTGGAGCAACCAGAATCCAAGTACCACACGTTCTTTGTGTCCCTTGCCTGCAAACATACCTAAAAAGGAGATGAGAGTAAAGATCTGGTTACCCAAGTTGTTCCACCTATTTTATAGGTAGTAGACTTTGGTAGCCAGACTTGCGCGTTTTGTTTAGCACCTTTCCTCCCGCAAGAGCTTGAAGCATGTCCGAACTTATTACAGTTGGCACATAGAGCATAAGCTGAGGAAATGACTTTCACCACCTCACTCGATCTCTTGCTAGAGGAAAGAGATAATGTATTCAGATTTTTGATCTTATTTGTTGACTTAGACGTGGACAGAGTGCTATATTCCTCCAATGGTGATGATGGACTTACATAGCCGATGCCAAACTTTCCTGACCCATGACACTGTGCGCCCAATAGCATGTTTAGAGATTTTTGGCCAACACCAAATTTTTGAACCGCACAGTTGAGATCATGGATCCTCGCTTTTAGAGCGGTGTTCTCAGTTACTAACATCCCACATCGATTAGCAAACTGTTTCTTTCCTTCCTCAACTTTAGCAAGGGAGATATGAAGCTTCTTCTCCAAGACATTCTTCTCATTTTTGAGAGATACTAGTCTCAAGGATGTCTTGGAGAGACTTGCTTTACCCTCCTCGATGGATGCTACCAAGTGAGGACATTCAAGGCATTCCACCTTCTCTTTCCCAATTTTAATTACTTCTTTCTTCAGCTTTTCTAAACTCTTGTTTAGACGTTTATTTTCAGCTCTTAAGGAATTTTTCTTAGATGTTACTTCTTCTAACCTACCAACTACACGATCATAAATCTCAAGTAATTCAGAGTAAGTAGGAGGAGTTACCTCAGTGTCGCTTTGGACACTGGACTCAGCATCAGATTCAGATTCCTCTTGACTTTTTCCCATGAGGCACAGATTTGCTTCGTTGTCACTTCCCGAGTCGGTGCTACTCGAATCTTCCGATCCATCCTCATCCCAGGTCAGAGCCTTCAGTACTTTCTTCTTCCCTTTATACTTGTTGTCCTTTCCTTTCTCTTCCTTCTGGAGTCTTGGACAGTCTCTTTTTAGATGTCCCAGCTTGTGACAATTAAAGCATTCAGGCTGATACTTTTCATCATCGCTATCGGTCTCCTTTACCGACTTGTTCCACTTCCTACCCTCTTCAACTCCCTTCTTCAGAAACCGTTTGAACTTCCCTTGTTTTCTGGGGTTCTTCATGAATTTTTTGAATTCCCTTACATAGAGACTTTCCTCTTCATCTTCTTCAGAGAAATCAGATGTTTTCCCAGCTTTTGAAGCCTTCAAAGCCAATCCCTTTTTCTTCATTTCCTTGGGATATTCCTCGGCTTGTATCTTCAGTTCCACTTCATGAGTCTTCAGGTTTCCGATAAGACTCTCAATCTCCAAGGAGCTGATTTCATGAGATTCAGCGATAGCAGTCACCTTGGGGTTGAAGCGGGGAGGTAGAGATCGCAGTATCTTCCTCACTAGATCACCATTTGGAAAGTTCTTTCCAAGAGATCTTGATGCGTTGACGATCTTGGTGAACCTTGTGTACATGCTGTCAACATCTTCATCGATCTCCATCCGGAACTGTTCATACTCGGATTCAAGCCGAAACAGCTTTGATTCTTTCACCTGCGAGGTACCCTCATGAGTAAGTTCAAGAAGTCGCCAAATATCAAAGGCAGTTTCGCAGTTACATATTCTATTAAATTCCGTCTTATCTAACGCACAGAATAGAGAGTTCATAGCCTTGGCGTTATTAGTACACCTAAGCTTGTCCGCATCGTCCCACTTATCGCGAGGTTTTTCAAAAATGACTTCTCCAACCGTGGTAGTGGGTGTGGTGTACTTAGTCTCTATCATGGCCCATACGTCCATGCTTTGCGTCATCAGAAAGATTTTCATCCTTGTCCTCCAGTGACTATAGTCACTACCCATAAAGAGTGGAGGACGACTCACACCTTGTCCCTCAGTGAATGCATGCACTGGGTTGGCCATCTTACTTCAGGTGGTTAAGCCTATTCGAAGTAACCTGCTTTGATACCACTTGTTGGATTCGGAGGCCAACCTTAGAGGGGGGGGGGGGTGAATAAGGTTTTATAAATTTCGCTTGAATAAACGGGATCTTAACGCAAACCGCACCACAAGTGAAGATTTTAAACACAAGTATTAAATTCAATAACAATCAATTTCATACAAGTACAAGATGAGTGTTTTACAGTACGATCTTCATGACGTCGAAGATCAAAGACGAAGAGAAGAAAACTTTGGGTTTTCTATACCGACCCAAAACCCGGACCGGTTGGCTCTCTCACTTTCTCCCCGAAAGGTCTTAGAGCCGCTCTTCACCTCCACACCCGGAAGGGTCTTAGAGCACCGCTAGATCCCCGATCTAGACGCCCCAAATCCCGGGACGATTTTCCACGGAATCCAACCCGGATCCCGACGACCTTCCCCGGTCGATTTCCCTTACCACTTACAACAATAGAAGAAGAAAAAGATACACAAAGAGATTACAAAATATATTCGTTAAAGTTTAGGTTCTCCCTCTTGAGAAGTTCTCCGGACAGATCTACGGCCGGTGCTTGTGATCTTCGATGAAACGCACCCGGTCGCTAGACGTAGACGATGCGAAGCCTTGATCGCCGGAGTTCTTCGATCTCGAACGGGAGGAAGAAGCCTTGCTTTTTCTTTGACGAAGACGAGTATAACGGACGTAGGAAGACGGCCGAACTTAGTATTCCTGGAGCACTTCGTCAATAATCTCTGGAGGCTTAGGTCTTGAGGAAACGGCGCTGCTTTTTATACGTCTTGGAGAAAATAGACTACCGCCTGCGATAACTCTATCGTCGGGCGGTAGGTTCGCGCGTAACGCCTGCCAGCTGTCTCCACACGTCTCCCGAAATGGCAACTATAACTGCTCATTAAGGAAACTGCCGTTTCAAAAGAGCTATCGCCGGGCGGTAAAGGTTACCGCGCCCAGTCAGAGCGATAGCGCCATTTCGCCAGATAATTCTACCGCCTGCGATAAGACTATCGCCTGAGCGGTAGCTACCATCGTCGACGATCGTCCCCTCGATGCACGTCGATCGGATACCGCCGGCGGTAGCGTCCTGTCGCCGGGCGGTAGCTTTTGATTGTCGACGATCCTTCCTTAGCTGATAAATGGGATGTCGACCATCGAACCGATATGCGTCGATCGAGATGGTTACCGCGCTGCGATAAGGTTGTCGCCGGGCGGTAGTAACCTTTTGAAGCTCTTCTCCTTTCCTTTCACCTATCAGCCTGCACACTCTATCACACAACCAATCTCATCAAATACAAGCAGGGAGTTGATATTCTCAAACCTAAGGAGTGTGAAACCATGTTCCAACAGGGCGGCCTGCGAGCTGGGGCAAGGAGAGCTGCGGCTTGGGGAGCTGGCCTCCTTGGCGAGACGGCGGCCTGGGCGAGGCGGCGGTCTGGCGAGACGGGGCAAGGCGAGCTGCGGCTTGGCGAGCTGGCCTCCTTGGCGAGACGGTGGCCTGGGCGAGGCGGCGGTCTGGCGAGACGGGGTAAGGCGAGCTGCGGATTGACGAGCTGGCCTCCTTGGCGAGACGACGGCCTGGGCGAGGCGGCGGTCTGGCGAGACGGGGCAAGGCGAGCTGCGGCTTGACGAGCTGGCCTCCTTGGCGAGACGGCGGCCTGGGCGAGGCGGCGGTCTGGCGAGACGGGGCAAGGCGAGCTGCGGCTTGGCGAGCTGGCCTCCTTGGCGAGACAGCGGCCTGGGCGAGGCGGCGGTCTGGCGAGACGGGGCAAGGCGAGCTGCGGCTTGGCGAGCTGGCCTCCTTGGCGAGACGGCGGCCTGGGCGAGCTGGCCTACGGCTTAGGCGGCCTGGGGCCGGGCTGAGGCGGCTTAGGCGGCCTGGGGCCGGCTTCTCCAGAGTGCCTTGGGGGGAGAAATATTTTCTCCCCCTACTAGTATGTTCCCAAGCCAGAGCCAAAATTGGCCACCGAGAGTGCAAAATCTCCAAAAAGCTTTAAAACGCGCTTACCTTGTTTAGGGTCCATCCTTCGCGAATACGGGGTTGTACACAATCCCCGCTCTTTTCGAGGTTGGCACAAGCTCGGAAAGAAACGTCCAACCTCACGTATTCGCGGAGTGTAACTTCCCTGCGGGGTTAATCCTGCCATGCCAGCTAATGGGAGCCTGGGTGATGAGACGGCCTCGGGATGCAAACACTTAGCCTCCCCGAGGGGTCAACCTGTCAAGCCAGCTAATGGGAGCCTGGGTGACGAGACAGCCTCGGCAAGCAAACACTTAGCCTCCCCGAGGGGTCAACCTGTCAAGCCAGCTAATGGGAGCCTGGGTGACGAGGCGGCCTCGGTATGCAAACACTTAGCCTCCCCGAGGGGTCAACCTGTCAAGCCAGCTAATGGGATCCTGGGTGACGAGACGGCCTCGGCATGCAAACACTTAGACTCCCCGAGAGGTCAACCTGTCAAGCCAGCTAATGGGAGCCTGGGTGACGAGACGGCCTCGGCATGCAAACACTTAGCCTCCCCGAGGGGTCAACTTGTCACAACCCGCATTTCCTCAACGAGCATATCGTATCAGAGCAAGAGGAACTACGGGTTATGATGCCACGTCGTGCAGGGGATAACTGCACACGCTCAGGCAACTCTTGACGCTTACTTTACAAGTTGAAATTCAACAGTTACATGCACGCAAACGTTTGGATTCAATGGACGTATCCCTCGGCCTTAGATATCAAAACACATATGCACGCGGCGGAAATCTTTTATTTATTTCTGACGATCTCCTATATGCAGGCTATAGTGATACTACGATCAGAAAGTCTCTTTGTTTACGTTATTTGAAAAATACGTTTTAGTTAATCAAAACATGTATGCATGATATACAATAGTAGGTTTTGTTAACTTCAAAATATCTAATGCAACCTACTAGAAAAACCATCCCAAAAGCAAGTACATATCATTCCATCCAAGTGAGTTACATTAGCAGTCTAGTTCATATTTACATAAAAGAAAACCCACCAAATGGGCGCCAACAAGCTGACACGAACCCATTGGGGCACATGTATGTCTGTACAACAAAAAGAAGAACTACCTCGCTATGTAAGCTCGGCTAGCTCCCAGGAAACGCCACCAACCAACCTAGCCGCTCAACCGGCTACAACCTGCACCTGAGGCATTCAAGAAAGAATACCTCAGCAATCAACCAAGCTATACAAAAGAGAGCATGAATTTCATAATCGATAAAGAAGGGGCTTACCGACCCCGTAGCAATGTTTAAGTCAAAAGAGTGCATAAAACAAGTGCATACAATGTCATTCCAAAGGGTCAACCGCACCAAGTGCGTACAAGTTCATCAAGTCCTGCTCAAACCGTAGGAGCAAAAGGCAAAACACATGTCCATTCCATCATTCAAAGGACAAGAAACTACGATACTAGTGAAGCATAAGCAGCGGTTAAGTTCAATTTCGCAAGGGTCTTATCGGTGGCGGCCCTAAAGTGGAACACACCAAACAAAACCAGCCGAAATCGGGGCTAAAGTGGTCTCTCTAACCACAAAAACAAAACTCGGTGGCCACAGGCTGAAACCACGCCACCCCTTGCAAAATTCTCACACAAACGCTCCTGCCATGGTTCACAAATTCGTCTCGCAAAACGCCCCATATCCCAAGGTAACACGTTTCCTTTCATCGTCCTCACACATGACGACCAATTGCCAACGTAGCGTTTGACGAACTTCATCACATAAAAAGGGTCACATGCTTTATATCAAAGAAGAATCATATGATAGGATTTGATTAACTTAAGTACATAAATCACATGTTTAGAACCATATGCTATTATCAAGGAAAAATCACATAAATGAGAAAGACGAATATGCTACATGAACATGAATCAAGAGAACTACATGAATTAGCCTAGCATAGAATTGAGAACCAACAAAACTAAACATAGGAGAGCAAAGTCAGCATAGGGAATTAGCATAAGGAATGAGCTACATAAACAAACAAGAGGATTGATCATCATTTGAATCAAGAAGAACAAACTAAGCATAGGGGAATTGAAAGAGCAATAATAAGGCTAATAAGGAAGAATTTAACACAAGATCTAAAGCTAGGGAAAATGGAAAATTGAATCAAGAACGAAGATTGGCAAGGGTGGAGAACACCGCTTGCCTGAACCGAGACGATGCCGCGACGGCTGCTCTCCTCTTTCCTTGCTTGCTCCCTTGCTCTCTTGCTTTCTCTTTGGGAATGAAGAAGAAGATGAAGAGAAGATGACAATGAGAAACCCAATGCTCTGTTTCGGACTTATTTCCTCTAGAACAGAGCTGAACCGTTCGATGCAGAATCAAGGAAATGAACGACACAAAAAAAAACTGGAAAAACTCGATTTTCGGGCCGGTCACGCCCTGTGTCACGCCCGTGACACAGGGCGTGTACCTTAAGCGGCGCCGAAAGGCAGCAAATTCCAGTTTATCCACACGGTACACGGCCGGGTACACGCCCGTGACGGGTCGGTCACGCCCGTGACCTAGGGCATGTAGCCCGTGTCTCGACACCTCGTCGACAGAAAGTGTCGACACTCGACCCAGCTTGACACGCCCTGTGACACGCCCGTGTCACAGGCCGTGTACCCTCTCTCGACACTCAACACTTGATACTCGACGCTCGATACTCGACGCTCTATACTCGACACTCGATGAAGCGGGACACGGCCCGTGACACGCCCGTGTCACGGGGCGTGTACCCCATTCGTCGAGCTCAACTCGACGCAAGAAAAAATCGTCGAGTCAAGGAGGTCACGCCCAGGTCACGGCCTGGGTCACGCCCGTGTCAGGGGGCGTGTCTAGCACAAAAACGACCATTTTTCCCTTTTGTGAAAAATATTTCTGTGACGTCCTAGACCATTTATGCCTTAAGCACTTTTTACCCTTTTTTTTGCTTCCTGAACCAGCAACCTATTTTGAGCAACATTACCCGGGCGCGAAAACAAATATGCAAGCATTCCCTAAGAGGCCTCATCGAGTCCCTCATTTGGACTCCGGTTTGCTGGGGAATCGTGCAACTCGGCAACCAAAACAGCCACTCGTAAGCCCGCGGGAAAAACCATGCTCAAATGACAGGCAAAGCCAATGTAACGCCCATCATGCGTACGTAATCAAAAATCCGGGGCGTTACAATCACTCCCCCTAACAAAAAGTTTCGCCTCGAAACTTTTCACAAGAGCAACTATAGAAGCAAACCAAAACATGAATGCAACCAAACACCAAGTCACATACCAGCTTATTTACGGGAACAAATGAGGATGAGCCGCCCTCATTGTTGACTCGAGTTCCCACGTCGCGCTTTCCACATCCTGATTTTTCCATAGCACCTTTACCATAGGAATCTTCTTTTTCCGCAACACGCTATCTTGGGAGTCCAATATCCGGATGGGCATCTCCTTATATGAAAGGTTGGGCTCTAATTGCGGCACAACGTCCAACACTTGCTTGTCATTCCGCATACACTTGCGAAGTTGGCTAACATGAAACACATTGTGAACACCAGGAAAGTTCACGGGTAATTCTACTTTGTATGCGGATGCACCAACTCGCGCAAGAATCTTGAAGGGACCCACAAATCTTGGGTCTAGTTTGCGCTCTTTTCCAAACCTTTTAATCCCAACCATTGGGGAGACTTTCAAGAAAATAGAATCTCCCACCGCAAATTCTAATTCCGACCGTCGTCGATTGGCATACTTTTCATATCGCTCTTGGGCGATTCGGAGCTTCTCCCGAATAAGTCGTACGGCAACTTCCATGTCCTCGAGCGCCTCTGGGCCCAACAAAAGCCGCTCGCCAATCTCCGTCCAAAAGAGGGGAGTCCGACATCGACGCCCATATAAAGCTTCGAACGGAGCCATTTGCAAGCTTTCTTGATAGCTGTTATTATATGCGAATTCCATAAGCCGCAAACGTTCATCCCATGCTCCGCCATACTCAAGAATATATCATCGAATCATATCTTCTACAATTTGATTTACTCGTTCTGTTTGGCCATTCGTCTGAGGGTGGTAAGCAGTGGAATACCGTAAATCCGTCCCCAAACCCTCTTGTAGACTCTTCCAGAAACGAGAAGTAAATCGGGAATCCCTGTTCATCATATCCATGAAGGCTGATGGTGCGTTGGTCAAACCAAACGACATCACAAGGAATTCAAAATGACCATGTCGTGATCGAAATGCAGTCCGCGGAATATCAGACTCCCGGACCTTGAGCTGATGATAGCCCGAGCGGAGATCAATCTTCGAAAATACGGAACTGCCACGCAGTTGATCAAACAAATCATCGATTCTTGGCAGTGGGTACTTGTTTTTAATCGTCACCTTGTTCAATTCCCGGTAATCGATGCAAAGGTGCATCGACCCATCTTTCTTCTTCACAAATAACACTGGTGCACCCCAAGGTGATGAACTCGGCCGGATAAACCCTTTTGCCAACAAATCATCCAACGGTGTACGCAACTCTGCTAACTCACGCGGGGCCATCCTGTACGGCGCTTTCGCAATCGGTCCCGTACCCGGCTCCAAATCAATAACAAACTCGACATCACGATTAGGGGGTAGACCAGGAAGGTCAGTATGAAAAACATCTGGAAATTCACGCACAACAGGAATCTCCTCTAAACGCGGCAAAACAGCACTAGTCCCCACAACGGAGACAAAACAAGCAAAACAGTCGGAAACAAACAACGTCCGAACACATACCGCCGAAATCCCTGGAGAATCCTGACAAGAATCACCGTACACACTTCCTGGCTGACCACCATCCTTAATAAAATCCAAGCGCTTTCCTCTGCACTGGATGACGGCATCATAACGGGCTAACCAGTCCATGCCCAGAATGACGTCAAAATCGTCCAAATCGATCACCTTGCAATCAACTCTTGCTATGAAATCCCCCAACAAAATGGGACAATCAAGTAGACCCCAGTCAGCCACCACAGAAGCGCCGGAAGGAAATTTCACCAAAAACGCATTCCCCACTCGCTCTGGTGTCAAACGATACCGATCCAGAAAGGTTCGCGCCACAAATGAATGGGTCGCGCCAGAATCAAAGAGAACACGCGCCCAACGGTTCTTTACCTTAAAATTTCCTATAAGGTATATATGCTATGCTAAGAACTACACATAAGAGGCATACACAAAACGAGAACCAGAGGACTGAATCGAACCTGAGATAACCTGCGGTGACATCTGCGCTTCCGCTGAAGAGACCACATTCAACTTCCCTTTGCCTTTGTCCAAGCGCGGAGGCGGAGGCAAAGCCTGGAGTGGTGCGGGTTGCAACACAGCTTGAAACTGTGGGCACCTGGCACGAAGATGTCCTGGTCTGCCACACTGGAAGCATACCTTGTCTTTGGCCCAGCAGCGGCCCACATCATGACCTCTTCTCCCACAAAATGTACACTCCAAGTCTCTGGTTGGCGCACCTTGAATGGCGTGCACCTGCTCCTTCTTTTGCAGCCCCAACCGCTTGAAACATTTCTCAAATGGGTGACCGGCTCGGCCACAGAAGCTACATAGTTCCTTCTTCTTCTTTACGTCTGACTCGTGGGACAGTTTCTCTCCCACCAGCTGTCTCTTGCCCTGCCTCATCTACTGCCCTCTTTGTTTGGCATTTTTAATAGCTTCTACCTTCAACGCCTCCTCAACCACCGAAGTGTAACTTGTCGCTCCATAAGCACTTGCGAACTGCTGCACGTCGCTGCGGAGTCCGCCCAAAAATCTCTTGACTCGATCAGCTTCCGTAGTCACCAAGCTCGGAGCGAACCGACTTAACTTGCTAAACTCAATTTCATACTCACTAACTGTGAGTTTCCTCTGCTTCAAGTACAAGAAGTCATTCATCAGGCGGTCCCTTTCCACTGCCGGTAGAAACTTGCGCCGTACCAGTTCTTTGAACGCTTCCCACGAACAACCCGCCCCTAGGCTTTCCTTTTCTCGCAACCACCAACCTTTCGCCAACCCTTTGAGTTGATAGGCGGCAAGCATCACCTTCTGGTCCTCAGTAACGCCAGCATAATCAAACATTTCTTCCAATGTAATCACCCAATCATCCAAGATCACGAAGTCTGCTTTTCCATCATACGTCGGTGGTCCAAGTCGCTGAAACTGCGAGATGAAAGTCATCGCAGGAGGAACCACAACCGGGGGTGTCACTGCCACTGAAGGAGTCGAACTAGTGGGGCCTCTAACCGTATCTTATCCTCTTGGTGCCAGCCCAGACATCGCGGATGACATATCTTGGAGCTGGGACTGTACCTCCTGCACCTGCCTCGTCAAAGCCTCATTACTTTGGCGAAGACTATCCATCAGCGCATTATTCTGCGTGCCCGAAGACTCGCCCTCGGATTGGGGAGTTTGCCTTGTCACTGGACGCTTCGACATCCTATAACACGTTCACTCTTATCAAGCTCAAACCCAACAAAACACACAACGGCTAGGTACAGACCATACATAAAGAAATATGAACATCAACTGCTACCTTGCTTTGGGAGTTTGAGAATGATGGTATGCCTAGCCTAACGATGACTCACCGTCATCCCACTAACTTGTGCCTAAACCATGAATGCATGACTTTCTTTGACCCAAAACCATGTGTGTACAGGTGTCAGCAGGTACGTCTTAGCTTGGCACGTTGTGCTCATGCAATGTTATGTTATGCGTGCTGTGCTATGCAATCTAAAAAAAACAGCCTTAATGCATGCCATGAGCGGTCGTACGCATCACAATGCTATGCATCCCATACTACATAGCATTGCATGCAACGAATAAAAGAAAACGTGCTAGTCGCATCCATGTGGTGAGGTTATGCATCCCATACTACATAACCCTCACATGTTGCCCCTATGGTGGATCCATATACAACCGCATATTATGCATCCCATACTACATAATATGCCCCGTATACTTCTGTTCATGCCATGAGTGTAGTGTACGTGCTTCGGCCAAGACATACTGATGGCACCTCGGTGTGTGTATGAGATGATGCGTACAAACACAAAATCAAAGGGAAAGTTTGCCCGACCAAATGTCAATCAAACCTGGCTCTGATACCAACTGTCACAACCCGCATTTCCTCAACGAGCATATCGTATCAGAGCAAGAGGAACTACGGGTTATTATGCCACGTCATGCAGTGGATAACTGCACACGCTCAGGCAACTCTTGACGCTTACTTTACAAGTTGAAATTCAACAGTTACATGCACGCAAACGTTTGGATTCAATGGCCGTATCCCTCGGCCTTAGATATCAAAACACATATGCACGCGACGGAAATCCTTTATTTATTTCTAACGATCTCCTATATGCAGGCTATAGTGATACTACGATCAGAAAGTCTCTTTGTTTACGTTATTTGAAAAATACGTTTTAGTTAATCAAAACATGTATGCATGATATACAATAGTAGGTTTTGTTAACTTCAAAATATCTAATGCAACCTACTAGAAAAACCATCCCAAAAGCAAGTACATATCATTCCATCCAAGTGAGTTACATTAGCAGTCTAGTTCATATTTACATAAAAGAAAACCCACCAAATGGGCGCCAACAAGCTGACACGAACCCATTGGGGCACATGTATGTCTGTACAACAAAAAGAAGAACTACCTCGCTATGTAAGCTCGGCTAGCTCCCAGGAAACGCCACCAACCAACCTAGCCGCTCAACCGGCTACAACCTGCACCTGAGGCATTCAAGAAAGAATACCTCAGCAATCAACCAAGCTATACAAAAGAGAGCATGAATTTCATAATCGATAAAGAAGGGGCTTACCGACCCCGTAGCAATGTTTAAGTCAAAAGAGTGCATAAAACAAGTGCGTACAATGTCATTCCAAAGGGTCAACCGCACCAAGTGCGTACAAGTTCATCAAGTCCTGCTCAAACCGTAGGAGCAAAAGGTAAAACACATGTCCATTCCATCATTCAAAGGACAAGAAACTACGATACTAGTGAAGCATAAGCAGCGGTTAAGTTCAATTTCGCAAGGGTCTTATCGGTGGCGGCCCTAAAGTGGAACGCACCAAACAAAACCAGCCCAAATTGGGGCTAAAGTGGTCTCTCTAACCACAAAAACAAAACTCGGTGGCCACAGGCTGAAACCACACCACCCCTTGCAAAATTCTCACACAAACGCTCCTGCCATGGTTCACAAATTCGTCTCGCAAAACGCCCCATATCCCAAGGTAACACGTTTCCTTTCATCGTCCTCACACATGACGACCAATTGCCAACGTAGCGTTTGACGAACTTCATCACATAAAAAGGGTCACATGCTTTATATCAAAGAAGAATCACATGATAGGATTTGATTAACTTAAGTACATAAATCACATGTTTAGAACCATATGCTATGATCAAGGAAAAATCAAATAAATGAGAAAGGCGAATATGCTACATGAACATGAATCAAGAGAACTACATGAATTAGCCTAGCATAGAATTGAGAACCAACAAAACTAAACATAGGAGAGCAAAGTCAGCATAGGGAATTAGCATAAGGAATGAGCTACATAAACAAACAAGAGGATTGATCATCATTTGAATCAAGAAGAACAAACTAAGCATAGGGGAATTGAAAGAGCAATAATAAGGCTAATAAGGAAGAATTTAACACAAGATCTAAAGCTAGGGAAAATGGAAAATTGAATCAAGAACGAAGATTGGCAAGGGTGGAGAACACCGCTTGACTGAACCGAGACGATGCCGCGACGGCTGCTCTCCTCTTTCCTTGCCTTGCTTGCTCCCTTGCTCTCTTGCTTTCTCTTTGGGAATGAAGAATAAGATGAAGAGAAGATGAAAATGAGAAACCCAATGCTATGTTTCGGACTTATTTCCTCCAGAACAGAGCTGAACCGTTCGATGCAGAATCAAGGAAATGAACGGCACAAAAAAAAATGGAAAAACTCGATTTTCGGGCCGGTCACGCCCTATGTCACGCCCGTGACATAGGGCGTGTACCTTAAGCGGCGCTGAAAGGCGGCAACTTCCAGTTTATCCACACGGTACACGGCCGGGTACATGCCCGTGACGGGTCGGTCACGCCCGTGACCTAGGGCGTGTAGCCCGTGTCTCGACACCTCGTCGACAGAAAGTGTCGACACTCGACCCAGCTTGACACACCCTGTGACACGCCCGTGTCATAGGCCGTGTCCCCTCTCTCGACACTCAACACTCGATACTCGACGCTCGATACTCGACGCTTGATACTCGACACTCGACGAAGCGGGACACGGCCCGTGACACGCCCGTGTCACGGGGCGTGTACCCCATTCGTCGAGCTCAACTCGACGCAAGAAAAAATCGTCGAGTCAAGGAGGTCACGCCCAGGTCACGGCCTGGGTCACGCCCGTGTCAGGGGGCGTCTCGCACAAAAACGACCATTTTTCCCTTTTGTGAAAAATGTTTCTGTGACGTCCTAGACCATTTTTGCCTTAAGCACTTTTTACCCTTTTTTTGCTTCCTGAACCAGCAACCTATTTTGAGCAACATTACCCGGGCGCGAAAACAAATATGCAAGCATTCCCTAAGAGGCCTCACCGAGTCCCTCATTTGGACTCCGGTTTGCTGGGGAATCGTGCAACTCGGCAACCAAAACAGCCACTCGCAAGCCCGCGGGAAAAACCATGCTCAAATGACAGGCAAAGCCAACGTAACGCCCATCATGCGTAAGTAATCAAAAATCCGGGGCGTTACACAACCTGTCAAGCCAGCTAATGGGAGCCTGGGTGATGAGATGGCCTCGAGATGCAAACACTTACTCTCTACGAGAGGTACCACCGGCCCTGTCAGCTAGTGGGAGTCTGACAGCGGGGTCACCTTGGAGCAAAGGGACTTGGGCTACCACGAGAGATCAACCTACCCAGCCAGCTAATGGGAGCCTGGCGGCGGAATCATCATCGGAGCAAAGGACTTGGGCTACCATGAGAGATCAACCTACCCTGTCAGCTAATGGGAGCCTGACGGCGGAGATCCTCTCGGGGGTGGGACTTGATCTCCCCGAGGCACATTCGACCCAACCAGCTAATGGGAGCCTAGCTGAGGAGATACTCTTGGGGGTGGGACTTGATCTCCCCGAGGCACATTCGACCCAACCAGCTAATGGGAGCCTGGCTGAGGAGATCCTCTCAGGGGTGGGACTTGATCTCCCCGAGGCACATTCGACCCAACCAGCTAATGGGAGCCTGGCTGAGGAGATCCTCTCGGGGGTGGGACTTGATCTCCCCGAGGCACATTCGACCCAACCAGCTAATGGGATCCTGGCTGAGGAGATCCTCTCGGGGGTGGGACTTGATCTCCCCGAGGCACATTCGACCCAACCAGCTAATGGGAGCATGGCTGAGGAGATCCTCTCGGGGGTGGGACTTGATCTCCCCGAGGCACATTCGACCCAACCAGCTAATGGGAGCCTGGCTGAGGAGATCCTCTCGGGGGTGGGACTTGATCTCCCCGAGGCACATTCGACCCAACCAGCTAATGGGAGCCTGGCTGAGGAGATCCTTTCGGGGGTGGGACTTGATCTCCCCGAGGCACATTCGACCCAACCAGCTAATGGGAGCCTGGCTGAGGAGATCCTCTCGGGGGTGGGAAACCAGGTGTGCCACTTAAATTCTACTAAATCCAACATCCTCAAAAGGGGAAAATATTGGGTTACATGATCCCCCCGACTCAGCTGGTCGGGGGCTGGACTCATTATAACATAAGAAACATACATGACTCAGCCGGGACGTGGTTTCCTCAGGGGGTCTGGGCATGATCGCCGCCATACTTCCCCTCGGAGACTTCCATCTTGCTCAAGCTCTCCATGATCTCCTCCATCTCCTCTGCCTTGGCCAACCAAGAGATGGTGTTGATGGCCGTGACGTAGTACTGTCTCGCCATCCTGGAGTCTCCCTTGACTCTGACCTGGATCCCTCCTGAGCTGAACTTGAGGCATTGGTGGAAGGAAGATGGCACACAACGGAAGGCGCTGATGAGGGGCCTTCCAAAGATAGCGTTGTAGCTGCTTGGAGCGTCAACAAAGACAACCTGCAGTTCCTTGAGATTCCCCCTAACTTCACCTGGAGTCCGACTCCACCCTCCACTTCCTTCCTCTCCCCTGAAAAACCAAACAGGCGTCCGTCCGAGGCCAACACCCTCCTTGGCTCTACCTTCATCTCGTCAAACGCCTTTTTGAAAACGACGTTGACGGAGCTTCCGTTGTCAACCAAGATTCGGGAGACGGTGTAGCCCTCGATGGCAGTCTGGATGACAAGCGCATCGCAAAAAGGGTCCTCATGATCCGGCATGTCCTTTACCGAGAAGGTGATCTTTTCATCTGGGGGCGGGGTCTGGGAGGTTGAGGCGACGCTCCTTCTGTACATGACATGGAGGCTTGCCTTCCGGGTGGCCTCAACCCCCACTCCACCGTGGATCACTCCTATACCACATCGGGTTCCCACGTCGACCCGATCCTCGCATATATCATCCCCCCTTCCCTGGGTAGAACCTCTTCAACCCGCACTGGCGGCTGTGGTTGGGCAGGGCCTCTTGCCCCCCTCACTTCCAGAAACTCGGGGCAGGTAGCCGTGGCGTGCCCCTCCACCTGGTGGAAGTCACAGTATGGTAGCGCTCCTCCCCTCCTTCGGCGGGCTGGGTGTTCTCTCCTGTTTCCTCTTCTCCCTCCACCTATCGCCAAGGCCTGCTGCGGAGGGGGTAAAAGCTGCCTTGGGGCTTGCCTCTGGAAGTTGTATCTCCCTTGGCCTCCCTGGAAATTCCCGGCTCCGTGGATGAGGGCTCTTCCTGGGCCTTGGGCAGGTGCTTCCTGCTGCCTCCAGCCTGGCTCAGGACCCTCGTGAGCTCTCCACTGCTCTCTCCTTCTTCCTTCCTGATGCCTTGAGCCACCCTGCTCCTTTGACTCCACCTCCGTCAACTTTTCCAACCTCTTGACAAATGCCGGGTTGGCTGCCTCCATGGCAATCTCCTCTGCCGCCCTTTCCTTCAGCTCCTCGAAGGAAAGGAGGGCCTTCCGGGTCAAGCTCATCTTGAAGAAGCCTTCCTTCAGCCCAACAGTGAAGGCCATCTGGAGAGCATACCCTGGCATCTCCTGGACCTCCAAGATCTCCTCTTGGAACCTGTCTACGTAGCGGGCCAGCGACTCCTCGGCCCCCTGCCTTATCAAGAAGATGGACTCAGGACTCCTCTTCCGCTTCTTGGAGGTCGAGAAGCGGAGCTGGAAGCTTCGGCTCAAGTCCTCGAACCCATAGATCGACCTCGGAGGGTGATGATTTTTCTTGCTAACAAGTAATAATTCAATGTGATTTCATTCTACATTCTAATACAATTATGTAGATGGACTTAACTAGATTGAATTAGCATTCAGGCAAGCGCACCTATCAATTGTAATATATGAGAAATCTACATCTCGTGTCGTATTCCACAGGGTCGTTTCAACTATTCGTACTCACCCTCCCTTTATTTTCATACCTCTAAACAAAAGTGATATTTAAACTACATTATCCTAACTATGACCAATTGGATAATTCAATATTGGAGAAATAAAAACGATAGAACATGAAGCTTTCAAATAATTACATGAACAATTTCATTTACTAGTTCAATTCTAAGCAATCATGATATGAAAATACTGTTAAATTTGTGCAATGTAAAGGTTGATTTTTCATCAAAATTCTCTCTCGAGCAATTCCAAATCTAAACCTAAGATAGTAAATTTTCTCTCGAACAATTCACAACACTCAAGTTCGCATTAATCAGAATACCTTTATTACTACATAAATTCATGAATATCATTTCTAAGTTAACATGAATTCTTTTATCCGTGTTCTAATTTTCCAAACAGAATATCTCTCGATCATAGAGTTTGAAATACAAAGTGAATTATCATCACAATATGAACATACTAAATTCATTGCAAATAACCAATTTCTCAATCTAGCCAATTGCAAATTTTGTAAAACAAATAAGCAATTCAAAGGGATGATTAAACTCTTTGTTTGATTGCATAAACACAAATAAAATGTTACAAATATAACATGAACAAGGTGATACATGATTACTAAAATGTTCAAAGCAAAATTCATGTAAATCAAAACATAAATTGAAGATGGATCATCAAGAGAAAGAAAGGATTTAAGGGATTAATGATTGAATAAAAAATACATAAGAATACCCTTCAATCCTCCTTTTCTTGAATGCTCCTCTTCGGCCTCCAGCAGTTCTCCAATGCAGAAATGATCCAAAAGTTCCAAATAAATTTTTCTACAGGAATTTTATAGTTCCCTTGCAAACAGGTCGGACACGGGGTCGCACACGGCCGTGTGCCAGGCCGTGTGGACGGTTCCTAGGTGGTTCCTGGACGGTTCCTCACAAAAAGGCGTGTCTGGTAGTGGGCCGTGTCAGATGACACGGGTATCGCCACGGCCGTGTGTGCGGCCGTGTCCCTCAGACACGGGTTGATCAGCAGTCGTGTGCAAAGATGACACGGGTATGCACACGCCCGTGTGCCATACCCGTGTGAGGCTCCTCTGTCTGCGCCCAAATTCTTCAGTTCCAGGTACCTAGGACACGGGTAGGCACACGACCGTGTGCCTGGCCGTGTGCACCAAATTTCTGTCCTGTCATCGGCCATGTGGACTCCGTGAACTCCTCTGTTTGCTCCGAAACTTTTAGGTCCATTGGTTGGCATTACCTGCAATAGAAAAATAATAGACTCAGTAAATGGTTTAAAGCAAGAACTGACAAGGACTTCTAAATACGCTCTTCTATCTAAGATACGACAATTTCTTTGATATTATCATGAAATCAACATCAAAAGGGGCAGGAAATGGTAGATATGATTACAATTATGATAGTAAAAAGCCTATCATAATCGTACTCATCAGAGGGAGTTGATGGAACCAGTCCCTTGCCTTCTCCTTCAGCGTGATCGCAAAGAGGCGACACTTGAAGGCATCTGTCATCGGCCTGATGGAGATGGCATCCTCGAACCACTACAGATGCTGGACGAGGTCATCCTTCCCCGTATAGTAAGCCATGTCTGGCTCTCTGAACCCCTCGGTAACGGGAGCTGAGATGATCAGCTCGCTGAAGGGTGACCCCCTAAGGGGTGGTCTCGCCACCTCCACTCGCGCGACCTGCTCGCCTGGAAGGTTGGCACTTGCCGGGCTGGAGAACAGCTCCCGGCCGGTGAGGTCTCGCTCGACCCCATCTCCCATTCTCTCCTTCCCTGGCCTTCTTCCTGGTGCACTTCCTTCTCCCCCCACTGGGGTCATCTCGCCTAGACCCCTGGGAGTCGACTCGTCGAGGGGGGAGCTAGTTCCTGGGGGGTCGGGGTGGAGCTGCCACCCTGAGGAGCAATGCTTCGCAGCATCTCCATGATACCCTGGATGGAGGCCATGAACTCTTGCCTCCCCACAAAGGGTCCTGAGCTAGGGAGCTCGCCGAGATCATCACTACCTCCCTCACCTCCAGTCATGACTCTCTCCCGAGATCTTCTGTGCTGGTCTCCTCTTTCCTTGCCTTGCTTGCTCCCTTGCTCTCTTGCTTTCTCTTTGGGAATGAAGAAGAAGATGAAGAGAAGATGACAATGAGAAACCCAATGCTCTGTTTCGGACTTATTTCCTCTAGAACAGAGCTGAACCGTTCGATGCAGAATCAAGGAAATGAACGACACAAAAAAAAACTGGAAAAACTCGATTTTCGGGCCGGTCACGCCCTGTGTCACGCCCGTGACACAGGGCGTGTACCTTAAGCGGCGCCGAAAGGCGGCAAATTCCAGTTTATCCACACGGTACACGGCCGGGTACACGCCCGTGACAGGTCGGTCACGCCCGTGACCTAGGGCATGTAGCCCGTGTCTCGACACCTCGTCGACAGAAAGTGTCGACACTCGACCCAGCTTGACACACCCTGTGACACGCCCGTGTCATAGGCCGTGTCCCCTCTCTCGACACTCAACACTCGATACTCGACGCTCGATACTCGACGCTTGATACTCGACACTCGACGAAGCGGGACACGGCCCGTGACACGCCCGTGTCACGGGGCGTGTACCCCATTCGTCGAGCTCAACTCGACGCAAGAAAAAATCGTCGAGTCAAGGAGGTCACGCCCAGGTCACGGCCTGGGTCACGCCCGTGTCAGGGGGCGTCTCGCACAAAAACGACCATTTTTCCCTTTTGTGAAAAATGTTTCTGTGACGTCCTAGACCATTTTTGCCTTAAGCACTTTTTACCCTTTTTTTTGCTTCCTGAACCAGCAACCTATTTTGAGCAACATTACCCGGGCGCGAAAACAAATATGCAAGCATTCCCTAAGAGGCCTCACCGAGTCCCTCATTTGGACTCCGGTTTGCTGGGGAATCGTGCAACTCGGCAACCAAAACAGCCACTCGCAAGCCCGCGGGAAAAACCATGCTCAAATGACAGGCAAAGCCAACGTAACGCCCATCATGCGTAAGTAATCAAAAATCCGGGGCGTTACACAACCTGTCAAGCCAGCTAATGGGAGCCTGGGTGATGAGATGGCCTCGAGATGCAAACACTTACTCTCTACGAGAGGTACCACCGGCCCTGTCAGCTAGTGGGAGCCTGACAGCGGGGTCACCTTGGAGCAAAGGGACTTGGGCTACCACGAGAGATCAACCTACCCAGCCAGCTAATGGGAGCCTGGCGGCGGAATCATCATCGGAGCAAAGGACTTGGGCTACCATGAGAGATCAACCTACCCTGTCAGCTAATGGGAGCCTGACGGCGGAGATCCTCTCGGGGGTGGGACTTGATCTCCCCGAGGCACATTCGACCCAACCAGCTAATGGGAGCCTAGCTGAGGAGATACTCTTGGGGGTGGGACTTGATCTCCCCGAGGCACATTCGACCCAACCAGCTAATGGGAGCCTGGCTGAGGAGATCCTCTCAGGGGTGGGACTTGATCTCCCCGAGGCACATTCGACCCAACCAGCTAATGGGAGCCTGGCTGAGGAGATCCTCTCGGGGGTGGGACTTGATCTCCCCGAGGCACATTCGACCCAACCAGCTAATGGGATCCTGGCTGAGGAGATCCTCT
Source organism: Platanthera guangdongensis (assembly GCA_039583875.1). Taxonomy (NCBI): domain Eukaryota; kingdom Viridiplantae; phylum Streptophyta; class Magnoliopsida; order Asparagales; family Orchidaceae; genus Platanthera; species Platanthera guangdongensis. The sequence goes on from CM077149.1 coordinate 13,695,964, forward strand.
CGGGGGTGGGACTTGATCTCCCCGAGGCACATTCGACCCAACCAGCTAATGGGAGCATGGCTGAGGAGATCCTCTCGGGGGTGGGACTTGATCTCCCCGAGGCACATTCGACCCAACCAGCTAATGGGAGCCTGGCTGAGGAGATCCTCTCGGGGGTGGGACTTGATCTCCCCGAGGCACATTCGACCCAACCAGCTAATGGGAGCCTGGCTGAGGAGATCCTTTCGGGGTGGGACTTGATCTCCCCGAGGCACATTCGACCCAACCAGCTAATGGGAGCCTGGCTGAGGAGATCCTCTCGGGGGTGGGAAACCAGGTGTGCCACTTAAATTCTACTAAATCCAACATCCTCAAAAGGGGAAAATATTGGGTTACATGATCCCCCCGACTCAGCTGGTCGGGGGCTGGACTCATTATAACATAAGAAACATACATGACTCAGCCGGGACGTGGTTTCCTCAGGGGGTCTGGGCATGATCGCCGCCATACTTCCCCTCGGAGACTTCCATCTTGCTCAAGCTCTCCATGATCTCCTCCATCTCCTCTGCCTTGGCCAACCAAGAGATGGTGTTGATGGCCGTGACGTAGTACTGTCTCGCCATCCTGGAGTCTCCCTTGACTCTGACCTGGATCCCTCCTGAGCTGAACTTGAGGCATTGGTGGAAGGAAGATGGCACACAACGGAAGGCGCTGATGAGGGGCCTTCCAAAGATAGCGTTGTAGCTGCTTGGAGCGTCAACAAAGACAACCTGCAGTTCCTTGAGATTCCCCCTAACTTCACCTGGAGTCCGACTCCACCCTCCACTTCCTTCCTCTCCCCTGAAAAACCAAACAGGCGTCCGTCCGAGGCCAACACCCTCCTTGGCTCTACCTTCATCTCGTCAAACGCCTTTTTGAAAACGACGTTGACGGAGCTTCCGTTGTCAACCAAGATTCGGGAGACGGTGTAGCCCTCGATGGCAGTCTGGATGACAAGCGCATCGCAAAAAGGGTCCTCATGATCCGGCATGTCCTTTACCGAGAAGGTGATCTTTTCATCTGGGGGCGGGGTCTGGGAGGTTGAGGCGACGCTCCTTCTGTACATGACATGGAGGCTTGCCTTCCGGGTGGCCTCAACCCCCACTCCACCGTGGATCACTCCTATACCACATCGGGTTCCCACGTCGACCCGATCCTCGCATATATCATCCCCCCTTCCCTGGGTAGAACCTCTTCAACCCGCACTGGCGGCTGTGGTTGGGCAGGGCCTCTTGCCCCCCTCACTTCCAGAAACTCGGGGCAGGTAGCCGTGGCGTGCCCCTCCACCTGGTGGAAGTCACAGTATGGTAGCGCTCCTCCCCTCCTTCGGCGGGCTGGGTGTTCTCTCCTGTTTCCTCTTCTCCCTCCACCTATCGCCAAGGCCTGCTGCGGAGGGGGTAAAAGCTGCCTTGGGGCTTGCCTCTGGAAGTTGTATCTCCCTTGGCCTCCCTGGAAATTCCCGGCTCCGTGGATGAGGGCTCTTCCTGGGCCTTGGGCAGGTGCTTCCTGCTGCCTCCAGCCTGGCTCAGGACCCTCGTGAGCTCTCCACTGCTCTCTCCTTCTTCCTTCCTGATGCCTTGAGCCACCCTGCTCCTTTGACTCCACCTCCGTCAACTTTTCCAACCTCTTGACAAATGCCGGGTTGGCTGCCTCCATGGCAATCTCCTCTGCCGCCCTTTCCTTCAGCTCCTCGAAGGAAAGGAGGGCCTTCCGGGTCAAGCTCATCTTGAAGAAGCCTTCCTTCAGCCCAACAGTGAAGGCCATCTGGAGAGCATACCCTGGCATCTCCTGGACCTCCAAGATCTCCTCTTGGAACCTGTCTACGTAGCGGGCCAGCGACTCCTCGGCCCCCTGCCTTATCAAGAAGATGGACTCAGGACTCCTCTTCCGCTTCTTGGAGGTCGAGAAGCGGAGCTGGAAGCTTCGGCTCAAGTCCTCGAACCCATAGATCGACCTCGGAGGGTGATGATTTTTCTTGCTAACAAGTAATAATTCAATGTGATTTCATTCTACATTCTAATACAATTATGTAGATGGACTTAACTAGATTGAATTAGCATTCAGGCAAGCGCACCTATCAATTGTAATATATGAGAAATCTACATCTCGTGTCGTATTCCACAGGGTCGTTTCAACTATTCGTACTCACCCTCCCTTTATTTTCATACCTCTAAACAAAAGTGATATTTAAACTACATTATCCTAACTATGACCAATTGGATAATTCAATATTGGAGAAATAAAAACGATAGAACATGAAGCTTTCAAATAATTACATGAACAATTTCATTTACTAGTTCAATTCTAAGCAATCATGATATGAAAATACTGTTAAATTTGTGCAATGTAAAGGTTGATTTTTCATCAAAATTCTCTCTCGAGCAATTCCAAATCTAAACCTAAGATAGTAAATTTTCTCTCGAACAATTCACAACACTCAAGTTCGCATTAATCAGAATACCTTTATTACTACATAAATTCATGAATATCATTTCTAAGTTAACATGAATTCTTTTATCCGTGTTCTAATTTTCCAAACAGAATATCTCTCGATCATAGAGTTTGAAATACAAAGTGAATTATCATCACAATATGAACATACTAAATTCATTGCAAATAACCAATTTCTCAATCTAGCCAATTGCAAATTTTGTAAAACAAATAAGCAATTCAAAGGGATGATTAAACTCTTTGTTTGATTGCATAAACACAAATAAAATGTTACAAATATAACATGAACAAGGTGATACATGATTACTAAAATGTTCAAAGCAAAATTCATGTAAATCAAAACATAAATTGAAGATGGATCATCAAGAGAAAGAAAGGATTTAAGGGATTAATGATTGAATAAAAAATACATAAGAATACCCTTCAATCCTCCTTTTCTTGAATGCTCCTCTTCGGCCTCCAGCAGTTCTCCAATGCAGAAATGATCCAAAAGTTACAAATAAATTTTTCTACAGGAATTTTATAGTTCCCTTGCAAACAGGTCGGACACGGGGTCGCACACGGCCGTGTGCCAGGCCGTGTGGACGGTTCCTAGGTGGTTCCTGGACGGTTCCTCACGAAAAGGCGTGTCTGGTAGTGGGCCGTGTCAGATGACACGGGTATCGCCACGGCCGTGTGTGCGGCCGTGTCCCTCAGACACGGGTTGATCAGCAGTCGTGTGCAAAGATGACACGGGTATGCACACGCCCGTGTGCCATACCCGTGTGAGGCTCCTCTGTCTGCGCCCAAATTCTTCAGTTCCAGGTACCTAGGACACGGGTAGGCACACGACCGTGTGCCTGGCCGTGTGCACCAAATTTCTGTCCTGTCATCGGCCATGTGGACTCCGTGAACTCCTCTGTTTGCTCCGAAACTTTTAGGTCCATTGGTTGGCATTACCTGCAATAGAAAAATAATAGACTCAGTAAATGGTTTAAAGCAAGAACTGACAAGGACTTCTAAATACGCTCTTCTATCTAAGATACGACAATTTCTTTGATATTATCATGAAATCAACATCAAAAGGGGCAGGAAATGGTAGATATGATTACAATTATGATAGTAAAAAGCCTATCATAATCGTACTCATCAGAGGGAGTTGATGGAACCAGTCCCTTGCCTTCTCCTTCAGCGTGATCGCAAAGAGGCGACACTTGAAGGCATCTGTCATCGGCCTGATGGAGATGGCATCCTCGAACCACTACAGATGCTGGACGAGGTCATCCTTCCCCGTATAGTAAGCCATGTCTGGCTCTCTGAACCCCTCGGTAACGGGAGCTGAGATGATCAGCTCGCTGAAGGGTGACCCCCTAAGGGGTGGTCTCGCCACCTCCACTCGCGCGACCTGCTCGCCTGGAAGGTTGGCACTTGCCGGGCTGGAGAACAGCTCCCGGCCGGTGAGGTCTCGCTCGACCCCATCTCCCATTCTCTCCTTCCCTGGCCTTCTTCCTGGTGCACTTCCTTCTCCCCCCACTGGGGTCATCTCGCCTAGACCCCTGGGAGTCGACTCGTCGAGGGGGGGAGCTAGTTCCTGGGGGGTCGGGGTGGAGCTGCCACCCTGAGGAGCAATGCTTCGCAGCATCTCCATGATACCCTGGATGGAGGCCATGAACTCTTGCCTCCCCACAAAGGGTCCTGAGCTAGGGAGCTCGCCGAGATCATCACTACCTCCCTCACCTCCAGTCATGACTCTCTCCCGAGATCTTCTGTGCTGGTCACTCTCCACGCTCACCGCACCAAAATGTTGAAACCAAAAACTTGGTCTCTGTGGATTTCGGGGTCCCTCGAAAGGGGTGACTCACACCTACTACACTCAAGAGAACGTCACAGACCGAAGACTTGGGAAACTAGGAACAGACCCTCGGCTCTAGCGCGGAGGTCCCACCTCACACCCGGAAGGCTACCTGAGCTCTTCCCCTCCCTAGCCAATGCTCGAGCTAGGGTGCCTTGGAGAAGCCCTCTCTACTCTACCAAGGAGGAACTAAGGGAGGAGGAAGCCAAAAAAGATCCTCCCCAAAGGCACCCAAGGGGGTCTATTAATAGTTTTTCCAAGTCCTGGGGGGCAAAAATAACCAAAATACCCCTACGGCCAAAAGGCCTCGGGCCAGTAGAAAACAGCCACGCCGGGGGGTAAAGGGGTAATCCCCCCCGAGGGCAAGACAGTAAAAGCAAGGGGGCAAGGGCGAGAAGGCTGGGCAAGCTGGCGGCCTGCGAGTTGGGGCGGCCTGCGAGTTGGGGCGGCCTGCGAGCTGGGGTGGCCTGCGAGCTGGGGCAAGGCGAGCTGCGGCTTGGCGAGCTGGCCTCCTTGGCGAGACGACAACCTGGGCGAGGCGGCGGTCTGGCGAGACGGGGCAAGGCGAGCTGCGGCTTGGCGAGCTGGCCTCCTTGGCGAGACGGCGGCCTGGGCGAGGCGGCGGTCTGGCGAGACGGGGCAAGGCGAGCTGCGGCTTGGCGAGCTGGCCTCCTTGGCGAGACGGCGGCCTGGGCGAGGCGGCGGTCTGACGAGACGGGGCAAGGCGAGCTGCGGCTTGGCGAGCTGGCCTCCTTGGCGAGACGGTGGCCTGGGCGAGGCGGCGGTCTGGCGAGATGGGGCAAGGAGAGCTGCGGCTTGGCGAGCTGGCCTCCTTGGCGAGACGGCGGCCTGGGCGAGGCGACAGTCTGGCGAGACGGGGCAAGGCGAGCTGCGGCTTGGCGAGCTGGCCTCCTTGGCGAGACGGCGGCCTGGGCGAGCTGGCCTACGGCTTAGGCGGCCTGGGGCCGGGGTGAGGCGGCTGAGGCGGCTTAGGCGGCCTGGGGCCGGCTTCTCCATAGTGCCTTGGGGGGAGAAATATTTTCTCCCCCTACTAGTATGTTCCCAAGCCAGAGCCAAAATTGGCCACCGAGAGTGCAAAATCTCCAAAAAGCTTAGAAACTCGCTTACCTTGTTTAGGGTCCATCCTTCGCGAATACGGGGTTGTACATTTGTTGCAGCTCAAGTGGACACACATCAAGTAACTGATGAAATAAGAGAATCTCCATCACTACCTCAACAAGAGTTTACAATGGAAGATCTCTTCCTTAATCTGGACCAAGCTGACTTTGAGAAGGAAAGTACTGCTGCTGAGGGGGAGAATGCTCAAGTTGAGGGGGAGCAAGTGGAAATTCTAGAAGAAACTGCAAGGAAAGAGCCAGAGAAGCAAAAAGTTGTTGAGGAGCTACCTAGGGAGAGGGTAGAAATAGCCAGCACATCTACTTCTGAAGATGAGGAGACTGCAAGAGCAAAGAAAAGAAAATTCCAAGTATTCAATAGGAGGAGGCAGACTTATAAGAAAGCTCTGCAAACTATAACACCACAGCCTGCACTACAGCCAGCACCAACTGTAGATTACAGTGCTTTGATGGTTGCTATGCAAATTAAGCTTGATGAGCATAGGAAAGCTATATAAACATATATGGATGAGGGTCATAAGTCTTTAAAATTTGATCTGGCCCAAGACATAAAGTCTATAAGATTTGAAATCAATCTCAATAAGAAGGAGATGACTGACTGCTTCCACAAGGGAGGGAATGCAGTAGTCTACTTAGCTACTCATCAAGAGAAAATAAAAGCTCAAGTGGATGACATTGCACTGAAGCCAGGTTATGTTCTAGAGAACCAGCTCAGAATGAATGACAATTTGACTGCTTCACACAATGCCATTGTCAAAGAGATGAAGAATATAGCTGCTGGACAGACTACTTCTACTGCTGCTGCTAAGGCAGAGTTTGATAAAGCTTTACAAGAGGGCATCACTGCTGTTACATCTGCTATTCAAGATTCACAGAAGCTGATCTCAGAAAAACTCCAAAGGTTAAAACCTTTCTACAAGGATGGAGTCAATTATCTTAATGCACAAATCAGATTTCAAAAGGATGATTTAAGAGATCACATGGAAAGAGAAGTCATAAAGGGGGAGAGGGTGTTAGTCAAAGCCAGCTCTGATCATGCCAAGTGGATTTCAATTCTATCATAGCTACTCTTGGTTATCCTCCTTTATGTGATGATGACAATGTAGCAGAATTTGGGATTAATCCTGCCTATCTTGGAGGTGAGCAAGCTGAAGTAGCTCAGGTGATCTATCCTCCACCAGATTTTGATATGATACAAGCAGATATACATTCAATGTACAGCCCACCTGAGGGTCAACAAAATGTCATCATAGAGAAGGTGGTTCAGCCAGTATCTAAGGCTTTACAGGAAGCTATACTGAAAGAACAAGCTGAACAAGAAGCTAGATTGTCTAAGAAGAGGTTCAGAGAGCAAGCTGAACAAAGGCCTGATTTTGAACAGTGGAGCCCCACTTCAAGAAACATTATCTTAACTGCATGGAAGGCTGCCAAAGATAATGTTCAAGATAGAAATAAGTGGTTTTCTTAACTTGAGTGGAGAAAGCATGAATCTAGGCAAGAAGCCATAGTGCAATATAGAAGGAAGGCAAAGATGGGAAAGCTACCTCCTACTGCCCAGGAGCCTAGCAAGTACTTTCCCAAGCCTTATCATTACTTTGAGAGGCAGAAGATTAAAGCTAAAGAGCTAAAGAAGAAGGAGCTGAAAGGGAAAAAGCCTGCTGATACTGAAGATGCTGAAGCCCCTGTACAAGCCAAGATACAGTCTGGAAAGGGAATTGTAATTAAGGAGGCTGAGAAGAAATAGGATAGATTTCATCTTGAGTTTGCAGAAGTAATATTTTGATTTTTAAACACTTTGTAAACTTTTGGAAAATGAATATGACAAAGCTGTTAGAACAATGTGCTGTGTGATAAATCTATTTCATAATTGTTCTGAGATGATATCTATGTATACATGTTTGCTTAATACATGTTTATGTTTGCCCTGTTATATAATCCTGCTTTACATCATGCTATGATTTTATTCTGTATGGTGTATATCATTGACTAAGGGTTATGACTTCTCCAAATAGGGGGAGATTGTTGGGTACATTGGTTTAAATGTACCTGATTTGAAGAAGCCTCACCGTACTTAATGATATACATCAAAATGTATTTGATGTATTTTTGAGTTGCCTTGTGCAGGTTAAGTATTTGCAGGGAAAGCAGAAAAGATTCTAAGTCCATGTGTCGACACCCAGAAGAAATGTGTCGACACTTAAGAAGACTTGTGTCGACACCCAGGCAAGCAGTGTCGACACTTGGAGTACTTGTGTCGACACCAGAGATGCAGTGTCGACACCAAACAAAAAGTGTCGACACAAGGAGCTGTGTCGACACTCAATGAAGAAAAGTCCAGTGAAGCTGTGTCGACACTTAGCAGTTGTGTCGACACCCAGAGGAACTGTGTCTACATCAGAAAGTGTCGACACTTGGAGGCTGTGTCGACACTCAGCAAAAGTCAGCAGAGTCTAAGTACAAGTGTCGACATAATAAAGAATGTGTCGACACTCAGCAGAAGAGTCAACACTTGAAGAAAGTGTCGACACAAGAAATAATGTGTCGACACTCAGCAGAAGACTCGACACTTGAAGAAAGTGTCGACACAAGGAGCTGTGTCACACTTAACAAAGTTCAACAATATTCTAAGTACAAGTGTCGACACAAAGGAGATGTGTCGACACTCAGCAAAAGTCTCAACATAAGAAGATGTGTCGACACAAGGAGCTGTGTCGACACTCAACAATTATCAACACAGAAGGCATGTGTCGACACCAAGAAGATGTGTCGACACTGAACAAGTTCAACACATGAAGATGTGTCGACACAAAGGAGTTGTGTCGACACTTACAAGAATTCAACAAAGAACTGAAGAACAAGGAGTTGTGTCGACACATATTATCAGTGTCGACACATGATGAAGAAGCTGTGTCGAGAAGTAATTTCTACAACACAAGGAGTTGTGTCGACACCTTGAAGGCTAGTGTAGACACTTAGTCAACTTGTGTCGACACTTGGTCTATAAGTGTCGACACTTAAAGACAGACTGTCTCGACACTTTCAGACAGTTACAGTTATTTCAAGAACTGACTGGATGACTTGACAGCTGCCATTCCAGCCGGTCTACTGCACCTGTCAGAGTTGTCAGAAAGCTGTTAGAAACCGGATCAGCCGGTCACCATGAAGAAAGTCTATATAAAGGCTTATACATTCTACAGATAACAAGTTGTTGAAAAAGCAATTCATTGAAGACTTTCAAGTGAAGTTCTAAGTAGTTGGAGAGAGAGAGCTCCATCCAAGAAGACAACTGTTGGAACCAGGCTGAGAAGAAGGGTTCAGACTTTGTTCTGAATCTTAAGTTGTAGAGATCAAGGATCAGCTGCAGAGCAGATCAACCCTATTGTGTTCTACATTCAAGAAGCTTTGAAGAAAAGCCAAGTGAGGTTGATCTCAACAGAGTTCTTCCAAGAACTCATCAAGAACCTATCAACTCATCTCTCTATTCAGAGTTGTAGGTATATACACTTTGTATTTTATATTTCTTGTAGGATCCTTAGGGATCTGAGTTATAAGCCTGTAATTATAAAGGCTGAGTGGTAGGTCCTGTGTGCCTGAGTGTAGGAGATCTGATTCTCTGAGTGTAGGCCTGTTGTGGCTGAGTGTAGGCTTTGTGAAGAAGCTGAGTGTAGGTCTTTGAAGAAGACTGAGTTGTAGGGCCTTGGGCCTGAGCTGTAGGAACCTGGTTGAGGTTCTGAGTGTAAGATCTGAGGATCTGAGATAGTGGAAGAGTTTGGCTGAATCTAGTACACTACTAGATAGGCGAAGGGGGAAAGTGGATGTACCCAAACCTTGGGAACCACTATAAATTTGTGTGTTCATTGTGTGCTTGATTGATTGCTGTGATTGCTGTTTGACTGTTGTGTAGAATTAGTTATAAATCTGTGATATAACCTGCAATCTGCCTAAAAGGTTTTAAAAAAGATTAAGTCACCTATTCACCCCCCTCTAGGTGATTAGGTACAATTTCTTTCAAGATGCATGTGTGGGTCCTCGCTCGACAACCCGGAGAACTGAGCATTACTGCATATCATGTTCACAATAGTCGGTTTGATTTCAAACTGCTGATTAGGGATGGCCAGCCCAAAAGCTGGATACACACTCCCAACATTGGTGCTAGTGTAGTATCTCATCGTGCGAGGCCTCGGCCTATTCACCTCATTCTCATCAACAGGCTTCCCTCCAGCAACAACTCCATTACCTCTCGGACCAGCCCTAAACATCGACTGTCCATGCCCGTTTCCAATGTCTGCTTCAGCGTTTTGCCCTAAGATGGGCTCTTCTCCTCTTCCATTGCCTCTGACCAGAATTAGATTGTGATCCATCTCTAGCCAAGAGTTTGCGATACACCTATGTGCTCGAGCGGTCCTCTCTATTTCAGGATCGTAGGCAAGCAACTCTCCTGATCCTTTTCTCTGCATGCACCAAAGATGACACACAAAAAAAAAATCAAAAACAACAACTCTTGAGTAACTACCTTCGACAACCCAGATCACCTACGCCTGCACTCCCCGACAACAACGCCAAAAACTTGATGTGTCGTCGGCAAGTGTACCGTTAGCTATCAAGTAATAATTTGGGAATAGCTTCCCCGAATGTCGATCTCGAGGGAATGCAGGAAGGGTACGTGATAGCGTCGTATGAAGATCGTTACAAAGAGTTGAAAGAAACAACAGGAGGGTTGGTTTTTGGTTTCCTAAGGCTACAAAACAAAAAGAAAACAACTACGGGTTGCCGGCACCGCTTCGCTTGGTGGTTCGAGTGAGTGCAGGCCGCTATGCCGTGCTTCGTTAGGCTGATGGATGGAGAGCAAGTGCGGAGAGTGAGGGTCGCAATCACCTCTTCAACAACCAACTCTAGCCTTTGCTAGAGTGGATCAAGTGCGCGAGTGAGTGGATGTGAGTGGAGGCGAGTGCATCATAGCGACAAAAGAGGAAGTAACTAACCAAACAAACTTCATTCATAGACAAATTCAAAGCAAGTTTAGTTACATTACAAGATTAAGATTACAATCCACAAAGAGAAAAGGTAGAGTAAACTACAAGGGGGAAAAGCGTAGCCATGGTTCTTGGACAGAGTGGCGGGTTGTCAATCCACTTCACGACTCTGACCCTGGTTGCTACCTGATGCAATTGGGTCATCAATCCACTTGTACATCTCCGTCTTCTTTCCCTTCCTACAATACTTTCTTCTTTTGGTCCAGAGGAATATCAAAAAGAGCTCTCGTTGCTCGCTGCTGGTGGCCGGGAGCTCTCTGAAGGTTGACGATGGCTTCAGATGGCCGGAGAATGCTTATCGGAGGGTGGAGATGAGTGGAGGAAGTACGGGGGTGAAGATCGGTGCTTCCGCGCGGAGCAGCTAGGCGGAAAATGAGAAGAAGATGCCGTAGTTTACGGAGCTAGTCTTTAAATACGGAATCAATTAATCATAGCACACGATCAGTTGCGCACGACCAGTGGTCGTGTGCACTGTCGGTTAATGATCGTGTGCTCTGTTCCAAAGAAACTTGTAGTTGGAAAGAAAAATTAGTATATATACGCACGATCAGTGGCACACGACTAGTGGTCGTGCACACTTAATCCCCTGATCGTGCGATTGGCAGTGGCAGAACTTCAGAAAAATGAGATAACGCGCACAAGTAATGGCGCACGACCAGTGGTCGTGCGCACTATGTCCAGTGCTCGTGCGGTTGCCCCAGACAGAACTCGGAAAATGGTGAATGTAGAGCGCACGATCAGAGGCGCACAACTAGTAGTCTTGCGCACTATGTCCAAAGATCATGCGTAGTGTTCCTGCAATGTTTTGGGATTTCCCGCACAATCCCGGAACATGCACACGACCCTTGTACCTACAGTAAAAACAGAAAAGCCACCAAAGCGGGAGTTCCACATTCACCAGACATAGACAAACACCAAGTAAAGGGAAAAAGTACAGAAACTAAGAAATCACATAAAAACGGGCCTAAAGTGCACTTAACAAGAAATGGACAGAGAAACGAATATAAATGATTATGGCTCTCAAGTATAGTGCAATAACGAGAAAACTGGCCCAGATGAGTCCAAAAATAGGTATATAACTTGGAATCATCACATTGCCAAAGACCGGAGCTCGTGATCACCTCCAAAGAAATCCATCAATGTCGGGGACCATACGCTTGCCCGTTCACACTCTCTCCATGACTCTAGTTTGACTCAAGCGAAGAATCAATTGGACGAGGATCGAATTGGTCTTAGGCTAAGGTTTGGTAGTCAAAGATAAACATGGAGGCTACACACAACCAAATCGAGCAAGCAACAAGCTAAACCAATACAGCCCCTCAGAATTGCACGTGAGACACACCCCCAGACTTAGCTTGGAAATCGGGATTGTACACGGCCTAACCCGACCAATAACATGATAAACTTGATGGGGATTCTATTTCTCATTGTAATTCTTTTAGAATTTCTTTTTCAATACTCTCCTTTTTCTTTTTTCTTTTGCAATTGCCAATTTTTAGCAAGTAGAATTTCTTGAATTCATCCACCACATTACTTGAATTCCACACATCACACCTCGTCAAAATATTAAATTCACAGGAGCTCATGGATTTGGTTTCGATAGGAGGTTTTTCTTTAGGCTTTGGTGAATGAAGGTGGACCTGAATCAAAGGAGGGGTAGACACAAACTTGGCTTGCTGATGAGTCCACATTTTACACTGAATTTTGGACTCATCTGGGCTAGTTTTATCGCCTTAGCACTACACTTGAGAGCCTTTATTGCTTATTGGTGTTTATGTACCTATTTCACGATTAAGTGCACTGTAGGCCCGCTTCTGTGTGGTTTCTGTGTTTCCATTCTGTTGTTATTCTCTAGCCCTATCTCGGGGATGTGGTGTGCACGTTCTGGTGGCCTTTCTGCCCCTTCTGCTGGTACCGGGATCGTGTGCGTGTTCCGGGATGATTGTGAAACAGGAATACTGTGCACGATCAGGGGATCTAATGCGCACGACCACTGGTCGTGCACCCCCGATCGTGCGCACTACTCTACGTTTTCAACTGAATCAGCCTGGGTAAGTGCACGACCACTGGACTTACTGCGCACGAGCACTGGTCGTGCGCCACCGTTCGTGCGCATTACACCCCCTTTTTCATAACCCTGTCTCGGTAATCGCACGAGCACTGGCCATAGTGCGCACGACCACTGGTCGTGCGCCACTGCTCGTGCGCGTATATGCTGATGCTTCTTGTCCAGGTTGCAGGTTTATTTGGAAAAGCCGCACGACCATCGACCTACAGTGCGCACGACCACTGGTCGTGCGCCACTGAGCGTGCGCACTGCTTCTGCTGCCTCCGTATAAAAGGCCCTGCTCCGCATTTTAGGTGAACGCCTGCCATTTGCTGCGATCGGAGAGTGCGCGGGAATCCCCTTTTCACTTCTCCAGCTGCTCCATCACTTCCACCTTCGTCGGGAAGCCATTTCCACTTCCTCCGAAGCTTTTCAACACCCCGGCGAAGCCCTCGGCCATTGGTGACTTCAACTCCAAGCTTTCCTGTAGAGTTGGTGAAGTAGATAACCTAGAGAACGGACTTAAAGGCCTTCGAGGTGACAGATCGTTGGTACCGGAAGCCTCCTTGGACTGAGCCCAGAAGCGGATTGACAACTCGCTACTCCGGCCACGACCCGCGGTGGATCTTCATTCTCTTTTGGTTTACTCCTCTTCCCCTTCCTCTGTGTTATGAATGTTTTGAGCAGTGTAATGAACATTTTCATCCCTGAATACCAAGTTTACTTTCTAGTTAATGGAATGTTAGTTTCTTCTTATGCTTGTGAGTTCTGTCTGTGAATGCGCCTCACTCACCCCACATCCACTTCATTCCTGTGCCTTGTCCGATTGCAATCCACACAAGAATGCTGCAATCCATTAGTTTCCCTTCCACTCGCCCAACTGAAGTTCGGCATAGCGGCCGACAAACCCATTTCACCTTGCGAAGCGGTGCCGTCGAGCTGCATAGCTTTTACTAGTTCAGTAGATCAAACATCCACAATCTCTCGAGTCCGCTATTTTCTTTTTGTTCTATTTTTAACTCTCAGAACGATATTCTCATTACTGTTGCCGTTCTACGCTAATTGCATTCCTCAAGAGACTGACACTTGGGGATTTACTCCCAAAACTTTATTACTTGTGCGACCGGTGCGCTTGCCGTATTACACGCATCAAGTTTTTGGCGCCGTTGCCTGGGAGTGCAACTGTAGAGCGACTTTGGATGACTGAGAATTTCGTTATACGAGTTGTTTTGTTGTTTTTGATCCCTTTTCTCTTGTGTTGTTATTCCGTCAGATGGAATTGTTAGTTTTATTCGCAGAATCTATGCCAAGTAGTTGTATCCCTTATATTTGACATCGCTGCAATGTGGCCAATTTCAATATCAATTGCCATCATTGTGGAGACATCTCTCATGCTAGCGACAGATGCCCTCAGAAGTATAGTAGCCAGGAAATTTATGAATCGACGTATCGTCGACATAAGCCGGTTAGCTACCGACCTGCGGAGCCATTGCCGCACTACTTTTATTCAGCTTCAGCACCCGTTGCACCGCCAAATCCAGCTAAGAAGTGCCTTTTTTGTCGAAGCTGGGATCATGCATTGAAGGATTGCGCCGCATACCTAGCTGAGCTAGCGGTGGATGACGAGCCGGATTTTCGGATTGTCTCCTCTTCAACCTTGGGCAGCACCCTTTCTGTATCGGGGTATGTACCATTGCCATCTCTATGTTATGGAGAAGACATCCCAGGTATGTGCACCGATACATGCGCTTATCCCCATTCCGACACTGCTATTTATACTCTTGAAGTGCATACTTCACCTAGCATAGCATCTTTTAGTTGTGAAGAGCCAGCGCTCAACGTCCTACCAAGCTTTGTATCTTCACCTTCCTCTTTGCATAGCATTCTTTCTTCTTCTGACAGTGCTGTTGAGATTGAATCGCAGGTGGAAATTAGCATTTCCCGCGTTATGTTAGATCCAGTCGAGAAGGACGACTCCGTGGCAGAGGTTGTGACCTCCATCCCATGTGAGGATGCTCGAGGCATGGACGAGGCAGATGCAGCCTCAGAACATTCCTGCACTAGCTTAGACAGCTGTTTGGAAGCATCCATAATTATACCGACGGGGGATGACTCCGAGATCACCCCCAAGATCGATGTCCGTTTATGTTATTCCTTTAGTTTATTTCTTGACCCTGCTCTCGTGTCTACTCCCATGCAGGACCACATTTTGGAATTGGTCCAATCAGTACAAGGGCCTGTAATGCGGCCTCGGACTTATTGTTACCAGATGCAGATGGAGTTGGAGCCAATGAGCTTCCCAAGTTACTTTCTGCCCATGCCTGAAACTTCCGATAGGTATGCGTATACAGGTATTGGGGCTTATGTTCTATCTCCGTTCCGGTACCCGCTACCGCAGCGTGACCATGAACCTCTGCCTGAGCATTTCCAGTTTCATTCGCCCATCAGTTAGGAGATGCTCAGATTTTGTATAAGTCCTGTTGGGAGACAATAAACCCAACAGTTATCTAGGATAGTGTTTCGTTTGTTAAAATTTTTGTTTGTATTTCATTATTTGGGTGTGGTAGCCCAGCTGTGTGTTGAGCTCTTTGTAGCACCAAGTGGTCAGCAGTGTGAAATAGACTGAAAACTCAGGCGTGCGAAAAATTTCACGGCGCACGACCACTGGTCATGCGCACTACTTATAATCGCACGACCACTGGTCGTGCGCATGCCTGGTTTCTTTTTATTTTCCAGCCGCTGTCCACTGTACGTGCGCCCTAATCTCCCGCTTGGTCCGCTGCGCGTGCGTTGTCAGCGCTCTTCTTCTTCCGATTCCTCCCCGGTGGTTCGTCTCTCTCTCCTCCGGTAGGATCCCTCAACTTCTTATCTCCCTTCCTTACTTTGATGTAATGGAACCTAGACGCCGCCCTATAGTGAAGGCCTATCAGAGATCCGGTCGTGCTTCAGCAAGTCCTGCACAGATTTTGGGAAGAATGGGAACTTTTGCTAAGGCAGAGCATACTCAACGCTATAATTCCCTGAAGGACAAGCCATTCCTCTCTCAGCGGCTTGTTGACTGGAACGAGCTGCGTTCCATTGGGGATGACGGTGCATTAGCAGAGGCCGTGCTCATTCTCTACTCTTTCGATTGTTGGAGAAAGTTATTCGAGTGCGACGAGCTTGGCTTCCGGGAATTGACTTTGGAATTCCTGTCCACATTCACTTGGGAGACAACGGCGGACAACCAGTTTCTCTCCACTTGTTCCTTTCGGATAATGGGCAATGTCTTCACGGTCACACTGCCCGAGCTTGCCATCCATGCAGGTGTCTATTCCGAGGCAGAGGCATCCCAGATTAATTTCCCCGCATTGTGCATTGATTTTCCCGAGGGTGTTACTCCGCGGTCCGCTTGGCATTCTCTAATCGGAGGGCATGAGGAGTATGTAGCCCGCCGTGCCAAGTCAATAAAAATTGTCTCCCCCGCTCTCAGGTTTATGCAGCATTTGCTTAGTCATTCACTCACTGCTAGGGCCCTGAGCAAGAATGTGGTCGGGTGGCAGGATTTGATCTCCTTATCTAGCATGCAGCAGCAGTACCCCCTCCATTTGGGGTATATGCTGGCCTATTTCTTCCACCACGAGGCCACTTATGGTCTCGCGGGCGCGGTCGGGGGTGCTTACTACATTACCCGCATTGCCAAAAGTTTGGGAGTTTGGAGCCAGCTACCTCCGATGGTGCAGGTCACTGCTCCATCCATGATATCCAGGGCCAACCTGGTGAGTTGCCATTTGCTATGTGTGGTTGGGAGAAAAGGTGGTCGGCAGTTTATTGTCCGCATGCCTGGTGATGCGCCTGCGGGTAGAGATGAAGGGGACGATGAAGGAGAGCCGGGTGAATCTTCCGCTATGGGCAGGCGGAGTGCAGGAGTGCCACCGCAGCAGAGTCAACAACAACTGAGGCCGCCCATAAAGCATGAGGGGCAATCTAGCCGCCCGTCCAACTCAGTTCAAGAGAGGGGTGTCCCATATTTATCCGAGCGCCTTGCTGATTTGGAAGCTTCCCAGTTTTGGATGCAGGATTTTATTTATCAGCAAGCAGTACGAGGCGGGATGAATATTCAACCACCGCCCACTCGCGTTGCCCCATCAGCACCTGTTCCACGTCCGTCGCCCATCGAGATTCACGACAGTGATATGAGGGGGAGTGAGTGGAACTCACCACAGAGCTAGTCTACCATGCCTTCTGTTTCTTTTCTTTTGTTTTTATTTTCTGAGCAAGACAGCTACTATATTTTTGTGAGCGCCCATCTGGGAGCCGGCTGTTGTCTTTTCTTTTTTTATGTATCGAACTCTCTATTTGAACTGCTAATACAGGTATTTGGTCCACCTTAAGGACGGTAAAAAAAAGGGCTTTCGGGAGACAACCCAAGTTGGACCGTTCGGTCCTATGCTGTGTTTTGATTTCGGTTTATTTCTTCATATACATATATTGTGTCCAGATTTTGTTTGGCTTGCCTCCTTTAATCGCAGGTGCAGGAATATTTGAGGCGCGGCAACTTGGCCGCACTTGGACATCTCATTGCCCGACTGGTATGCTCAATTTTGAGCATAAGTACTTCCTACCCTAGCTATTTCTCCTAGTTGGAATGTTTATTTTTATTCGTTGTCAACTTTAAGTCTGGGGGGGTAGTCTGCCTGTGGTCACTACACCGCACCTTCTGTTGCATTCTAGTTTCTTATTTACTTACTTCTTGTTTCTTTTTGGTTGCACACACTGAATCACCCACACGAGTGCGCTCTTAACCACGCGCACAACCCGAGTTAAATTTATTGCTTTTGTGTAAACTTTAAAATAGTGGTACTGGCTTAGGATTTCAGGTTTGAGTCGTTCGAAACTCATGCAGTGCTCCTAATCGAATACTCATGGTTTGTGTAGAGTTAGGATAGAACTAATTCTTCTTTATGCTCGTAGAATTATTCTTTTCTGCTCACGTCAATATTGTTTGTACTGCTCAAAATCTGAATCTGGGATAATTAAACGATAGTGTAGGAATGTGTGTAGCTGCCACTAGACTCGTATTGCTCGAGTCGGGGGGAAGGATCATCTTTCTCGGTGGCTAAGAACTTTCCCTAAGCTACTCTCAAAGCATTGGTGCACGGTTATTTAAGCGTGAGCATGACGTAGGCCTTCTTTTTGGCTAGTTTGAGCCTTGTTTAGCCCTTCCTACCTGTTAACCATTGCATGCCAAATTTGTGCCTACCCTTCCTTTGATCCAGCTCCACTCACTTTCACCAAGGCCTGAAGCTAAACCCACCTTCGCAATCAAATGCTTGAGCTGATTTGTAATTCCTGTTTTGCCGAGGTTGTGATTAGTGGACATTGTTTTGGGGGTGCTGATTTTATTCCCGTTTTGATTGCTTCGTTTGGGGATTGCTAGCGCAGAAAAGAAAACAGCAGTTTACGAAAATAAAAAGCTGATTCGCGCAATCGAAAAAACAAATATTTATGTGAAAGAATTGCTTTGAGATTTCGATCCCCATCCTCTTTTTTGAATTTGGTCGGGTTCAGCCGTGTTCACACCCGGATTTCAAGCTAAGTCTGGGGGCGTGTGCCCCATTCTTTTCTAAGTGGCTGTTTTGGTTCGGGTTGTTTTCGCTCGCTTTGGTTGCATAGAGCCTTCATGTTTATCTTTGACCACCAAGCCGCTGCCTAAGCCCCATTTCCTCCTACAAGTCCTACTGATTCACGCTTGAGTCTAACCCGCGCCGTGGAGAGAGTGTGAACGTGCAAGCATATGGTCCCCGACATTGGTGGATTCCTTTGGAGGTGATCCTGAGTCCCGAACTTTGGCAATTCTCACCTTAGTGGCCTGCCTACTTTCTTCCTGCACATGATCGCACGATTTTCCAGAATTCTAATTTTGAGCAATTACAATATCTATTTACGCCTGTCGAATAGTTTAAACTACGTTGTATAATTAAAAAGTTTTTCTATTATATCTTCTATACTCATGATATTTTTGATTCCTCGTCCTACGTCTTTTTGAAATTTCTGAGCCAGTTAGCTATCTTCGAGTCCATGGAGTGATGATTTGCTCGGGACGTGCAAATGGTTAAGTCTGGGGGTGTGATGAGTCCACATTTTACAATGATTTTTGGACTCATCTGGGCTAGTTTTATCGCCTTAGCACTACACTTGAGAGCCTTTATTGCTTATTGGTGTTTATGTACCTATTTCACGATTAAGTGTACTGTAGGCCCGCTTCTGTGTGCTTTCTGTGTTTCCATTCTGTTATTATTCTCTAGCCCTATCTCGGGGATGTGGTGTGCACGTTCTGGTGGCCTTTCTACCCCTTCTGCTGGTACAGGGGTCGTGTGCGTGTTCCGGGATGATTGTGAAACAGGAATACTGCGCACGATCAGGGGATCTAATGCGCACGACCACTGGTCGTGCACCCCCGATCGTGCGCACTACTCTACGTTTTCAACTGAATCAGCCTGTGTAAGCGCATGACCACTGGACTTACTGCGCACGACCACTGGTCGTGCGCCACCGTTCGTGCGCATTACACCCCCTTTTTCATAACCCTGTCTCGGTAATCGCACGAGCACTGGCCATAGTGCGCACGACCACTGGTCGTGCGCCACTGCTCGTGCGCGTATATGATGATGCTTCTTGTCCAGGTTGCAGGTTTATTTGGAAAAGCCGCACGATCATCGACCTACAGTGCGCACGACCACTGGTCGTAGGCCACTGAGCGTGCGCAATGCTTCTGCTGCCTCCGTATAAAAGGCCCTGCTCCGCGTTTTAGGTGAACGCCTGCCATTTGCTGCGATCGGAGAGTGCGCGGGAATCCCCTTTTCACTTCTCCAGCTGCTCCATCACTTCCACCTTCGTCGGGAAGCCATTTCCACTTCCTCCGAAGCTTTTCAACACCCCGGCGAAGCCCTCGGCCATTGGTGACTTCAACTCCAAGCTTTCCTGCAGAGTTGGTGAAGTAGATAACCTAGAGAACGGACTTAAAGGCATTTGAGGTGACAGATCGTTGGTACCAGAAGCCTCCTTAGACTGAGCCCGGAAGCGGATTGACAACTCGCTACTCCGGCCACGACCCGCGGTGGATCTTCATTCTCTTTTGGTTTACTCCTCTTCCCCTTCCTCTGTGTTATGAATGTTTTGAGCAGTGTAATGAACATTTTCATCCCTGAATATCAAGTTTTCTTTCTAGTTAATGGAATGTTAGTTTCTTCTTATGCTTGTGAGTTCTGTCTGTGAATGCGCCTCACTCACCCCACATCCACTTCATTCCTGTGCCTTGTCCGATTGCAATCTGATAAATTTTCTCAACGTGGTCAGCAAGATAGCCCAAACGCCAAATTAATATCTTCGGAACTACCCAGTTCGCACGCTGAACCTGCGGAAACCCAAGGACTAGAGGTTGCACCCAACAAAACAATGGAAGCACAAGAAGATCTTATTATGCATTCACTTCTTTACAATCCGAGGCATACATAGCGAGACATGATTTCGCTAGTATTACAGCTGTAAACAGAAGAAACCAAAAAACAAGCCGGGCGGACAACACTCTAGTCCGCCGAGACCGCGAGGTCGCCGAGACCGCCGAGACCGCTGAGCTCGCCCAAGCTATGCTGCAATCCGCCGAATACCACGGAGTCCGCCGAGACCGCGAGGCCGCGCGGACAGACCGTTATTCGCCTCCTGCTGAACCCGAACTGAGGAACTCCCATACCCGCCTGAAGCCGGCGGACAGGTTATTGAAGCTGGGAAAGTTGAAACAGAACTGACAAGCCGCAGAGCGACCTCCTGCTGAGTCCGCAGAGACCGCACACTTCCAAGCACTGACCGAAGTCACAGCCAAACTCCTGGCTCCTTGAAGTTATCTGCGCGACCTGCACACAGCAAACCGTCAGCCTGAAACAATCCGCGCGGACTGGAAAACACAGACCGCAGCACTCGCCCAACCCAATTTACTGTTCACTCACGTTACTCAGGTTACTGTAGATGTGCCAGGGGGGTCCTATTTATAGGCCAGGTGAGAAGTGTAGTCACCGCCCATGAGATAGCGACACCGCCCCAGCCCGCGCGAATACAAACGACCGTCCGCTCAGTCCGCGAGGACTTAGCCAGTCACCAAGGGAAACCGCCAGGAGCAAGGCAACCATTGACGAACCCTCTCCAGTCCGCCCAAGCTAAGCGGACAAGGCACCAGCCCGCAAAGCTCCAACTGCTTCAGGACAGCACCCTCTTCAATGGCAGTCCGCACCAACCCGAGGCAGTCCGCAAGACCCACACCTCAATCCGCCACAAGTCCACGACCAAAGGCAAACAGCAACAGTCCGCCCGGTCACAGCGGACTTGGCGGATACGGCGGACACCATGAACTTGACACCAAGTGTGACCAAGTCCAAAACCATCAAGGGCCAGTGCGAGCATGGCGGACACAAAGTCCCGTCCGCCAAACACCCTAGCACAGACCGCAACCAGTCCGCGAGCTCCTCGCACTTGTCCAACGCAGTAGCACCAAGCCGGACTCCAAACATCAGTCCGCCAACCGGTCTCCACAGCAAGACCTGCTGTAACACCTGAGCTCGACAAGGCCTCAGCCAAGCTCAAGGCCCAGTCCGCAACAGCCCAAACCGCGGACACATCAGTCCGCAAGGCTTTCCGCGAACATGAACCAACCCGCCAACAGCGCAAGCATGCACCCGCGGCCACTGAGCAATGCACCAGTCCGCAAGCCTCTCTATCCGCAGATACCAGGCCGCACCAAACCGCGGACACCATGCAACAACCCGCTCAGAACACAGCCGGCTTCCACCAGACTTCTCACCAGGCCGCAACCCACAGTCCGCCCAGTCCGCCCAGTCCGCCAAAGCTGTCCGCACAGGCCGCGCGGCCTGTCCCGTCACCCACTTCCACTTCACAAATTTCAACACTCCCCCTTGAAGTGAGAAGTGGTGACCAAGCCCAGCAAGCTGCGCAAGCGTTCAAAAGGCCCCTTCGACAGCGGCTTCGTGAAGATGTCAGCAAGATTATCTTCACTCCGAACATGCCCGACCAACAGAGACCCCTCCAACACCTTCTCCCTGATGAAGTGGTGATCAATCTCTATATGCTTGGTCCTGGCGTGACACACTGGATTGTTAACCAGCTTGAGAGCACTCTCATTGTCACCCCGGAGTAAAGTAGGCCCTTGCACTTCTTCATGAACATCCTCTATGAGCCTCCTCAACCAAACGGCTTCCCGAGCAGCCAAGGCCGAAGCCTTATACTCCGCCTCCGTGGTTGAAACCGACACCGAGTCCTGCTTCTTGCTACACCACGAAATGCTAGCTGAACCGCAAGTGAACACATAACCTGAAGTAGACCTTCGATCATCCGAATCACCGCCATAGTCAGCATCCGTGTACCCGAGCAACGCAAACTCCGCATCCCTTCCATAGAGGAGTCCCATCTCAGAAGTCACCTTGACATACTTCAGAATTCCCTTCGCCGCCACTAGATGAGATTGCCTTGGTTCAGCCATATACCGACTTACTCGGCCAACAGCATAAGCTATATCCGGCCTTGTAATCGTCAGATAGATCAAGCTCCCAACAAGAGCCCTGAACACCAAGGGATCATTAAGAACCCTTCCCTCATCCCGTCGAAGCTTCAGCCCAGATTCCAGTGGAGTAGAGCACTTCTTCCCTTCGACCATGCCAAACCGCTTCACAATACGATCAGCATACCCTTTCTGGCTAATGAGAATCCCGCACTCCTTCCTCTCCACTTCCAGACCAAGAAAGTGATGCAACTCTCCCAAGTCTTTCATCTCGAAGCGTATAGCAAGCTCTCCCCTGAGCCTTGCTACTTCCTCCTCCGAGTTCCCTGTGATGATCATATCATCCACATACAGTAGGACCAAGACTCTTAGCTCTCCCTTCTTCTTGACGAACAAGCTAGAATCCGAGTTAGAAGCCAGGTATCCACAGAACTGCAGGTACTCTGCAATCTTCCCATACCATGCTCGAGGAGCTTGCTTCAACCCATAGAGAGCCTTCCTGAGTTTGCAGACATAGTCTGGATGCTTCTCAGAGACGAAACCAAGCGGCTGATCCATGAAGATGTCCTTGTCAATCTCTCCGTAAAGAAAGGCATTCTTCACATCGAGTTGCCACAACCTCCATCCCTTGCTAGCAGCCAAGGTGATCACCACTCTTACAGACGTCATCTTCGCAACTGGACTGAATGTCTCCTCATAGTCTTCTCCATACTGCTGTGAGAATCCTCTAGCGACCAGGCGAGCCTTGAAACGATCAATGCTCCCATCAGCCTTCTTCTTCAACTTATACACCCACTTGCAAGTAACCGGAGTAATGCCATCAACCTTGGGCACAAGGTCCCAGGTTTCATTCTTCTTCAGAGCATCAATCTCTTCCTTCATGGCACCTTCCCACTCCTTCACTCCAGTGGCCTCGTTGAAGTTTGCAGGCTCTCGCTCATCCAGAGGACCTGCAAAGAAGCAGGAGACAAAGCTCACTGCATTCCCATCACAGTACCGAGCCGGTGGCTTAACCACCCTCTTCGATCTCCGAAGACACGGCTCCTTGCTCACGGCTTCCGTTGCTTCTTCAGGCTCCACTCCTACCTGGGGCAAGCATTGAGCAGTGCTCCCCCTGCTTCCTGAGCCAGAAGGCTCAGCCTCGGAGTTCGAAGCAACAGGAGCTGCTGGTGAAACAACAAGCTCCTCTTCCAAGCCTTCAGCAGCCTCCACCGGTGCTTCCTCAACCTTGCTACTTCCGGTAGGCTCCACCGAGCCACCTCCATATGACGTCAGCTCGTCAAAGACAACGTCTCTTGACACCACGAACTTCTTCGTCACAGGGTCCATGCACTTCCATCCCTTCTTCCGCTCATCATAGCCAACAAAGACAAGTTTCCTTGCCTTCGCATCCAGCTTTGTCCGTGAAGCATCCGGGACATGCACGTAGCAAGTTGAACTGAACACCCGAAGGTGTCCAACACTCGGCTTCTCCTTCAGCAACAGCTCAATAGGAGTCTTCATGTTGATAGGGCTGAGTGGCATCCGGTTGATAACATATGCAGCACAAGACATTCCCTCCGCCCAAAAGG
The DNA here is from genome assembly GCA_039583875.1 of Platanthera guangdongensis. NCBI lineage: Eukaryota > Viridiplantae > Streptophyta > Magnoliopsida > Asparagales > Orchidaceae > Platanthera > Platanthera guangdongensis. The sequence goes on from CM077149.1 coordinate 13,719,598, forward strand.
ACCTCGGGATATCTTTCGCATGCAGCCAGCATTTGCAGGTTTCCGTCAAATGACGGATCTTCCGCTCCGCTACCCCATTTTGTTGTGGAGTGTGAGAACAAGTAAGCTCCCGTTGGATCCCGTGCTTCCTGCAGAAGTTAGAAAACTCGGAAGAGACAAACTCCCCCCGTTATCAGTTCTAAACTTCTTAATCCGCAAGCCAAGCCGGCCTTCTACCAACTCCTTGAACTCCACGAACAAACGGAAGGCATCCGACTTCTCCTTTAAGAAGTACACCCAAGTATACCTTGAGTAGTCATCAACCAAGACAAGCATGTATTTACTTCCACCAAGGCTGGCAGTAACAGTCGGTCCCATCAGGTCGCCATGAATACACTCCAATGGTTTCTTTCTCCTTGTTTGAGATTTATCAAACGGAAGGCGATGTGCCTTACCGTATTGACAGCCCGCACAAACATGCCCATCACCAAAGGAGGACAACATCGGCAACCCCCTCACCAGACTTCTACTCGCCATTGCCTTTAGCTTGTCCATGCCAACATGCCCCAGCCTCTCATGCCAGATAGCCGCACTATCATTGGCTCTCATCCTATCAACATAGGCACTGGTGGAAAGAACAAACAAGTTCTTCACCCTCCTCCCAACATGAGCAACATCAGCCTTTACCGCTGATACGTTGCGAAGGAACCTCACGTCTGTTGGCCCAAACAGAACGTGATACCCAGCGTCCACCGCGTTGGTCACCGAGAAGAGGTTCTTCTTCATGCCCGGCACGTGATACACACTCCTTAACGTGAGTGGCCCCTGATCACTACCCAAAGACACGACCCCTTCCTTCTCTACTGCATAAACAGTATTATCAGCAGTGATAATAGCTTCATTACCTGAGTAAGCCTGCATGGAGGTGAACTTCGACTTGTCTCCGGTGAGGTGATGACCACACCCGGAGTCGACGATCCACTCGCTGTTGAAGTCCTCAGCAGATAAGGCCCGGACACAAGTGCCCGTCATGAAAGCTCCTCCCCATTCTGCTTCTTCACTTCGCGAGCAAGCTTCCTCCTTTCCCACAGCATGCCCAGGCTGCAGTTTGACCTTGCAGTCCCGCTTGAAGTGCCCTCGCTGATGACACCGGTAGCACTTCAGATTCTTCTTCCAGTCCTTAGGAGCATTGCTCCTCTCCGGCGGATATGAAGTTGAAGCCTCCTTCTCAACAGCGGCCTGCACCTTCTTCTTCTTCTTCCCTTCCCATCCCTTCTTCTTGCCTGAGAAGAGAGCCTCGCTGCCTTCCTGATTTAGATTCACTCCAGCCATCTGCCTTGCTAAGCTCTCCTGCGAGGCAAGCAGATTCTCCAGCTCCAGCAACGACGGCTGAGTAGCCCACCCTTGAACAGATGTAACAAAGGCCACATACTCCTTCCGCAAGCCGCGGAAAATGTGCCTCTTCATCTTTGCCTCAGAGATAGGCTCATCAGGATCCAGTGCCGACAGCTCAGCACACAAGCTCTTCATCTTTAAGAAGTACCTGGAGATGGAAAGGTCTCCCTGAGTTGCCCTGGCCAACTCATTCTCCAGGAACTGAAGCCGCGCCACATTCTTCCTATTGAACAACTCATCAATGGTTGTCCAAATATCAGCAGCCGACTCACATCCAATGATGTGATCAAATAGTTCCGGAGAGACAGCTCTCTTCAGAACGAACTCTGCCTTAGCATTAGTTCTTCTCCAGAGCCTCACCTGTTCAGCAGTACCGAAAGCAGCAGTAACTTCCTGTCTGTCGTCTCCACCGACGACTTCCCACAGCTCCTCGCCCAGAAGATAACTCTTCATGCACGACTTCCACTTTTTATAGTTAGTCGGCGTTAAGAGTTCAATGCCAAGACCTCTTGCTAAGCTTCCTTCCATTGCAATCACCTGTTGGTACCCTTCAGCAGCTCCGAGCAACAACACAGGTTGATCACCACTCAATCACTGAGTAACAACACTGGTTGACCTCCGCTCACGCAACTGAACCTCCGCAACCTCAGAAACCTCGCTCTGATACCATGTTAAATTTTCTCAACGTGGTCAGCAAGATAGCCCAAACGCCAAATTAATATCTTCGGAACTACCCAGTTCGCACGCTGAACCTGCGGAAACCCAAGGACTAGAGGTTGCACCCAACAAAACAATGGAAGCACAAGAAGATCTTATTATGCATTCACTTCTTTACAATCCGAGGCATACATAGCGAGACATGATTTCGCTAGTATTACAGCTGTAAACAGAAGAAACCAAAAAACAAGCCGGGCGGACAGCACTCCAGTCCGCCGAGACCGCGAGGTCGCCGAGACCGCCGAGACCGCTGAGCTCGCCCAAGCTATGCTGCAATCCGCCGAATACCACGGAGTCCGCCGAGACCGCGAGGCCGCGCGGACAGACCGTTATTCGCCTCCTGCTGAACCCGAACTGAGGAACTCCCCTACCCGCCTGAAGCCGGCGGACAGGTTATTGAAGCTGGGAAAGTTGAAACAGAACTGACAAGCCGCAGAGCGACCTCCTGCTGAGTCCGCAGAGACCGCACACTTCCAAGCACTGACCGAAGTCACAGCCAAACTCCTGGCTCCTTGAAGTTATCCGCGCGACCTGCACACAACAAACCGTCAGCCTGAAACAATCCGCGCGGACTGGAAAACACAGACCGCAGCACTCGCCCAACCCAATTTACTGTTCACTCACGTTACTCAGGTTACTGTAGATGTGCCAGGGGGTCCTATTTATAGGCCAGGTGAGGAGTGTAGTCACCGCCCATGAGATAGCGACACCGCCCCAGCCCGCGCGAATACAAACGACCGTCCGCTCAGTCCGCGAGGACTTAGCCAGTCACCAAGGGAAACCGCCAGGAGCAAGGCAACCATTGACGAACCCTCTCCAGTCCGCCCAAGCTAAGCGGACAAGGCACCAGCCCGCAAAGCTCCAACTGCTTCAGGACAGCACCCTCTTCAATGGCAGTCCGCACCAACCCGAGGCATTCCGCAAGACCCACACCTCAATCCGCCACAAGTCCACGACCAAAGGCAAACAGCAACAGTCCGCCCGGTCACAGCGGACTTGGCGGATACGGCGGACACCATGAACTTGACACCAAGTGTGACCAAGTCTAAAACCATCAAGGGCCAGTGCGAGCATGGCGGACACAAACTCCCGTCCGCCAAACACCCTAGCACAGACCGCAACCAGTCCGCGAGCTCCTCGCACTTGTCCAACGCAGTAGCACCAAGCCGGACTCCAAACATCAGTCCGCCAACCGGTCTCCACAGCAAGACCTGCTGTAACACCTGAGCTCGACAAGGCCTCAGCCAAGCTCAAGGCCCAGTCCGCAACAGCCCAAACCGCGGACACATCAGTTCGCAAGGCTTTCCGCGAACATGAACCAACCCGCCAACAGCGCAAGCATGCACCCGCGGCCACTGAGCAATGCACCAGTCCGCAAGCCTCTCTATCCGCAGATACCAGGCCGCACCAAACCGCGGACACCATGCAACAACCCGCTCAGAACACAGCCGGCTTCCACCAGACTTCTCACCAGGCCGCAACCCACAGTCCGCCCAGTCCGCCCAGTCCGCCAAAGCTGTCCGCACAGGCCGCGCGGCCTGTCCCGTCACCCACTTCCACTTCACAAATTTCAACACAATCCACACAAGAACGCTACAATCCATTAGTTTCCCTTCCACTCGCCCAACTGAAGTTCGGCATAGCGACCGACAAACCCATTTCACCTTGCGAAGCGGTGCCGTCGACCCGCATAGCTTTTACTACTTCAGTAGATCAAACATCCACAATCTCCCGAGTCTGCTATTTTTTTTTTGTTCTATTTTTAACTCTCATAACGATATTCTCATTACTATTGCCGTTCTACGCTAATTGCATTCCTCAAGAGACCGACACTTGGGGATTTACTCCCAAAACTTTATTACTTGTGCGACCGGTGCGCTTGCCGTATTACACGCATCACTTGCAACGGTTAGCAGCTAGGACATGGTAAACAAGGCTCAAACTAGCCAAATTGATGGCCTACGTCACGCTCATGCTTGACTAACCAGGTACCAATGCTTCGAGAGTAGCTTGGGGCAAGTTCTTAGACACCGAGAAAGATGATCCTTCCTCCTAACTCGAGCAAAATGAGTCTGGTGATGGCTACACACATCCCTATACTACCGTTCGATTACACCAAATTCAATATTTTTGAGTAGTACAAACAATATTTACATCTGCAGAAAAAGTATAAATCTACGAGCATAAAGAAAAATTAAATCTATACTATTTCTACACAGACCATGAGAACTCGATTAGGAGCACTGCACGAGTTTTGCACAACTCTATCCTAAAATCCTAAGCTAGCACTGCTATTTTAAAGTTTACACAAAAGGAATACATTTGACTCGAGCCGCACACGTGGTTAAGAGTGCGCTCATGTGGGTGATTCAATGTGTGCTACAGTAATTTTGAAATAAATAAATAACAAACTGGTATGCTATAAAATGTGTACTCGTATAGTGACCGCAGGCTTGCTTTCCCCACAGACTTGAATGCGACAACTCGTAAAACTAAACATTACAAATAATTTAAAGAGCTAGGGGTAAGAGGTACCTATGCTCAAAACTGAGCATACCAGTCGTGCTACGAGGTTGTCTGATAGCGGCTGGTTTGCCGTGTTTCAAAAATTTCCAGCAACTGTGAATTAGAGATCCCACACAAAACAAGAAAAATAGAAATACACATATAAAAAGAAACACAGCACACAAAACAGGACCAAGTGGTCCTACTTGGGTTGTCTCCCACGAGCACTTTTGTTTACCGTCCTTAAGGTGGACTGAATACCTGTATTAAGCATGATATAGAGTTTTATATCCACAATAACTAAATAAAAAAACTATGCAAGTCTACCAAGCAATTACAAGCATAAACTATCTAACAAATTATCAACTAAACGCCAATTTATGATATAGCTCCCCACAAAAGTGAAAAGGCCAGGGTTTGAAGCTTTAGGTTTCAAGTTGGTTTTACCCAACCGGCCCCAAGCCCCTTGCTTCTCTCCCTGGAGAGCAACAAAACGAGCGGATCACAAAAACATTCATTTTTCTTTTTCTCCACTGTGGGGGAACGCCACCTAGCGTGATCAACTGACTGTCCATTCAAGGTTTTTGGTTTCATCGTCTCCGACGCCATAGTGGCAACCAGATCCGCCCACGAAACCTTAGGATTAAATTATTTATCCATAAATTCAGCATGAGGAGGTAGAGAATCATGCTCCCATACAGATCTAAACTCTGGAATTTCATCAGCAGCCTCCTCACAAACCAACAGCTCCTTCTTCTCTTTCTCATCACCACGCTTGTCACAACCCCTAATTTTCACCGCATAGAAACATCATATCAGAGTAAGGGAAATGCACGTCATGATGCCACGTCAGCAGGGGATAACTGCAGACGCTTAGGTAGACACCAAACTAAACATGAAGAAAGGTTCTCTTTAAGTTATTTTAAGGAAAATTAGTTAAGTGCAGTAGTTAGCTGTATCCCTCGGCTTAGTGGCTCATCTAGTCCACGAATCAAAATATATTATACGATGCGGAAAAATACTTGATTAGATTAACTCAAACATCCTACATGAGCAAAACGTCTCAAAAGGTCAACTCATACTATGCAAGACTCTAAATTTATTATAGTAGGAAAGATATCTTTTACGGTCGCTAAAAATAACAAGTTGGAGTTTCAAATTATGCAATGCACGAAGTAATAATAGTAGATTTTATAGTTGAAAATACCTAACATGCATTCCTAACATAAATCCTCCTAGAGAACAAGTAATCCACATCCACATTTAAAGAAGTGAGCAGCTAGCAAGTATCAAAACCACTAACAATTCAGTGGGCGCCAACAAACTGACACGAACCCACGGACAAACGTAGGTCTGAACTAGTAAAACTAAACAAACAACAAACTACCTCGCTAAGACGAGGCAACAACCACGACCAACACTGCCGCCCAGAAAACTCCAAAACCAGCACTGCTAACTGCTACTGCTCTGAAACTGAGGCATTCCAAAGACAGAACACCTCAGCAATAAGGTACAAATAGTGGCAGGAAAAGTAATAAGCTAAAATAAACAAAGGTCAACAGGGGTACCAACCCAAGATCAAAAACACCGAAGTAAAGTACAAAAGAAAACAGGGCATCAACAGGAAAAGAACTCCTACGTGATTTGTCACGTTCCACAAGGGTACACCAGACGCATATGGCTATAAGGTGACAACATGAATATTTCACCAGAAAGAAAATACAAAACCTTTATTAGGCACCTGTGGTCGACTCTACCTAAAAACACGGGTGAAGTGGTCACTCTTGGACACAACACCAAAAAACACGGGCGAAGTGGTCACTCTTGGACACACCAACCAAAAACAAAACGGATATATAATCCATCTAACTGCGAGGGAGTCTCATACTATCCACCATACATCGGAGACATCCAAAAACCAGGTAGACTTCCACAGGGCACTAATGAAGGTAACAAACACTGCGGAGGTGTAATCGTCTACTAACTCCCACATTCAAGAAACCCAAAGAAACTACAACACAAATATCTCGAGATTTGGCTCGACAGATTCTTCTTGACATTACCGAACTCAAGACGCGGTTGATCAACCTCTAGGAGCAATTACAGTCTTAAATAAATTCTAACGCGCTAAATAACGAAAGCTAAAACATGCATAGCCATCATTAAGACACACCAGGAACAATTAACCAAAACCAGACAAAATCGGGCTTTCCAAGACAACACTGTACAACAACAAAGGAATGTTGAAACGATTAATCATCACAATGACTTGGAAGAATACGCGCAGAAAATTTAAAGGACATGAAAGTATAGTCATTACCATCAGATCGGACAAAGATAAATGAGGGGAAACCACCACCTGCCTTGGTTTTACCGGAAAAGTCCTCTGAATCGCTCCATGTCGTGGATCAGGGCAAAAGACTGCGGGAGGAGTTGAAATCTAGAGAAAAAGGGTCGAAAAGGGGATTAGGGCCGAAAAACCCTAACGAGAAATCTCAATAAACGTGGAAGAAATTACCACAAGGGCGTAGCTCTCTACGAGAGCTTTCCAGATCTACGATCGGTTTGAAATTCCGAGCACCGGAGCACCGTCAATGACCACCGGAAGAATTAAGGACGGACAACCTCTATCTCGCTCACGCCGCTCTGGTTCGGGAGGAAAAAGAATCGCAGAAGATGAAGAAAATGAAGAAGGTACTTATACTAAGGGTGATAACAAGAAGAACAATAAAATAAACCGGGTTCAGCTGAACCGGTTTTCCCGAGATAGAAGGAACCGATTACTCGAGTACTAAGGGAATTACACGAGTACAACACAGGGATTACTCGAGCACCATGCACTTACTCGAGTACAGCAAGGGAAATACTCGAGTACTAAGGACTTACTCGAGTATTGCACGGGGAAACTACTCGAGTACAAGGGTTACTCGAGTACAGCACGAGAAAACTACTTGAGTACAAGGGACCTACTAGAGTACAAGGGAGGATCCACTCGACGAAATCTGTTCGAAAATCGTCGAACGCAAGGCCTGATCGTCAAATCCAATTCAAAAATCGTCGAACTCAATTTGAAAATCATCAAACTCAACACGAAGATCCGCTAGACCTACAACAAGCTCCGCTCGACGATTCGTCGAGCTCAGCACGACAATCGTCGAGCTCCGCTCAGAGAAGAAAAACAATCGTCGAGCTCCGCTCGACGATCGTCGACCTCAGACAGCGCCCAGAAAAGAAAACAATCGTCGAGTTTCGCTCGACGATCATCGAACTCGACACAGTACCCAGAAAAGAAAACAATCGTCGAACTCGACACAGCGCCCAGAAAAGAAAACAATCATCGAACTCAACATAGCTTCCAGAAAATAAAATATAATAAGGTTGGTTCGACGAAATCCCAAACCTTTAGAAGGGCTTCCCGAGAATCAAATCAAGTAGTCAATAATATAGCAATTATCATGTTCAGATAGTTGAACAAGAAACTCTGAGATCAAAACAAAGGCTCAAACGCGCCGAATTAAACGAAACTCATGCTGTAGGCGAAAACTGCTGCTACGGACACAAAGGTGCAGTCAAAAACAAAATCCTATGAGTCATTCCCGAGATATTAACCGCCAAAACATGCGGCGAACAAAAACAAAACCCAAAACTTCGATCGCGTGCCGAGACTCCAAAAATGCTCGGGTTGCGACGAAACTGGACGAGCATGTCCAAAACTACTCAAATCCAACACTCGACGTTAAAAGTAACGTCATGACTTCATAAATCTGACGTTGCCCAAACAAATAAAATCATCAAAAAAACGGGGGCATTACAGTCACTCCCCCTAAATATAAGTTTCGTCCTGAAACTTATCACAACTCCAAAACCAAACCAAAATTGATAAACCATGCATAACTGAAAACATAACAACATATCCAAAACCAAGAGAAGAGGTACGGATGACTCATCGCCGATTCCAATTCCCACGTCGCGCTCTCGACGTCTTGATTCCTCCAAAGAATCTTGACCATAGGGATGGTCTTTCTCCGCAACATACGCTCTTGAGAATCTAGGATACGCACAGGTTCTTCCACATATGTAAGGTTGGGCTGAATCTGGGGCATCGAGTCGAGGACTTGACGATCACTATGAACACACTTCGGCAACTGACTCACATGGAACACATCATGGACACCAGGGAAGGTCGCAGGCAATTCTAGCCTATAAGCTGACATTCCGATGCGCTCAAGAATCTGGAAAGGTCCCACGTACCGGGGGTCTAACTTGTGGTTCCTTCCAAACCTTTTAACGCCAGACATCGGGAAACTTTCATAAAAAACCATTCCCCAACGGCAAACTCCAGATCGACCCTTCGTAGATTAGCATACTTCTCATAGCGCTCTTGAGCCACACGAAGTTTTTCCCGAATACGAGTCACCGCACAATTCATCCCTTCAAGGGCTTCCGGACCTAGCAATGGTCTTTCACCAACTTCAGCCCAAAACAAAGGAGTTCTACAATGCCTCCCATATAAGGCCTCAAACGGAGCCATCTGCAGACTCTCTTGATAACCATTATTGTATGCAAACTCCATGAGTCTGAGACGCTCATCCCAAGCACCACCATGATCCAAAATATAACACCTGATCATATCCTCTATGATCTGATTTACCCTTTCTGTCTAACCATTAGTCTGCGGATGATAGGCGGTGGAATACCTTAAATCGGTACCCAACCCCTCCTATAAACTCTTCCAAAAGCGAGACGTAAATCTAGAGTCGCGATCTGATACGATGCTAACCGGCACACCATGTAACCTGATGACCTCTTCAAGATAAAACTCAACTATCTTCTTCATCGAGTACCCAATCTTAAATGGAACAAAGTGAGCACACTTTGTCAGTCTGTCGACTATCACCCAAACAGAGTCGTGCCCACGGGGAGATTTTGGCTGACCGGTGATGAAATCCATTGAGATACTCTCCCATTTCCAACTTGGAATATCAAGCGGTGTCAATTTACCACCAGGCCTTCTGTGATCAGCCTTAACACGCTAACATGTATAACATTCCGATACAAACTTTGCGATGTCATTCTTCATCCCTGACCACCAAACAATTTGCTTTAGATCTTTATACATCTTAGTGGAACCAGGGTGGTAGGCTACACTGGAACCATGAGCTTCAGCACAGATCTTAGCTCGAATATCGCCAAAGGCGGTGATGCAAAATCTACCCCGATACTTCAAGGTGTCCAACTCGTCCACAGAGAAATCGGGTAGCTCTCCCTTCAAAGTTCTATTCCGGAGGTGCAACAAATCAGGATCATCCTTCTGATGTGCTCGAGTAAGGGAAATCCAAGATGGTTCCACTGCTTCTAGACTAGCAGGCACAGTACTACTCCCAACCTCAATATCCATTAACAAAAATTCTTCTATCAAGGACTGCACTGACAGATTAAAAATCTTAGCGGTCTTTCTACTCAAGGCATCGGCTACTACATTAGCCTTTCCTGGATGATAAAGAATTTCCACTTCATAATCCGTCACATATTCTAACCACCGACGCTGGCGCATATTTAGTTCTTTCTGAGTGAAGACATACTTCAAACTCTTATGGTCCGTATAGATCTTGCACAACGCGTCATATAATAAGTGTCTCCAAAGCTTCAACGCGTAAATTATGGCAGTAAACTCCAAATTATGCGTAGGATAGTTTCTCTCGTGTATCTTTAGTTGCCTCGATCCATACGCGATCACCTTACCATCTTGCATTAAAACACAACCAAGTCCGATGTGTGACGCGTCAACATACACAACATACTCAACTCCTTCAGTAGGTAAGGTTAAAATCGGAGCAGTACATAATCTCTTCTTCAACTCTTGGAAAGCCTCTTCGCACTTATCACTCCAAATGAAAGAAGTATTCTTCTCAGTAAGTCTAGTTAGAGGTGCAGATGATGAGTCCATTTTATATACCTATTTTCGGACTCATCTGGGCTAGTTTTCACGCGTTTGCACTTCACTTTTAGTTCTTTATCGTTCCTATTTCTGCTAATCTTTATTTCCATAGGAAGTGCACATTTATGCCCGTGGTTGTGTATTTTGTTATTTTTATAATTTGTACTCCCTTTTGTGATTGTCTGGAATGTCTGCACAGATTAGTGATTTGTTTTTCCTATCGGTACAGGGGTCGTGTGAGTGTTCCGGGATGGTTGTGAAACAGGAATACTGCGCACGATCATGGGATCTAATGAGCACGACCACTGCTCGTGCGCCCCTGATCGTGAGCACTACTCTTTGTTTTCCAGAATCAGCCTGGGGTAAGCGCACGACCACTGGTCGTGCGCCCCTGATCGTGTGCATTGATTCCTCTTTTCTGGAGTCATGTCTGGGGTAATCACACGACCATTGGACTTAGTGCGCACGACCACTGGTCGTGCGCCACTACTCGTGCACGTTATCCCAGTTCTTCTTCCTGATATTCCATGCCAGTGCGCCCGAGCACAGGACATAGTGCGCACGACCACTGGTCGTGCGCCTGTGATCGTGCGCATTGTTCATTTTTGCTTTTGTATAAATAGTGCAGGTCTCGCCCTAATTCAAGAGAGGATCCGAAGCTCGACATTTCTCTGCCGTTTTCCGCCTTCTCCGATGTTCCCCTTCATCTTCCACCCTAGGGAGGTGCTCCGGGCAAGCTTTCACCGCCAAATCAAAGCCGGAGCTTCCTATCGGCCTTCTCCTTCATCCGTGAGCTTCAAGTAGGGTTTGACGTCATAGCCATCATGCAAAGGAGAGCTAGAAAACTTCGTCCGCTATCGTGAGATGAAGAAGATGGGCCATTGGAAGGTGGTGACAGCCCTTCTCTATCCCGGACGCAGTTGAGGACCGAGCTTGATCGCGGAATGACAACCCGACGATTCCAACCGTGAATCCTCAGCAAGGCTTCGGATTCGGTCGATCTCTTGACTTGTTCTTGCTTTCTTGTTGAATATTGGTGTTTTAAATCTATTTATATTGATGAATTGCACTTTGGTTGTATATGTTATGTGTATCATGTCTATGTGATTCTTATTTCATTTTACTGCCTAAGTTGCTTGAGTTGTGCCATATTCCATCTACCACCATCCACCCTTGACGCACTAGCAATTGCTAGTGGCGTGCATAGCGAATAGGTGCTTTCGACCCTCATTCCGCCATTCTCATCACCTCATCCGCAAGCCTACTCGCCCATCCGCCTAGCGATTCGGTGCATAGCAGCCCGACTAGTCTTCCATCCCAGCTGGCGAAGCATCGCATAGCGGCGTTGCATAGGAGTAGTTGTTAGCCCTTTTATTTTCTGCTTCCGCAAACATCAAAACCCCCATCGTTACCGCCGACTTAAGGACTACAATCTCAAGTCCTCCTTGAAATTAACTCCACCTTACTGTGTTCCTTGTGAGATCGATACTTGGGAAAGCCCCCATTTTATATTACTTGTGTGATCGGTTCACTGCCGTGATCTTAAGCATCAAGTTTTTGGCGCCGTTGCCGGGGAACACAGTCGTGTGAGTTTGTGGAGAGGGAGATAATAGATTGAAGCCCTTTTTCATTTGTACATATCATTTTTTTTATTTATTTTCTTTGGTTATTAGAATTTTTATTTTGCTTATTTCTTTTTACCCTTTTCTGATTTTTGATTTAGATAGCAGTTCCGTGCTATTTTCATTCTAGCTATGTAGCACTTTTTCAGCAATTATTTTTGTTCGTGATGGATCCTGATGCTGAGTGCCGTATCCTTGACACTTTGCGCCGATCCATCGATGACATTGCTGTTATGAATGCCTAGCATTGCATTCGGTGTTTGTTATGTCAAGGTGTGGGCCACATGTTGAAGGATTGCCCTTGTTTGTGCAAGCCTTCTCCCTCTGAGGGCTTGTGCACAACAACCTCCCGTTCGCGGAAGACTGTTGTGGACAGGCCTACCAGGGTGTTGCCTGGCCCATACACTGATATAACGCACTTTGCTCACTCTTTACCCGTTGAGATTACTGAAGAATCTCTGGCCGCATACAGCTCTTTCATGGTTCCCTCGATCCCTTTTTACGAGCTTTCCTCGAGTGATGATGATCACTCTGGTGTTAGCCAACAAAAAGAGGAGCAGGAACTCATGGACGCTCCTGTATGGGATGATGAGATTATTCCGGTCGTCGACGGGGTGGCATCAGCGAATGATTTTGCGATGGGGCCTGCTCATTCAGTGCTTGATTTTGAGAGCAGCCTTGCCCCTCCACAATTTTTGCCGGATTGTGCTATTCCTCTTTCTTGTGAGTCGGTTGATGATGCCGTGATTGTGGATGATTCGGTGCCCGAGGTTGCGCCGAAGTGGGATGATGATTCCTCTATCTCCGATGGAGAAGGTGGATCTTCGGAACACTTTTACGCACCCCGGTGGGATGAGGAATACCCTCTTTCCGATGCGGAGGTTTGCACCTCCTTATTGGATGAGGCCATTCCTCTTACCACCGCGGACCTTGAGTTCTCGGATTCCCCTCGGTATGACGCGTATGATACCGACGATGATCTCTGCTTGGATCCTGCTGAGAGTGACACCGGGGTCACTCTCCCATTTTCTGATTATTTTAGTTCTTCGTCTCCTTTATTTCTTGATCCCCCTTCTCTATCTGAGCCAGTGCAGGCTGAGTCTCCACGGGTATGCTGGGATGATGATGAGCCTGGTGTTCTTGTCGTTGCCATCACATCCTGCACACCTGTGGTTGACGATGCCTTGCTAGGCGAGGATAATTTTTGTGATACGATGAGGGAGGACCAGGCCTCCTCCTCATCCTATTTCCTATTTCCTCTGCCTGCGAGGAGCAGGTATGATTATTTAGGCAGAGGGGTAACTGTTCTATCGCCGTATCGGTACCCATTACCGAAACGGATATTGAAACAGTTACCTGTGCATTTTTCTTTTCATAGACTCATTAGCTAGAACTGTTTAGAATTTAATAAGTTGTGTTGGGATGACAATAACACCAGTACTTATCTTTCATTTCCTACATTTTTATTTTTCATGTCTATTTTAGTTTTAGCATTTCTTTTTGTATATTTTGTTTTGTTTTTTTGCGGAGCTCACCCCTGCAGGTATTCTTGGCAAATTGCATTGGCGGGGTTCTGATTCTTCGTATGGCGGGCCTGCTTCAGGTTTCCACGCACCATTTGGTATGCTCACTAGCTGAGCATTGGGTAATCTCTTCCCTTAGCTCTTTTTGAGTTTAATTTCTATATCATCTGCTGTGTAGTTTAGTTTAAGTCTGGGGGAGAGATTTGTTACCTTTTGCATGCACACATTTCTTGTGCATACTGGAGGCCTTTATTGTTTTATTTTGATTAGTTCATTGCATCACACACCACTGCACCCACATGAGCGCGTGCTTAGCTTTTTGCGTGCTACGAGTTAAACTCATTTCTTCGTTAGATTTGGAAAAATTATGGTGCTGACATAGGATTGTGAGACGGAGTAAAATGTTGACCTTGCTGTGCTCCTAGTCAACTGCTCTCGTCTCGTGTAGAAATTGGAGTAGATTTAATTTTTCTGTATGCTTTTAGTTTTATATTTTTCTAATTGCGTAAATACTTTTTATTCTACTCAAAAGTTGGTGAATCCGGTGTGAATCCGACGGTAGCTTAGGGATGTGTGTAGACGGCCGTTAGGTTCGTATTGCTCGAGTCGGGAGGAGGGATAGTCTTTCTCGTTGGCTAAGAACTTGCCCCAAGCTATTCTAGAAGCATGGGTATAGGTTAGTCATACATGAGCGTGATGTAGGCCATCATTTTGGCCCGGTTGAGCTTTGTACCGTTCCTGACGTCTTATCCTCGCTAGCCCTGTTGTGCCTACCCCTCCTTTTGATTCAGCTCCACCATGATATCACCAAAGCCTCATAGACAATCCTAGTCGCACACCCAAGTCGAGTTTAGTGTTTTATATTTTAATGTTGGGGTGTGATGTGGTGATTTTACTTGTGATTATATGGATGTGCTCCAATGTTATAATTGCTGAAATTGCAAAAATAAAAAGATGATTTGAATAAAGAAAAAAAAGAGAAAAATATTTGTAAAGAAAAAAAAAGGTGAAAAGAAAAAGTTTTAATTGAAAATCATTTTGGAAATGAGAATGTATTTGGAGTAGGCGGTACACAGCCCCATATTTGAAAAATTAAGTCTGGGGGTGTGGTGTACCCGCGTGTATTTTGCTTAGTAGAGGGATTCCTTTCATACTAGCTCATTTGGGTTTGATGCATAGCCATTCTTATTTATCATTGTTTACCTCACCGAAACCCAAGCGCCATCTCTTCACCTAAAGTCCTACTGATTCGTGTGTGAACCAAACTAGTGCCATGGAGAGAATGCGAAAGGGCAAGCATATGGTCACCGACATTGGTGGATTCCTTTGGAGGTTATCCGGAGCTCCGATCTTTGGCAATGCTCGCCTAGCGATTAGTCTACTTTCTCCCTACGCATGATCGGATGATTCACCGTGATTGCATTTTTGAGTAATAATAAAATTTTGCTACGCATTGTGAAAAGTATAAACTATTTTGTATGCTTAGAAATTTCTTCTATTATATTTTTACGTGCGCGATCATGCGACTTCGCATGGTACTTCGTATCGCAATTTCTTTATTAACTAGTATTTTTCCCTATCTGCTTAGATTTTGTTTGCTCGGGACGCGCAAACAGTTAAGTCTGGGGGTGTGATGAGTCCACTTTATATACCTATTTTCGGACTCATCTGGGCTAGTTTTCACGCGTTTGCACTTCACTTTTAGTTCTTTATCGTTCCTATTTCTTTTAATCTTTATTTCTATAGGAAGTGCACATTTATGCCCGTGGTTGTGTATTTTGTTATTTTTATAATTTGTACTCCCTTTTGTGATTGTCTGGAATGTCTGCACAGATTAGTGATTTGTTTTTCCTATCGGTACAGGGGTCGTGTGCGTGTTCCGGGATGGTTGTGAAACAGGAATACTACGCACGATCATGGGATCTAATGCGCATGACCACTGGTCGTGCGCCCCTGATCGTGCGCACTACTCTTCATTTTCTAGAATCAGCCTGGGGTAAGCGCACGACCACTTGACATATTGCGCACGACCACTGGTTGTGCGCCCCTGATCGTGTGCATTGATTCCTCTTTTCTGGAGTCCTGTCTGGGGTAATCACACGACCATTGGACTTAGTGCGCACGACCACTGGTCGTGCGCCACTACTCGTGCGCGTTATCCCAGTTCTTCTTCCTGATATTCCATGCCAGTGCGTACGAGCACAGGACATAGTGAGCACGAACAATGGTCGTGCGCCTGTGATCGTGCGCATTGTTCATTTCTGCTTTTGTATAAATAGTGCAGGTCTCTCCCTAATTCAAGAGAGGATCCGGAGCTCGACATTTCTCCGCCGTTTTCCGCATTCTCCGCCGTTCCCCTTCATCTTCCACCCTAGGGAGGTGCTCCGGGCAAGCTTTCACATCCAAATCAAAGCCGGAGCTTCCTCTCGGCCTTCTCCTTCATCCGTGAGCTTCAAGTAGGGTTTGACGCCATAGCCATCAAGCAAAGGAAAGCTAGCAAACTTCGTTCGCTATCGTGAGACGAAGAAGACAGGCCATTGGAAGGTGGTGACAGCCCTTCTCTATCCCGGACGCAGTTGAGGACCGAGCTTGGACGCGGAATGACAACCCGACGATTCCAACCGTGAATCCTCAGCAAGGCTTCGGATTCGGTCGATCTCTTGACTTGTTCTTGCTTTCTTATTGAATATTGGTGTTTTAAATCTATTTATATTGATGAAGTGCACTTTGGTTGTATATGTTATGTGTATCATGTCTATGTGATTCCTATTTCATTTTACTGCCTAAGTTGCTTGAGTTGTGTCATATTCCATCTACCACCATCCACCCTTGTCACACTAGCAATTGCTAGTGGCGTGCATAGCGAAGAGGTGCTTTCGACCCTCATTCCGCCATTCTCATCACCTCATCCGCAAGCATACTCGCCCATCCGCCTAGCGATTTGGTGCATAGCGGCCTGACTAGTCTTCCATCCCGCCTGGCGAAGCATCGCATAGCGGCGTTGCATAGGAGTAGTTGTTAGCCCTTTTATTTTCTGCTTCCGCAAACATCAAAACCCCCATAGTTACCGCCGACATAAGGACTTCAATCTCCAGTCCTCCTTGAAATTAACTCCACCTTACTGTGTTCCTTGTGAGATCGATACTTGGGAAAACCCCCATTTTATATTACTTGTGCGACCGGTTCACTGCCGTGATCTTAAGCATCAGCAGACAACACCAAAAACCCCTCCACGAATCTTCTATAATAGAAAGCCAGACCCAAGAAACTCCTAATCTCCTTGGGTGTAAAAGGTCTCTCCCATTCCATCACCGCAGAAATCTTGGTCGGGTCTACAGAAATACCCTCCATGCTTACAACATGACCCAGAAAGGACACCTGAGGTAGCCAGAACTCACACTTGCTCAGCTTCGCATATAACCTATGCTCCCTCAGGGTCGACAAAACCAGACGCAAATGCTGAGTATGCTCCTCAACATTACGGAAATACACCAAGACATCATCTATGAACACAATCACGAATCGGTCCAGGAAAACTTTAAACACCCGATTCATCAAATCCATGAAAGCAGAGGGTGCATTGGTTAAACCAAAAGACATCACCAAAAACTCATAATGTCCATGCCGTGAACAGAAAGCGCTTCGGGGAATATCTGCCTCATGAATCCTAAAATGGTGGTAGCCTGAGCGAAGATCGATCTTTGAAAATACCGAGCTACCACGCAATTGGTCGAACAAATCATCAATCCTTGGCAGGGGATACCTATTCTTAATGGTTACCTTGTTCAATTCCCTATAATCGATGCAAAGTCTCATCGATCCATCTTTCTTCTTGACGAACAAAACAGGAGCACCCCATGGAGAAGTACTTGGTATAATAAAACCACAACTGAGCAACTCATCGAGCTGAGTATACAACTCGTCCAACTCATGCGGAGCCATACGGTACGGTGCTTTAGCAATAGGATGAGTACCTGGATCGAGGTCTATCACAAACTCTATCTCCCTTTCGGGAGGAAGTCCTAGAAGACTATCAGGAAAGACATCTGGAAACTCTCATACCACCGAGAAATCCTCAAGAAATGGCGTAACAAAAGCTGTCTCTAGAGCAGAAATAGAAACCAAAAATGCCTCGCAACCAGACTCTATAGCACGACTAGCACATACCGCAGAAATGACAGGAGAAACTCTGTCCTGAAATCCATAGACGCTCATAGGTTGTCCGTCGTCCATTCTAAAATCCAATCGCTTAGCCTTGCATTGGATGACCGCATCATACTTGGACAGCCAGTCCATGCCCAGAATCACGTCAAAATCAGATAGATCCAAAATCATCAGATCCGCAAAGGCCAGAAAATTGCAGAGATAAATAGGGCATCTCAGAACTCCTTGGTTAGATATCACAGAATCACCGGAAGGGAGCTTGACATTGAAGGAGCCTCCCAAGTGGTCCACACTCAGGCGATGTTTATCAACAAATCTCCGGGCCATAAAGGAATGGGTGGC
Source organism: Platanthera guangdongensis (assembly GCA_039583875.1). NCBI lineage: Eukaryota > Viridiplantae > Streptophyta > Magnoliopsida > Asparagales > Orchidaceae > Platanthera > Platanthera guangdongensis. Next base: position 13,737,783 of record CM077149.1, read on the forward strand.
ACCCGAATTTAAAAGAATGCGGCCCAACCTATTCTGCACCTTAAACTCCCCTAAAACCGTAACATACATAACTAAACGAACGATAACTAGGGAAACAACGATAACTAACAAGGTTAAGTTAAACCGAGGCTAACCTGATATCACTTGCGTTGAGGTTTGGGATTCCTCGCTGGTCATCACATTCAGCTTTCCTTTGCCTTTATACAGGTTTGGTGGTGGCGGCAGAGCTCGAAGTGGGGCAGGCTGCAGTGGGGACTGAGCCTGGTGGCACGAAGACTTATAGTGTCCCTTCTGCCCATACTGGAAGCAAATCCTTTCTTTCATCCAACAGCCAGTCACGTCATGACCATTCCTTGCATAGAACGAGCACACAAGCTCTCCCTTGGGTGCACCTTGGATGGCGTGCAGCTGCTGCTGCTTCAGGGTGGCAGTCCTCTTGAAGCATCTTTCATAGGGGTGGCTAGGACGACCACAAAAGCTACACACTTCCTTACTTTTCTTCTTCGAAGAAGGGCCAGATGCCCTGGAGCTACCATCCTCAATGCCTTTTCTTTTCTCCTTCCTTGCCGCAGTACCGCGGTTCTTGGCGTTTTCAATTGCCTCCACATTTAAAGCGGCTTCCACTGCTTCAGCATAACTTTCAACTTTGTAAGCGCATGCCAACTGCTGGACATCGCTTCTTAATCCTCCCAAGAAACGTTTCACTCTTCCCTCCTCAGAAGCTACCAAATTAGGAGCAAACCTGCTCAGTTTGCTAAACTCAATCTCGTACTCGCTCATGGTGAGCTGTCTCTGCTTTAGATGCAGGAAGTTATTCATCAGGCGTTCTTGCTCGACCGAGGGTAGACACTTCTTCAGCAGCATCTTCTTAAAAGATTCCCAAGAACAGCCTTTCTTCAGACCCTCTCTTTCCCGACTCCACCAAATCTTCGCCAGACCTTTTAACTGATAGGATGCAATCATCACCTTCTGGGCTTCTAGAATTTCAGAATACGAAAATATCTCCTTGATGGAGATGATCCAATCATCTATAATCACAAAGTCAGCACTCCCGTCGAAGGTGGGAGGCCCCAACCGCTGGAAGTGCGATATGAAATTCATTTCTGGTGGTATAGCCATCGGGGGCACCAGAGGAGCAGGGGTATCGAGCACGGCTTGGCCCGAGGTGGGCTCTTGCGCTGAAGGTTGCTACGCGGGAGCGGAAGACAACAAAGACTCAATTTGCGATTGCATCACAACCAATTGTCTCGACAGAGCCTCATTGCTCTGACGCAGACTCTCGATAATCGCGTCACTTTACACACATGATGACTCACCCTCCGACTAGGGAGTCGACCTCGTCGCAGGACGCTTTGGCGGCATTTCTAAAAAGCAAACGAACAACTCATCAAAATCCTAGCTTACAACAAAGCCACACGACTAGTTCATACCATACTTAAAAGACACTTGCTTATGCTGCAACTTGCTCTGGGATTTTATAATGATGCTATGTCCTACTTAGGATGATATCATCTCATCCTATTGACTCTTGTGCCTATGACATGAATGCATGTATTTATATTCGCTTTCTGATTTAAAACCATGTGTGTACATATGTCATCCCGCAAATCTTTAGCTTGGCACGTTGTGCTTATGCAATATTATGCGATGCATGGTTGTGCTATGCATTATAAAAAGGCCCTAATGCATGTTATGAGCGGCGTACGCATGAAAATGTTATGCATCCCATACTACATAACATTCTCATGCAACAAAAAAGAAACGTGCTAGTCGCATTCATGTGGTGAGGTTATGCATCCCATACTACATAACCCTCACATGTTGCCCCTATGGTGGATCCATATACAGACACATAATATGCATCCCATTCTACATAATATGCCCTGTATACTTCATGTTATGCTATGAGTGTAGTGTTCATGCTTCAGCCAAGACGTGCTGATGACATATCAGTGTGTGTATGATATGATGTTAAACACCTAATACCAACAAGGAAAGGTTTCCCGACAAATTGTCAAGCAACCTCCCTCTGATACCAACTGTCACAACCCGCATTTTCACCGCATAGAAATAGCTTATCAGAGTAAGGGAAAATGCACGTCATGATGCCACATCAGCAGGGGATAACTGCGGACACTCAGGCAGACACCAAACTAAACATGAAGAAAGATTCTCTTTAAGTTATTTTAAGGAAAATCAGTTAAGTGCAGTAGTTAGTCGTATCTCTCGGCTTAGTGGCTCATCTAGTCCACGAATTAAAATATATTATACGCTGCGGAAAAATACTTGATTAGATTAACTCAAACATCCTACATGAGCAAATTGTCCCAAAAGGTCAACTCATGCTATGCAAGACTCTAAATTTATTATAGTAGGAAAGATAGCTTTTACGGTCGCTAAAAATAACAAATTAGAGTTTCAAATTATGCAATGCACGAAGTAATAGTAGTAGATTTTATAGTTGAAAATACCGAACATGCATTCCTAACATAAATCCTCCCAGAGAATAAGTAATCCACATCCACATTTAAAGAAATGAGCAGCTAGCAAATATCAAAACCACTAACAATTCAGTGGGCGCCAACAAACTGACACGGACCCACAAACAAAAGTATGTCTGAACTAGTAAAACTAAACAAACAACAAACTACCTCGCTAAGATGAGGCAACAACCACGACCAACACTGCCGCCCAGAAAACTCCAAAACCAGCACTACTAACTGCTTCTGCTCTCAACCTAAGGCATTTCAAAGACAGAACACCTCAGCAAGAAGGTACAAATAGTGGCAGGAAAAGTAATAAGCCAAAATAAACAAAGGTCAACAGGGGTACCAACCCAAGACCAAAAGCACTGAAGTAAAGTACAAAAGAAAACAGGGCATCAACAGGAAAAGAACTCCTACGTGATTTGTCACGTTCCACAAGGGTACACCAGACGCACATGGCTATAAGGTGACTACGTGAATATTTCACCAGAAAGAAAATACAAAACCTTTATTAGGCACCTGTGGTCGACTCTACCCAAAAATATGAGCGAAGTGGTCACTCTTGGACACACCACCAAAAAACACGGGCGAAGTGGTCACTCTTGGACACACCACCCAAAAACAAAACGGATATATAATCCGTCTAACTGCGAGGGAGTCTCATACTCTCCACCATACACTACAGACATACAAAAACCAGGTAGACTTCCACAGGGCACTAATGAAGATAACAAACACTGCGAAGGTGGAATCGTCCACTAACTCCCGCATTCAAGAAACCCAAAGAAACCACAACACAAATATCTCGAGATTTGGCTCGACAGATTCTTCTTGACATTACCAAACTCAAGACGGTGTTGAGCAACCTCTAGGAGCAATTACAGTCCTAGATAAATTCTAACGCGCTAAATAACGAAGGCTAAAACATGCATAGCCATCATTAAGACACACCAGGAACAATTAACCAAAACCAGACAAAATCGGGCTTTCCAAGACAACATTGTACAACAACAAAGGAACATTGAAACGATTAATCATCACAATGACTTGGAAGAATAAGCGCAGAAAATTTAAAGAACATGAAAGTATAGTCGTTACCATCAGATCGGACAAAGAGAAATGAGGGGAAACCACCACTTGCCTTGGTTTTACCGGAAAAGTCCTCTGAATCGCTCCACGTCGTGGATCGGGGCAAAAGACTGCGGGAGGAGTTGAAATCTAGACAAAAAGGGTCGAAAAGGGGATTAGGGCCGAAAAACCCTAACGAGAAATCTCAAGAAACGGGGAAGAAATTACCACGAGGGCGTAGATCTCTACGAGAGCTTTACAGATCTACGATCGGTTTGAAATTCCGAGCACCAGAGCACCGTCAACGACCACCGAAAGAATTAAGGACGGACAACCTCTATCTCGCTCACGCCGCTGTGGTTCGGGAGGAAAATGAATCGGAGAAGATGAAGAAAATGAAGAAGGTACTTATACTATGGGTGATAACAGGAAGAACAACAAAATAAACCGGGTTCAGCTGAACCGGTTTTCCAGAGTTAGAAGGAACGGATTACTCGAGTACTAAGGGAATTACACGAGTACAGCACATGCATTACTCGAGCACTAAGACACTTACTCGAGTACAGCAAGGTAAATACTCGAGTACTAAGGACTTACTCGAGTACTACACGGGGAAACTACTCGAGTACAAGGGTTACTCGAGTACAGCATGGGAAAACTACTCGAGTACAAGGGACCTACTCGAGTATAAGGGAGGATCCACTCGACGAAATCTGTTCGAAAATCGTCGAACGCAAGGCCTGATCATCGAACCCAATTCGAAAATCGTCGAACTTATTTTGAAAATCGTCGAACTCAACACGAAGATCCGCTAGACCTACAGCAAGCTCCGCTTGACGATTCGTCGAGCCCAGCTCGACGATCGTCGACCTCCAGACAGTGCCAAGAGAAGAAAAACAATAGTCGAGCTCCGCTCGACGATCGTCGACCTCAGACAGTGCCCAGAAAAGAAAACAATCGTCGATCTTTGCTCGACGATCGTCGAACTCGACAAAGCGCCTAGAAAAGAAAACCATCGTCTAGCTCCGCTCGACAATCATCGAATTCGACACAGCGCCCAGAAAAGAAAACAATCGTCGAGCTCCGCTCGACGATCGTCGAACTCGACACAGCGCCCAGAAAATAAAATATAATAAGGTTGGTTCGACGAAATCCCAAACCTTTAGAAGGGCTTCCCGAGAATCAAATCAAGTAGTCAATAATATAGCAATTATCATGTTCAGATAGTTGAACAAGGAAATATGAGATCAAAACAAAGGCTCAAACGCGCCGAATTAAACGAAACTCACATCGTAGGCGAAAACTGCTGCTACGGACACAACGATGAAGTCAATACCAAAATCCTACGAGCCATTCCCGAGATATTAACCGCCAAAACATGCGGCGAACAAAAACAAAACACAAAACTTTGATCGCGCGGCGAGACTCCAAAAACGCTCGGGTTGCGACGAAACTGGACGAGCACGTCCAAAACTACTCAAATCCAACACTCGACGTTAAAAGTAACGCCACGACGTCATAAATCTGACGTTGTCTAAACAAATAAAATCATCGAAAAATCGGGGGCGTTACAACGCTCTTCTTCAGAGGTACTTCTTTTCTCCTTCTGCTTCCACATCTCCTGTTTATCTCTGTGATCCACATTATTAAACAATTAGTCAGTGATAAAAATAGGAGGGGTGTACAGAGGTTCAGTCACGGTGCCAGGTAAGCACGCCGGTTTCACCACATTTGGTACAACCACCTGCCCCTTGGAAAAGTTCAAGGTAGCGCTGCTTTCCCTCAAAAATGGGACTCCAAAGATTGGGATCGAAGTATTTTCGATAGGCCCCAATACTTGGAAGTCCGCAACAACCTTTGTTTCGTCCACCGTGACTTCAACCTCTCTCACCTCTCCTTCAGTCTCCACCAGAACTCCATTAGCTAAAACAAGAGAGGTACGATCATCCAGATTTAATTTTAAATTAAACTTCTCGATGTTTTGCAAAGCAAGAACGTTTCTAGAATATCCGGAATCACAAAGGGCAGAGGTCTCGATGTTGTTGATCGTACAAGCGATCACTAGGTCTCTACACACCCTCTCTTCCTTCTCTTCAAGACTCCTCCCCTGATCTATGTGGTTCTTTTCTGTGTTGCTTGGAAGAGTCCCTTGGGGATGCTCAGCTAGCACCTGGGCCAATTGTCCCAGTTTCACTTCCAAATTCCGCATAGATGCGGTCTGATTAGCCATTTTTGATTGAGCGACCTCAACGAACTTCACATCATTTCTTCTAAGTTACTCTTCCTAGGAGTCAAAGGGGTCTGATTATAACCCGGATTAGGTGGCCTCGGTTGGCTCCCAAAGGCTGAAGCATCAAATTGATGCTGGCCTAGTTGCCATCGTTAGCCACCGGCATTTTGGTTCCACGAAAGGTTTGTGTGATTTCTCACCCCTGGGTTATACGCATTACCATACAGCACACCCCTACTTTGGTTAGCAATGAAATTCACAGATTCGTTCATATTTATATTATATAACTCAACAGACAGTTCGTCTCCCGGGCATTCATATGTGTGGTGGTCGTCCCCGCCGCATCCTTCGCAAGAGATTGCCATGACAGGTGTTGCAGTGGGTACATCCTACCCATTTGCGCGTCTCGAGTAAATCATCACTCCGCGGACTTGAAAACAGCTAGATGGCTCAGAAATTTGAAAATAAAGTAAGACGAGAAATCAAATTCATCATGTGCATAGAAAATAGAATAGAAAAACTTTTTAATTATACTCCGGATTTTAAACTATTCGACAAGCGTAAATAAATATTGCATCTACTCAAAATTAGAATTCTGTAGAATCGTGCGATCATGTGCAGGAAGAAAGTAAGCATGCCACTAAGATGAGCATTGCCAAAGATCGGGGCTCGTGATCACCTCCAAATAAATCCATCAATGTCGGGGACCATACGCTTGCCCGTTCACACTCTCCCCACGGTGCGAGTTAGACTCAAACGTGAATCAGTAGGACTTGTAGGATAGAATGGGGTTAGGCTAAGGTTTGGTAGTCAATGATAAACATGAAGGCTACACGCAACCAAAGCGAGCGAACAATAAGCTAAGCAAACATAGCCACTTGAATTGCTCGTGCGACACACCCCCAGACTTAGCTTGAAAACTAGGTGTGTACAAGGCCTAACCCGACCAATATCAATAAACATGATGGAGATATAATTTCTCATTGTAATTCTTTTTTAGATTTTCTTTTTCATTTTTTTCTTTTCTTCTTTGTAATCCCCAATTTCCAGCAAGTATAAATTCATAAATTCACCACCACATCACACGAACTCCACATATCACACCATGTCAAAATATTAAATTCATATAAGCTCATGGATTTGGTTACGATAGGAGGATTGGCTTTAGGCTTTGGTGGATGAAGGTGGAGCTGAATCAAAGGAGGGGTAGGCACAAATTTGGCTTGCAATGGTTAGCAGCTAGGACAAGGTACGCAAAGCTCAAACTAGCCAAAATTATGGCCTACGTCACGCTCACGCTTGACTAACCGGGCACCCATGCTTCAAGAGTACCTTGGGGCAAGTTCTTAGCGACCGAGAAAGATTATCCTTCCTCCCAACTAGAGCAACACGAGTCTAGTGGCGGCTACACACATCCCTACACTACCGTTCGATTACACCAGATTCATAGTTTTCAGTAGTACAAACAATATTTATATCTGCAGAAAAAGTATAAATGTACGAGCATAAAGAAAAATTAAATCTATACTATTTTAACACAAATCATGAGTACTCGATTAGGAGCACTGCACGAGTTTCGAACTACTCTATCCCAAAATCCTAAGCCAACACCACTATTTTAAAGTTTACACAAAAGCAAAACATTTGACGTGAGCTGCGCGCGTGGCTAAGAGCGCGCTCATATGGGGGATTCAGTTTGTTTTATAGTGATTATGAAATAAATAAATAACAGACTGGTATGCAATAAAATGTGCGGTGTAGTGACCACATGCATGTTCTCCCCCCAGACTTGAGTGTGACAAATCATAAAATTCAACATTCCAAATAAGAGCTAGAGGTAAGAAGTACCTATGCTCAAAATTGAGCATACCAGTCGTCCAGCGTGATTGTCCGATCGCGGCAGGGTTTGCCGCGCTTCCAAAATTATCTAGCACGTACGAATTAGATATCCACGCAAAACAAGAAATAGAAATATATATATATATATATATATATATATATATATATATATATATATATATATATATATATATATATATATATATATATATAGAGAGAGAGAGAGAGAGAGAGAGAGAGAGAGAAAGAGAGAGAGAGAGAATATATATAATATACGGGCTATCCTAAGGTGCGGATCGTACGGGTAAGGAAGTTTGGGGGTCAAGATGGTCTCAAAACACAAAGTGATCAACATGAAAGTTGTAGATCTCGGCGAGACGAACAACGTTTATGTTGACCACGTTTTTCTTTGTAGCCGTCTTGGACCTCGATTTGGGCCCCGACACCGGGGGTGGCGGAACGGTTTACTGTAGCAGTTCCGCTGCCCACATTTTTGGGGCCCAAATCGGGGTCCAAGATGGCTCCAAATCAAAGAGTGATCAACATGAAAGTTGTTCTCTTGCCAAGATCTAGAACTTTCATGTTGATCACTTTTCGTTTTGAGATCATCTTGACCACCAAATTCCCTTGTCCGTACGCCTGTACCTTAGGATTGCCGGCACAGTATATCTCCCCATATATATATATACATATATACAAAACACAACACAAAACAGGACCAAGTTGTCCAACTTGGGTTGTCGCCCATGTGCCCTTTTGTTTACCGTCCTTAAGGTGGAGCAAATACCTGTATTAAGCATTGTATAGAGTTTTATATCCACAACAACTAAATAAACAAAAAAACTAAGCAAGTCCACAGGCAGTTACTAGCAGAACTATCAACAAATTATCAACTAAACATAGATTTATGATAGAGCTCCCCACAAGAGTGAAAAAGGCCAGGGTTGGAGCCTTTGGATTCAAGTTGGTTTTACCCAACCGCCCCCAAGCCCCTAGCTTCTCACCCTGGAGAGCAACAGAACAAGCGGATCGCAATAAACATACAGTTTTCTTTTTCTCCACAGTGGGAGAACACCACTTAGAGTAAGCAACTGATTCTCCAACCAAGGTTTTAGGTTTCACCGTCTCCGATTCCATAATGGCAACCGGATCCGCCCACGAAACCTTATGATTAAATTGTTTATTCATAAATTCAGCATGAGGAGAATCATGCTCCCCTAGAAATCCAAACTCAGGAATTTTATCAGCAGCCTCCTCACGAACCATCAGCTCCTTCTTCTTTTCCTCATCACCACGCTCTTCTTCAGACGCACTTCTTTACCGCTTCTGCTTCCAATTTTTTTGTTTATCTCTATCATCCACATTAATAAATAATGCATCAGTGATAAAATTAGGAGGGGGTATAGAGGTTCAGTCATGGAGTTAGGTAAGCACGGTGGTTTCCCCACATTTGGTACAACCACCTGCCCCTTTGAAAAATCCAAGATGGCGCTGCTCTCCCTTAAAAATGGGACTCCCAATATTGGGATCAAAGTATTTTCGATCGGCCCCAATACTTGGAAATCCACAACTACCTTGGTTCCGTACACCGTAACTTCAACCTCTTTCACCTCTCCTTTAGTCTCCACCAGAACTCTATTAGCGAAAACAAGCGAAGTACGATCATCCGGATTTAATTTTAATTCAAACTTCTCGACGTCTTGCAAAGAGAGAATGTTTCTAGAAGATCTGGAATCACAGAGGACGGAGGTCTCGATGTTGTTTATCGAACAAGCAATCACTAGGTCACCGCACACCACCTCTTCCTTCTCAGCAAGACTCCTCCCCTAATCTTCAGGGTTCTTCTTTGTGTTACTTGGAAGAGTCCCTTGGGGACGCTCAGCTAGCACCAGGGCCAATTGTCCCAGTTGCACTTCCAGATTCTGCATAGATGCGGTCTGACTAGCCATATTCGATTGAGCGACCTCAACGAACTTCTCCATCATCTCCTCCAAATTACTCTTCTTCGGTGCAACAGGGGTCTGATTATAACCCAGATTAGGCGGCATCGGTTGGATCCCGGAGGCAGAAGCATTGAATTGATGCTGCCCTAGTTGCCATTGTTGGCCACCGGCATTTTGGTTCCACGAAAAGTTGGGGTGATTTCTCACCCCCGGGTTATACACATTCCCATACGGCACACCCCTATTTTGGTTAGCAATAAAATTCACAAATTCATTCATATTCAAATTATACAGCTCACAATCTAGTTCTTCTCCGGGCATTCATACGTGTGATGGCCGTCCCCTCCGCATCCTTGGTAAGAGATTGCCATGACAGGTGCTGCATGGTGAACAGCTAATCCAAGAGCGAAGATTCCACGGGTGTTCTTTTGAGTATTTCTCCCAGCAGTCCAATATATGATGTGTGAGGTTGTATCTTGCAGAAGCCTCATAGCTACCTCAGGTGTAAGGTTCATCAACGATCCTCTAGCAGTAGCGTCAATCATAGCCCTATAATTGGGCTCGATGGCGAAGTAGAACTGCCCCACCAAGTTCCAAGGCTGGAACTCATGGTTCGGGCATTGCCTTAGCAAATCATTGAAGCGTTCCCACACCTCTGCCAGGCTCTCCTTATCAAACTGGCGGAAGTTACCTATCTCCCGGCGCAGGTTCACAATCTTGTCTACCGGATTGAACTTCTCTAGGAATCGCGGGGTTAAAGCATCCCACGTTGTGGCAATTCCCGGAGGTAAGCTATGCAGCCATGCCTTTGCTTTATTACGCAGTGAAAATGGAAATAGCTTCATCATCACCGTCTCATCGGGTATTATGCCATAATGGAAGGTCCCACATATCTCAAAAAATCTGAGAGATGCATGTGTGGGTCCTCGCTTGACAACCCAGAGAACTGAGCGTTACAGCATATCATGTTCACAATAGTCGGCTTGATTTCAAACTGCTGATTAGGGATGGCCGGCCCAAAAGATGGATACACACTCCCAACATTGGGGGTAGTGTATTCTCTCATCGTGCGAGGCCTCGACATATTCACCTCATTCTCATCAACAGGCTGCCCTCCAGCAGCAGCTCCATTACCTTTCGGACCAGCCCTAAACATCGGCTGTCCAAGCCAGTTTTCAATGTCTGCTTCTGCATTTTGCCCTAAGATGGGCTCATCTCCTCTTCCATTGCCTCTGACCTGAATTAAATTGTGATCCATCTCCAGCTAAGCGTTTGCAATACACCTCCGTGCTCGGGCGGTCCTCTCTATTTCAGGATCGTAGACAAGAAACTCTCCCAATCCTTTTCTCTGCATGCACCAATGATGACACAAAACAAAAAAAATCAAAAACAACAACTCTTGATTAACTATCTTCAAAAACCCAGATCATCTACGCCTGCACTACCCGACAACGACGCCAAAACCTTGATGCGTTCTCGGTAAGTGTACCGGTCGCTGTCAAGTAATAATTTTGTAATAGCTTCCCCGAATGTCAATCTCGAGGGAATGCAGGAAGGGTACGTGATAGCGTCGTATGAAGATTGTTACAAAAAGTTGAAAGAAACAACAGGGGAGTTGGTTTTTGGTTTCCTAAGGCTACAGAACAAAAAGAAAACTACTACGGGTCGCCGACACTACTTCGCTTGGTGGTTAGAGTGAGTGCAGGCCACTATGTCATGCTTCGTTAGGCAGATGGACAGAGAGCAAGTGCGGAGAGTGAGGGTCACAATCACCTCTTCAACAACCAACTCTAGCCTTTGCTAGAGTGGATCAAGTGCGCGAGTGAGTGGATGTGAGCGGAGGCGAGTGCATCACAGCGACAACAGAGGAAGTAATTAACCAAACAAACTTCATTCATAGACAAATTAAAAGCAAGTTTAGTTACATTACAAGCTTAAGATTACAATCCACAAAGAAAAAAGGTAGAGTAAACAGCAAGGGGGAAAGCGTAGTCGTGGTTATTGGCCGGAGTGGTAGGTTGTCAATCCACTTAACGACTCTGACCGTGGTTGCTACCGGATGCAAATTTGTCATCAATCCACTTGTTCTTCTCCATCTTCTTTCCCTTCCTACGATCCTTTCTTCCTTCGGTACAGAGGAATATCACCAAAATCTCTTGTTGCTCGCTGCTGGTGGCCGGGAGCTCTCTGAAGGTTGAAGATGGCTTCAGATGGCCGGAGAATGCTTCCCAGAGGGTGGAGATGAGTGGAGGAAGTGCGAGGGTGAAGATCGGCATTTCCGTGCGGAGCAGCGGGGCAGAAAATGAGAAGAAGATGCCCTAGTTTACGGAGCTAGTCTTTAAATACGGAAGCAGTTAATCAGAGCGCATGATCAGTTGCGCATGACCAGTGGTCGTCCGCACTGTCGGTTGATGATCGCGCACTCTGTCCCAGAGAAACTTGTAGCTGGACGAAAAAATTAGTATATATACGCACGATCAGTGGCACACGACCAGTGGTCGTGCACAATTAATCCCCTGGTCGTGCGATTGGCATCGGCAAAACTTCAGAAAAATGAGATAAACGCGCACGAGTAGTGGCGCATGACTAGTGGTCGTGCGCACTATGTCCAGTACTCGTGCGGTTCCCCCAGACAGAACTCAGAAAATGGTGAATGTAGAGCGCATGATCAGTGGCGCACAACCAGTGGTCGTGCGCATTATGTCCAATGATCGTGCTGAGTGTTCCTGCACTCTTTTGTGATTTCCCGCACAATCCCGGAACACGCACACGACGCTTGTACCGGCAGTAAAAATAGAAAAGCCACCAAAGTGGGCGTTCCACATTCACCAGGAATAGACAAACACCAAGTAAATGGAAAAAGTACAGAAACTAAGAAATCACATAAAAAACGGGCCTAAAGTGCATTTAACAAGAAATGGATAGAGAAACGAATATAGACGATTATGGCTCTCAAGTGTAGTGCAATAATGAGAAAACTGGCCCAGATGAGTCCAAAAATAGGTATATAACTTGGAATCATCACATTGCCAAAGACCGGAGCTCGTGATCACCTCCAAAGAAATCCATCAATATCAGGGAGCATACGCTTGCCCATTCACACTCTCTCCACGAGGCTAGTTTGACTCAAGCGAAGTATCGGTAGGACTAGGATCGGATGGGGCTTAGGCTAAGGTTTGGTAGTAAAAGATAAACATGGAGGCTATATGTAACCAAAGCGAGCAAGCAACAAGCTAAAACAATACAGCCCCTCAGATGTAAGCCCCCCCTCCCGGATCCCAAAACACAGCACGAAGGGGGGGGGGGGGGTCTTATGCCCGGAACAGTCGTCTTGTGGTAGCATTAGCACACGGGCTAACCTGTACTACAAGACGGCTATTCCACGGGCTACAACCAATATCAATATATACATGCCAACCGAACCATAATATAAAAGAGAGAGAGAAGTCAAATCCACACTAAGCATATTTGTCCAAATACATCAAATAAGAGAAGCTAAAACATGCTTCTACAATATCAGAGTACAACTATAAAGTTGCCCAAACGGGCAACATCAGAGTCGCTCAACACTCATATATGTAATCGACGGTAGCGACGACACCGTCACATCAGGCCCTGTTGTCCTGGCCTGGCTGTCCTGCTGCAAAGTCTGCGGCTGCTCTACCTTCAGGGTGACCTCCTAAAAGGAAAGACGTAGAAACCGTTAGTCAAAAAGACTAAGTGGCTTCACATCTGCTCCCCCGGTGACTCCTCGGCAACGAGCGGAGAAAAGAGCAAGAGTACAAGTATAATAACTAGTATAACAGGTACAAGCAGGTGGTAATGGTACAATAAGATTAATAGCATTTTATTTTAGCAGTTCTACATAAACAATAACAAACTATCAAGTACATGTGTTTACAGCAGGAAAGTAACTTAACTTATAAGGATGCCCATAAAAGCTTATAAGTTAAGGATCGGGTTACATAAAAGTAACTCATCGTATAAGAGTGCCCATACAAACCTATATACTGAGGATCTTATTTTGCAATGATATGAAATGGTATGTATGTTATGCTATGACTCACAAATGATCACACACAGGCAATTACCATGTCGACACAGACTAGTAGTTCCCACTATTCGAGCAGGTAGCTAACCTCTCAAGCATCAACCGCCGTGGCCAGGCGGTGACAGTAGAGAGGGCATGTCTACTACTAGGTGGGTATCCATACTACTTCACCTAGGCCTCCGTATGCCTCAACGCTAAGAACACAACAGCGGAGCCCATGCGTACTATGGCCCACTGGGGTCTCGGTTAGATGTGCACCGAGAACATAGCCCGAACTAGCCTGGTGTGAACCAGAAGGGGCCTCGAAAGAAAGCACGAGGACAAAGCCCAACCGTTCACTTGGAATGGAAGGGGCCTCGGGACGTGAACACCGAGGACACAACCCAACCGCCCAAAGTCAAATTGTCAACTCCCATCGGTGTGACGATCGGCGAGCCCGTAGACCTGCCACACTATCCTTAACCTAGGATTACGACACCGCGTGTCGACTCACACCGCATGCAAATTCCACATCACCGTGGTATGGAAGGGGCCTCGGAAGGAAGCACGAGGACACATCCCAACCATCCATCCATACCTCATCTCAACTCGAACCCAACTAGTGACGGTCAACACCGCACTTACATCCCTCCACAATACTACCCGTAGGGAGACTACGCTCTAAGTATTATACTACTAAATTTCATTCCAACCCTGAAATATACTCATGGCCATAGTTTATCTTTCTATATGTCATTCCAAATGATTTCAACATAATATAACATAATGCGCATAAATAATAGTCTACCAATTTCTAACAAGTCACTTTGTTCAAATAAGCTTGCATCACAATTCAGTTATATGAAATCCAATTAGTAATCTTCATCATTCATAGCACTACGGTGGTTAACATAAAATAGTTCACCAAAATCTTGAGTTAAATTTGCAATATTAATTCCACCGAATCTAAATTCATATTATATAAAACCCCAAAATTTAAGTGTAGAATAAATCTGGACAGCAATTTCAACCGGGGATTCCCAAATCTACAGGAAGCCGGTGAAGACGTGTAACCCCTTGATGGAAAGGTCGTTCCATGGGCTACAACATTTAAGTTCAGACCACAACCCAGATTCAATAGTATCAAACTTGAAATAAGCCTTGAAGTCTGCTGCGTACAGAACACAATTTCTGCATGCAGGATTTATCGGACGTCATGTTCGTTCAGACTTTCCTGTGGATACAGACTTTGCATGAAGACGTGCAATCACTCGTTGGAAAGGTATTTTCAAGGGATTCAACTTTCGTGTTTAGTCGAAAGCCCAGATCTGGCCATATCACATCAGAAAATGGCCAAGAAGATTACTGCGCGCAGAACACGGATTCTGCACGCATCTTAAAGAGGAATGAACGACATCGGTTCATCTTCCTCCACAAGTCGATCCTCCAAAATAACCTCCAGAAATTCCTCCACCCTTATTCACCCTCATGAGGCCTTTACTCTTCATGAAGCCATCCCTCATCTTCGCATAGAAGGTTGGAGAGGTTGAAGACACGACTAGCCATAGAGCTCAAGCCCTAGGACGACCT
Source organism: Platanthera guangdongensis (assembly GCA_039583875.1). Taxonomy (NCBI): domain Eukaryota; kingdom Viridiplantae; phylum Streptophyta; class Magnoliopsida; order Asparagales; family Orchidaceae; genus Platanthera; species Platanthera guangdongensis. The sequence goes on from CM077149.1 coordinate 13,752,969, forward strand.
CTTCCTAGAGAAATCACCATCTCGCAAGTCTAGACTCTCTTGAGTCGACATCTCACCTAGGTAATTACAGATCTAGCACCAAGGGAGAGGGGAGGAAGCTCACCTCATTTCCGGCATTTCCACTATTTTCGGCCATGGATCGTGTAACTCTTCTCAGTGGCATCTTCTCCTTCACGGCGGCGGCGGATCTTCTCCTCCAAAACATTCTCCAGCAGTTTCCCTCTCTACAGAAGTTTCTCTCAGTAAATAGGGGATGAAATGAGCATGAAAATGACTCGGGTTTTCATTTCCCTTTATATATGAAAAGTGACACGGGTAGGGACACGCCCGTGTCCCTACCCGTGTCCTGCTTGGTCGAAACGACAACGACGGTTTCCGTGTCGGTTCAATACTCGACACGGGTAGGGACACGCCCGTGTCCCGACCCGTGTCCACATGACACAGCCATGTTCCCTAGCCGTGTCCTTCTCTGGATATATTTCGACGAACTCAACTTGACACAATGGTAGATGGGTAGGGGCACGCCCGTGTCGCTACCCGTGTCGTACAATTCATCGATCTCGACACGTAGTTCGTCGATCTTGACACGTAGTTCGTCGATCTCGACACGCTCTGTCGAGTGTAACTCTACACACACGGGTAGGGACATGCCCGTGTCGCTACTCGTGTCAAACGATGTCGACACGCCTTGTCGATCTCGACACGCCTCGTCGAGTTCAACTCGACGTGCACGCACACGGGTAGGGACACGCCCGTGTCACTACCCGTGTCACTTCACACGGGTAGTGACATGCCCATGTCACTACCCGTGTCCTTCTTTGGACGAACTCGAGTCTTCCACTCGAGAGCTATCCACTCCCACACGGGTAGGGACACGCACCTGTCTCTACCCGTGTCTATGCTTGACTGATTTCTCCTCCTTTTCACAAGTGCTGCCCTGTTGTCAGCACTCCCCCTGAACCCAAGTCAGCTCACCTGACTCAAAAACATGCACGAGGGGCCTAGTGCGATTCGGGATGTTACAAATCCTATAAACAAAATAAAAGATTTCGTCCTCGAAATCAGGCTTAGGCTATGGGGAGAAAAGCATAACAAAAAATATAATATGCTTTTAAATAAAATTACCTTGAGCAAACAACTCCGGGTAGTGTTTTTGCATCAAATCCATCGGCTCCCATGTATATTCCTCCTTCCCATGATTAGTCCATAGCACCATCACCAAGGGAACACGTTTGCGGCGCAACAGTCTTATCTCGTTATCTACGATCAGCACCGGTTCTAGTCGCACAGACCTATCCGACGCCACAGCACCATCAGTTGTCGGTATGTATTGATCGGGCTACAACAACGCCTTCCAAATCGATGACACATGGAACACGTCGTGGAGGTTCTCCAGCTCGGACGGTAATTCCAACCGATAGGCCAACGAGCCAATCCTTTCCAATATAGTATAAGGCACAACATACCTCGGGCTGAGCTTTTTCACACCACGCACACGTGACACTCCATGCATCGGTCGGATTTTCGGGAACACCTTATCACGCACTTGAAACTCCACCATCCGGTGCCTTGCATTATAATACTTCGCCTGCCGACTTTGAGCCTCCAATATGCGATCACGTATCAGTCTAACCGCCGCATCAGTATAATCAATATATTCAACACACCCAAAGTCTTCGGGTCTTCATCTTGCACCCAAGATAAGGGGGTTCTACACCTTCTTCCATAAAGAGCTTCATGAGGAGCCATGTCGATACTAGCCTGGTGGCTGTTGTTGTACGAGAATTCTACCAACGGTAAGAGTCTTTCCCACGGCTCTCCTATATCCAACACACATAATCTCAACAAATCTTCCAATGTCCGGATGGTCCTTTCAGATTGCCCGTCCGTCTGAGGATGAAACACGGTGCTGAAGGTAAGGCGCGAGCCCAAATACGCCAGTACCGTTTTCCACTCCTTGGAGGTAAACCGACCATCACGATAAGACACGATCGTCTTAGGATTGCCATGATACCGTACGAATTGTTCCACAAAGAGGCGTACTAAGACATCCACATGAGCTTCTTTCTTCATTGGGATAAACCGGGCTACTTTCATCAGGCGATCAACTATCACCCACACCAAATCATTTCCTGAGCGTGAGCGAGGTAACCAATGGACAAAGTCCATGGAGATATCCTCAAACATCCACTCGGGGATGGGCAACGATTATAGCACATTACCGGGACTCTTGCATTCCGCCTTCACCCTTTGACAAGCTTCGCAATGTGTAACAAAATATCGGACATCCTTTTTCATTCCCGGCCAACACATGGTCTTCCGTAGGCCGGCGTACATCTTAGCAATGCCCGGGTGCACTGAATATTGAGAGTAATGAGCCTCTCTCAAGATATCCTCCCAGAGTTTACCGCCTTTTGGAATGTAGAGCCGACCACGAAAATAAATGAGGCCGTCGTTTAGCGTATACTCACCCGTAGTCCCATCTTCGATTGACTTGATTGCCGGGGCCAGGTCCGCATCCATTCCTTGCTCCACTCTGATTCGGTCCCGGATATCACAAGCTATGCTCATGGTTTCCAAGTACTCCGTATACTCTGCCGAAGGAGCCTTAAATATCAATGTAATATACATCTCCTCAATCATCCGAGCCAACTCCATACTCATCAACCGAGACTCTGGAGTAGAACCTGGTACCTTTCTACTCAATGCAACGGCCACCGAGTTCGCCTTTCCGGGGTGGTAGTTCATGGTGAACTCATAGTCGCATAGAAATTCTAACCACCACCGTTGTCTCAAGTTCAACTCCTTCTGAGTATGAATGTACTTCAAGTTTTTGTGATCTGAAAAGATCTCGCAGTGGACGCCGTATAGATAAAGCCTCCAAACCTTCAAGGCGAACACCACTGCTCCCAATTCCAAATCATGAACCGGGTAATTGATTTCATGCTTCTTCAACTGTCTTGAAGCGTAGGCAATCACGTGTCCGAGCTGCATCAACACCGCTCCCATCCCTTGAAATGATGCGTCAGTGTAGACTTGAAATCCTTCCTTCCCAGATGGAAGTGCAAGGATGGGGCGGAGGTAAGTCTATCCTTCAGATCTTGGAACGCCGCTTCACATTGGGGTGTCCACTCAAATGGCACACCTTTCTTCATCAATGAAGTAAGAGGAAGAGAAATCTTTGAAAATCCTTTTACAAACTTGCGGAAGTACCCGACAAGTCCAAGGAAACTCCTCACATCGGCCTCCGACTTCAAAGGTGACAGCTCCTTCACGGCACACACCTTGGCCGGATCCACTGCAATTCCTGCTCCATTGATCACATGCCCCAAGAAAGCAACCTCTTTAAGCCAGAATTCGCACTTGCTGAACTTGGAGAACAAGGCGTGCTCTTTTAATTTCTTCAATACCAAGGTCAAATGCTCAACATGCTCCTCCTCCTTCTTTGAGTAGACCAAGATGTCGTCGATGAAAATAATGACGAAGACATCCAAATAAGGTTCAAACACCTTGTTCATCAGGCTCATGAAGGCCGAAGGGGCATTTGTGAGCCCAAACGACATTACCATGAACTCGTACAGTCCATATCTTGAACTAAAGGCTGTTTTCTGGATGTCACCTTTTGTATTCTCAACTGATAATACCCTGAGCGCAAGTCCATCTTAAAAAACCAATAAGCTCCCACTAGTTGATCGAACAACTCGTCGATCCGAGGTAGAGGATAAGTGTTCCGCACCGTCAGCCGATTGAGTTCCCGATAGTCTATGCACAAATGCAGGGTTCCATCCTTATTCTTCACGAACAATACAGGGGCTCCCCAGGGTGACGAACTGGGGCGAACGAACCCTGACTCCACCAGTTCTTATAGTTGAACTCTAAACTCTGCGAGTTCCTTCGGGGCCATTCGGTAAGGGGCCTTGGATACCGGCTTGGCACCCGGTACTAGATTAATCTGGAATTCAACCTCTCTATGCGGGGCTAATCCTGGCAGTTTCTCAGGAAATACCTCGGGGAAGTCCCACACTACCCGTATGTCTTTTATATCCAATGCTATCTCCTTAAGCTCAAACCAGATCATGAAGACTTCATCCACCTTCATATGGGCTTTTACTTTCTGAACTGAAGATAGCAACATGCGAGGTGCGGAGCTAATACCTTGGAAGAGTACATCGGAGTCCCCATGTCTCAAGTAGATTCGTTTCTCTGTACAGTCAATCCTTGCAAAGTGCCAGTCCAACCACGCCATGCCCAAAATGATGTCAAACTCCAGCATTCTCAATACCGTGGCAGGCGTATCAAAGGCCTTTCATTCAATAAATATCTCGAACTAGCACTTAGCGGTTGCAATCATCTCCGAGCCGACATGTAGGCGCACTCGTCGGGCTATACCAGTAAAGTATTGTACGCCCTCCATGTCCTTAATGAAGTCCTCAGACACAAAGGAGTGTGAGGCACCGGAATCGAATAGCGCGTAGGCCGTCTTCCCGCCAACTATCACGGTGCCTAAGTACCAATAACAAAAACTTATTGCTGGGTGTCTAGTATGTCTCAAGCAACTTCAAGTTAAACAATGAAAACGTGATAATTACTTAAATCAAACCTGCAATCACATCTTGGGGATTCCGTTCTTGCGCCATGTCCAGCGCGTACACTTGATCCCGAGCAGGGCCGGGGTTTCCTCCTCGCGGTCCTCGTCCTCGACCACACATATAACCCCGCCCCCGCAGAGCTGCCGGAGGGGGAGCAGGAGGGACATTCCCATACAACCGCGGGAAGAAACGTCGAATGTGGCCCGGCTGGTTGCATTCAAAACACAACAGACCACGACGCCCTTCATGTTGCTGAAATTATTGAGGCTGAAGCGGTGGAGGCAACGCAGGCAGCTGTGGAACCGGATGCTCCACCCTAAAGTCTCGGTGGAAACGTACTCCACCTCTTTGATGTCCTCTTCCTCCTCTGAAGTCCCGCCTCCTTCTATTGCTTGGACCAGCTTCCATCACATCTTCCGCAGGCCTCTTACCATTACTCAAGTGATCCGCCTCCAATCTCTTTGCCATGTCGATAATCTCTGCCAAGCTAGCGTCCACTATAAACAAAAGGGCCTGCCTTAGGAGATCTTGCAGCCCTTTGTAGAAGCGTTTTGCGTATCCTCTATCATCCAGGTCATATGAGTCCGCGAACCTTGTGAGATGCTGGAACTCTCGCTGGTATTCCGTAACCGATTTTGATCCCTGCTTCAGTAGTAAAAACCTCTGCTCGAGCTCATCTCGAGCCGATGTAGGAATGAAGTGCTCCAAGAAGATACCCGAGAACTCGCTCCAACTTATCTCGGTATACACTCGTCCTTGGAATGTGGAGCCCATGAGTGACTTCCACCACCTCTTAGCATGTTGATCCAAGACGGACACCGCCAACGATACAGCCATGTTCCCGGGAAATGGATCCCTGCCCATAGCTCTTGGACCGTGTCAAGCCATTCCTCCGTGCATACGGCCAACTCCGTCCCGAGGTAGGCGGGAGGGGAGAGAGATCGAAAGGTGCTCAGCTAGTTAGAGCCCGGAGCCTGTTGTTGAACCGGAGACTGTTGCGCCCTAAAGGCATCCAGAATGGCGGTGACCGTCTGCCCCAACTCGGATTGTTGAAATTGAGTGGGTATGGAAGGGGCAGGAGTGCCCCCCATCGGCTCAGCATGTACTGGAATCTACACGTAAAACACAAACGTATGGTCAGATTGGCTAATCTTGAGGTCAAAGTTAGACAACTTAGTGTGAATTACATATGGGCACACCACTGCTTCCGCTAAGTCAGTTTGTCCGCAAACTGACTAATCGAACGGGGGTGGTACCATTATTGAATGACTTCTTTAGTTGGGGATCATGACAAACTGATACCATTTGTAAGCCCCCCTCTCGGATCCCAAAACAGGACACGAAGGGGGGGTCTTATGCCCGGAACATCCGTATTGCGGTAGCATTAGAACACAGGCTAAACTGTACTACAAGACTCTTATTCTGCCGGCTACAACCAATATCAATATATACATGCCAACCCAGCCATATTATAAAAGAGAGAGAGAGAAGTCAAATCCACACTAAGCATATTTGTCCAAATACATCAAATAAGAGAAGTTAAAACATGCTTCTACAATATCAGAGTACAGCTATAAAGTTACCCAAACGGGCTACATCAGAGTCACTCAACACTCACATCCGTAACCGACGGTAGTGACGGCACCGTCACATCAGGCCTTGTCATCCTGGCCTGGCTATCTTGCTGCAAAGTCTGCGGCTGCTCTACCTGCGGGGTGACCTCTTATAAAGGAAGACGTAGCAACCGTTAGTCGAAAAGATTAAGTGGCTTCACATCCGCTCCCCGGCGACTTCTCGGCACCAGGCGGAGAAAAGAGCAAGAGTACAAGTATAATAACTAGTATAACAGGTACAAGCAGGTGGTAATGGTACAATAAGATTAATAGCATTTTATTCTAGCAGTTCTACATAAACAATAACAAACTATGAAGTACATGTTTCTACAGCAGGAAAGTAACTTAACTTATAAGGATGCCCATACAAGCTTATAAGTTAAGGATCGGGTTACATAAAAGTAACTCATCGTATAAGAGTGCCCATACAAACCTATACGATGAGGATGTTGTTGTGCAATGATATGAAATGGTATGTATGCTACGCTATGACTCACCCATGATCACACACATGCAATTTCCATGTCGACACAGACTAGTAATTCTCACTATTCAAGCAGGTAGCTAACCTCTCAGGCATCAACCGTCGTTGCCAGACAGTGACAATATAGCGGGCATCTCTACTACTAGGCGGGTATCCACACTACTTCACCTAGGCTTCCGTACGACTCAACGCTAAGAACACAACAGCGGAGCCCATGCGTACTATGGCCCAGTGGGGTCTCGGGTAGATGTACACCGAGAACACAGCCCGAACTGGCCTGGTGTTACCCGGAAGGGGCCTCAGGACGTGAACACCGAGGACACAGCCCAACTGCCCAAAGTCTAACTGTCAACTCCTGTCGGTGTGACGATCGCCGGGCCCGTAGACCTGCCACACTATCCTTAACACAGGATTACGACACCGCATGTCGACTCACACCGCATGTAAATTCAACATCACCGTGGTATGGAAGGGGCCTCGAAAGTAAGCATGAGAACACAGCCCAACCATCCATCCATACCTCATCTCAACTCGAACCCAACCAGTGACGGTCAACAACGCACTTACATCCCTCCACAATACTACCCGTAGGGAGACTACGCTCTAACTATTGGACTACTAAATTTCATTCCAACCCTCAAATATACTCATGGCCATAGTTTATCTTTCTATTTGTCACTCCAAATGATTTCAACATAATATAACATAATGCGCAGAAATAATAGTCTACCAATTTCTAACAAGTCACTTTATTTAAATAAGCTTGCTTCACAATTCAGTTATATGAAATTAAATTAGTAATCTTCATCATTCATAGCACTACGATGGTTAAAATAAAATAGTTCACCAAAATCTCGAGTTAAATTTGCAACATTAATTCCATCGAATCCAAATTCATATTATATAAAAACCCAAAATATAAGTGCAAAATAAATCTGAACAACAACTTCAGTCGGGGATTCCCGAAGCTACAGGAAGCCGATGAAGACGTGTAACCCCTCGATGGAAAGGTCTTTCCATGGGCTACAACGTTTAGGTTCAGACCACAACCCAGATTGAACAGTATCAAACGTCAAATCATCCTTGAAGTCCGCTGCGTATAGAACACAATTTCTGCATGCAGGATTTATTGGACGTTATGTTCGTTCAGACTTTACCGTGGTTACAGAATTTGCATGAAGCTATGCAACCATTTGTTGGAAAGGTATTTTCAAGGGCTTCAACTTTAGTGTTTAGTAGAAAGCCCAGATCTGGACATATCACGTCAGAAAATGGCCAAGAAGATTACTGCACGTAGAACACAGATTCTGCATGCATCTTGAAGAGGAATTAATGACATCGGTTCATCTTCCTCCTCAAGTCGATCCTCCAAAATCACCTCCAGAAATTCCTCCACCCTTATTCACCCTCATGAGGCCTTTACTCTTCACGAATCCATCCCCCATCTTTGCATAGAAGGTTGGAGAGGTTGAAGACACGACTAGCCTTAGAGCTCAAGCCCTAGGGCGGCCTCTTCCTAGATAAATGACCATCTCGCAAGTCTAGACTCTCTTGAGTCGACATCTCGCCTAGGTAACAACAGATCTAGCACCAAGGGAGAGGGGAGGAAGCTCACCTCATTTCTGACGTTTCCACTATTTCCGGCCATGGATCATGTAACTCTTCTCAGTGGCATCTTCTCCTTCACGGCGGCGGCGTATCTTCTCCTCCAAAACTTTCTCCAGCAGTTTCCCTCTCTATAGAAGTTTCTCTCAGGAAATAGGGGATGAAATGAGCATGAAAACGGCTAGGGTTTTCATTTCCCTTTATATACGAAAAGTGACACGGGTAGGGACACGCCCATGTCCCTACCCGTGTCCTGCTTGGGCGAAACGACAACGATGGTTTCCGTGTCGGTTCAATCCTCGACACGGGTAGGGACACGCCGGTGTCCCGACCCGTGTCCACATGACATGGCCGTGTTCCCTAGCCGTGTCCTTCTCTGGATACATTTCGACGAACTCAACTCAACACAACGGCACACGGGTAGGGACACGACCGTGTCGCTACCCGTGTCATACAATTCGTCGATCTCGACACGTAGTTCGTCGATCTCGACACATAGTTCGTCGATCTCGACATGCTCTGTCGAGTGTAACTCGACACACACGGGTAGGGACACGCCCGTGTCGCTACCCGTGTCATACGATGTCGATACACCTCGTCGATCTCGACACGCCTCGTCGAGTTAACTCGACGCACACCCACACGGGTAGGGACACACCCGTGTCTCTACCCGTGTCACTTCACATGGGTAGTGACACGCCCGTGTCACTACCCGTGTCACTTCACATGGGTAGTGACACGCCCGTGTCACTACCCGTGTCCTTCTTTGGACGAACTCGAGTCTTCGACTCGAGTGCTGGCCACTCCCACAAGGGTAGGGACACGCCCGTGTCTCTACCCGTGTCCTATGCTTGACTGATTTCTCCTCCTTTTCACATGTGCTGCCCTATTGTCAGCACTCCCCCTGAACCCAAGTCAGCTCTCCTGACTCAAAAGCATGCTCGAGGGGCCTAGTGCGATTTGGGACGTTACATCAGAATTGCACGTGTGACACACCCCCAGACTTAGCTTGAAAACCGGAAGTGTACACGGCTTAACCCGACCAATAACATGATAAATTTGATGGGGATTCTATTTCTCATTGTAATTCTTTTGAATTTCTTTTTCAATCCTCTCCTTTTTTTTCTTTTGCAATCGCCAATTTTTAGCAAGTAGAATTTCTTGAATTCATCCACCACATCACTTGAATTCCACACATCACACATCGTCAAAATATTAAATTCACAGGAGCTCATGGATTTGGTTTTTATAGGAGGACTGGCTTTAGGCTTTGGTGAATGAAGGTGGAGCTGAATCAAAGGAGGGGTAGGCACGAACTTAGCTTGCAACGGTTAGCAGCTACGACATGGTAAACAAGGCTCAAACTAGCCAAATTGATGGCCTACGTCACGCTCACGCTTGACTAACAGGGTACCAATGCTTATAGAGTAGTTTGGGGCAAGTTCTTAGCCACCGAGAAAGATGATCCTTCCTCCTGACTCGAGCAAAAAGAGTCTAGAGATGGCTAGGGATGATATTGAGTCGAGTTCGAGCGATTTTGGCTTGGCTCGAAATCGAAATTTTCGACTCGAACTCGGTTCGAAATCGACTCGAAATCGAAATTTATTTCGAGTCGAGTCGGCTCGACTCGAAATGACTCGATTCTGAGTCAGCTCGAAATCAAATGGAGTCGGCTCGAAATCGAATGGAAACGGTTCAAAACTGAATCAAATCGGCTCGAAATTGAGTAATTTTTTGCTTTATTCCTAATTTGCTCAAAATCAAATTGGGAAACGTATAAATCTAGCAAATGAAACACTTAAAGTCTAAATTTTTTTATTTAGCTTTAAATTTTGTTATTTTTAATCTTGAAATAAGAATATATTAATAAATACAAAATTTTTTTAATTAATTCGAGTTGATTCGAATCATATTTCGAGGGATTCAAGGCTGGCTCGAAATCGACTCGAAATCAGATTCGAGTCAAATTGAATCGACTCAAATTGAGTCGAATGAATTTTAACCGATTCCGATTCTGCTCAATTTTCGAACGATTTTCGAGCGACTTTTGAGTTTCGAATAATATGCTCAGACCTAGTGATGGCTACACACATGCCTACACCACTGTTCGATTACACCAAATTCAACATTTTTGAGTAGTACAAACAATATTTACATCTGCAGAAAAAAGTATAAATCTACGAGCATAAAAAAATTAAATCTATACTATTTCTACACATACCATGAGAACTTGATTAGGAGCACTGCAGGAGTTTCGCACAACTCTATCCTAAAATCCTAAGCCAGCACCGCTATTTTAAAGTTTACACAAAAGTAATACATTTGACTCAAGCCGCACACGTGGTTAGAGCGCGCTCATGTTGGTGATTCAATGTGTGCTACAGTAATTTTGAAATAAATAAATAACAAATTGGTATGCTATAAAATGTGTACTCGTGTAATGACCACAGGCTTGCTCTCCCCCAAGACTTGAATGCGACAACTCGTAAAACTAAATATTACAAATAATTTAAAGATCTAGGGGTAAGATGTACCTATGCTCAAAACTGAGCATACCAGTCGTGCTGCGAGGTTGTCCGATAGCGGTTGGTTTGCCGCGTTTCAAAAATTTCCAGCAACTGCGAATTAGATATCCCACACAAAATAAGAAAATAGAAATACACATATAAAAATAAAAACAACACACAAAACAGGACCAAGTGGTCCTACTTGGGTTGTCTCCCACGAGCACTTTTGTTTACTGTCCTCAAGGTGGACTGAATACCTGTATTAAGCATGATATAGAGTTTTATATCCACAATAACTAAATAAAAAAAAACTACGCAAGTCCACCAAGCAATTACTAGCATAAACTATCTAACAAACTATCAACTAAACGCCAATTTATGATATAGATCCCCACAAGAGTGAAAAAGGTCAGGGTTTGAAGCTTTAGGTTTCAAGTTGGTTTTACCCAACTAGCCCGAAGCCCCTTGATTCTCTCCCTGGAGAGCAACAAAACGAGCGAATTGCAAAAAAATGTTCATTTTTATTTTTCTCCACTGTGGGGGAACGCCACCTAGCGTGATCAACTGACTGTCCATTCAAGGTTTTAGGTTTCATCATCTCCGATGCCATAGTGGCAACCAGATCTACCCACGAAACCTTACTATTAAATTATTTATCCATAAATTGAACATGAGGAGGTGGAGAATCATGCTCCCATACAGATCTAAACTCTGGAATTTCATCAGCAGCCTCCTCACAAACCAACAGCTCCTTCTTTTCTTTCTAATCACCACGCTCTTCTTCAGAGGTACTTCTTTTCTCCTTCTACTTCCACGTATCATGTTTATCTCTGTGATCCACATTACTAAAAAAATCGTCAGTGATAAAAATAGGAGGGGTGTATAGAGGTTCAGTCACGGTGCCAGGTAAGCACGCCAGTTTTACCACGTTTGGTACAACCACCCGCCCCTTGGAAAAGTCCAAGGTGGCACTAATTTCCCTCAAAAATGGGACTCCCAAGATTGGGATCGAAGTATTTTTGAAATGCGGCCACAATACTTGGAAGTCCGCAACAACCTTGGTTTCGTCCACCATAACTTCAACCTCTTTCACCTCTCCTTCAGTCTCCACCAGAACTCCATTAGCTAAAACAAGAGAGGTACGATCATCCGGATTTAATTTTAAATTAAACTTCTTGACTTCTTGCAAAGAGAGAACATTTCTAGAAGATCCAGAATCACAAAGGGCAGAGGTCTCAATGTTGTTGATCGTACAAGCAGTCACTAGGTCCCTACACACCCTCTCTTCCTTCCCAGCAAGACTCCTCTGATCTATGAGGTTCTTTTTTGTGTTGCTTGGAAGAGTCCCTTGGGGACGCTCAGCTAGCACCTGGGCCAAATGTCCCAGTTACAATTCCAGATTCCGCATAGATGCAGTCTGATTAGCCATATTTGATTAAGCGACCTCAACAAACTTCTCCATCATTTCTTCTAAGTTACTCATCCTAGGTGTCGAAGGGGTCTGATTATAACCCGGATTAGGTGGCCTCGGTTAGCTTCCAGAGGCTGAAGCATCAAATTGATGCTTCCCTAGTTGCCATCGTTGGCCACCGACATTTTTGTTCCACGAAAAGTTGGGGTGATTTCTCACCCCTGGGTTATACGCATTCCCATACGACACACCCCTATTTTGGTTAGCAATGAAATTCACAGATTCATTCATATTTATATTATATAACTCACCAGACAGTTCGTCTCCCAGGCATTTATATGTGTAATGGTCGTCCCCGCCGCATCCTTCGCAAGAGATTGTCATGACAGGTGTTGCAGTGGGTATAGCTTATCCAAGAGTGAATATTCCACGGGTGTTGATTTGGGTATTTCTCCCAGCAGTCCAATATATGTTGTGTGAGGCTGTATCTTGCAGAAGCCTTAGGACTACCTCAGGTGTAAGGTTCATCAATGAACCTCCCAGCGGCGTCAATCATAGCTCTATAATTGGGCTTGATGGCAAAGTAGAACTGGCCCACCAAGTTCCAGGGCTGGAACTCATGGGTTGGGCATTTCCGCAACAATTCATTAAAGCGTTCCCATGCCTCCTCCAGGCTCTCCTGATCGAACTAGTGGAAGATACCTATCTCCCGGTGCAGGTTCACAATCTTGTCTACCGAATTGAACTTCTCCAGGAATCCCGCGGTTAAGGCATCCCACGTTGTGGCAATTCCAGGAGGTAAGCTATGCGGCCACGCCTTGGCTTTATCACACAGTGAAAATGGAAATAGCTTCATCTTCACAGTTTCATCGGGTATTCCGCCGTAACGGAAGGTCCCGCATATCTCAGAAAAAATCCGAAAGATGCATGTGTGGGTCCTCACTCGGCAACCCGGAGAACTGAGCGTTGCTGCGTATCATGTTCAAAATGGCCAGTTTGATTTCAAAATGTAGGTTAGGGATTGGCGGACCAAAAGCTGGATACACACTCCCAACCGTTGGGGTAGTGTAGTCTCTCATCGTGTGAGGCCTCGGCCTATTTACCTCATTCTCATGAACATGGTGACCTCCAGCAGCAGCTCCATTCCCTCTCGGACTAGCCCTAAGCATCGGCTGTCCCTACCGGTTTCCAATGTTCTCATCAGCTTTGGCCCTAAGATGGGATCTTCCCCTCATCCATTGCCTCCAACCTAAATTAGATTGTGATCCATCTCTAGCCGAGCGTTTGTGGTATGCCTCCGTGCTCGAGCGGACTTCTCTATTACAGGATCGTAGGGAAGAAACTCTCCCGATCCTTGCCTCTGCATACACCAAAGATGACAACAAAACAAAAAAAAAATCAAAAACAACAACTCTAGAGTAACTACCTTCGACAACCCAGATCACTTATGCATGCATTCCCCTGCAATGGCGCCAAAAACTTGATGCGTCGACAAGTGCACCAGTCATTGTCAAGTAATAATTTTGGGAATAGCTTCCTCGAATGTCAATCTTGAGGGAATGCAGGTTGGGTATCATGATAGCATCGTAGAAAGATCGTTACTAAGAGTTAAACGAAACAACAGAAGTTGGCTTTTGATTCCTAATGCTAAAAAAACAAAAAGAAATCTAATGCGGGTCATAAGCACCGCTTCTCTTGGTGGATGGAACTATTGCAGGCCACTATGCCGTGCTTCGTGAGGCGAATGGACGGAGAGCATGCGGATGGAATGAACACATATGCGGAGAGTGAGGGTCATAATCACCTCTTCAACCACCAACACTAGCCTATGCTAGAGTGGTTCTAGTGCGCGAGTGGAGTGGATGTGAACGGAGGCGAGTGCATCACAGCTAAAAAAAGAGGATGTAACTACCCAAGCAAACATCATTCATAGACAAATAAAAGCAAGTTCAGGTTCATTACAAGCTTTAGAGTACAATCCACTATGGATAAAAGGTAGAATAAACCAAAAGGGGGAAATCCTAGCCGTCATTCTTGGCCAGAATGGTGGGTTGTCCGTCCACTTCTCGACTCAAACCATGGTTGCTTCCGGAGGCAAATGGGTTGTCAATCCACTTGTCTTCCTCCGTATTCTTCCCTTTCCTTATGTCTTTTCTCCCTTTTTGCCCAAATGAGTAGTACCGAAAGATCTCTGTTTCACACTGCTGGTGGTCGGAAACTCTCTGAAGGGTTGAAGATGACTTCGAATCGCCGGAGAAGGCTTCCCAGAGGGTGGGGATGAGTTGAGGACCTGTGGGAGAGAGCAACGGCACTCCACACGCAGCAGCGGGCCAAAAAATGAAGTTGCGTGCCATAATTCGCAGAGCATGGGCTTAAATACGACATCAGAAAATCAGAGCGCACGATTAGTGGCGCATGTCAGGTGGTCATGCGCACTGACGGTTGATGATCGTGCGCTTTACTCCAGAGAAACCTGTAGATGGATAGAAAAAATTAATATATATACGCACGATCAGTGGCACACGAACAAAGGTCGTGCGTATTGGATCCCATGATCATGAGATTAGCAATGGCAGAACTCCAGAAAAAATGGAATAATGCGCACGAGTAGTTTTATAGTGGTTCCCCAAAATTATGGGTACATCCACTCTCCTCCCACCTTGCTAACTTCTTGTTAGTCAAGGCACTTCTCAAAAACAATGCTCCAAGGATCTTACACCTCAGATCCATCAGGATCTCTCAGTCTCCTCCCAGACTTACACCTCAGCCACAAGGGCCTACACTTAGTTATACAAGTATCACCTACCTCAGGCAATTAATCCCTACCACTCAGGCTATGGAGGATAGCCCTACCTCAGAGCAAACTTTCTCCTACAACTCAGAGAGATTCACTCTTCTACATCTTAGGAAATATTGCCCTACTTCTCAGTGAGTAAAACTCAGCTACCTCAGATCCCAGCAGGATCAAACACTCAGAGAGGAGCCCTCTCCTACAGCTCAGGCAAATTTGCCCAACCTTAGGCCCAAGGCCCTACAGTTCAGATCCAGAAGGATCCTACAACAAGAAATGTTTTAATTAACTTTGACACAGAAATTTCTCAGTGTCAACAACTAGAGCAGAGAAATTTCGTCTCTAACTCTCCTCACAATAGAGAAAAATTTTGCTGGACGAACTAAGAAGCTGACTCCTGAAATTGTTGGAAAAAGATAAAGATCTGTTGATCTTGAGTCTTCAAGCAGTTTACTGAACCTGCCTAAGGCTGAAGGTTCTTCTTTCTTCAGAACTATTTCTGATTTTGCTGTGGCTGATGGAGACTGCACAGCTATATGAACTTTTTTTACTGGAGAGGTTCAAGCTTTTTACATGCAGCAATGGAGAAGAAGATGAAGTCGGCTGCTAACTTTTTCAAATGGATGATGCCCTAAAAGTTATCTCGTGTCTTGGCCCATCTCATCCTTTTGTAGTTCGCTGATCAACGACTCTTAGAGATTAGTGGGTCCCACCTGCAGCTTCCAGCTGCGCCTTGATTTAACGGAAGAAGACGTACAGTAGCTTCTCGACAGCGTTTTTCATGTTCTGCAGCTTCTCCGTACTTGATTTGAACTTAATTGACTTTGTCGATTTTGCTGACTTTGCTGACGTCAGCACCAGTGGACTTAGCCAAAACCGAACATCAGTATAATAGGCGTTGAGTAAATGAACTTCAGCTAATGCCAATGTACTTAGAGAAATCTGTCTATCTAGACGTTGACAACATTGAGTGAGTAATGCACACTCAATGCTTTTTGCATTAACCTTTTCTGCACCTTCTTCTGCATGCATGGCATTGAGAGCATTGAGTGAACACACATCACTCAACGCCTTTTGCTTTAACTAATTATGTATCATGGCGTTGAGAGCGTTGAGTGACCACACCTCACTCAATGCTTTCTACCTTAGCCAGATTTTCTATTTCAGAATAAGTTTGAGTTCGACGACCTCAGAACGCAGTTCGACGAACTCTGAGCTTAGCTCGACGAATAAGTAAAAACTCAGTTCGACGAATTTAGAGTTCAGCATGACGAATAAGTGAAAGCTTAGATCGATGAACTCAGGGCTTAGTTTGACGAACTCTGAACTAGGCTAATTAACAATTGTGAAGCTAAGGCATTGAGTGAGTGAGCTACACTCAACTCCTGTGGACTTGGCCACTTTTCAGCTCATTTCTCTTTAGGCTTTGACTGAATTAGCCTGACTCAAAACATTTTTGCTGTATGGCATTCAGTGTGTTGACTTCACTCAATGCCTGTGGACTTGGCCACATTCTATGCTTGTCACTCCATGGCTTTGACTAAACAGGCTTCACTCAGCGCTATACATCATCTGGCATTGAGTGAATGATCTTCACTCAATGTCTGTGGACTTAGACAGTTTTCTATCTTTCCACCACTTAGGTAAGAACCTACCTGACTTAGCCACTTAGGCTACCTATCCCATCACTGTCAACTACAATTATATATATATCGTTGACAATATTGACTTCCTCAAATCTAGGATATTGTGGACAATGGACCCAACAATCTCCCCATATTTGAGGAAGTCAATACTCTTAAGCAAGTGAGTGAGTTGACTTACACTGTACTATGCAACAATAAGAATAAAAACTATATAACTGATAAGTGATCTAGAGTTACCACACTCTCTTGTCTGGTACCATACTTGAACTTGATCATTTGATCATCATCTCTGATCATCTTTTCATCCCCCTTTTTGACTTCAACAAATAGCAGGAAGGAATCTTATCATCTGCACCCCCTCAAATAGACAGTAATGAACTATTGGAGTAGTGCTGGACTTGCTCCCCCTCAATTGGAGAATCTTCGCTTCTTTAGAGAACAAATCCATCTGCAAAATACCAAATAGCTTGCAACCAAATGAGGAGCAACTGAAGTTATACTAAGTTTAACATACCCAACTCAAATTTGAAGGTGTTAAACTTAGCTTCATCTAGTGGCTTAGTGAATATGCCAGCCACTTGCTTGTCTGTTGGAACAAATTCAAGGGTGATGTCTTCACATTCCACATGCTCCCTAATGAAATGATATCTAATCTCTATATGCTTAGTCCTGCTATGGGAGACAGGATTCCTAGCAATTGAGATTGCACTAGTAGAATCACAGAATAGAGGAGTTCTACTTATCTGGAGGTTGTATTCTTGAAGCTGGTGCTGGATCCACAACAACTGAGCATAGCAGCTACCTGCTGAGATGTACTCTGACTCTGTAGTTGATATTGCAACACTGGTTTGTTTCTTACAGATCAAAGATGCCAGTCTCCCTTCCAAGAACTGACAGGTTCCAGACGTGTTCTTCCTATCCTCTTTGCAGCCTGCAAAGTCTACATCTGAATAGTCTGTTAGTTCAAATACCCCATTCCTAGGGTACCATAGGCCAAGATCTGCTGTGCCCTTTAGATATCTCAAAATTCTCTTAGTTGCAGAGTAGTGAGGTTCTTTAGGCAAGCCTGATACCAGCACAAACACATGTAGCATACATGATGTCTGGCCTACTTATAGTCAAATATAGAAGGGAGCCGATTATGCCTTTATACAAAGTTTCATCAACAGGTTTCCCTGCCTCATCTTTGCCTACAGGAATACTTGACCCCATGGGAGTTCTCATGGTGGATTTCTCCATGCCAAATTTCTTTATCAACTCCCTAGTGAACTTGGACTGGGATATGTACAAGCCATCATCAGTCTGTCTTACTTGGTGGCCCAAGAAGAACTTAAGTTCACCCATATTGCTCATCTCAAACTTCCCCTGCATAAGTTTAGCAAACGTTTTACAGAGGTTGTCATCTGTAGATCCAAAGATGATGTCATCTACATTGATCTAAACTAGGATGATCTTACCCTTAGATTCCCTTAGGAATAAGGTCTTGTCTATTTTCCCCCTTGAGAATTTGCTCTTAATGAAGAAAATAGACAAAGTCTCATACCATGCTCTAGGGGCTTGCTTCAGCCCATACAAAGCTTTCCTAAGTCTATAAACATAATCAGGTGAGTTAGGAACTACAAAACCTGGAAGCTGCTTAACATAGACTTTCTCTTTTAAGTCACAATTCTGGAAGGCTGACTTTACATTCATCTGGTAGACCTTGAATCCCTTGTGTGCAGCATATGCAAGGAATAATCTGATGGCCTCCAATCTTACTATATGGGCAAATGTCTGATCAAAGTCAATTCCTTCTTCTTGCATGTACCCCTTAGCCACTAGTCTGGCTTTGTTCTTGATTATAATGCGATTTTCATCAAGCTTGTTTTTATAGATCCACTTGAATCCAATGAAATTATGTCCTTGTGGTCTGGGAACCAGCTTCCAGACCTTGCACCTCATGAACTGGTTCAGTTCCTCATGCATAGCTCCAATCCAATGCTGATCTATGTTGGCCTCCTCAAACTTCTTGGGCTCTACTTGTGACAGAAAGCTTGAGTACATGGCTGTGTTCTGACTTCTGCTCCTTGTTATTACTCCATGACTTGCCTCACCGATGATCTAGTGTGCTGGATGATCTTTTATGTGTCTGACTATTAGTGGCCATCTTTTTTCTGCAATAAGTTCAGCTTCAAGTGTATCCTCTTGTTGAACTTCATCCACTCCCAGTTTACCTGTTATATTTTCTATAATACCACTTCATCTTATATAACCGGTGTTGCTTCCTTGATGGTCAGTTTGTTTATCATTTGTTCTGTACCTGCAGTACTATAAGAGGAGCTTGACAGCTCCCTGTTAATCATAGTAGACTCATCAAAAACTACATGAACTGATTCTTCTACAACTTGGCTTTTCAAGTTGGAGATCCTATATGCTTTGCTATGATTGTTGTACCCAACAAAAATTCAATCAAAGGATTTGGCAGTAAACTTAGTCACACAGGACTTTACATTATGAAGCACATGACACTTACTACTAAAGATTCTGAGATAGCTCAGGTTTGGTTTTCTGCCTTTCAAGATCTCATAGGGAGTTTTCTCGAGGTTCTTGGTGATAGAGGCTCTATTGAGGACATGACATGCAGTGTTGACAGCCTCAACCCTAAAATATTCTGGGAGAGATGTGTCATTCAATAGGGTCCTTCCAGCCTCTATGAGAGTTCTATTTTTCCTCTAAACAATCCCATTTTGCTGGGGTGTCCTAGGTGAAGAGAATTATTGATGAATCCCATGTTCTTCACAGAATATTGTAAAGCTATCAGACTGGAATTAAGTTCCATGATCACTTCTGATTTTGAGCACAGAGCTGTTTAAATTATTCTTAATTTGCTTGGCAAACTTAGTGAAGATATCAAAGGTTTCATTCTTTTTCTTTAGGAAGAATTCCAAAGCAAACATGGAAAAGTCATCAACCACTATAAGGGTGTAGACTTTCCTACCAAGACTATGAACTTGAATGGGACCAAACAAGTTCATATGCAGGAGGTATAGGTACCTCACAGAATCTTTGGTCCCAATGCTCTTGAAAGAGGCTTTTGTCTGCTTGCCCTTTTGTCAAATAGAACAAATGCCATTTTTGGAGCACTTCACATTGAGACCATTCCTAACTAGCTCTTAACTAAAGAGCTTACCAATAGTCTTGTAAGAATAATTTAAGCAATAAACGTTTCCACTCCTAGTGCCTGTCAAGATGACCTCTTGGTCACTTGACCTCCTAATTTGGCACTCATCCTTATAGAAGACAATAACATAGCCAAGATCAGAGTGCTGACTTATGCTAATAAAGTTGTGTTGCAACCCTTCAACATAAGCCACCATAGTGATGGTGACTATGCCATTGGTGATCTTACCATATCCACTTATTATCCTTTTATCAGAACCACCAAAGATTACTTTGTGTCCATCTTTTACTGGAGTGTACTCTTTCAAATTGCTCCTTGACCTAGTCATGTGCCTGGAACATCCATTGTCCAAGTACCATATATGGGTTGGCCACTTGGACTATCTTGCAATATACAATTTTCTTTACCTTAGGACCCCGATATCTATTAGGTCCTAGGTGCACATTAGTATGAAAATGAACATGTCAACCAGTAGAATTTCTTACTGGTAGACTAACCCTAGCTCATGACACATTGGAATTGTGTCAGCAGTTAATGGCAAAATGTCCAATCATACCACAACATCAACAATCATGTATGTTATATCTTCTCTTCTATGTAGGCCATGCAGCTTGGTTAGCACCACCCTTAAAAGAAGGAGGATGTGATGCAACCCTTTTCTGATTTCGATCAGCTAGAATTTGACTGATGACAAGACTTCTAGCTGGCTTATTTGGTCTACTCTGAGTGATATCACCAGCAAGCTTTTTTTCAGAGAGCGTGCTTTTGATGGCATCAGAAATGCCCGAATCAGCCCGACTGTTAGACTTGCCCTTAGTCCGACCCATAGTTGTCAGATTCAGAGCCTTGGCTACATCAACATCTTTGAGTGTTGTTGCTGAAGCACCAAAGACAAATGGTCTAGTTTGGGCCATTTGAGTTTTCACATGGGCAGTCATAAAGGCACTCACCCGGCTAGAGCTTTCACCATAACAGTGAACATCTTTGTTCACCCATGAGGAACAACCATTCTCCCAGTGACCACAGGAGCTTTCCTGGTCATACCTGTTAGAAGATAACAGATATTTTCTAAAGAGAATGGGAGGCTTAGAAGCAATAAGCTGTGCTGGAGCTTTCCCCTTCCATTTGGAAGGAGCAACTCTTGTGCTTCCCTTGAATCCCAACCCTTTCTTACCCTTTTGAGAGGAGAAAGTGTCTATCAAGTGTAGTACTGTACTTGGCTTAGAATAGCTGGCCACTATTATTTTCTCCTTCTCAAGCCTATATTCAAGCTCCCTGATGAGACAGTTCTTATGCTTGATGGAGGCTATCTGGATGTAAAAGAGGGACTTCAGTTGGCTTATTTCCCTAGCTTTCTGAGCCAACAGTTTAGTCATTACAGTCTGCTAGGCAACTGCAAGCTTAAGTGATGAAATCTTTTTAGCTTGCTTTTTAGACAACTTCTTGACCTTCTTAAAGGCATTCAAAAGTTCTCCATACTTGTCAATCAATTGATCCAGAATCTTCTTTACCACTGGGTAAAGAGGTTTCTAATGTTGGAACATGGTTTCACACTCCTTAGGTTTGAGAATATCAACTCCCTGCTTGTATTTGATGAGATTGGTTGTGTGATAGAGTGTGCAGGCTGATAGGTGAAAGGAAAGGAGAAGAGCTTCAAAAGGTTACTACCGCCCGACGACAACCTTATCGCAGCGCGGTAACCATCTCGATCGACGCATATCGGTTCGATGGTCGACAGCCCATTTATCAGCTAAGGAAGGATCGTCGACAATCAAAAGCTACCGCCCGGCGACAGGACGCTACCGCCGGCGGTATCCGGTCGACGTGCATCGAGGGGACGATCGTCGACGATGGTACCTACCGCTCAGGCGATAGTCTTATCGCAGGCGGTAGAATTATTTGGCGAAATGGCGCTATCGCTCTGACTGGGCGCGGTAACCTTTACCGCCCGGCGATAGCTCTCTTGAAACGGCAGTTTCCTTAATGAGCAGCTATAGTTGCCGTTTCGGGAGACGTGTGGAGACAGCTGGCAGGCGTTACGCGGTAACCATTACCGCCCGACGATAGCTCTCTTGAAACGGCAGTTTCCTTAATGAGCAGTTATAGTTGCCGTTTCGGGAGACGTGTGGAGACAGCTGGCAGGCGTTACGCGCGAACCTACCGCCCGGCGATAGAGTTATCGCAGGCGGTAGTCTATTTTCTCCAAGACGTATAAAAAGCAGCGCCGTTTCCTCAAGACCCAAGCCTCCAGAGATTATTGACGAAGTGCTCCAGGAATACTAAGTTCGGCCGTCTTCCTACGTCCGTTCTACTCGTCTTCGTCAAAGAAAAAGCAAGGCTTCTTCCTCCCGTTCGAGATCGAAGAACTCCGGCGATCAAGGCTTCGCATCGTCTACGTCTAGCGACCGGGTGCTTTCCATCGAAGATCACAAGCACCGGCCGTAGATCTATCCGGAGAACTTCTCAAGAGGGAGAACCTAAACTTTAACGAATATATTTTGTAATCTCTTTTTGTATCTTTTTCTTCTTCTATTGTTGTAAGTGGTTAAGGGAAATCGACCGGGGAAGGTCGTCGGGATCCGGGTTGGATTCCGTGGAAAATCGTCCCGGGATTTGGGGCGTCTAGATCGGGGATCTAGCGGTGCTCTAAGACCCTTCCGGGTGTGGAGGTGAAGAGCGGCTCTAAGACCTTTCGGGGAGAAAGTGAGAGAGCCAACCGGTCCGGGTTTTGGGTCGGTATAGAAAACCAAAGTTTTCTTCTCTTCGTCTTTGATCTTCGACGTCATGAAGATCGTACTGTAAAACATTCATCTTGTACTTGTATGAAATTGATTGTTATTGAATTTAATACTTGTGTTTAAAATCTTCACTTGTGGTGTGGTTTACGTTAAGATTCCGTTTATTCAAGCGAAATTTATAAAACCTTATTCACCCCCCCCCCTCTAAGGTTGGCCTCCGGATCCAACAAGTGGTATCAGAGCGAGGTTACTTCGAATAGGCTTAACCACCTGAAGTAAGATGGCCAACCCAGTGCATGCATTCACTGAGGGACAAGGTGTGAGTCGTCCTCCACTCTTTATGGGTAGTGACTATAGTCACTGGAGGACAAGGATGAAAATCTTTCTGATGACGCAAAGCATGGACGTATGGGCCATGATAGAGACTAAGTACACCACACCCACTACCACGGTTGGAGAAGTCATTTTTGAAAAACCGCGCGATAAGTGGGACGATGCGGACAAGCTTAGGTGTACTAATAACGCCAAGGCTATGAACTCTCTATTCTGTGCGTTAGATAAGACGGAATTTAATAGAATATGTAACTGCGAAACTGCCTTTGATATTTGGCGACTTCTTGAACTTACTCATGAGGGTACCTCGCAGGTGAAAGAATCAAAGCTGTTTCGGCTTGAATCCGAGTATGAACAGTTCCGGATGGAGATCGATGAAGATGTTGACAGCATGTACACAAGGTTCACCAAGATCGTCAACGCATCAAGATCTCTTGGAAAGAACTTTCCAAATGGTGATCTAGTGAGGAAGATACTGCGATCTCTACCTCCCCGCTTCAACCCCAAGGTGACTGCTATCGCTGAATCTCATGAAATCAGCGCCTTGGAGATTGAGAGTCTTATCGGAAACCTGAAGACTCATGAAGTGGAACTGAAGATACAAGCTGAGGAATATCCCAAGGAAATGAAGAAAAAGGGATTGGCTTTGAAGGCTTCAAAAGCTGGGAAAACATCTGATTTCTCTGAAGAAGATGAAGAGGAAAGTCTCTATGTAAGGGAATTCAAAAAATTCATGAAGAACCCCAGAAAACAAGGGAAGTTCAAACGGTTTCTGAAGAAGGGAGTTGAAGAGGGTAGGAAGTGGAACAAGTCGGTAAAGGAGACCGATAGCGATGATGAAAAGTATCAGCCTGAATGCTTTCATTGTCACAAGCTGGGACATCTAAAAAGAGACTGTCCAAGACTCCAGAAGGAAGAGAAAGGAAAGGACAACAAGTATAAAGGGAAGAAGAAAGTACTGAAGGCTCTGACCTGGGATGAGGATGGATCGGAAGATTCGAGTAGCACCGACTCGGGAAGTGACAACGAAGCAAATCTGTGCCTCATGGGAAAAAGTCAAGAGGAATCTGAATCTGATGCTGAGTCCAGTGTCCAAAGCGACACTGAGGTAACTCCTCCTACTTACTCTGAATTACTTGAGATTTATGATCGTGTAGTTGGTAGGTTAGAAGAAGTAACATCTAAGAAAAATTCCTTAAGAGCTGAAAATAAACGTCTAAACAAGAGTTTAGAAAAGCTGAAGAAAGAAGTAATTAAAATTGGGAAAGAGAAGGTGGAATGCCTTGAATGTCCTCACTTGGTAGCATCCATCGAGGAGGGTAAAGCAAGTCTCTCCAAGACATCCTTGAGACTAGTATCTCTCAAAAATGAGAAGAATGTCTTGGAGAAGAAGCTTCATATCTCCCTTGCTAAAGTTGAGGAAGGAAAGAAACAGTTTGCTAATCGATGTGGGATGTTAGTAACTGAGAACACCGCTCTAAAAGCGAGGATCCATGATCTCAACTGTGCGGTTCAAAAATTTGGTGTTGGCCAAAAATCTCTAAACATGCTATTGGGCGCACAGTGTCATGGGTCAGGAAAGTTTGGCATCGGCTATGTAAGTCCATCATCACCATTGGAGGACTATAGCACTCTGTCCACGCCTAAGTCAACAAATAAGATCAAAAATCTGAATACATTATCTCCTTCCTCTAGCAAGAGATCGAGTGAGGTGGTGAAAGTCATTTCCTCAGCTTATGCTCTATGTGCCAACTGTAATAAGTTCGGACATGCTTCAAGCTCTTGCGGGAGGAAAGGTGCTAAACAAAACGCGCAAGTCTGGCTACCAAAGTCTACTACCTATAAAATAGGTGGAACAAATTGGGTAACCAGATCTTTACTCTCATCTCCTTTTTAGGTATGTTGGCAGGCAAGGGACACAAAGAACGTGTGGTACTTGGACTCTGGTTGCTCCAAGCACATGACGGGTGATAAAGATAAGTTCCTTAGCCTGGAAAAGAAGAGAGGTGGAGTGGTCACGTTTGGAGATAATGGTAAAGGAAGAATTCTGGGAATCGGCACAATAGGTAACAAGTTTTTCTCTATTTCAAATGTGCTGTTTGTTGATGGTTTAAAACATAACCTTATTTCTGTAAGTCAACTAGGAGATAAAGGTATAGATGTTATTTTTGAATCATCATCGAACACGTGCAAACTCATTGATGCTAAAACCTCTAATGTATTGCTTGTAGCCCATAGAAATCGCAATGTGTACACAGTTAATTTTGATGATTTCTCTTCGTCCAATCTAAAATGCCTAGTAACTAAGAATGAAGAACTAGACCTTTGGCATAGGAGATTAGGACACTCGGGTAGCAAGCTAATTATTAAGTTATCTAGAAAGAAACTTGTTAGAGGAATTCCGTCTCTAAGCGGTAGTTTTAACGTTATGTGTGGGCCTTGTCAAAAGGGAAAATTTGTCAAAAACTCGTTTAAAAGTAAAACAGAGATTTCCACCTCTAGACCGTTAGAACTCTTGCACATGGATTTGTTTGGACCGCTTTCCACATGTAGCCTAGGAGGAAAGCGATATACATTCGTCATCATAGACGACTTTTCCCGTTATTGTTGGACAATATTTCTTGCCAACAAATCTGACACGTTTAGGGAATTCTCTACTTTATGCACGCGTATTCAAAATGAGAAAGAACTAAACATTAAGTGTATCAGATCAGATCACGGTGGAGAGTTTGAGAATGAGGATTTTTCGAAGTTGTGTGAGACTTTAGGGATTAAGCACGAATTCTGCGCTCCTCGCACGCCTCAACAGAATGGAGTGGTAGAAAGAAAGAATCGCACACTTCAAGAGCTAGCACGTACGATGCTCGCGGAGTTCAGCTTACCTCGATCGTTTTGGGCCGAAGCGGTCAACACGGCAAGCTACGTGATGAACCGTGTCATGCTTCGCCCACTTCTTAAGCGAACCCCTTACGAGCTCTACTTTGATAGAAAACCCTCCGTCTCGTACTTTAGAGTTTTTGGGTGCCCATGCTATATTCTGAACACTAAGGATCTCTTAGGAAAATTCGACGAAAAATCCGATCTAGGCATATTCTTAGGATATTCTAGCAAAAGTCGAGCCTATAGGATTTATAATAAGAGAACCTTAGTGGTTGAAGAATCGGCTCATGTGCATTTTGATGAGAGTCCACCATCTAGTGAGCCTAGGTTGTCCGAAGAAGAGGTTGAGGAGAGTGTTCCGGTTGAGAGTAACGAGGAGAGTGAGTCGCACGCATATGTGCCTCCTAAGGATCTAACGTTTACGAAACAACATCCTCGTGATCTAGTTATTGGAGAACCATCCCATGGAGTTAGAACTCGATCTGCTTTTCATGAGGCGTTCTCCAACTTATGCTTTCTATCAGATATTGAGCCCAAAAACGTGTCCGAGGCTCTACAAGATGAATCATGGTTCCTTGCCATGAATGAGGAATTGAGCCAATTCGAGCGTAGCAAAGTTTGGATTCTAGTTGATCGTCCGGACAACCATCCCGTGATTGGTTTAAAGTGGGTGTTCAAGAATAAACTTGATGGTGAGTCTAGGATCACGAGGAATAAAGCTCGGTTGGTAGCACAAGGATATTCACAAATTGAGGGTGTGGATTTTGAGGAGTCTTTTGCACCGGTTGCTCGTCTTGAGTCCATTCGAATGTTTTTGGCATTCGCAAGCCATAAGAAAATAAAGTTGTTTCAAATGGACGTTAAGAGCGCATTTTTAAATGGTTATATAAAAGAAGAAGTGTATGTCGAGCAACCACCCGGTTTCCTAAATGCCGCCCACCCTCATCATGTGTACAGATTAGTAAAGGCCTTGTATGGATTGAAACAAGCACCCCGTGCTTGGTATGATAGGCTAACTACGTTCCTCTTAGATCATGGGTTCAAGATGGGTAGTGCGGACACAACTCTCTTTGTTCAAGCCAAAAATTCGGATCTCGTTATCCTCCAAATTTACGTTGACGATATTATTTTTGGAGCGACAAATGAGAGGTTGGTTGAAGAGATTGTGAGTTTAATGAAATCTGAATTTGAAATGAGCCTTGTGGGAGAACTCAATTATTTTTTGGGATTTCAAATTTCTCAACGACCAGACGGAATTTTCATAAATCAATCCAAATATATAAAAGATATGCTTGTACGTTTTGGTTTTGAGTCTTTAAAACAAGTCAAAACTCCGATGAGTGCGTCCCTTAAATTAGGAAAAGACGAGAGTGGAATCTCTGTGGATCAAACAATGTTTCGGGGCATGATTGGATCTCTGTTATACTTGAGTGCGTCACGGCCCGATATCACGTTTGCGGTAGGTATGTGTGCCCGTTTTCAAGCTGACCCTAGGGAGTCTCACTTTAAAGCGGTAAAACATATTTTTCGCTATCTCCGTGGCACGCAACACCTCGGGTTGTGGTACCCTCACTCGGATGATTTTACCCTTCATGGATATTCTGACTCCGATTATGCCGGTTGCTCTCTTGACCGCAAGAGCACTAGCGGTACTTGTCATTTTTTAGGCCCGGCACTTGTCTCGTGGTCGAGTCGTAAGCAAAACTCGGTGGCTCTTTCGACCGCCGAAGCCGAGTATATCGCCTTAGGAAGTTGCTGTGCACAGGCACTTTGGATGTCGCAAACTTTAGAAGACTTTGGTCTTTCTTTTCGCAACATTACACTTAGGTGCGACAACAAGAGTGCGATAGACTTAACGTATAATCCGGTGCATCACTCTCGGTCCAAACACATAGACGTTCGACATCACTTTATTCGCGACCACATTAAGAAAGAGAATGTGAGTGTCGTCTTTATTGGGACCGATGATCAACTCGCGGACATTCTTACTAAACTGCTTCCGGATGCTCGTTTTTCGCTTCTACGACTCGAACTTGGGATTCTTGATTTATCGTCCTAATTTTTGTTATATTTTTTTTCTTGTGTTTGTAGTTTTGTTTTTTTTGGTTTCATGTTTGTTCTGTTCAAAGTTGTAACACCAAAAACAAAAAGAAAAACAAAAAAAAAACATATGTACTGTTCGTTTTTTTTCCCTGCTCGTGTTGTTTTTGGTTGTTCCCTGGTTGTGGCTAAAATTGTTTTCAAAAATTCAAAAAAAAACTGACTAGTTGGTTTGGGGCTCATATGACCGAGTCGTGGTATATTTTCAAGTATATACAATGTTTGCTAATCTTTTTGTCAATTTGTACGGCACATTGGTATCCTGTCATGATGAGCGAAGTTAAATTTTTGTCTAGCTATTGAGTGCGAAAATTAATGTGGGTGTACGTTGTCTATGCCTCTAAGTATGTGTGAGGATTTATTTACGATAATGATTACACCTCTCACACACCACTTGATCATGCACTCAACCTGAGATAATAAGCTGACATGCTATAAATCGTGACACTAACTTTAACATATCTGATATATCTTGAACAATCAATGTCATGAAATCAAATTGCGCGTGTCTATGCTAATTAAATTTTTGGGCCAAAACTAGAAAGGCATATGTCCAATGTAAACAAGTTAAAGTGGATCTACCTATGTGGGTAGATTTCGATTGACTTGGGGTCTTGTTCTGCTTTGATTATGTATAAAGTTGATGGCCTAACTCCAAAATAAAATGATGGCCATCAAATCCCGCTTACAGATCCCCCAAGCACTACTCATCCCTCCTGATAAGTCTTCATAAGCGTTGTGAGGGTGAGCACCTTGGATTACAAAGTCGTTTCGATCTTGTGCATGGACTACACTTTATGATTTGTGCCCTTGATTTAATTTCTTTATGCCGCACTATGTCATGTGACGTGATTTTTCACTATATCTCTTTGGTGTTAGCATTGTTAGTTTGCTTGATATAAAACATGTCTGCCTGATATCTCTATTGAATGTTTTGTCTCTTGGTGCTACACGTGCACATGTCATTATCTTATTTAAATCTTCCGCGCATAAGAATTGGACCTCAACTACATTCGATGCTTTTCGCACAATACGTACTGGCACATTTTTTTCTCTCATGACGATATTTGTGTTTGCCTATTTTTCTCTCTATTTATCTAAACCCTGCAAACATTCATGTCATACTTGATGTGTGCTATGTCTCGTGCATATAGTCCATTTTCTTCACTCTGATTAGCGTTTGCTCCTGATTTTGACCCTGTTTTACAATTCTCTGATTTCAAGTGCTTTGTAGGTCTATATTACGTTATCTCTCGCCTACAATTTTCATCCTCCTTGGTCGGTTGGCCTCGCCCATTCTTTTGATATTATCAAAGGGGGAGAAGGTATTGGAGGTAGTGTTCATGATAGGGGGAGCGTATTGAGGTGTGTGTGTGCTCATAGATAGGGGGAGCGTCCCACCGATAGGGGGAGTATGTAGTAGGATAGAACAGGATTGAACGGGATCGATATAGGTGTGTATTGCTTATTTGTTCAATATCATTTTACTCTGATACTCTACTTTATACTGTTCTACGTTCATTTTACTCTGATACTCTACCTTATACTGTTCTACGTTGCTACATACATCTATTCTGGCACTCTATCTACTTGATTTTGGTTTATCATGAACGGGATTGATATTATCAAAAGGGGGAGTTTGTTGGAACATGGTTTCACACTCCTTAGGTTTGAGAATATCAACTCCCTGCTTGTATTTGATGAGATTGGTTGTGTGATAGAGTGTGCAGGCTGATAGGTGAAAGGAAAGGAGAAGAGCTTCAAAAGGTTACTACCGCCCGGCGACAACCTTATCGCAGCGCGGTAACCATCTCGATCGACGCATATCGGTTCGATGGTCGACAGCCCATTTATCAGCTAAGGAAGGATCGTCGACAATCAAAAGCTACCGCCCGGCGACAGGACGCTACCGCCGGCGGTATCCGGTCGACGTGCATCGAGGGGACGATCGTCGACGATGGTACCTACCGCTCAGGCGATAGTCTTATCGCAGGCGGTAGAATTATTTGGCGAAATGGCGCTATCGCTCTGACTGGGCGCGGTAACCTTTACCGCCCGGCGATAGCTCTCTTGAAACGGCAGTTTCCTTAATGAGCAGCTATAGTTGTCGTTTCGGGAGACGTGTGGAGACAGCTGGCAGGCGTTACGCGGTAACCATTACCGCCCGGCGATAGCTCTCTTGAAACGGCAGTTTCCTTAATGAGCAGTTATAGTTGCCGTTTCGGGAGACGTGTGGAGACAGCTGGCAGGCGTTACGCGCGAACCTACCGCCCGACGATAGAGTTATCGCAGGCGGTAGTCTATTTTCTCCAAGACGTATAAAAAGCAGCGCCGTTTCCTCAAGACCCAAGCCTCCAGAGATTATTGACGAAGTGCTCCAGGAATACTAAGTTCGGCCGTCTTCCTACGTCCGTTCTACTCGTCTTCGTCAAAGAAAAAGCAAGGCTTCTTCCTCCCGTTCGAGATCGAAGAACTCCGGCGATCAAGGCTTCGCATCGTCTACGTCTAGCGACCGGGTGCTTTCCATCGAAGATCACAAGCACCGGCCGTAGATCTATCCGGAGAACTTCTCAAGAGGGAGAACCTAAACTTTAACGAATATATTTTGTAATCTCTTTTTGTATCTTTTTCTTCTTCTATTGTTGTAAGTGGTAAGGGAAATCGACCGGGGAAGGTCGTCGGGATCCGGGTTGGATTCCGTGGAAAATCGTCCCGGGATTTGGGGCGTCTAGATCGGGGATCTAGCGGTGCTCTAAGACCCTTCCGGGTGTGGAGGTGAAGAGCGGCTCTAAGACCTTTCGGGGAGAAAGTGAGAGAGCCAACCGGTCCGGGTTTTGGGTCGGTATAGAAAACCAAAAGTTTTCTTCTCTTCGTCTTTGATCTTCGACGTCATGAAGATCGTACTGTAAAACATTCATCTTGTACTTGTATGAAATTGATTGTTATTGAATTTAATACTTGTGTTTAAAATCTTCACTTGTGGTGTGGTTTACGTTAAGATTCCGTTTATTCAAGCGAAATTTATAAAACCTTATTCACCCCCCCCTCTAAGGTTGGCCTCCGGATCCAACATCTAAGCAAGGACTGGTCTCATACTAAGACATAGAAGCAGAGTTGGGTAAAGGATGTACCTTGCTTTGACTAGGCTGATCCTAGTTGCCCGCTACGTTTTTCATTGACATCAGCCCTCTGTAGCTATGGGAATATTCATCCTCCTCTGCGTCACTCTCTGATAGTGTCAGAGGGGTACTGATCCCTATCCTCACTGGAGGATTGATTTCTCCTGCTGCAACTGATCTATCTTTAGTAGCTGTAGCAAACAGCCCCATGTAGGTTTCCTCTTCTTCAGACTCAGATGATAATGAATTTGTCCAACTCTTTTCCTTCTTAGCAATAAAGGACTTCTCCTTCTTCCCTTTGTATTGATGCCGCTTCTTCTCATTAGCCTCCTTCCTCTTCTCTGGGCAATCGCTATCATATGCCCAGGCTTTGTGCAATAGTAGCAAACTACTTTAGAAGAGTTATATTTATTAGGTTTGGAACCATACTTGTCAGTCTTGGACTGATTCTTCCTGTGATGAGTGGAATTGGAAGACCTCTTCTTCCAATGCTTCTTCTTCATCAGCCTCTAGAGTTGCCTGGAGAAGGCTCCAAAATACTAATCAGGCATGATGCTATCTGATGCTTCTATTTCTGAGCTATCTGACTCAGCTGGTCTTCTTGGAGGAGAGAGAATCTTGTCTTTGCCCTTCCTTGTGCTTTTTGCTCTAAAGGCCAAGGACTTTTCTTTGGCTTGGGATTTTCTGGTGGCCTTCTCCTCTTTCCTGGTAGCTAGCTGCATCTCATAGTAGAGCAGCTGAAAGTTATACAGTTGTCTACCTAAATCACCTAGAGGGGGTGAATAGGTGAGTTTTTCGTCTATTCGCGGAATAAAAATTATCAATCTATACACACAAAAATCTACCAAGCAATCACAAAAGACACAGAGATTTATAGTGGTTCCCCAACCTTGGGTACATCCACTTTCCACTCACCGATCTAGCAAAGCACTATACTCGGCTAATCTACTATCTCGGATTGAAAACCAATCCTACGCCTCGGAACAAAGTTCCTACAATCTTGATCAACAACAAAGATCTACACTCGGAAGATAAAAACTTCCTACAACTCGGAGACAAAAGCTCCTACACTCGGAGAGAAATCTCCTACAAGAATAAGTGGAGAAAATGGAATACAAACAGAAATATTTCTCAGATCTGGAAAATCTTGGCAAAGGTCTTCTTGTTTTGAACTTGCGGCTTTATTAGAATAGTTGAAGAAGATGCACAGCTAGATCTAGATTTGAAACTTCTTTGACTTCACACGATCCGAGAGATGATGAGGAGATGAAGAACGACCTCGATCTGTAAGTCAACCTATCTGAATCTTCTTGGATCGAAAGCCCTAGGCGATTTGTATGATGAAGAGGGCTGCAGATTCCGTTTTTAGAAAGAGAAGACAATTCAAAAAAACTTAGAAATAATTCTTTTCAGCACTTATTGTTAGGGTTAGTCAAAATGACAAGACATTATATAAGATCTCTCTAACGGTCATAATTAGCATTAATGATGTACACGTGGACCAATCACGTCAAGACATTTGAAAATCCCGCCAGATCTGGACTTAGCAGAAATTTCTGAAAAACTGTCTCGAGTACACGAGTAGAAGGATAAGTTCTCAAGTACTGAGATTAGATCTCGAGTAGATGAAGTTATACTACTCGAGTGGGAATCCTTCAAAAAATTCAGAACAAAATATATGAGTACTTGAGTGGAATAAAGTCTACTCGAGTACTAGAAAATAACTCGAGTGGTAGAGTTGAATTACTCGAGAGTAAAGACATAGAAAAATTCTGGAGGATAAAACTGGCTACTCGAGTATATGATCTAAACTACTCGAGTGGGAAATTTACTACTCGAGTGGGAAAAGTTCTACTCAAGTACTTGACTTTTGTCACACGAGTTGAGAAGGTCAACCACTCGAGTGGGCAATTGGACTACTCGAGTATGGGACTTAGAAAAATTCTGAGATGGAAATTCTGTTAACTCGAGATTAAGAGAAGATCTACTCGAGTAGTGGACTTGGCCACTCGAGAGTTATGTTCAGACTACTCAAGAGCCATTTCCCTCACTCGAGTCTAGATAGACCAACTCGAGTATATACTAAGTGTTCAACTCGAGTATTTAATCTTCTACTTGAGTGAAATACTTAGAATATTCTCCATCATGAGAATTTCCTTTCTTCAATAAAATCAGCAACACTTTTTTCTCCAATCAGTCCTAGTGCTTGAAAAATAAAGTGTATCCCAATAGAGAGGCTACACATGAGTCAACACCATGGATCACACAATGAGGGATTACATTGTATGGTCCTGTGTTTGGTGACCCATTATATACTGACATTGGTCTACACTTAGCAACTTAGTCCTGCAAACACATAACTCAAACAAGACATCAAATACAACTTAATTCATCTTAGTTCAAGGGTGACTTCATCAAATCTGGGTTATTGTGGACACGATATCCAACAATCTCCCCCTATTTGTAGAAGTCAGAACCCTCTACACTAAGGTGAATTATATCAACATAAACAAATAATAAAGCTAGATATATAAATGAGAAAAATAATGAAACATGCCAAACAATTAAGACACATAATAGATTCATCAATATTAAGGATTATATAAATAGAATTGTACAAAAATCAGTTATATACAATTCAAATCCTTAAATTTTGAACGTGGTTCATTCTGGGGCATGTTGCTATTGTTATTGTTGTTGTTGTCTTTCTAACTTCTCTTGTTGTCTTCTTTCATAACTGAAAGGCTTAGGGAAGTATTTGGGAGGCCTTCGAGGAGGTTTGGGATTGTTCCTTCCATACTCTTTATCATAAATCCTTCTTTTAGTCATAGATTTCTCATACAACTCCCACTCATAAGAGCTGTAGAGATCACTTCTCTTCTCATTGAAGTCCATAACTAATTTGAGAGTATTAAGGTTCAGTGATTTAGAAGTAAGACTCCAAACCTCTGTAAATTCTGGATCTTTCCTTTTGTCTGTATCTGGCTTTGGAATGGATATACTTGTAGAGGCTCCATCACTATACTTCCTCTCCTTTGGTATGTGAATTTCAGGGAGGTCTTGTGGTATATCAGTCTCCCAAACCTGAGCATAGGATTCTGGAGGAGGAGCTTCTGAGCCTTCAGTCCTTAGAGAGAAGATAGGCTGTTGTGCAGGTTGATGTTGAGCAAGGGGATTTAGATGATGGGGAATGATGTTTGGATCTGCTTGAAAGTCAGGGAAGATTTGATTGTGCATCCAAACTGTAGTATCATAAGTGTGGAATTTGACACCGTCTATCTTATTCTGAACATCAGCATGTATCTCATCCATCTTTGTTGTCCAAAGAGTTTGCACATCTATATTAGCTTTTTTTAAATATTCCTTGACTAGACCCTCCCCCTTTCTGACTTCTATAGATAGGGTGGCTAGGGTATCATTCTTGAAGGTGCCTACCACTTCACAAATCTTTTGAAGGTGTTCTTGGGCTTTATTTTTAATACAAATCTGATTATTTGGCAGTGTTACTGATTGATCCATGACTTGACCAACACTAGTGATGGTGTGGTCCAGTGCTTTTCCACCAATCTGAAACAAATGTTTGAGTTGATCAGTATTGTGCTGGATTTCTGCAAATCCTCTGCACATTTCCTTCTATAGGGCAGAGACTTTTTCTTGCACAGACTTCAAAGAATCATCAAAGTACTTACTTTGTTCTGTCAGCATCTGTTCTATCTTACTTAGTATATTATTTGTAGCAAGAGTTGGAGTAGGAGTGACAACTGGAGGATCTTGAGGAGGAGCAGTCCCTGGAGGAATTTCTTCAAGAAGGACTGAGCTCTAAGCACTGGAGGTGTGGATCAGGGTATCACCTCCTTCAGTGATGAAGGAGGGGACAGAGAAGTCCAGGTTCTTCAAAGGAGCTTCAGCGGGTTCTAGGGACATCTCTTGCTCATCAGAAATCAGAATGGTATCTTCATGTTCTGAGCTGGCAGGAGGTGAATGAGTAGGGGATCCTAGAGATGGAGTATGAGTGGGTGAAGGTGATGGTACTGGAGTTGGTTCCTTGGATGGTTCAGTAGAGTGTTCTTTTTGGACGGTTGGAAGAGGCTGTTAAGAGCTTAATTCTTCAATCATTTCATTTTGGCTGCATCAGTGGAGAGAATAGTTTCTTGTACTTATTCATCTGATGGAATGTCTTATAGAGTGGATGGAGGGAGATAGATATCAGCATGAGGAGTAGGTATTCTGTCTTCTAGAACAGAAGGAGTAGGCTCCCCTGAAAGTCCACCTAGTGTCAACTATCTTCACCTATGGGGGGGGGGAATAGGTGACGTGCAGCGTTTTTGCGGAATTTAAAATTGTACCTGCACAATAAAAATAAACAACACAGCACACAGAAAACACAAGCTATTTAAAGTGGTTCCCCGATTTGGGTACATCCACTTTCCCCCTTCGACCTATCTCCCAACAAGGGACGACTCGGTCTCTTCTCCAACAGGATTGAAATCTAATCCTTACACTATCGGAAGGAACCCTTCCACACGTAGGAGTCAACACTCCCACAACACGGGTTGCACCCAACCCTTACAACTAGGAACCAACGTTCCTTTACAACAAAAGTAAAACTAGAATGTACTAGAGATATAAACTACGTTTGGAGACTAAGGTGTCCGTCTTTGTTGACGACGTGTTCTTGAAGTCCACAAAGAGTCCACAACCCTAGATCTCTCTTGGAGAGGATCTCCCCAGAACCGGCGGCGGCAAGATGGGCGGCGGCTAGGTTCACGGGATCGGGGGTGACGACGATGTGCGGCTGCTGTACTTTAGAGATCCAAACTTCGTAGCGAAGTTAGCTAGGTCTACCAACGATCACACTAGGATCAGTCGTCTCGATCGATTCGGATGGGGAAGGTTTTCCCGATCAACAAATCAAGAGACAAGAGATCTCCGGTTAGACACGTGAGACGCTAAGCTTGGCTAAGCTTCTATCGACCGGAGATCTGGAAGAAACCACGATCAAGACCGGCGATCAACTCTCTCAAGCGGCGACGGCGGCGGCGGAGCGAAACTCACGAACTAGGTTACGTCGCGGCCCATGTTTCGTCTTTTTCTCCGTGTGTCTTTACTGTTCAAAAATACCCTGTATTTATACTGTAGACAACTTCAATATGACCGTTGTGGGTCCCACCTGAAGGAAACCATAGTTCCGGTTCAACACAGTGCCAGCGGCAGAATCCGGTCCAGCTATTTCCAGAAAAATTGCCAAGTCAAAATCGGCGAGAATCGAAGGTGATTCTCGACGAATCGGCGAGAATCAGTTTGTGATTCTCGACGTTTCGTCGAGAATCACTAGTGATTCTCGCCGAATCACTTGATGATTCTCGCCGAATCACTTGTTGATTCTCGACGAATATTACTTGGACATGATCTGCTCAACGATGGGTTCGGCGAGAATCACTAGTGATTCTCGCCGAATCTTACTTGGCACCGCTTTGAGGTAGCCGGATAGAGTCGGCGAGAATCACTAGTGATTCTCGCCGAATTATACTTAGACGATTTTTCGTCTTTCCACCCAAGAGCTGCTCCTTGACCCATCCTTGCTCCTTGTCTGCTCTTGCATAGTTACATCCCTGTACTTGAAAGTAAGTGCACTCCAATAGAGAGAGTACACGTAGGCCAACACATTGATCTGCTCAACGGGGGATTACGTCGTGCAGACCCGTGTATATTGACCTACTGCACCCTGACATTGGTGTACACTTAGCGTGGAATAACTGCAAGCACAACTTAAGAGGTTTCATCAAATACATTGTGAATTCATCTTAGCTTGACAGGTGGCTTCCTCAAATCCAGGTAAATGTGGATACAATACCCAACATCCCCGCCAGCAGCTGCACCTGATGTGCCAACAGAATGAGATTGAGAGGGAGATGGGGTCCTGTCCTCTGCAGCTGTAGGTTCATGGGTTCTAGCAGATTGGGCAGGATTCTGGAGTTTTAAATCCCATCTCTTAATGGTGGAGACAGATAACTTATTCATGTGGTGTAGAATAGTACCTTTGGAGAAATTGAAGACTTCAGGATTAATCTCATGCAGCATCAAAGAAATGATCTTGGCATAGCTTGGAGCCTTGATGCTCTCCCTGATTTTGTCAAGAATCATCATCCCAAACCGATACTTCTTCCTATAAATAATTGCTGTCATGATATCAACCATATCATTGGAGACGTCTCTGATGAAGTAATTCTTGCACAGAAGAATTTTCCCAATGACTTCTACAAGAAATTTTCCTTCAGGATTCATGTTTGGGCGACGAAAAAAGGCAGTGTCTTCTAGGAGTCCCAAAAGCTGTAATTTTTGTCATAGTCTTCAAAAATTAGGTCATCCTCTTCATCAATGTCGTGCAGCCGAAGAAGAGTAGATACTCTGGACTTGTTGAGTTTGATCTTGATACCCTTTACTGAGGACTTGCGAACTTTTCCATTTCTCTTTACCTTGATGTTCTTGAAGAATTCTTATACCTTTCGAAACAGAATCTTGCATTGTTGCTGAAGAATGAACGTCAACCCGGCAGTGTCGAGGAGAATAAGTAAATTCCTGAAATCGTCAGATATCTCGGCAATCCCTGCGGTGACGAGCTCCGAACCGATTCCAATCTTTGACGGCGGTGCCATGATTCAGAGAGTTGAGAGAAAATGGTGCGGGGAAGGAGACGGCGCGAGATCTGCGACAGTCGGCGGAAGACGAAGAGTTTTTCTGTCACAACCCGCATTTTCTCAACAATAAAATCGTATCAGAGCAAGAGAAGACGTGCCGTGATGCCACGTCGTGCAGGGGATAACTGCACACATTCAGGCAAAACTCCAGACTTTAGATTTTTAAGGAAAACCATAGATTAATATGAAAGAAAACCAGTTATGTTGAATGGTCGTATCCCTCGCCACGGCGGATCATCTAGTCCACAATTAAAAGTATATTTATACGCAGCAGAAAATACTTTGGTTCAATTAAGCTGACTCCCTAAATGAGCATAAGTGTCCCCGAGGGACGACTCATGGTATGCACGACTCTAAAGTGAATATAGTATATATGAAAGATAGTCTTTTACGCTAAGGAAAAAAATTGTGTCTTGGTTTTATAAATATGCTATGCATGAGATACATATAGTAATGTCTTTAGGGTTTAAAATATCTAACATGCAACCTAGCATAAATCATTCACAGAAGCAAGTAAACAACCACAAATAGGCAAAAATAGCAGTTAAGTTCATACCCAGCATCGCAAGAAGCCACCAGTGGGCGTCAACAACCTGACACGAACCCACTGGTGAGTATGTATGTCTATACAGAAAGGTAAAGAACTACCTCACAAAAATCGGGGATCAGCTATCTCAGCTACCCAAGAGGCCACCAACAAGCCCCTCTAAAAGAACTAGCCGCTGAACTGGCTACAACCTGGACCTGAGGCATTCAAGAAAAGAACACCTCAGCAAGAAAATAATCAAAAAGGTAAATAGAGCATTAGATTTATGAGCAAATAAGAAGGGTTTACCAACTCGGCAACAACTGCTATAAGCAAAAGAAAGGGGATGACAGTAAGAAAAGAGCACTGTCTAAAGTACAGCAAAGCACACCAAGTGCGAGCAATAAAAGCAATATGCCCTACCAAAAGAGCCTGCAACAGCATCAAGACATATACATATATGCCAAAAGAAGAAGCCAAAGAATAGGAAAGGTACTAACAGTCCTAACACGTGGGTTAATGGCAGTGATCAAAACATGGATCTGAATACATAACCAAAACAAGATCCAAAAAGGGCCAAGGGGTCAAACTGTGGCAGCACTAGGGTCCCACACTCGCCAACCCAAACCGGGGCAAAAGGCGGTGGCCACAGCTCTCCACATAAAACCACCCCTCCAGAGGCCACCAAAACTCCACCACCTGCCACAACCCAAGAGTCGGCATGCAAAAATTAGCCGAACACCCAATACCCCCCCCCAGGGAAAAGTCACACTAACAATCCTAAAGAAACACACGAACCCAAGGAAAAAACGTCGGGTTCAACTGACGCCGCCTTGCACGTCTAACCCGAACTAACTCCGAGTCTTACCTGGCCCAAAACCGGCACAACAACCGGTGTCGACACAATGTGTCGATGCCACAACAGGCCGGTGTCGACAGAAGGTGTCGACACCACAACAGTCGGTATCGACACAATGTGTCGACACCACAACAGGCCGGTGTCGACACAAGGTGTCGACACCACAACAGCCGGTGTCGACACAATGTGTCGACACCACAACAGGCCGCTGTCGACACAAGGTGTCGACACCACAACAGCCAGTGTCGACACAAGGTGTCGACACTACTGCGGCCGGTGTCGACACAAAGTGTCGACACTACTGCGGCCGGTATCGACACAAAGTGTCTACACTACTGCGGCCGGTGTCGACACAAAATGTCGACACCACGACTGGCCGGTGTCGACACAAAGTGTCGACACCCCGACTGGCCGGTGTCGACACAAAGTGTCGACACCCCGACTGGCCGGTGTCGACACAAAGTGTCGACACCCCGACTGGCCGGTGTTGACACAAAGTGTCGACACCTCGACTGGCCGGTGTCTACACAAAGTGTCGACACCCTGACTGGCCGGTGTCGACACAAAGTGTCGACACCTCGACTGGCCGGTGTCGACACAAAGTGTCGACACCCTGACTGGCCGGTGCCGAGTCCCACTCAACACTAGCGCCAGACCCAGCAACCAACCAAAACAAGAACAAAACGCCTCTCTAAAATTTCATCATCTATCGGCAATTGCTAACTACTCAACCCGAACCGTACCAAATCCGTCCCTATTAGACACATTCTCTCAGGAAAAACTGAGATTTAACTGGAACTTCTCTACACTAACAACAGTATAATCGGGGACGAATCCTAGAGTACACCTAGGATCTAAGAAGGAGAGATATAGAATTTAATCAAGAAGAAAACAAGGATCAGCCTTGGCAAGGACGAGGGAGCATCACTTGCCTCAATACCTGTAAAGCTTGGTCGGCCACTTCCCTCACTCTCGGATCTAGCCGCAGAGCACAAAGCCGAGGAATTGAAGGAATGCAGATCCAAGCGAGAGCAATCCAGATCCACTCTTGAAATCAAATTTCGACCGCTAAATCTCCAGGAATCAGCATCCGAAGGCTAGGTTAGTCCGGTGGTTCTCTTCCTCTCGTACAGGCGGCGGCTTCTTCCAAAAAGAGACAATGAACCGAGCCCTAATTTCTAACCTAAGGCTATTTATAAGCATCAGTTTTAATAATCAATACATATTAATTACTTGCAATATCAAAACAACGCGAGAACCGAAACATCTCGGAAATTGATGAAATTCACATCGCAGCTAAAAACTCATGCTACGAACACAACTGCGAAGTCGAAATTAGCATTCGACGAACAAAACTCGGGATATCACCACCCGAAGCCAAAACACAAGCATTCCCTAAGAGGCCCAACCGAGTCACTAAACAGACTCCGGCTAGCTGGGGAATCTTGCTAATAGGCTACAACCAGGCTACACAAGGAACCTTAAGAGCTAAGACCACACTCTACAGTGGCAAAGAGCCGGAAATACGCCATCGTAACGCCAGCCAAAGATCAAACAAAACACAGAAAAACTGGGGGCGTTACAGCCACTCCCCCTAAAAGAAAGTTTCGCCTCGAAACTTTACTCATGACACTCCTATAAAGAAGGAGAGAGAAAGAGCCAGGAAAGGGCTATATATATAAATAAAATAGAACATACCAGGCACAAGATCAGGGAAACAGATGAGGGTGAGCCTCCCTCATAACTGACTCTAATTCCCAAGTCGCGCTTTCCACATCCTGATTCCTCCATAAAACTTTAACCACAGGAATAGTCTTCTTCCGCAACGCACGAACTTGAGAATCCAAAATGCGTACAGACACCTCCACATAAGAAAGATTCGGCTCCAACTGAGGCACATAATCCAAAACCTGCATGCCACTTATCACACATTTCCGCAGCTGACTAACGTGGAAGACATCATGCACGCCAGGGAAATTTGCTGGCAAAGCCAGCCTATAAGCTGATAACCTAATCCGCTCAACAATCAGAAACGGCCCCACGTACCTCGGGTCCAACTTCCTGTTCTTGACAAACCGCTTGACTCCGATCAACGGGGAGACCTTTAAGAACACCGAGTCCCCCACAACAAATTCCAAGTCCGATCTACGCCGGTTGGCGTTCTTCTCATATCTCTCCTGGGCTAACCGAAGCTTTTCCCAAATAAGCTTCACAGCGGTTTCCATCTCCTCAAGCGCTTCTGGACCCAACAAAGGTCTCTCGCCAAGCTTAGCCCAAAACAAGGGAGTCCTGCAGCGCCTCCCATACAAAGCTTCAAAAGGAGCCATTTGCAAGCTTTCTTGATAACTGTTATTATACGCGAATTCCATAAGCTGCAAGCGCTCGTCCCACGCTCCTCCGTGGTCCAGAATATAGCATCGGATCATATCTTCCACAATCTGATTTACCCGCTCCATCTGACCGTTGGTCTGCGGATCATAAGCTGTGGAATATCTCAAATCTGTACCCAACCCCTCTTGGAGGCTCTTCCAAAAACGAGAGGTGAACCTGGAGTCTCGATCCGATATGATACTTACGGGTACTCCATGCAATCTGACAACCTCTTCCAGATACAGCTCGGCTATCTTCCTCATCGGATAATCGATCTTAAATGGTACAAAATGAGCACTCTTCATCAATCTGTCTACGATTACCCAAACTGAATCATGCCCCTTTGGAGATCTCGGTAAGCCTGTAATGAAATCCATCGAGATACTCTCCCACTTCCACGTCGGAATCTCCAAGGGAGTCAGCTTGCCACCAGGCCTCCCATGATCGGCTTTCACACGCCTGCAAGTGTGACACTCAGAAAGAAATCTGGCTATACCTCTCCTCATCCCATACCACCAGACAATCTGCTTTAAATCATGATACATCTTGGTAGACCCTGGATTGTAGGCAACACTAGATCTGTAGACTTCTCTGCACACCATATCCCGGATATCTCCAACAGCGGGGATACAAAACCTGCCACGATACTTCAAGGTACCGGCATCATCTATAGAGAAATCTGGTAATTCACCTTTTTCAGCTCGAAGATACAAATGCAGAAGATCGGGATCATCCTTCTGATGCAGTCTTGTAAGCGCAATCCATGAAGGTTCTGCCACTGCCAAACTACTCTGCGAATCGCAGCTTCCCACAGAAATGTCCATCAAAAGGAACTCTTCCACTAGACTCTCGGCGGAGAGATTGAAAATCTTTCCTGACTTCCGACTCAGGGCGTCGGCCACCACATTAGCCTTGCCCGGATGGTACTGGATTTCAACATCATAGTCGGTCACATACTCCAACCATCACCGCTGGCGCAGATTCAATTCTTTCTAGGTGAAGACATACTTTAAACTCTTATGATCCGTGAAAATCTTGCACTGCGCGCCATATAGCAAATGCCTCCACAATTTCAGCGCATAGTTCACAGCTGCAAACTCCAGGTCATGCGTAGGGTAATTCCTCTCGTGAGTCTTTAGCTGCCTCGACCCGTACGCAATCACCTTCCCGCCGTGCATCAATACGCAGCCCAGTCCGACATGTGATGCATCCACATATATATCATACTCACTACCCTCCGTAGGCAAAGACAAAATTGGAGCCGAACATAACCTTCTTTTTAGTTCCTCAAAAGCCTCCTCACACTTGCCATCCTATATGAAGGCTACATTCTTCTGCGTCAACTTAGTCAACGGCACGGACAAGGTAGAGAATCCCTCTACAAATCTTCTATAATAGCCAGCAAAACCCAAGAAGCTTTTGATCTCTTTGGGAGTAACAAGCCTCGCCCATTCCATAACAGCATCGATCTTTTCTGGGTCCACCGATATTCCCTCCTTATTAACCACGTGTCCTAGAAAAGAAACTTGAGGCAACCAAAATTCGCATTTGCTCAGCTTGGCGTATAGCTTATGGTCTCTCAGAGTCACCAAGACCAGTCGCAAATGTCGATCATGCTCCTCCGCATCTTTATAGTACACCAAAACATCATCTATAAAGACAATCACAAACTTATCTAGAAAGTCCTTGAAAACTCTGTTCATCAAATCCATAAAAGCTGAGGGCGCATTAGTCAAACCAAATGACATAACCAAAAACTCAAAATGCCCATGACGAGAGCGGAACGCCGTCCGCGGAACATCTGACTCCCGAATCCTCAACTTGTGATAGCCCGATCGAAGATCAATCTTGGAAAACACAGCACTACCACGCAGTTGGTCAAACAAATCGTCGATTCGCGGCAAGGGGTACCTGTTCTTAACAGTAACCTTGTTCAGCTCTCTATAGTCGATGCATAACCTCATCGAACCATCTTTCTTTTTAACGAACAGCACTGGTGCACCCCAAGGCGAAGAACTCGGCCTTATGAAACCTTTTGCCAACATCTCATCCAGCTGAATTCGCCACTCTTCCAGCTCTTACGGGGCAATCTGGTGCGGCGACTATACAATAGGACGCTTGCCTGACTCCAAATCTATAACAAACTCGACATCTCGATAGGGTGGAAGACCAGGAAGATCGTCAGGAAACACATCAGAAAAGTCACACACTACGGGAATCTCTTCCAAACGCGGCACACTAACAACCGTCCCTACCAGAGAGACCACACAGGCAAAATAGCCAGAATCAAGCAACTTCCGAGCACGCACCGCAGAAATGACTGGAGACTCCTGGAGAGAATACCCATAAACGCTCCCTGGCTGACCGTTGTCCTTGACGAAGTCCAAGCGCTTACCCTTGCACTGGATAACTACATCGTACCTTGACAACCAGTCCATGCCCAAAATAACGTCGAAATCCTCCAGGTCAATCACCTTCATATCTACCTTTGCTAGAAAATCCCCCAACAAAATCGGACAATCAAGGACACCCAGGTCCGTAACCATAGAGTCACCGGAGGGGAACGTAACGCAGAAGGCACCACCAACACGATCTACGCCCAAACTGAACCGCTCCACGAAAGCTCTAGCCACAAACGAGTGGGTAGCGCCTGAATTGAAGAGAACGCGCGCCCAGCGGTTCTTTTCCTTAAATCGTCCTACAAATAGCGCACACATCTAAGGCAACAAATGCCAAAACAAAAAATAAAACCAAAAAGGGAACATAACGAAACGACTGGGGAGGAGTCGAACCTGAGATAACCTGGGTTGAGGTCTGCGCTTTGTCTGCCGAAAGCACATTCAGCTTCCCCTTTCCTTTATCCATTTGCTGAGGCGGTGGTAAAGCCTGGAAGGGAACTGGCTGCAGAATAGGCTGGAGCTGTGGGCACCTTGTCTTGAGATGACCCTTCTGCCCACACTGAAAACAGACTTTATCTTTTAACAAGCATCGGGCAACATCATGCCCCTTCCTCCCACACAAGGCACACACCAA
Organism: Platanthera guangdongensis; assembly: GCA_039583875.1. NCBI lineage: Eukaryota > Viridiplantae > Streptophyta > Magnoliopsida > Asparagales > Orchidaceae > Platanthera > Platanthera guangdongensis. The sequence continues at coordinate 13,797,431 of CM077149.1, forward strand.
GTCTCCTCTGGAAGCACCCTGAATCGCGTACACCTGTTCCTTCTTCTGCGCTCCCAACCTTTTGAAACACTTCTCAAAGGGGTGGCCTGGCCGGCCACAAAAACTACAAACCTCTTTGATCTTCTTTCTCGAGACAGCATCAGGTTCCTGAGGGCTCTTCCCTCCACCGGACTTCCGCTTATCCTTCCTCAACTGCTGGCCTCTATTCTTGGCATTCTCAATGGCCTCAACCCTCAAGGCAGCTTCAACCACGTTGGCATAACTGACTGCTCCGTAGGCATTCGCTAACTGCTGAATGCCGCTTCTTAGTCCACCTAGAAATCGCTTAACTCGGTCTGCCTCAACACTCACCAGACCAGGAGCAAACTGACTCAACTTACTAAACTCAATCTCATACTCATTAACCGTGAGTTTCCTCTGCTTTAAATGAAGAAAGTCATTCATTAGCCGGTCCCGCTCGACTGAAGGCAGAAACTTACTTAACAACATCACCTTAAATGACTCCAAAGTGCATCCTGCCACCAAGCTCTCTTTCTCCCTCAGCCACCAACTCTTTGCTAAGCCCTTGAGCTGATAGTCAGCGAGCATCACTCTCTGATCGTACGCAATCCCAGAGTAAGAGAACATCTCTTCAATGGAAATCAGCCAGTCATCCAAAAACATGAAATCTGCTTGCCCATCATAAGTAGGGGGCCTAAGCCGCTGAAACTGGGATATGAACGTAATCTCCGGGGGCACCACAACCAAAGGCACGGGAGGAGCAGGAGGGGCAGGAACAGCTACCCCCTCAGCGGGGTCCTGAACTCTCAGAGTCTGTCCCGCCATCGCTGCTACAAGAGAGTGAATCTGAGCCTGCATAGCCACTACCTGCCTCGATAAGGCCTCGTAACTCTGCCGCAGGTTTTCTACCAACGCCTCGCTCTGCGCTCCTGACGTCTCACCCTCGGATTGGGGGGTCGATCTCATCGCAAGACGTCTCGCCATCCTATAATCGCACAAGCTTTAGACAAAACCTAGCCCAACAGCTAGAACAAAACTACCCGGTACAGACAAACACACTTAAATATGAACTTCAACTGCAAAACTTGCTCTGGGAGTTGTTTTTACCATGATGATGTTATGCTTAATCTAAGATGGTTCACCACCATCTTGCTAACTCATGTGCCTAAACCATGAATGCATGTATTTTTATTCTGCTTGACTCAAAACCATGCGTGTACATATGTCATCATGCAAATCTTTAGCTTGGCACATTGTGCTTATGAATGTTATGCTATGCATGATGTGCTACGCATTCTAAAAAGGCCTTAATGCATGCCTGGGGCGGCGTACACATGAAAATGTTATGCATCTCATACTCCATAACATTCCCATGCAACGAAAAATAAAACGTGCTAGCCGCATTCATGTGGTGAGGTTATGCATCCCATACTACATAACCCTCACATGTTGCCTCCTATGGTGGATACATATACAAACACATATTATGCATCCCATACTACATAATATGCCCCGTATACTTCTTCATGCTCATGAGTGTAGTGTTCGTGCTTCAGCCAAGACGTGCTGATGACATATCGGTGCGTGTATGGTATGACGCTAACCACTAATGCAAATAAGGGAAAGGTTGCCCGACCATTTGTCAAGCAACCTCCCTCTGATACCAACTGTCACAACCCGCATTTTCTCAACGATAAAATCGTATCAGAGCAAGGGAAGACACGTGTCGTGATGCCACGTCGTGCAGGGGATAACTGCACACGTTCAGGCAAAACTCCAGACTTTAGATTTTTAAGGAAAACCATAGATTAATATGAAAGAAAACTAGTTATGTTGAATGGTCGTATCCCTCGGCACGGTGGATCAGCTAGTCCACAATTAAAAGTATATTTATACGCAGTAGAAAATACTTTGGTTCAATTAAGCTGACACCCTAAATGAGCATAAGTGTCCCCGAGGGACGACTCATGGTATGCACGACTTTAAAGTGAATATAGTATATATGAAAGATAGTCTTTTACGCTAAGGAAAAAATAGTGTCTTGGTTTTATAAATATGCTATGCATGAGATACATATAGTAATGCCTTTAGGGTTTAAAATATCTAACATGCAACCTAGCATAAATCCTTCCCAAAAGCAAGTAAACAACCACAAATAGGCAAAAATAGTAGTTAAGTTCATACCCAGCATCGCAAGAAGCCACCAGTGGGCGTCAACAACCTGACACGAACCCACTGGTGAGTATATATGTCTATACAGAAAGGTAAAAAACTACCTCACAAAAATCGGGGATCAGCTATCTCAGCTACCCAAGAGGCCACCAACAAGCCCCTCTAAAAGAACTAGCCGCTGAACTAGCTACAACCTGGACCTGAGGCATTCAAGAAAAGAACACCTCAGCAAGAATATAATCAAAAAGGTAAATAGAGCATTAGATTTATGAGCAAATAAGAAGGGTTTACCAACCCGGCAACAACTGCTATAAGCAAAAGAAAGGGGATGACAGTAAGAAAAGAGCACTTGCTAAAGCACAGCAAAGCACACCAAGTACGAGCAATAAAAGAAATATGCCCTACCAAAAGAGCCTGCAACAACATCAAGACATATGCATATATTCCAAAAGAAGAAGCCAAAGAATAGGAAAGGTACTAACAGTCCTAACACGTGGGTTAATGATAGTGATCAAAACATGGATCTGAATACATAACCAAAACCAGATCCAAAAAGGGCTAAGGGGTCAAACAGTGGCAGCACTAGGGTCCCACACACGCCAACCCAAAACGGGGCAAAAGGCGGTGGCCACAGCTCTCCACATAAAACCACCCCTCCAGAGGCCACCAAAACTCCACCACCTGCCACAACCCAAGAGTCGGCATGCAAAAATTAGCCGAACACCCAATACCCCCCCCCCTAGGGAAAAGTCACACTAACAAACCTAAAGAAACACACAAACCCAAAGCAAAAACGTCGGGTTCAACCGACGTGGCCTTGCACGCCTAACCCGAACTAACTCCGAGTCTTACCTGGCCCAAAACCGGCACAGCAACCGGTGTCGACACAATGTGTCGACACCACAACAGGCCGGTGTCGACACAAGGTGTCGATAGCACAACAGCCGGTGTCGACACCACAACAGGTCGGTGTCGACATAAGGTGTCGACACCACAACAGCCGGTGTCGACACCACAACAGGCCGGTGTTGACACAAGGTGTCGACACCACAACAACCGGTGTCGACACAAGGTGTCGACACTACTGCGGCCGGTGTCGAAACAAAGTGTCGGCACTACTGCGGCCGGTGTCGACACAAAGTGTCGAAACTACTACGGCCGGTGTCGACACAAAGTGTCGACACCCTGACTGGCCGATGTCGACACAAAGTGTCGACACCCAGACTGGCCGGTGTCGACACAAAGTGTCGACACCCCGACTGGCCGGTGTCGACACAAAGTGTGGACACCTCGACTGGCCGGTGTCGACCCAAAGCGTCGACACCCTGACTGGCCGGTGTCGACACAAAGTGTCGACACCTCGACTGGCCGGTGTCGACACCCTGACTGGTCGGTGCCGAGTCCCACTCGACACTAGCACCAGACCCAGCAAACAACCAAAACAAGAACAAAACGCCTCTCTAAAATTTCATCATCTATTGGCAATTGCTAACTACTCAACCCGAACCGTTCCAAATCCGTCCCTATTAGACACATTCTCTCAGGAAAAACTGAGATTTAACTGGAACTTCTCTACAATAACAACAGTATAATCGGGGATGAATCCTAGAGTACACCTAGGATCTAAGCAGGAGAGATATATAATTTAATCAAGAAGAAAACAAGGATCAGCCATGGCTAGGACGAGGGAGCATCACTTGCCTCAATACCAGCAAAGCTTGGTCGGTCACTTCCCTCACTCTCGGATCTAGCCGCAGAGCACCAAGCCGAGGAACTGAAGGAATGCAGATCCAAGCGAGAGCAATCCAGATCCACTCTCGAAATCGAATTTCGACCGCTAAATCTCTAGGAATCGGCGTCCGAAGGCTAGGGTAGTCCGGCGGTTCTCTTCCTCTCGTACAAGCGGTGGCTTCTTCCAAAAAGAGACAATGAAAAGAGACAATGAATCAAGCCCTAATTTCTAACCTAAGGCTATTTATAAGCATCAGTTTTAATAATCAATACATATAAATTACTTGCAATATCAAAATGACGCGAGAACCGAAACATCTCGGAAATTGATGAAATTCACATCGCAGCTAAAAACCCACGCTACAAACACAACTGCGAAGTCGAAATTAGCATTCGACGAACAAAACTCGGGATATCACCACCCGAAGCCAAATTACAAGCATTCCCTAAGAGGCCCAACCGAGTCACCAAACAGACTCCGGCTAGCTGGGGAATCTTGCTAACAGGCTACAACCACGCTGAAAGTGCAAGTTAGATCTGATATACTCTAGATGGGGGGGGGGGTGAATAGAGTATGGTGCTTGCTGAAAACTTTTTACAACTCTTGTTGTATTCCTAAGTGAACAGGGAAGCAAATGAAATACAGCAAACACAACAACTATCTAATAAAAAATCAATCACAGAACAATCATAAACCACAGCCAAAAAACAAAAGAAAATAAGCAACCAGATGACACAAGGAGCTATAGTGGTTCCGCAACCAATCTGGGTACATCCACTCTTCTACCACCCTAGGTAGGAATCCACTGCAGGATGAGTTGATTAGGTGTCCTGGGCACCAATGAGCTTTTGATAAGGTACTCAAAAACCAAACCAGATTTTTTGATCAGGTGTCTTGCCACCACTGAGTTTTGACAAGGTCTCAGAAAACAACACAAACTTTTGAAGGGAGTTTGATAAACCCTTTACAGCAAAGAGAGAGAGAGAGGGATGAGATGATCTTCTCTGTCAACAATCAGAGAGAAGATAGTGGATGTTGTCAAAGCTCCCCCTGAGATTTATAGTTGTTCAGGAAGTGAAGCTTTGCAGTAGGGTGATAGGCCTTCAGAAAATTTGATCTCCAGCAAAAGATGATTCCAGCAGCAGCTGAAATGTGTGTTGTCTGGAGTCTTGAATGATAATGGCCTTTGAACACTGGAATCAAAAGGGATCTGAAAATTTCAGTATGTTGATCTCCTTTTGTGATGTGTGTTCTTGTATGAATTCTAAGACTGAGAATATCTGCAACTCTTTCTCTTTCTGTTGTTGTTGTGATAGTTGATGTTATTTTCCAGCAGAATATGAATAAATCTTTTATTCCTTAGATCTGAATAGAATATTTCTCTATCCAAGATAGCCGTTAGCCTATCATAAATGACTTCCTTAACTGCATTTTGTCTTCTGGAGGAAAGTCCAATAAAACATTCCTTTAAAATTCCCTTGAAACTTGCTCTAGATTAATTGAAACGGCTACAAGATCCTTGACATAAATGCTGAGAATAATTCCATAACTGTCTGAATTTGAATCTTGAAAAACGTCGATCTCTCCAGAAAAACATCGACCTGAGCTCTACTATCGTTGAACTGAGCTCAGAGACTGGACTTAGACTGAAGCAGAAACCGTCGATCTGAGCTCAACTATCGTCGAACTGAGCTCAGAGGTAGAGAAACAAACTAGAGACAGGAACATCGATCTGAGCTCGAAGATCGTCGAATGGAGTTCGACGACTCGTTGAAGTTGAGCTCAGAGATCGTCGAATGGAGTTCGATGATTCATCGAGGTGAGCTCAGAGATCGTCGAATGGAGTTCGACTATTCGTCGTCCTGAGCTCGACGAAATGACTTAGTCTCCTGAACTGAAATATCTGGTCTTGAGGGTCTTGAGGGCATCTTTCAAACCTAAATACTAACCCTTAGACTCAATCTAATTGACCTTTAGATCTATACAAGGAGGTCAAAATAAATTTCCTAATGGACATAGTGATCCTTGCCCAAATCAGTAATAGGGTGTTCCAACAATCTCCCCCTATTTGGGTTAGGATTACTATTTACAGATATTGGAAAAATAAAAACATACAAAGAAGAAATGTAACAAACAAAACATTGCAGAAACACAGACATTATCACAGATAGTTCAGAAAACAAAGTTTACTGTCATCTTACAGAATCATTCCTTTTCCTTGCTCTTTATGAAACTATTTCTCTGTTGGGATTGAGAGTTTCTTTCTTGGATCTTCTGTCATCAGCTGCACCTAGAGAAGTTTGATGTTTTGGCTTGGGGACTACAGCTTCTGGATGCAGCTTCATATAACTTTTTGAATCAAAGAATTTGCTGGAGGAGTATCTCTCAAGTTCTTTCTTTCTTTGATCTGATAGAGTAGTGATACTGGATGTATCTTTTCCTTGTTCTCTAGCCTTCTTGATTTGGTCTAGTGTAGCCAATTCTTTCATTCTTGCTGTCCATGAGGTGGGATTATTTTCTGGGTCTTCAAATGGAACAAGAGGCTCATATTTGTTTGAAGAATTGTCAGGAGGAGCTCTTGAAGAGACTAGATCTTTAAGCTTATAAGAGATGAGACCAGAAGTAGTGTCAGAGGGACTTTGTCCTTCCCTTTGATAAGGATGTTGTGTGGAATACACTCTGAGTCCTCTTTGATTTCCTCTGTACTGTCCTCTTCTGGACTGATAACCTCTAGACTGATTTCCTCTGTACTGGGATCTTCCTTGAGGTTGATATGAACTTTGTCTTCTAGCAGTAGATTGGAAGGCAGAACTTCCACCTGCACCTGCATCAGGTGAAGGAGGAGGAGGAGGAGGATTGAAATGGGATGATCATTTATCATACTTTCTTTTCTTCTTCATGGCTTTCAGTTGATTCCTGGAGTACTGCATCCATGGTTCTGTAATAGGGCAATCATGCAGTATATAATATAGAATATCATTTGTATCTTTCACTTTCTCTAGGGGAACTCTCTTCATGGCCTTGCTTCTGGCTTTCCTTTTACTTGCAATTGTTGCAGAGGAATCATCAGAGTCAGTTCTATACTGATCACTGTCTGAACTTTGAGGATTATCATACACTCATCAATCCTTTTGGGATATTTTTTCTGTTGTTGAGACTGAGCAGAAGAGACAGCAGAAACAGCAATAGGAGCAACATCAGCAGCAGGAATTGGAGTAGAAGCAGCACTGGCAGAAGAAACTATAACAGCAGCAGGTTCAGATACAACAATTTCAGAAATAGTAGGCTCAGACACAACAGGCTCAAAAACAATTGCCTCTATCATATGAATATCTTCAGAAACTGAAACAGCAGTAACAGAACTGGCTGAAACATCAATAGCAGCAGTAAGAGCAACAGAAACAGAAGGAGCACTGTCCACAACATTGAAGGAATTGATAAAAGAACTTATTAAGTTGGGGTCATAGCTGGAAATATGCACAATGTCCTCGGTAAGATCTTCAGTATGTTGGGCTGGAAGACAGCTGAAGTATACAGAATCAAAAACTGACAACAGTGACCTGAGGTCCACTGTAATGACTGCAATTGGAGCTACTGGAGCTTAGACTGAAGTTACTTCAGCAGGCAATCTCTCAGCTTCATAAGACATCTCCCCCTGCCTAGATTTAGTGATAACTGGATCAAGGCACCCAGAAGAAGGGATTGCCTGAGGAGGAAGAAAAGGGGATAGCCTGGCAGACAGCTCCTGAACTGTTTTTAGAAGTGGAGCCAAAGAGGTCTCCAGCAGTAGTGATAGCCTTGGAGCTATCAGCTCATATGGCATGTCTGCAAGAGCTGGAATGTCTACTTGCTCAAGAGGGACTTGAGTAGAGATAGGGATAGAAGTTGGAGCAGTAGGAGATGTTGTTGGAGAACCTGTGGATGGTGGAAGTGATGGTTGAGATATTGGAATTGTGGAGATGGAAGATAATGGAATGGAAATGGATGGTGTGAATGATGGTTGAGCAATGATGTCCTAAAGGAGTTGTTGATAAGAAGTGGATGAAGATGGTGGCTCAGGAGGGGATGAAAGAGAATCATCCATATAGGAATCATCTATAAGAGTGAAAGATGGAATATGAGATGATGAGTCAATGTCCAAGTGTGGGTAATGATGTAGTGGATGGAAGATTTCTTCAGTTAATGGTGGAGTTGGAGAAGGGATTGAAGTTGGAGATGGGATGGAAATGGGGGATGAAATTGTGATGGTGACTGTTGTAGATGAAACAATAGGTGGAGAAGGAGGAGATGAAGCAGGCAAGTCTTCTGCAGGGGCAGAAACCTGAGAGGAAGAGACTGAAGCAGTCCTTATGCCTGAAGAAGAGATTGCAGAGGGCCTGCTGGGCTTTAAAATATGCCTGTCCCATTTCCCAAATAGGGTACAGGTAAGATTCTTGGAGGCATTGATGTGCATCCCACTGGAAACAAGCAGTGCAGGGCATCTATTATGAAGAAACAGCCCTATAATCCTCCCAAATTTAACAAAGTTCTTATTAATTTTCTTCTTGATTAAATCAAAAAAGACTTCTCCCCAGTTCAGTTGCTTCTTGTCCACCAGGGCACCCATCAAACAGATCTGATACCTAGATATGGTATCATGAGCTGAGTGTTTTGCCAACAACACTTTTCCAACAACATCAGCAAGAAATATGTACTCAACAGACAGATTCTTCTTAAGCAATTTACTAGGGTTAGCTTCTGAATGTCCCATCCTTTCAAGCATTAGGGAAAACTCTTCTCCAGAAAGCTCAACAGAATCTTCTCCAGAATTCAATTGAAAAACCTCTGTCAAGGCAGCAGGTGTTAGAGATACCTGAGTTCCTGAGATGGTTCCAACCACTGTGTTCTGATCCAGATTGTGGGCAGTATATACCCATTCCTTTATTTCATTTGCGGCTAATTTGATCCTTGTAGTCATTATGATAACTAGCTGTTGGTCTTTGAAAAGTTCCAGAATGTCCTTGAAGATTTGATCGCTGTTATCGAAGTAATCCATGTCGATATCAAAGCCTGTATCAAATTTCATTGCTGCCAAGATTGCGACTGAAACTGCCATTGATTCCTGCAAAAATGAACAAATAAACGACCAAGTGTAGAAAAGTTTGGAGGGAAAGGTAAAATTTGCAGAGAGTATGAAAGCGCAAAGAGAGAACGACGGCCGAAAAATGAGTTTTATATTAGGGTTCGACGCATAAAAGGAAAGATCGTTGAACTCTGTTCGACGATCTGGGCTTCTAAAGGAAACGGAAAGGTCATCAACATCATCGATCTCCATTCGACGATATTAGAGAGCTCCACCGTTCGACGATCGCTGACCTGAAGAAAGATAGTTTAGCACTATCTGAGAACCGCTGAACTCTGGTCGACAGTTTCGGACATCGTCAATCTCCGTTCGGCTATCTTGGAGAAAATCGTCGAGCGCAGTTCAGAGACCAGAAACATACTCTATACACAAAAGAACATATTGATTTGCCTAGTCTTGGTCATTTTTATATTTTTAAAATCTTGGATCTTATTTTATACTACCTCCATCTAACATTCCTAACTGATTCAAGAAGAATATATGTTTCTTTTCATCCAAGGGTTTGGTGAAAATATCTCCCCTTTGCAAATCAGTTGGGATATACTGAAGTTCAATTTTATTTTTCTCAACATTATCCCTTATAAAGTGATGCCTAATTTCTATGTGTTTTGTCCTACTATGGAGGACTGGATTTTGTGCTATAGAAATAGCACTGGTATTATCACAAAATATTTTAGACTTTTCTAAGTTGTAGCCATAGTCTAGGAGTTGGTTTTGAATTCACAAGATTTGTGAACAACAACTACCTGCAGCCATATATTCAGCTTCAGCAGTTGAAGTTGACACAGATGTTTGTTTCTTGCAAAACCAGGAGACAAGTCTGTCACCAAGAAACTGACAAGTTCCACTGGTGCTTTTCCTATATATTCTACATCCAGCATAATCAGCATCTGAAAATCCAGTTAAGTCAAATGCTGAATCTTTTGGATACCAGAGACCTAGATTTGGATAACTTTTTATATACCTAAGAATCCTTTTTACTAAGGTTAAGTGTGACTCTCTAGGGCTCACTTGGAATCTAGCACATATGCATGTAGAAAACATTATGTCAGGTCTACTAGCTGTAAGGTACAATAAAGAGCCAATCATTGCTCTATATGTTGTTTGATCAACAGGTTTCCCATGTTCATCAGCATCTAATACAACATTAGTAGGCATAGGTGTTTTCATACATGATGCTTCAGACATACCAAATTTCTTAACCAATTCTTTTGTATACTTGGTTTGATAAATATGCCTTCAGCATGTTGTTTGATTTGCAATCCTAGAAAGAAGGATAGCTCACCCATTCTGCTCATTTCAAATTTAGAATGCATTAGGTTGGAAAACCTTCTACATAAATTTGAATCAGTAGAACCAAATATAATATCATCTACATAGATTTGTACTAGTAGGGTATGAGACTTATGGGCTCGAATAAAAAGAGTTTGGTATACTCTACCCCTTATGAACTCATTTTTTAGAAGAAAGCATGCTAGGATCTCATACCATGCTCTAGGAGCTTGCTTTAGACCATATAATGCTTTATGTAATTTGAAAACGTAATCAGGATGAGTTGAAGAGATAAAACCTGGGGGTTGTCTGACATAGACTTCTTCTTTGATATCTCCATTGAGAAAAGCACTCTTTACATCCATCTGGTATACTTTGAATCCTTTGTGTGCTGCATATGCTAAGAAGATTCTTATGGCCTCTAACCTTGCAACTGGTGCAGAGATCTGGTCATAATCTATCCCTTCTTCTTGAGAGTACCCTTGAGCAACTAGCCTTGCCTTGTTCCTTACAATGACTCCTTGATCATCCAATTTATTTCTGAACATCAACTTTATTCCTACAATGGAGTGATCCTTTGACCTTGGTATTAGTTCCCAAACTTTGTTTCTTTCAAATTGATCCAACTCTTCTTGCATTGCAATAACCCAGTGTGGATCTTACTCTGCATCTTGAATGGATTGAGGTTCAATTTGAGAAAGAAAGCAAGTGTGCATCAGGTTTTGGTTGACCTAATTTCTGGTTTGCACACCAGCTGAGATGTCTTCAATCACTTGGGAGATTGGATGGTCTCTTGATGTTACTAAATCAACAGGAGATGTTGATTGTTCACCAACCTGTGTTGTTGTTTCCTCTGGTGGTACAACAACTGGCTCTTCAAGAAGTTTCTCTTCAAGATGTTGAATGTCTTCTTCATCTTCACTGCTTTCATCTTTTTTGAATAATTTGTAACATGTCCAAGTCTTCTGCAAGAGAGTGTACCTGCAAAGGTTCTATGGTAGAAGTATTCTTCTCCTTGAAAGATATGTTAGACTCATCAAAAGATATATGAAGAGATTCTTCAATTTTGAGAGTAGATTTATTATATACCCTATAAGCTTTACTGATCATGGAGTATCCCAGAAACACTCCTTCATCCGCTTTAGCTTGAAATTTTGCTAAGTATTTCTTGTCATTATTATGAATGTAACAAATACAACCAAAATTTTTAAAGTAATCTACTTTAGATTTCTTCCCTTTGAGTAATTCATAGGGAGTCTTGCCCTTCAGTTTATGTATTAAACTTCTATTCAACACATAGTTGGAGGTGTTCACTGCCTCTGCCCAAACGAATAGAGGAAGGTGAGCATCTGACAACAATGTAGTAGCAGATTCAATAATGGTTCTATTTTTCCTTTCAGCTACCCCATTTTTTTGAGGAGTTCTAGGAGCTGAGAAAGTGTGCATGATCCCTTCACTTTGACAGAACTCTTGCATAAGAAGAGAATCAAACTTTGTCCCATGATCACTTCTGATCAGGGCAATGCGAGTATTGAACTCACTCTGTATGTATTTTAGAAACTCTGTCAAACACTTAAAGTTATCAGACTTCTTCCTCAGAAAGAACACACATGTGAATCTAGAGAAGTCATCTACAACCACTAAAGTATAAGATTTCCCTCCTAAGCTTTGTACTGTAATGGGTCCAAAAAGATCCATGTGTAACAGATACAAAATCCTAGGTGAATCACTCTTATTAAGTGACTTGAAACTATTTTTGGTTTGCTTGCCTAATTGACAAGCCCTGTAGAGTCCTTCCTTCTTGTAGGGGCCAGAAGGTAGTCCTCTAACAAGGTTGTCCTTGGATAGACTAGCAATGGTTCTAAGGTTTACATGTCATAATCTCTTATGTCATAATTTATTAGGTCTACAAATAGAGTTGAACAAGCATATGTCTACTTTAGTTGAAAGAAAGTCTACAAGATAGATGTTACCTTTCCTTTTACCTATCAACATAGTTGTGTTGTCCTTTGATTTGATCTTGCATAAGGATTTGCCGAAAGTCACTTGGTAGCCTTCATCACACATTTGACTGATGCTGATTAAGTTGTACTTCAGTCCTTCCACATAGACTACCTTCTTGAATGTGACTGTGCCAATCTGGACTGCACCATATCCTTTTGTTAGTCCAAAGTTTGAATCACCAAATATTACTTTGGGTCCAAGCTTGGCTTTAAAGGATGTGAAATTGTCCTTATTTCCTGTCATGTGCTTTGAGCACCCACTATCCAGATACCATTGCTGGTTTGATGTTGGATAGGTCTTCTCCTGCACATAAAACAATTTGTTTGTTTTTTACCCAGTTTACCTTGGGCCTAGGTTGATAACCTTTGAATTCAGAAATAAAAGATATCCCTGGTTGACTCTTATAGCCTTCAGGATGATATCTCCTTGGAGGTATTATCCATTCAGTATAAGGGTTAAATCTTTGGGATGAAGGACCCCTAGGTTTGAAATTTGATTTACCTTTGAAAAAAATTTCAAAACTCTGATCTCTGCTCGACGATCGCTGAGCTGAGTTCGACGATCTTGGGTCAGATCGTCGAGCCCCGTTCGAAGATCGACTGTGGCAGAGTTTAGGGTTTAGAGATCGTCGACCTGAGTTCGACGATTTAGCCTGAGATCGTTGATCTTCATTCGACGATCGTCTAGCTCCGTTCGACGATTTCTGTTGAACTCTTATTTTCTTAGGTAAGTCAGAATTCTTCCTAGCAACCTCTACAACTCCCTTACCTTTATCAGAGATAAACTTGATTGGGGTTGTTAATACTATAGGTTGGCTATATGAGGCACCCAAGCCCAGTGTACTATTGAATCTTGAGTTCACTGTGCTTGTGATGTCCATTAGCTTGATACTTCTCCTATTGAGGGATTCTTCAAACTTTTTGGCCTCTGATAGCTCACCTTTCAGTGAGGCTATCTGCTCCCTACAGAATTCCAACTCCTCAGAGAGTTTGAGGTTTTCTGATTTTAAAGTACTGTGTTTAGATAACTGATTTCTAAGAGAAATGATTTCCTTCTCAAATTTTAATAAATCCAAACATAGTGCTTTAAACTCGCACTTGAAGTCCTCAGAATTAAAATCAAAAGAACTTATTACCTGGTCCTCTTTAGATTGAGTCTCTGATTCTGACTCTGACTCTACTACATCAGAACTTTGTTGTGAGGCATTGATAGCCATCATGCAGAATTCTTTTTCATCAGCATCATCTTCATCATCACTTGAGCTGGATGAAGCTTCAGATTCTTCTTCTGTCTCACTCCAAGTTTCAGCAACAAACCCCTTCCTTGTATGTTTGTTGTTGCTGGAGGAGGGTTTGCCATTGCAGCTCTTCTTGAAGTCCTTTTCTTTTCTACTTTCTTTCCTGTCCTTCTTGTCCTTGTTTTTATTTTCTCGACAGTCAGGCACATTGTGGCCTGGTTTCCTGCATCCAAAATAAATAATCTCTTTGTTATTTGATTTGTCATACCTTGTCTTGTCATGCTCTCTGTGTGATCTTTTCCTGAAATCCTTCCTGGCCATTTTGTAAAACATTTTGGCCAGTAGGCTTAGCAGCTCTTCATTGCCTGTGACCTTGTCTTCAGGCTGATCTTCAATGGCTTTGAAAGCTATTGATTTTTCCTTTCTTATAGCTAGCGAGGCAGCCTTCTGCTCTTCTTCTCTATTCTTGATGAGCAGCTCATAAGACTTGATCTTGCCCAAGAGAGCTTCAGTTGTGATCTCATTTAGGCTTCTGGAATCCTTGATTGGCCAGATCCTTGAGTCCCAAGTGCTTGGGAAACACATTAGGATTTTATCATTTAGCTCAGTCAACGAGATCACTTTGTCCAATGTTTTCAGCTCATTGACTATGAGACTGAGTCTATTATACATATCTGCTACTGACTCAGCTTCTCCTTTCTTGAAGTTCTCATACTGGGTTATGAGATGAGATCTTCTACCTTTTCTCTCATCAGCAGATCCTGAGACTATCTCAGATAACTTGTCCCAGATGTCCTTTGCTGAGTTACATTCAGCTACCTTTTGGAATATTTCATAAGACATAGTCTGGGTTAGAATGTTCATAGCCTTTGCATCAGCCAATTTCCATTTCTTGATTTCTGCATCTGTTCCTGAAGGAGGTGGAACAACACTTGTACTTGTATTTTCTGGAGGTGTTGGACACTCTGTCAAAACAGAATTGAAAATGTCTTCATCAATAGAGTTGATGTACAATCTAATCCTTACCTTCCAAAGTGCAAACTTAGATAGATTGCACACTGGAGGTCTGGTGCTAGCATAATCTTTATTTTGGGCCATGTTCTGTGAAGAAATAAATCTAGTAACAAACTTAAGCAAGCAGATCTAACTAGAGGGATCTTTGGGTTCAGGTGTTAGCCTGTGCAACCACTAAGGTGTAGTATTTTAACCAACCTGAGGTCTGGTATTTTAACCAACCTGAGGTCTGGTATTTTAACCAACCTGAGGTCTGGTATTTTAACCAACCTCGCTTTGATGCCAATTGAAAGTGCAAGTTAGATCTGATATACTCTAGAGGGGGGGGGGGTGAATAGAGTATGGTGCTTGCTGAACACCTTTTACAACTCTTGTTGTAAACCTAAGTGAACAGGGAAGCAAATGAAATACAACAAACATAACAACTATCTAATAAAAAAGCAATCACAGAACAATCATAAACCACAGCCAGAAAACAAAAGAAAATAAGCAACCAGATGACACAAGGAGCTATAGTGGTTCCCCAACCAATCTGGGTACATCCACTCTTCTACCACCCTAGGTAGGAATCCACTGCAGGATGAGTTGATCAGGTGTCCTGGGCACCAATGAGCTTTTGATAAGGTACTCAAAAACCAAAACAGATTTTTTGATCAGGTGTCTTGCCACCACTGAGTTTTGACAAGGTCTCAGAAACCAGCACAAACTTTTGAAGGGAGTTTGATAAACCCTTTACAGCAAAGAGAGAGAGAGAGAGGGATGAGATGATCTTCTCTGTCAACAATCAGAGAGAAGATAGTGGATGTTGTCAAAGCTCCCCCTGAGATCTATAGTTGTTCAGGAAGTGAAGCTTTGCAGTAGGGTGATAGGCCTTCAGAAGATTTGATCTCCAGCAAAAGATGATTTCAACAGCAGCTGAAATGTGTGTTGTCTGGAGTCTTGAATGATAATGGCCTTTGAACACTGGAATCAAAAGGGATCTGAAAATTTCAGTATGTTGATCTCCTTTTGTGATGTGTGTTCTTGTATGAATTCTAAGACTGAGAATATCTGCAACTCTTTCTCTTTCTGTTGTTGTTGTGATAGTTGATGTTATTTTCCAGCAGAATATGAATAAATCTTTTATTCCTTAGATCTGAATAGAATATTTCTCTGTCCAAGATAGTCGTTAGCCTGTCATAAATGACTTCCTTAACTGCATTTTGTCTTCTGGAGGAAAGTCCAATAAAACATTCCTTTAAAATTCCCTTGAAACTTGCTCCAGATTAATTGAAACGGCTATAAGATCCTTGACATAAATGCTGAGAATAATTCCATAACTGTATGAATTTGAATCTTGAAAAACGTCGATCTCTCCAGAAAAATGTCGACCTGAGCTCAACTATTGTTGAACTGAGCTCAGAGACTGGACTTAGACTGAAGCAGAAAGCGTCGATCTGAGCTCAACTATCGTCGAACTGAGCTCAGAGGTAGAGAAACAAACTAGAGACAGGAACGTCGATATGAGCTCGAAGATCGTCGAATGGAGTTTGACGACTCGTTGAAGTTGAGATCAGAGATCGTCGAATGGAGTTCGACGATTCGTCGAGGTGAGCTCAGAGATCGTCGAATGGAGTTCGACTATTCGTCATCCTGAGCTCGACGAAATGACTTAGTCTCCTGAACTGAAATATCTGGTCTTGAGGGTCTTGAGGGCATCTTTCAAACCTAAATACTAACCCTTAGACTCAATCTAATTGACCTTTAGATCTATACAAGGAGGTCAAAACAAATTTCCTAAAGGACATAGTGATCCTTGCCCAAATCAGTAATAGGGTGTTCCAATACAGGCTACACAAGGAACCCTAAGAGCTAAGACCACGCTCTACAATGACAAAGAGCCGGAAATATGCCATCGTAACGCCAGCCAAAGATCAAACAAAACACAAAAAACCGGGGGCGTTACATTTTCTGTCTAACTCGAGTGAATAGGATTTGAATAGTGTAGAAAGATAATTTCGGACTTTTCCTATTTATATAACCCTAATTATCGAAGATTAAGAAGTAAATAAAGCTAACATACCTTTGAAAGTGGCGGTATAAGCCTCAGGTTGCGTATGAAGAAATTTGAAAAGATAGATTTCCAGATACTCTGGTAGATAAGTAGTACTTGAGGGAGAGAATGTCGATACTCGAGTGAGTTCCTTCAGCATCTCGAGTATGAGCTTAGCACTAGAGTGGTCGTACTCGAGTGGCTTACTGAGTACTCGGGTTGCTTAAATGAAGTACTCGAGTGACTTCTATATACTCGAGTCTTGAAGTTAGAATTTGAGAAAATTTCAAATTTTGACAGATTTCTTGATCTCTGAGCTTTGTTGTAAGTACACCTTCTTTATTTTTCTTTGTTGAGCATTCCAAGTTCTGTCTTGAAGAACGAGAACTTGGTCTCGTCGTGCGGCTTCGTGAAAATGTCTGCAATCTGCCTGTCTATTGGGACATATTCTAGATCTATGTCTCCATGCTCCACATGCTCCCAGATGAAGTTGTATCGCAGTTCTATGTACTTTGTCCGGCTGTGAGAGACTGGGTTGTTGGCTATTGCAATTGAGCTGGAGGAGTCACAAAACAACGAAATGTTTTGACACTTTATGTTATAGTCTTCAAACTGATTCTTTATCCATAGTAACTATGCACAACAACTGCCTGCAGAGATATACTCTAACTCAGTCGTTGAGATTGCAACACAATTCGACTTCTTACTACTCTAGGAAATGAGCCGTCTTCCAAAGAATTGGCAAGTCCCGGAAGTGCTCTTCCTGTCATCTTTACTACCTGCAAAATCTTCATCTGAAAATCCAATTAGTTCACTCTCATTGCTTCTTGGGTACCATTAGCCAAGATTTGGTGTACCTTTAAGGTATCTCAAAATCCTTTTTGCAGCAGCATAGTGAGATTCCTTATAGTTCACTTGGAATCTAGCACATACACATGTTGAGAACATTATGTCTGGCCTACTAGTAGTAAGGTAGAGCAAGGATCCAATTATGCTTCTGTACTTGGTTTCATCAAAAGGTTTCCCTTTCTTATCCTTGTCCAGAGACATAGCTGAACCCATTGGAGTCCTCATAGAGGATGCGTTCTCCATTCTGAATTTCTTAATTAGCACCTTGGTGAACTTTGTCTAAGAGACGAAAATTCCATCTTCAGATTGTTTCACCTGAAGCCCTAAAAAATACTTCAGCTTGCCCATACTTCTTATTTCAAACTTCCCTTGCATAAGTTTTGAAAACTTCTTGCAGTGGTTGTCGTCAGTAGAGCCAAAAATAATGTCGTCGACATAGATTTGTACTATCAAAATCTTGTCTTTTATTTCCCTAAGAAATAATGTCTTATCTATCTTTCCCCTTGTGAACTTGTTCTCAAGAAGAAAGCTAGACAGCGTCTCATACCAAGCCTGAGGAGCTTGTTTCAAACCATATAAAGCTTTTGATAACAGATAAACATAATCAGGAAAGTTAGAATCAACAAAACATGGAGGTTGTTCCACATACACCTCTTACTTTATGTCACCATTATGGAAGGCAGACTTCAAGTCCATTTGATAGACGGTGATGCCCTTAAGTGCAGCAAAAGCTAAGAATAACCTTATTGCCTCCAGCCTTGCCACTAGAGCATAAGTCTGGTCAAAGTTGATTCCTTCTTCATGGCGATATCCTTTGGCGACGAGTCCGGCCTGGTTTGTTATGATCGTTCCATCCTCATCCATGTTGTTCCAGTAGACTTATTTTGTCCCAATGACATTCTTCTATTTGGGTCTTGGAACAAGTTTCCAAACTTGACAGCACTTGAACTAAATTTGTTCTTCTTCCATTGCCATTATCCAAGGCGCATCTGAGTTTACTTCCTCAAACATCTTTGGTTCAACCTGTGAAAGAAAGCTCAAATATAAATTCTCATTAGCTGTACCTCTACGAGTTCTAACACCATCCCGGGGATCTCCTATGATTTGATCCATTGGGTGATCCATCAAGTGTCTGAGCTCTAAGGTCCTTGCATCTGGAGCTTCTTCAACCATAGGAGTGACTTCATTCACTTGAATTACTTCTTCATCTTCATCATCTTCCTCTCCAATTAGGGTTGGAGTGGTGATCTCGATGAATTTTTCACTTTTCTCTTCTGTCGGCTCATCCAAGTTAAGTTCTTTGATCTTGGAACCAGCATCTTTAATGAAAAGACTAGAAGAGGTGCCTTACAGTAAACTCGTCTCATCAAATACAACATGTATGGATTCCTCTATAACCAGGGTTTTCTTATTAAATATTCTATATGCCTTACTACGGCTACTATACCCTACAAAAATACCTTCAAAGCTCTTTTCGCTAAATTTGGTAGTGTGATACTTGCCATTGTTAAGGACGAAGAACTTACAACCAAAGATTCTAAAATATGAAATGGTTGGTTTCCTGCCTTTTAGAAGTTCGTAAGGTGTCTTATTATGGTTCTTATTAATGAGCGCTCGATTTTGCACGTGGCATGCAGTGTTGACGGCTTCAGCCCAAAAATACTCTGGTTGTGATGCATCACTCAACATTGTCCTGCAGGCCTCTATGAGTGTTCTATTCCTTCTCTCAGCTACTCTGCTTTGCTAGGGAGTACGAGGAGAGGAAAACTCATGAAAGATACCCAAGCTTTCACAGAATTCTATCATGGCCCCAGACTTGAGCTCTGTTCCATTGTCACTTCTGATTTTGACTACGGAACAGTTGTATTCATTCTGAACTTGCCTGACAAAATTAGTAAAGATGTCAAAGGTATCTGACTTGTGTTTCAGAAAGAACATCCACGCAAAGCGTGAGTAATCATCAACAATAACCAATGTATAATCCTTTCCTCCTAAATTTCTAACTTGCAGCGAACTGAATAAGTCCATATGAAGCAAATGTAAACATATATTAGAATCTTTGCCTATAATGCTTTTAAAGGTAGCCCTTTTTTGCTTGCCTTTTACACAAGCATAACAAGGCCTATCTTTGGCACACTTGACACTTGGGGCATCACGTACTAAATTCAGAGAAAATAATTTATTAATAGTTTTGAAATTAATATGTGCTAGTCTCTTGTGTCATTGGTCACCAAGAGATGCACTATCTTTTGCTAAAAATCACACTGGTGTAGAAGAGTCTATATAAATGAAGTTTAAACAAAATATATTTCTGCTTCGAGTGCTTGATAGAATCATTTCCATATTGTCAACTGATTTTATCAAGCACTTGTCTGCATGGAATTCTACTACATATCTTTTATCGCATAACTGGCTTATGCTTATGAGATTGTGTTCCAATCCTTCAACATAAGCCACGTCTGAGAAGGATACGCTACCGTTAATGATCATACCATAGCCTTTTGTAATTCCACGGTCCGAACCACCAAAGATGACCTTTGGCA
This sequence comes from Platanthera guangdongensis, assembly GCA_039583875.1. Taxonomy (NCBI): domain Eukaryota; kingdom Viridiplantae; phylum Streptophyta; class Magnoliopsida; order Asparagales; family Orchidaceae; genus Platanthera; species Platanthera guangdongensis. The sequence continues at coordinate 13,817,408 of CM077149.1, forward strand.
CATTCAAGACTGAAGAATAGTTCTGAAGAAGGCTTCTTGTCCCGGTCATGTGTCGAGAGCATCCACTGTCCAAGTACCAGATAGGAGTTTTGGTGGTCTTTGGACATACCTGCAATCACAAATCAATTTGCCTTTGGAACCCAAACAAGTTTGGGTCCTTGGTCTCTTGTTAGAACACTCCCCCTACGAGTATTAGCATTATAAGTGGTTTATCTCATATTACTAATTTGAGGAGTCATATAATTCCTGGAATTAAACCAGCAGTCAATGGCAAAGTGACCAATTTTGCCACAACACCAACAGTCAAACCTGTTGTATCTTTTCCTTAAATTCTCCTGCTTAATCTTCTGAGGTGGTGGTCTAGCAGGGGCAACATTCTTGGAGGAAGAAGCTTCATGGTGATGGCAATCATATGATTTCTTCTCCTTCAGTGGCCTTTCCATAATAGACTTTACTTTTGGTGCTTTCTTAATGTTATGACCATGATTATGAGGGCCATAGCTCTGAAGAGTGATTTCTTCATAAGGTGTCTTAAAGACACTCTCACCAAAGTTTCGGGGGCGAGTCCATCCTTGGTACCTAGACTTGGGATCTACATAAGTAGGGCTAGCAAAGTGACCATAGGACGAGTCAAGATCAAACTCGTTCGTTGGAAAGATAACCTTCTTGAATGAATTTTGTTCTCGAGGAGCTTTCCCCTTCTATTTGGCCAGAGCCTTGTAGGCCGCCTTATTCTTTCTCTGAGCCTTATTCCTCCTAGAAGATTTACTAGGGGCTTCAACATGGCCATGCCCAGCACCTTTGGCCTTAGTTGAGAATTCAACAATGAATAGAAGGATAGTCTTGGGCTTTGAGAAGCTTTCAACAAGTTTCTTTTTAGCAGTATGTTGTTCTTCCAACTCTTTGATGATTTTCTCTTTTATGTCTAGGTGCTCGAGAGCTTTGTTATATTCTTCTATAGCAAAGTCGTAATCTTCTCTGAGTGTGTCTGTCTTGACGACTTCCTCTCTCATAGAGCTCTCTTCAGCCATTAGAGATTTAATCTCTTTGGCCTAAGTTTTCACGACTGTTCAACATTTGTCATAAGCCTTGAGTAACTTCTTGTACTGGGCAATGAGTTCAGACTCAACGTTAGAAGGGCCGTCCTCATGATCATGTTCAGAAACATCAAATTCAGAAAGAGGAGTGTGAGAGTTTACCTTCTCAGTGAACTGGGGCTCTTGTTCATCATCAGTCTGAGCCATAAGACCAAAGTAGGCTTCTTCATCTTCACTCGACTCAGATAAGTCAGAGTCGCTGAGGGTTTTGCCATTCTTGGCTATAAGGCTCTTTTCTGTCCTCTTCTTATTGTATGAGGACTTCTTTTCCTCTCTATTTCCACCCTCCTTCTTCTTGTTGGGGCAGTCAGCAATAACATGACCTGGCTTATTGCAATAATAACAAATGATATCAGTGGAAACATGTTTGTTTGGTTTAGTAGCATACCTATCGTGGCTGCTTGAGCCTTTCCTGTGTCGATCATTCTCATGTCGTGATCTTCTGTAGGAGGCATCCTTGCCTTTCCATTGCTTTTCTTTGTTCAAGAATTTCTTGAACTATTGTGAGAGTAGAGAAAACTCTCCTTCAGATAGCTCTGAGCCTGAGGTACTTGGCTCTAAGGTTTCTTCTTCACTTGCTTCTTGTGTTGGGTCAGGAGAGGTAGCCTTGGACTTCCTTAAGGTGTCTGCCTTGAGAGCAACAGACTTCTCCTTGGATGAAGACCTGCTCTTCTCTTCTTCAGCTTTTTTTGTATTAAGTTGTAGCTCATATGACATAAGCTTCCCGAAAAGATTTTACGGGTCTGTCTCAGCTAGCTTTCCAAATTCCCGGATAGCACAGACCATGTTATCCCATTCCTTAGTCAGGGATCTCAAGAACTTATCATTTAGTTCTTTGTTGGTGAAGACTCGGCCATAGACACTTACACCGTTTACTATCTTGAAGTAGTTCTCAAATGTATCTGCAATGGTATCCTTGGGTCCTTGTCGGAAGGCTTTATATTTCTGATTCAGAAGGGATCTTCTATCATCCCTAACCAATTCTGTGCCTTCCATCAGGGTGACGTGGGACTGCCACATCTCCTTAGCAGACTGGCAGTGGATCAGGTTCTACAACATGGAGTCATCAACTGCACTTGCTATAATATTTTCGGCCTTCTTGTCTAAAGAGACAAGTGCAATCTCCTCTTTGTCGAGATCCATCAACTTCTTAGGAACTTTCTTTGTTGGATCTATAGTGGAGATGATCATTGGAATGTAAGGACCTTCTTCAACAATCATGAAGATCCTTGGATCCACAGCTTCCATGAAGAATCTAATTCTCTCTTTTCACATGGGAAGTTATTCATTATGCACAGGGGAAGCATGCAGAAATCTTTGGCTTTGTCCATGCTTGGATAATTCTCAAAAGACAACTAGGGACAGATCTGATCAAGGTGTTAACCTTTTAGTGATCAACCTCCCACTGATAACAATTGAAAGTTATACAGTTGTCTACCTAAATCACGTAGAGGGGGGTGAATAGGTGAGTTGTGCGTCTTTTCGCGGAATAAAAATTATCGATCTATGCACACAAAAATCTACCAAGCAATCACAAAAACATAGAGATTTATAGTGGTTCCCTAACCTTCGGTACATTCACTTTCCACTCACCGATCTAGCAAAGCACTAGACTCGACTACTCCACTATCTCGGATTGAAAACCAATCCTACGCCTCGAAACAAAGTTCATATAATCTCGATCCACAACAAAGATCTACACTCGAAAAACAAAAACTTCCTACAACTCGGAGACAAAAGCTCCTACACTCGGAGATAAATCTCCTACAAGAATAAGTGGAGAAAATGAAATACAAATAGAAATCTTTCTCAGATCTGGAAAATCTTGGCCAAGGTCTTCTTGTTTTGAACTTGCAGCTTTATCAGAATAGTTGAAGAAGATGCTCGGCTATATCTGGATCATAAACTTCTTTGACTTCAGACGATCTGAGAGATGATGAGGAGATGAAGAATGATCTCGATCTGTAAGTCAACCTATCTGAATCTTCTTGGATCGAAAGCCCTAGGCAATTTGCACGATGAAGAGTGCGACGACTTCCATTTTTAGAAATATAAGACGATTCAGAAAAACTTAAAAATAATTCTTTTCAGTACCTATTGTTAGGGTTAGTCAAAATGATAAGACATTATATAAGATCTCTCTAACGGTCATAATTAGCATTAATGATGTACACGTGGACAAATCACGTCAAGACATTTGAAAATCCCGTCAGATCTGGACTTAGCAGAAATTTCTGAAAAACTGTCTAGAGTACTCGAATAGAAGGATAAGTTCACAAGTACTGAGATTAGATCTCGAGTAGATGAAGTTATACTACCCGAGTGGGAATCCTTCAGAAAATTCAGAACAGAATATATGAGTACTTGAGTGGAATAAAGTCTACTCGAGTACTAGAAAATAACTCAAGTGGTAGAGTTGAATTACTCGAGAGTAAAGACTTAGAAAAATTCTGGAGGATAAAACTGGCTACTCGAGTATATGATCTAAACTACTCGAGTGGGAAATTTACTACTCGAGTGGCAAAAGTTATACTCGAGTACTTGACTTCTGTCACACGAGTTGAGAAGCTCAACCACTCGAGTGGGCAATTGGACTACTCGAGTATGGGACTTAGAAAAATTCTGAGATGGAAATTCTGTTAACTCGAGATTAAGAGAAGATCTACTCGAGTAGTGGACTTGGCCACTCGAGAGCTATGTTCAGACTAGTCGAGAGCCATTTCCCTCACTCGAGTCCAGACAGACCAACTCGAGTATATACTAAGTGTTCAACTCGAGTATTTAATCTTCTACTCGAGTGAAATGCTTAGAATATTCTCCATCATGAGAATTTCCTTTCTTCAATAAAATCAGCAACATTTCTTTCTCCATTCAGTCCTAGTGCTTGAAAAATGAAGGGTATCCCAATAGAGAGGCTACACATGAGTCAACACCATGGATCACATAATGAGGGATTACATTGTATGGTCCCGTGTTTGGTGACCCATTGTAGACTGACATTAGTCTACACTTAGCAACTTAGTCCTGCAAACACATAACTCAAACAAGACATCAAATAAAACTTAATTCATCTTTGTTCAAGGGTGACTTCATCAAATATGGGTTATTATGGACACTATACCCAATAGCAGCTTTCCAAACAATGTTTGGGGAGGAGTTTCAACAAGCTTGGCCACCTATATTATGGCACAGATCTTAGTATCCCAGTCTCTAATGAGAGATCTGAGAAACTTGTCATTTATTTCATAATTATTGAAGATGAATAGGTCTTCAACTCATTTATGATCCTGAAAAATCTTTCAAAACAAGCAACAATGTTATCTTTCATATTTTGCCTGAAAGCCTCATACACCTGGTTAAGCAGAGACTTCCTATCATCCCTTACCTTTTCAATACCATCCATGTAGACCACAAGAGTGTCACATATCTCCTTAGAGGTCTGGAAGTGAACCAAGTTCTGAAAAGTTGAGTCATCTACTACACTGGTAATGATGTTTTGTGCTCTCTTGTCCAAGCCAGCTAAGATGACCTCATATTTTGTCATTTTAGAGTATGTTTTAGGTGTCTTGATGTTGGCATCTAGAACAAACCTTCATAGGAATAACAGGTCCCTCCCTAACTATTGCAATGATCCTAGGATCATAGGCTTCCATAAATAGCCTCACCCTCTCTTTTCATATTCCAAAATACTCCTTTCTACAGATGGGGAGTCTCATGGAACTTAGCTCTCTCTCTCTGGCTCTCTCCAGAGCCCATGTTCGCTTATCTGCAGCTACCTTCGGAGATCACTCATATTGTTAAATCCCTTTTGGAGTAACCTCCCTCTGATACCACTTGAAAGTTCTTATTCTCAAGGTAGCTAGCAACCTAGAGGGGGAGGGGGTGAATAGGTTTGTCTAGGTCTTTTAATTTTCTTTTATTTCTTATTGAGTTACTTTGTGATAGATGAAAGCTTTTTAAGAACCTACAACCAGAAAATAAGCACATAAGTATTTTTATAGTGGTTCCCCAAAATTATGGGTACATCGACTCTCCTCCCACCGTGCTAACTTCCTATTACTGAAGGCACTTCTCCAAAACAATTCTCCAAGGAGCTTACACCTCAGATCCCTCAGGATCTCTCAGTCTCCTCCAAGACTTACACCTCAGCGACAAGGGCCTACACTCAGTGATACAATTATCACCTACCTCAGGCAATTAAGCCCTACCACTGATGCGTCGTCGGCAAGTGTACCAGTCACTGTCAAGTAATAAAATTGAGGAGTTGAATCTCTGGATATCGATCTCTCGAGGAGTGTAAGTAGAGAATGTGATTTATCTATTTGGAAATGTAGTTGCAAGCGTATATGTGACAAAAATAGGGGGTTTTGATTTGGGGATTCCTAAGATTAACAATAATGATCCTAATGCTGGTCGCCATCATCGCGTCTCTTTGGAGGATTACTCAAGAGAGTAAAATGGAAGATGGATGAGCTAATGAGCGTCGCAATCACCTCCTTGCAACACACGCTTCTAGCAATCGCTAGAACGGCACAGTCACAACTTGAACACGAGAAAATCTGAAGTCCAACAACACTATCCAGATCAAAAATATATCAACACTTAGACATGCTGAAATATTCAAGCTATCAATGTTCTTACACATCATTCCAACACCCAAATATTCAGAAAAAGGAAATACTACAAGTGAATGTTGAAAGAAACAACCAAACTCACGAAGACTCTCTGTGATTCACATCCGGATTCAAGGGTTGTCGGGCCTTGTCCGGGCTCGGTCTACGGATGACTCCGGGGTCCAGAAGGGCTATCACTTCCTTCGAATACCCCGTATTCTTCATGAATATTCACTGGCTAGATCTATCCGAAAAAATCCACAGATGTAGCAACCTATGAGCTTGAAATGGGGCCTGGAGATTGGAGATGACAATGGAAACCGGAGATTAAGCTTTTGCAAGCTCTTGGAGGAGAAATGGTTGCCGGATCAACTCTCCAAGGAGGAGAGAGAAAAAGGTTGCTGGAGGGAAGATTTCCCACTCAAAGGAGCAGGAATGGCGGGCTAGGCGTGGACTGGTTCGGACTGTCTCCAAGAAGAAGAAATCTATGCTTTAAATAGAGGCATGTCAAAAACATAGGCATGCACGGTTTGGCGCACGACAATGAATTAACTGTGCGTTATTAACTATCACGATAAGCTTGAGGAAGGAGAGACGTTGACCCGTGTGTTTTACTCGTGCATGGACCATCAATGTGGGGGACCATACGCTTGCTTGTTCACACTCTCTCCATTGTGCTAGTTTGACTCCAACGTGAATCCGTAGGACTTTTTAGGAAAAATAATGAGGCATGGGTATATACGTAGGTAAGGATGTAAAAGGGGTAAGAACGATGGCTACGCACATCCCCAAATGAGCTTATACAAAAGAAATCTCCTTGAACCAACAAAAATTGCAGGTGCACCACATCAACAGACTTGAACTTGACAACACGGGTGTGCGCACTGCCTAACACCACAATAATACTATAAACAAACTCTACATTTTCACTTTCTTCTTTTATATCATAAGCACACACACACACACACACACATACACACACACACACACACACACACACACATATATATATATATATATATATATATATATATATATATATTCAGATTTCTTACAATGCACTTTCAGCCAAATTTTCAAAATAACTTCACTGCACAACCACATAATAACATTACAGCCACAACACCAATGGAAGAAGTATCATACTACTACAGCGAAATAGGGGTGTGCAACTGGGTAAAGCTTTAAAGCCTTGGTGATCATGTAGTGGGGCTAAATCAATAGGATGGGTAGGCACAAAATAAGCTAGCAAGGATTATCGTTAGGATAGGTACAAGGCTCAACCGGGCCAAAGAGATGGCATACATCACGCTCACGCTAGACTAACCATGCACCAATGCTTGGAGAGTAGCTTGGGGCAAGTCCTTAGCCACCGAGAAAGGTGATCGTTCCTCCCGACTCAAGCAATACAAGGCTAGTGGCGGCTATACACATTCCTAAACTACCGTTCGATTACTCCATATTCAACAATTTTGAGTAATACAAACAATATTTACAAATGCAGAAAATGTATAAATCTACGAGCATAAAGAAAAATTAGATCTATACTATTTCTACACAACATGAGTCCTCGATGAGCAGCACTGCACGAGTTTCACACTATTCTATCCTAAAATCCTAAGCCAACACCACTATTTTAAAGTTAACACAAAAGAAATAAATTTGACTTGAGCCGAGCGCGTGTTTAAGATCGAGCTCATGTGGGTGTAGGTGCACGATGCGAACATGATACTATAAAAATCGAAAATGAAAATATACTTTTGGTGTGAAAGTGCTAATAGTGAATGTGCATAGGTAACCCGCATAACTCTCCACCACCAGACTTAAACTAAACAATCTATCCAAGATTTGCAATAAAAAAAATAGAAAAATAAAAGTTGAGGGAGAGGTTACCCCATGCTCAGCAAATGAGCATACCAGAAGATTGGCGTTAATTTAAGCATAAAGTCCACGACCCACGAACTCAACCTGCACAAGAAAATATCTCCAACCACGCATACTCAAAACATATAATCACATCAGCATAATTGAATAAACTAAAAACAACAAAATTGGGTTGTCTCCCATAAGCCCTTTTCTTTACCGTCCTTAAGGTGGACCAAATACCTATATTAACAGTTATATAAATACTATTCAGGGAATAAGTTCAAAACATAATGATAAAGGTCTACAGATACACACATCAGAAAGCAGAAAATGAGACTAGAAAAAGCAGCAGAGGAAAACGCCAGAGATCCTTCACTCCTAAGTTGAACACTGACTTGTGATAGATCCCCCCAGTCACGCAAGATGAGGGCAAGGCGAATGTTTTAGGGCCCAGGGTAGACGAGTCTCCCCTACCACTAACCTCAACCTTCTCACGCCGGCAGGCAAAATTCTGCGCCTTGCGCAGGAGCAGCTCCTTTCGCTTCAGATCCACAGAAGGGGATCGCCCGGGTGGTATGATTGCACCCAACAATTTAGCAGTAATTTTATCTTTCGCATCTAGGGGCATCCTTTCCTCACCCGTAGCGTGTGAAAGATCAGCCCAAGTTACATGTTTAATAGTTTTACAAACTTTGCTCAAACAAATAGATGTTTTTAATTCAGTTTTCTACACGCTATCAACGGGCGTGCTCAGCACATGTTTCTTCTCAACGGAATCTTGTTTCACGTCAAGTGACTCCGTCTCAATCTCTCCCTTAGCTTTCATCAGCGGTTCTATCACTTTCTTAACCCGCTCTTGCTCCTTCAGTAGAAGACCTATCTCAGCAGCACTAGATACATCATTATATAACACAACAGTCAATTTCATAAGCTCTCTAGGTTCATTTGAAATTATAGGTGGAGGTGAAGGTGGTAGAGGAAAATTGACCTTGGTAGCCAATGTGACACCACTGGCATTAAATTGCAGTGTAGCTTCACTGGCTTTTAGGAATGGGACCCCTAAGATGGGTTTTGACGTATTTCCCAAGGGTCCAAACACCTAAAAGTCGGTGACTACTGCGGCCCCATTCAGAATCACTTCCACATCTTTAATCTCTCCATCGGTCTTAACTACCAATCCATCAGCTAGCACTAGTGATTTCTGGACATCAGATTCAATATTCAAATACAGTTTTTCAACATCTTGCAAAGCAAGAATGTTGCAGGATGATCCAGAATCACATAAGGCTACTGTCTCTACTGCATTAATCTCACATTTAACGGCCACTTCATTTTTCTCGCACTCTTCCGCATCCCCAGCGCTCTTCCCTTGCTCATGGGGATTTTTATCTGTATCACTTGGGAGGGTGTCGCGAATACGCTCAGAGAACACTTGGGCCAATTGCCCCTGCTGTGTCTCCAAGTTCCTCATGGATGTGGTTTGAGTGGTCATATTAGCTTTGGCCATCTCAACAAACTTCTCCATCATTTCTTCCAGCGCACTTTTGCGTGTACCTTGCACGTTCGGATTATAACCTGTATGTGGCGGTCGCGGCTAGCTACTAGAGGCTTGAGCATCAAATTGATGCTGGCCTCCCTGCCACCTTTGACCGGGAGAATTTTGATTCCACATGAAATTAGGGTGATTTCTCGCGTTGGGGTTATACATGTTATTATAAGGAACAGTGCGGTTTTGACTATTTATAAAATTTACATTTTCGTCAGAAATTATACCAGATGGCTCTACGAAGGTCTCTCCAGCAGTGCACTTAAAAGCATGATGGTCGGGGTTACCACAACATTGGCACGATATGTCCATATACAAAGCTGGAAGAGGGGCTGATTTGGTCAGCATAGTCCTTCCATCCAAATTATGATGGCTCGCTTCAGCTTGTTGCACCATCGCATTTACTTCAAACACATTCCTCGCCCCTCTAGGGGCATTTCTTCCGGCAGTCCAGTATGTGCTATGGGAGGCAGTGTCACGAAGCAGCCTCAACGCCTCATTAGGAGGTAAGTCCATTATTGTACCTCCAGCCATCGTGTCGATCATAGCCCTGAAATTAGGCTCAATACCAAAATAAAATATTTCAACTAGATTCCACAACTCAAAGCCGTGTTCGGTGCATCGACGATGCAGGTCGGAGAATCTCTTCCATGCCTCCGATAACGTCTCTTGATCTAGCTACCGGAAGGTTGGAATATCCCTCCGGGCATACACAATCTTGTCCACAGGGTGGAACTTAGCCAAGAACTTGGAGGTCAAGGCCTCCCATGTAGTAGCGGTCCCTGGGACAATAGTATGAAGCTAGGTTTTGGCCTTATCCCTCAGCGAAAATGGGAATAGATTCAGCTTTACAACGTCATCAGAAATACCGACATAGCGGAATGTACAACAAATTTCTGAGAACTCCACCAGATGGAGCTGCAGATCCTCACTCAGCAGGCCCGAGAACTGAGTACTATTTTGGATCATATTCAGGATGGCGGGTTTAATCTCGAAGTGGTTGTTTACAATGGTCGGTCTGAAGCCAGGGTAAACACTTCCTGCAGTAGGGGTTGTGAAATCACGCATTTTACTAACGCGTGGTTGGACCACCTCTTGGCCCTCAACAACCCGTTCATCTTGGCCATTTCCACCTCGGCCTAAATCTTCCATCCTTTCTTCAACAGCAGCAACACGCATGCGAGCTCTCCTCGCACGTGCGGTTTCAGGCTCCAACACAAGATCTTCAACCCTATCACCGGGGTTGGGATCAGACATACAACACAAAAAAACACTTACAAACTTTTTCAAAAGAAAATACACACAACGGTTGCACTCCCCGGCAACGGCCCCAAAAACTTGATGCATCATTCACAAGTGTACTGGTCGCTGTCAAGTAATAAAGTCGAGGAGTTGAATCCTCGGATATCGATCTCTCGAGGAGTGCACATAGGGAATGTGATTTCTCTATTTGGAAAAGTTGTTGCAAGCATAAAGGTACCAAAAAGGGGGATTTTGATTTGGGGTTTCCAAAGATTAACACTAATGATCCTAATGCGGGTCGTCGTCACTGCGTCTCTTAGGAGGATTACTCAAGAAATTAAAACAGAAGATGGATGAGCTAATGAGGGTCGCAATCACCTCTTCGCAATGCACGCTTCTAGCAATCGCTAGAATGGCACAGTCACAACTTGAACACGAGAAAAATCTAAAGTCCAACAACACTATCCAGAACTAAAATATATCAACACTTAGACATGCTGAAATATTCAAGCTATCAATGTTCTTACACATCATTCCAACACCCAAATATTCAGAAAAATGAAATACTACAAGTGAAGGGTGAAAGAAACAACCAAACGCACGAAGACTCTCTGCGATTCACGGCCGGATTCATGAGTTGTTGGGCCTTTCTGGGCTCGGTCTACGGATGACGTCCGTGGTCCAGAAGGGCTGTCACTTCCTTCGAAAACCCCGTCTTCTTCTTGAATATTCGCTGGCTGGATATATCCGGAAAAATCCACGGATGTAGCAACCTATGAGCTTGAAACGGAGCTTGGTGCTTGGATATGACAATGGAAGCCGGAGATCAAGCTTTTGCAAGCTCTTGGAGGAGAAATGGTTGCCGGATCAACTCTCCAAGGAGGAGAGAGAGAAAGGTGGCTGGAGGGAATATTTCCCGCTCAAAGGAGCAGGAATGGCGGGCTGGGCGTGGACTGGTTTGGACTGTCTCCAAGAAGAAATCTACGCTTTAAATAGATGCAGGTCACAAAAATAGGCACACACGGTTTGGCGCACGACCGTGCGTTAACTGTGCATTATTAACTATCAGGATAGGCTTGTTGAAGGAGAGGCGTTGACGCATGCGTTTTACTCGCGCACGGACGATTCCGCCAGTGCGTGAAGGAAATCGCACGGGTAATGACAAAAAGCTGGAAATCAGGACAATACAGGGGAACCATGTGTTTTACTCGCGCACTGGTGCTGCCGCCCGTGCGTGACCAAATCGCATGATTAACCACAGAATGGAACAAACAAGAAAGCTATAGGAAAACCGTGTGTTTCCTTCGCATACGGTTCCGAAGAAACTGTGCGTTAACCGTGCATAAAGATCGTCGAGCCCAGCTAGATGATATTTCGTCGAGCTTAGACCGATAATTTTCCTGCATAACAAAATACACGCTCGGGCGCTATCCTTGCACGAATAAAATGCACGACCATACGTTCTCCTCAAATCAGAATTCCTGCCTTGGGTAAAACGCACCACCTGCACAACAAAACAAAAACTGGAGCACAAGCTCCTAGCAATAAATATACAGCAAAGAAAATAGCCATAAAGAGCCATGGGGAGCACCATGTGCTTACCCCCAATAATAGAATGCGCAATTGCACACCCTTGGGCCAAAACAGTGCACAAAATGGTCATAGACAGGCCGATGCAAATATAACCGATAACCGGTTGAAATGCAGTGCACGAATGATAAAACCAACACAGATGCGTCCAAAAAACCCTATAAATATCAGACTCATCAACCACTCAGGCTATGGAGGATAGCCCTACCTCAGAGCAAACTTTCTCCTACAGCTCAGAGAGATTCACTCCCCTACACCTCAGGCAATATTGCACTACTTCTCAGTGAGTAAAACTCACCTACCTCAGATCCCAGCAGGATCCTACACTCAGAGAGGAGCCCTCTCCTATAGCTCAGGCAAATTTGCCCAACCTCAGGCCCAAGGCCCTGCAGTTCAGATCCAGAAGGATCCTACAACAAGAAATGTTTTGATTAACTTTGACACAGAGAAATTTTTCAGTGTCAACAACTAGAGCAGATAAATATTTGCTCTAACTCTCCTCACATCAGAGAAAATATTTGCTGGAGGAACTCAGAAGCTGTCTCCTGAACTTTTCGTAGAAGGCTAAAGATCTGTTGGTCTTGAGTATTCAAGCAGCTTACTAAACCTGTCGAAGGCTGAAGGTTCTTCTTTCTTCAGAACTATTTCTGATTTTTCTGTCGGTGATAGAGTCTGCATGGCTATTTGAACTTTTTCTTGCTGGAGAGCTTCAAGTTTCTTACATGCAGCAATGGCGAAGAAGATGAAGTCGGCTGCTAACTTTTTGAAATTGATGATGCCCTAAAAGTTATCTTGTATCCTGGCCCATCTCATCATTTTGTAGTTTGCTGATCAAGGACTCTTAGAGATCAGTGGGTCCCACCTGCAGCTTATAGTTGCACCTTGCTTTAATGGAAGAAGACGTATAGTAGATTCTCGACAGAGTTTGTCGTGTTCTGCAGCTTCTCCATACTTGATTTGAACTTAGTTAACTTTGTCGATTTTGCTGACTTTGTTGACGTCAGCACCTGTGGACTTAGCCAAAATCGAACATCAGTAGAGTAGGCATTGAGTGAATGAGTTTCACTCAAAGCCAAAGTACTTAGACAAATCTATCTATCTAGGCATTGACAGCGTTGAGTGAGTAATGCACTCTCAATGCCTTTTGCCTTAACCCTTTATGCAGCTTCTTCTGCATGCATGGCATTGAGACGATTGAGTGAACACACCTGACTCAACTCCTTGTGTCTTAGCCATTTCTGCTTCTTCATCATCTTAACCGTTGAGAGCGTTGAGTGAGCATGCCTCGCTCAATGCCTTTTGCTTTAACTAATTCTGTATCATGGCATTGAGAGCATTGAGTGACCACACCTCACTCAATGCTTTCTGCCTTAGCCAGATTTTTTGTTTCAGAATTTAGTTTGAGTTCGACGAACTCAGAACGCAGTTCGACGAACTCTGAGCTCGGCTCGACGAATAAGTAAAAACTCAGTTTGATGAATTTAGAGTTCAACATGATGAATAAGTGAAAGCTTAGATCGACGAACTCAGGGTATAGTTCGACGAACTCTGAACTTGGCTAATCAACGTGAAGCTAAGGCGTTGAGTGAGTGAGCTACACTCAACGCCTGTGGACATGGCCACTTTTCATCCTATTTCTCTTAGGCTTTGACTATATTAGCTTGACTCACATCCTTTTTGCTGTATGGCGTTGAGTTTGTTGACATCACTCAACGCCCGTGGACTTGGCCACATTCTAAGCTTGTCAATTCATGGCTTTGACTAAATAGGCTTCACTCAGCGCTATACGTCAGCTCGCATTGAGTGAATGATCTTCACTCAATGTCTGTGGACTTAGATAGTTTTTTGTCTTTCCACCACTTAGGTAAGAACTTAACTGACTTAGCCACTTACGCTACCTATCTCATCACTGTCAACTACAACTATATGTATATCATTGACAAGATTGACTTCCTCAAATCTAGGATATTGTGGTAAATAGACCCTATAAGATCCATCTATATCTGAGTTGTAGGGCTCTCTGAGCCTGAGGTAGTGCAATATTGCCTGAGTAGTAGGAGAGTGAAGCTCTCTGAGTTGTAGGATCTAACTGGATTTGAGCTGTAGGACTTGGTTTCAAGTCAGAGGTAGTGAGTCATTCTCACTGAGCTGTAGGGCACATGTGCCTGAGGTAGGATCTGGATGCAGATCTGAGTGTAGGCCCTTTGTGGCTGAGATTATAGGAAAGTCATTCTTTCTGAGCTGTAGGATCCCTTGTGGATTTGAGGTAGGGCTGTCCTCCCAGCCTGAGTGTAGGGCCTTTGGTCTGAGGTAGGTGATCTGCTGATCACTGAGTTGTAGGCCCTTATGGCTGAGTGGCACGTCTTGGAGGAGACTGAGAGATCGTGAGGGATCTGAGGAGTAAGCTCTTTGGAGCTATGTTTTGGAGAAGTGCCTTGACTAACAGGAAGTTGGCAAGGTGGGAGGAGGGTGGATGTACCCGAAGATTGGGGAACCACTAAAAATCTATGTGTACTTTTCTGTGTTGTTTTCTTTGTGCATGTTCTTGAAAGCAAACTACTACCAACACACTTAGTGCAATAGATAAAATTAAAAAGAGAATAATAATAGTCATATAACCTATTAACCCCCTAGGTTGTAAGCTACCTTGAAAATAAAGACTTTCAAGTGGTATCAGAGGGAGGTTACTCAAAAAGGATCTAACCATCTGAGTGATCTTCCAAGGTAGCTACAGTCTATTCATATGGGTTCAGGAGTGAACTACGGGGAGCTGGGTGCCATGATGCTTCCTATATGGAGGAAAGAGGGTTTTGGCATATAGAAGGAGAGGGTCAGCTATTCATGGAAGCAGCTGACCCTAGAATCTTTGTATCTGTCAAAGAAGGACCTTTCATCCACATGAAAGTGTCTGTCCCGGATGTAAACATCTAGACACCCAAGACTTATGAAGAAATGACAATGGATGAAGTCATTCTTGACACTATGGACAAGAGGGCTCAAAATGTTATTTTAAGTGCAATTGATGATTGTACCCTTCAGAATCTGACTCACTGCAAAACTGCAAAGGAGATGTGGGAAACTCTGGTGATCTACATGGAAGGCACAGAGGAGGTCAGGGATGATAGAAAGTCCATGCTCATCCAAGAGTATGAGGCCTTCAGACAGACTAAGGGTGAGAATATAGCCACCTGCTATGAAAGATTCTTCAGGATAATAAATGAGCTAAGGAACTATGGAAGGGCCTTTAGTCATTATGAGCTAAATGATAAGCTTCTTAGGTCTCTCACTAGATACTGGGACACAAGATTTGTGCCATTAGAGAAATGACTAAGCTAGGTGACACTCCACCCCACACCCTATTTGGAAAAATGTTCTTTTATGAGATGCAGCTAACTATCAGGAAAGAAGAAGAGACACACTGCAAGTCCCAGGCCAAAGAGAAGTAAGTGGATTTCAAAGCTGAAGCCACAAGCAAAGGCAGGAGAAAGACCCCCTCTCCTCCAAGAAGACCAATAGATTCAGACTACTCTAAATCAGAAGCATCAGATAGCAGCATGTCTGATGAGGACTTTGTTGTCTTCTCCAGGCACCTCCATAGGCTGATGAAGAAGAAGCACTGGAAGACCAGACCCTCCTCCTCTGCACATCATTGGAAGAAATCCTTCAGGGAGGATATGTATGGATCTAAACCCAGTAAACAGAATTCTGCTAATGTTATCTATTAATGCTGCAACAAGCCAGGACATGTCATTGCTGATTGTCCAGTGAAGAGAAAGGAGGATAGTGAGAAGAAATCTCATCAAAAGCACAAGGGAAAGAAAGAAAAGTCCTTTGTGGCCAAGAAAGAGAATAGCTGGACAGACTCATCATCATCTGAGTCTGAAGAAGTGGAAGCCTATATTGGGCTAGTTGTTGCTGCTACTGCTTGTTGAAGCTAGGAAAATTTTCAACCTCAGAAATCGGATCAAGGCAGCCTAAAGTTACTGGCTCCGTAATAAGGCTAGGTGGTTAAAGTGACAAAGATGGAGGGCAAAAGCCACAAACAGGACCCCAGATGCTACGGCAGGAAGGTCCCGTCACGTACCCGGGTTCTTGAAAGAAGCAACCCCTTGGCAACCAAAATTGTCCGAGCTGGGTACGAGGGAGACTAGCTGGAAACAAAGTCGCGAGGTTAAGACCTGATCTCTAAGGAAGTGGAATCCAAAGGATCAGCTGATATCACAAAAAGTAGAGCTCGCGAGATCCTTGTCGTGATTTCCCCCGTCTCACCTCATACCCCTATGGTCCTATTTATAGCGAAATCTTGAGAGGGGGTCGGGTATTTATACCACACCCACTTTGGCGACTAGGAGACTTCCTGGAGGAGGTCGCACAGCTGGGCGAGTAACTCTCCCAGTCGCCTACCTGGAGAGTATGCGAGGGGAGCTCGCCATACCCGCCCAGGCCTTCTGTTTGCTGGCACGTCGACCCTGACCTCCATCTTGACTTGTTGACTTTGACTTCTGCTGACCTAGCCTTGGTGGGGCCCCTCCTCGACAAATTTGGGTTGTACACATTCCCCGCTCTTTTCGAGCAACGTAGGAACTCAGAAAGAATCATCCAACATTTATTCGGCGAGTTGCTATACCGAGCTTCTGAGCTACTCGCACCTCGTTGGTGCCCATCGATCTCTATAAATCGGGGGGGGGGGTGTTTTTCGAGATATGCCTATTAGAGCTCGCCTAACATGTCGAAAGCCGACGATGAACTTCTCAAACAGAGCCTTAATGTGTTGTACGGCTTCATCTGGCCCTCCAAGCTGAAGAGGTCGCATGATTGTGAAGGGTCTGCCGACCTGCCTCCTAGTAAAAAGAAGAAGATGAAGAAATCCAAAAAGTCGCATGCCCCCGATATCGACAACCCGCCATCATCACTGAATGATGTCGCCGTGACAGCCAAAGATCCTGCATCCCCTCTGAATACCCAGCAGCTCCTTGACGAGCTTGGACTGGACGATATTCCCGATATATAGGTCCATGGCGTCGATCTCCTCAAATAGTCGATCATCCCTCCAGCTCCCTAAGTCATCAATGCTCAGGCATAGGAGCAAGTTGACCTCACTGCCTCGCCAGGTCGTTATCTCATCGATGTATTGAGATCTTAGTCGATCGTTGATGTTTTTGCTAACTTGATTTTTGCTGACGTTGTTCTCCAGCCAGATGATGTCTTCGTAGTGCTTGGCATCACTCCTCTGCGAACGACCCCGCTGATCGCTCTCGATGCCGAGAAGCGAGTCCAAACTGGGCGCACTGTGAGGATCAACATCGGCTCTAAGAAGGCGACCGAAGTACCGGCCTCCTCAGCGGGGGAGGTTCCTTCTGCGAGTAAGGATGTTCCTGCGAGAAAGGATCTCACGTCGTCCAAGACCCCTCAGCCCGGGACGGGCAAAGCTGCTGCCTCCACTACAACTGCTCAACAACTATCGGCGGCGAGCATCCCTTTGCTGTCGCCACCTCCTGCTGCCTCGAAATCACAACAGGAGGCGAGTATCCCTGTGCCTCTGCCACCCCCTACTGCCCCTTCATCCTCGAGATAGCTCGCGAGTACTCCTCTGCCTCCGGCACCACCCCTGATAAGCTCGCAGACATAATTGCCTGGTATGGAGCTGCCACCACCTCCTCCGCTGGACAGCTCAGCCCGAAGACCGGATAGGCAGCGGCCTATCTACTTTCCGTCGAGGAACGGGGACCGCGATTGAGGAGGTTGCGGGCAGGGGAGGCCCGCCGAACGCGCGAGCGGTTGTTCTTCGGGTCAATGAGAATCTTCGGGTCACGACCACTCTCCCCGGCGATCTCGATATCCTTTCCAAGGTAACTCACCTCGCTGTTGCACACAAATTATTGAATATAACATATTTTTAGCAAGGTTTAGTCTCTAATTCTAATTTTGAATATAACATATTTTTATCAATTTAAAGAGGCAAGTGCAGCAAAAACATTTCAAAAAATTCTGAGAAAATTCAAGGATGATTGTAAGGACATATAAATGCTCTGAGTCAAGTTTCATAATTTATTAGCAAGTAATGAGCTCTAAACAAATTATTGAACTATTTTCCAAATTAGTGAGCTTGTGAAGTAGGTACTGTAAATATGTATTCAAAAATTCTAATAAAATTCATACATAAGATATAAGGTCTAAAACTCCCTCTACCTAATTTGCATGACCTTCCAATGAGCAGGGGGGAGCATAATATCCAGATAAATAAGTAGGGCTAACTCATGCATTTATAAAGGAAGTACTTGAATTAATGTCCCAAAATTTTCCAATAAATTACTCTTGTTCATTCTACCCCTATGACCACACTACCTAAATTTCACTATTGTTCAATGAGTTTTACTAAACTATTCTAGCACTATAAGATTTGTGCCCTCGACTAGGGTTAGGGTTATGAGATGCCTACCCTTTCCCAAATCCCCTAGAATTTTTACCAGAGGGCTTTAGCTTCCCTAGTACCCTCCCTACCAAATGTTCAAGTCCATACAAGGTCTTTTGACCTCATGCCCTTCACAAGAGACAAAAGCCCTTCCTTAGGGTTTGGTCTTAGGGCTTTGGGCAAATCAATTCCAAACTACCCCAACTTCCATGGGGAGGTGTTAAATGCCATGCCAAGTCAGTGGCCTCAATTTCAACCTCTGTTGAGGTGATTTGGCCTCTCAAAACATAAAGTGCACTTTTGACCAAAATACCCTTATTATGACAAGGCTAGGTTTGCATTATTTCAATTCAAACCATCTCCAAATGAGATGAAATTTTAACCAGAACTTTATAATGACCCCAAGAACCACTCACCACAATTTGGGTGAATTTGGAGGTAATTTTGTCCCGAAATTATTTTACCCTAAATAAATTAAATAATTTCCAAAACTATAGAAAGATTGTCCCCAAAAATTCTAATTTTTCGGCAGGCCTAGATATAGTCTAGGATGACTCCCTGTCCAAATTTCAAGTCATTTGGACCAGAGATGAAGGGTGGGCATTCATTTTAATTTCTTCCTAGCCTTAGGTATAGACCCCACCAAAATGATTGCCCTGGTCCAATCAGGCACCCAACTTGGCTAAAACTAATTTTAAATTAAAGTAGACCCATAGGGCTACAATTTATGTGTTGACCATTTTCTATGAATTAGCTTATAAGTAGTTTTAGGATTTAAAAACATTAAATAGATAAAGTGTGACAGATTCATTAAAATACAATAATTATAATCCTATAGTTTGAACAGTAGCTGCACACATCTTGACGCATATTTGGATGACATCCCGTCATCATCCCCGCGCTCCAATGGCTATGATTCAACCCACCTGGAGCAGTTTCCAAACGCCACCACCGGCCATCCGGCCACCTCCCTGGCCGGACACCGCCACCACTACCTCCGTTAAGGTGGTGGCTATCGCCAGGCTGCGGCACAGCCGCTAGAGAAGCCTATTCTGGCGAACCCGATAGGTTAGTTTTTGCAGAAAAGTGTGGAGAAAAGCTCTCCCGATCGGGCTCAATTGAGCCCGAACCTTGGCCCGAAGAGTTGCTACGATCTACCCATGGAAGAAGGAGAGAAGGTGGACCTATTGGGAGGGCTGGAGGCGAGCTGATCTCCGGGTTTCCATGGCAGTGGTGGCGGCGATCGAGTTTCTGCAACAGCACAGTCAAACACCTTGAATCCTCCAGGTAAAGGTTGTAACCTACTCCCCTCTGTCTGGTGATGCTTTTAAGACTCTCAATTGGGGTAGGGGAAGGGTGCAACTCTAATGGCCATGAATGACCATAGTGGTCTCACCTACATTTCTAGGTTCACTTGGCCTCCTTGGGCTTCCTAGGGTCTTGTCATGACCTAGCCATGACAACACCACTCCTAGGGGTCTATTGTTTGATGGATGTTACAAATCCAAATATATAAACAAAAAAATTTTGTCCTCGAAATTCTAGTTAGGCCTGCGTGATTTTAAATATGAAAGGAAAATTATAACATCCCGAGAGGTTGTGAGTAATACCTGACTGAAAAAATCCGGGTACCACTGTTGCATCAAGTCCTGAGGCTCCCATGTGTGCTCGTCTCGCCCATGATTTCTCCACAGGACCTTGACCAATGGAACCTTCTTGCGGCGTAAGACTCGTATTCCCTTGTCGTTGATCCGTACCGGTTCCAGGTGAACTGACCGATCGGATTCTACCGGCCCATTCGTGGCCGTAATCTGCTGCTCTGGCCGCAGTAGAGCCCTCCTAAGAGAAGATACATGGAACACATCGTGCAGGTTTGCCAGCTCCGGTGGCAGCTCTAGCCTGTAAGTCGTGTGGCCGATCAGCTCCCGGATCCTATAAGGCCCCATATATCTTGGGCTGAGCTTCTTCTTTCGACCGCGTACCCGTGAAAACCCATGTATCGGTCGGATCTTCAAGAACACCTAGTACCCCACCTATAACTCCACCTGACGATGCCGAGTGTCATAATACTTAGCCTGTCGACTCTGTGCCTCTAGCATCCTATCCCGTATCATCCTCACCTGAGCCTCGGTGTCGTCAACAAACTCCAAACCCAAAGCCTTCCGATCCTCGTCCTGCATCCATGACAGCGGAGTCCTACACCTCCGTCCATATAGGGCCCAATAAGGAGCCATCCATATGCTGGACTGGTAGCTGTTGTTATATGAGGACTTGATCAGTGGAAACAACCTCTCCCAGGGCTCACCACGATCCAATATGCAAAGCCGCAACAGATCTTCCAAGGTCCGATTAGTGCATTCCGTCTGCCCATCAGTTTGGGGATGAAAGGCTGTACTGAATGTTAACCGAGTGCCCAAGTAAGTCTGCAATGATCTCCACTCCCTGGACGTAAACCATCCATCCCGATTTGATACAATCGACCTGGTTACTCCATGATAACGGATGAACTGCTCTATGAATTTCCAAACCAGCACACCAACCGAGTCATCCTTTCTGATCGGAATAATTCTGGCTACCTTTGTCAGCCGGTCGACGATCACACATATCGAATCATTTCCCGTCCGCGATCGGGCAACCCCGTATATGAAGTCCATCGCGATATCATCGAACTTCCACTCTGGCACTAGGAGTGGCTGCAGTAATCCTGCGGGGTTTCTGCATTCTGCCTTCACCAGCTGGCATGTCTCGCAATGGGTCACAAAGTAGGTGATATCCTTCTTCATGCCTGGCCAATACATGGTCTTCTTCAGGTCCACAGTCATCTTCATAACTCCCGGGTGTACTGAATACCGACTGCAATGAGCCTTCGTCATGATATCTTATCGGACTTGGCCTCCCTCTGGTATGTAAATCCGTCCTCTGAAACACACTAACCATCCCTCAGCGAGTAATCTCCAGCAGTTCCTGCTTCTAAGGCCCGGAATGTTGGCTCTAGCTGGGCATCCTGCCTCTGCCAATCTCTGACTCGGTCTCGAATGTCATCTAGGGAAACCAACGATACTAGGTACTCCCGGTACAGCTCAGGGTGATCCTCGGATACAAAGGATATCTGCATCTTTTCCAACATCTGGACCAACTCCAAGTCCATCAACTGTGGTCCTGCTCCAGAGTTTGTGGTCTTCCGGCTCAGCGCATCTGCCACCACATTCGCCTTTTCAGGGAGGTAGTGCACCTCATACTGGTAATCTGCTAGGAACTCCACCCACCATCTCTGCCTGATATTCAGCTCCTTCTGCGTGTCCACATACCTCAAATTTTTGTGGTCGGAGTATTTGTCGCATTGAATACCGTATAGATAGTGCCGCCAGACTTTCAGAGCAAATATGACCGCTCCCATCTCTAAGTCATGAAGTGGGTAGTTCTGCTCATGCTTCTTCAGCTGTCGAGAAGAGTATGCTATCACATGGCCATTCTGCATCAGCACCGCACCCATGCCCTGGTAGGAAGCGTCGGTGTAGACCTGGAATCCTTCTTTCCCCGAAGGGAGAGAAAGTTAAGGAGTCCAGGTAAGTCGCTCCTTCAGCTCCTAAAAAGCCACCTCGCACTACGTGGCCCAGATAAAGGGCACATGCTTCCTCGTCAGGGATGTGAGTGGGACGTTAATACGAGAAAATCCCTCCACAAACTTCCGATAGTAACCGGCAAGTCCTAGAAAACTCCGCACATCTGTGGCCGACTTTAGCTGCGGCCAATCCCGAACTGCCTGAATCTTGGCCGGGTCCACTGCCAACCCAGCACCACTGATCATATGGCCTAGGAAAGCCACTTCCCTGAACCAGAACAGGCATTTGCTGAACTTTGCATAAAGTTCGTGCTCTCGCAGTCTCTCCAGGGTCAGCGTCAGATGTCGTGTGTGCTCCTCCTATGTCCTCGAGTAGATGAGGATGTCATCAATAAACACGATGACAAACACATCCAAATATGCCTCAAACACCCGATTCATGAGGCTCATGAATGCCGACAGTGCATTCGTGAGCCCTAAGGGCATCACGGTAAACTCGAACAACCCATATCTGCTACTAAAAGCAGTCTTCGGAATGTCCTCCTCCTGGATCCGCATCTGGTAGTAGCCCGACCTCAAATCCAATTTTGAAAAGAAATAAGCGCCCTCCAGCTGGTCAAACATCTCATCTATCCTTGGCAATGGATAGGTATTCCGGACTGTTAGTCGGTTCAGTGCCCGGTAATCGATGCACAATCTTAGTGTCCCGTCTTTCTTCTTGACGAACAAGACCGGGGCTCCCCATGGTGAAGAGCTTGGCTGGACAAATCCAGCCTCCACTAGTTCCTGGAGTTGGCTTCGAAACTCTGTCAGCTCTTTCGGGGCCATTCGGTAAGGGGCTCTAGATGTCGGCTTAGCCCCTGGTACCAGCTGTATCCGGAAATCCTGCTCCCGGTGCAGGGGTAGCCCTGGCAGCTTCTCTGGAAATACGTCAGCAAAATCTCTCACCACCGGAATATCCGAGATGGAATCCTTAGCCTCAGCCATCTCAAACAACACTTCATAGACTTCCTCCCCCTGCAAGTGGGCCTTGACGGCTTGCACGGATGACAGCAAGAGAGGGGGATTGGTCTTATACCTTCGATGACGATGTAGGAATCCCCATGCCTCACAGTGATCCTCTTTGACAGACAGTCAATCTAGGCATGGTTCCAATGCAACCATGTCATGCCTAGGATCAAATCAAAGACTGGCATCTTCAGGATCGTTGCTGGTGCTTCAAATATCTTTCCGCCGATCTCCACCTCCATGTTACAATGGGCGGTGGTGAATAACTCCGATCTGTCTGGTAGCCGTATCCTCATCATCAGGCCTGTGAATCGCTCCATGCCTTCTAGTCCCTCCACAAAAGCTTCCGATACGAACGAGTGTGAAGCACCCGTATCGAACAGTGTATAGGAGGGATTGCCGCTGATGAAGACAATGCCTAGGGTCATTTAAAGTCTTAGAAGTCTAATTATGGTTTTCTTTCCTAGTTTATTCGTTCTATATCCAAAACTCTAATTATCTAGGAAGGATAAAACTTAAAATTAAACTGTCATACCTGTGATCACTCGCTCCGGATTCCGTTACTGAGTCAGATCCAGTGCATACACTTGCTCCCTCTCCTACATGTGGTCTCTGCCCTGGTATCCACGACATCGTCCACCTCCTCGGCCTCCAAAATACTGAGCTGGCGGGGCAGCCGGTGGTGCTGGTGGTGGTGCCCCCCTCATGGGGCAGTTCCTCCGGATATGCCCCACCTGGTGATAGTTGAATCACTCTGGCGGGGGATACGCCATACCCCCGGGTCTCTACACCTCCCGCATCTGGGGTGGCTGAGGGGACACCACTACTGGTTCCCTCTGCTCCTATCTCACCTCCTGATGAGGCTGGTCTTCTTCTCTTCTCCCATCTGTGATGCCTCTATAACATAAAATCCAAAGTCTCATAATTTTTCAGCAAGGTTTAGCCACTAATTCTAATTTTGAATATAACATATTTTTATCAATTTAAAGAGGCAAGTGCAGCAAAAACATTTCAAAAAATTATGAGAAAATTCAAGGATGATTGTAAGGACATATAAATGCTCTGAGTCAAGTTTCATAATTTATTAGCAAGTAATGAGCTCTAAACAAATTATTGAACTATTTTCCAAATTAGTGAGCTTGTGAAGTAGGTACTGTAAATATGTATTCAAAAATTCTAATAAAATTCATACATAAGATATAAGGTCTAAAACTCCCTCTACCTAATTTGCATGACCTTCCAATGAGCAGGGGGGAGCATAATATCCAGATAAATAAGTAGGGCTAACTCATGCATTTATAAAGGAAGTACTTGAATTAATGTCCCAAAAGTTTCCAATAAATTACTCTTGTTCATTCTACCCCTATGACCACACTACCTAAATTTCATTATTGTTCAATGAGTTTTACTAAACTATTCTAGCACTATAAGATTTGTGCCCTAGACTAGGGTTAGGGTTATGAGATGCCTACCGTTTGCCAAATCCCCTAAGATTTTTACCAGAGGACTTTAGCTTCCCTAGTACCCTCCCTACCAAATGTTCAAGTCCATACAAGGTCTTTTGACCTCATGCCCTTCACAAGAGACAAAAGCCCTTCCTTAGGGTTTGGTCTTAGGGCTTTGGGCAAATCAATTCCAAACTACCCCAACTTCCATGGGGAGGTGTTAAATGCCATGCCAAGTCAGTGGCCTCAATTTCAACCTCTGTTGAGGTGATTTGGCCTCTCAAAACATAAAGTGCACTTTTGACCAAAATACCCTTATTATGACAAGGCTAGGTTTGCATGATTTCAATTCAAACCATCTCCAAATGAGATGAAATTTTAACCAGAACTTTATAATGACCCCAAGAACCACTCACCACAATTTGGGTGAATTTGGAGGTAATTTTGTCCCTAAATTATTTTACCCTAAATAAATTAAATAATTTCCAAAACTATAGAAAGATTGTCCCCAAAAATTCTAATTTTTCGGCAGGCCTAGATATAGTCTAGGATGACTCCCTGTCCAAATTTCAAGTCATTTGGACCAGAGATGAAGGGTGGGCATTCATTTTAATTTCTTCCTAGCCTTAGGTATAGACCCCACCAAAATGAGTGCCCTGTTCCAATCAGGCACCCAACTTGGCTAAAACCAATTTTAAATTAAAGTAGACTCATAGGGCTACAATTTATGTGTTGACCATTTTCTATGAATTAGCTTATAAGTAGTTTTAGGATTTAAAAACATTAAATAGATAAAGTGTGACAGATTCATTAAAATACAATAATTATAATCCTATAGTTTGAACAGTAGCTGCACACATCTTGACGCATATTTGGATGACATCCCGTCATCATCCCCGCGCTCCAATGGCTATGATTCAACCCACCTGGAGCAGTTTCCAAATGCCACCACCGGCCATCCGGCCACCTCCCTGGCCGGACACCGCCACCACTACCTCCGTTAAGGTGGTGGCTATCACCAGGCTGCGGCACAGCCGCTAGAGAAGCCTATTCTGGCGAACCCGATAGGTTAGTTTTTGCAGAAAAGTGTGGAGAAAAGCTCTCCCGATCGGGCTCAATTGAGCCCGAACCTTGGCCCGAAGAGTTGCTACGATCTACCCATGGAAGAAGGAGAGAAGGTGGACCTATTGGGAGGGCTGGAGGCGAGCTGATCTCCGGGTTGCCATGGCAGTGGTGGCGGCGATCGAGTTTCTGCAATAGCACAGTCAAACACCTTGAATCCTCCAGGTAAAGGTTGTAACCTACTCCCCTCTGTCTGGTGATGCTTTTAAGACTCTCAATTGGGGTAGGGGAAGGGTGCAACTCTAATGGCCATGAATGACCATAGTGGTCTCACCTACATTTCTAGGTTCACTTGGCCTCCTTGGGCTTCCTAGGGTCTTGTCATGACCTAGCCATGACAACACCACTCCTAGGGGTCTATTGTTTGATGGATGTTACAAATCCAAATATATAAACAAAAAAATTTTGTCCTCGAAATTCTAGTTAGGCCTGCGTGATTTCAAATATGAAAGGAAAATTATAACATCCCGAGAGGTTGTGAGTAATACCTGACTGAAAAAATCCGGGTACCACTGTTGCATCAAGTCCTGAGGCTCCCATGTGTGCTCGTCTCGCCCATGATTTCTCCACAGGACCTTGACCAATGGAACCTTCTTGCGGCGTAAGACTCGTATTCCCTTGTCGTCGATCCGTACCGGTTCCAGGTGAACTGACCGATCGGATTCTACCGGCCCATTCGTGGCCGTAATCTGCTGCTCTGGCCGCAGTAGAGCCCTCCTAAGAGAAGATACATGGAACACATCGTGCAGGTTTGCCAGCTCCGGTGGCAGCTCTAGCCTGTAAGTCGTGTGGCCGATCAGCTCCCGGATCCTATAAGGCCCCATATATCTTGGGCTGAGCTTCTTATTTCGACCGCGTACCCGTGAAAACCCATGTATCGGTCGGATCTTCAAGAACACCTGGTACCCCACCTATAACTCCACCTGACGATGCCGAGTGTCATAATACTTAGCCTGTCGACTCTGTGCCTCTAGCATCCTGTCCCGTATCATCCTCACCTGAGCCTCGGTGTCCTCAACAAACTCCAAACCCAAAGCCTTCCGATCCTCGTCCTGCATCCATGACAGCGGAGTCCTACACCTCCGTCCGTATAGGGCCTCATAAGGAGCCATCCATATGCTGGACTGGTAGCTGTTGTTATATGAGGACTTGATCAGTGGAAACAACCTCTCCCAGGGCTCACCACGATCCAATATGCAAAGCCGCAGCAGATCTTCCAAGGTCCGATTAGTGCATTCCGTCTGCCCATCAGTTTGGGGATGAAAGGCTGTACTGAATGTTAACCGAGTGCCCAAGTAAGTCTGCAATGATCTCCACTCCCTGGACGTAAACCATCCATCCCGATTCGATACAATCGACCTGGGTACTCCATGATAACGGATGAACTGCTCTATGAATTTCCAAACCAGCACACCAACCGAGTCATCCTTTCTGATCGGAATAAATCTGGCTACCTTTGTCAGCCGGTCGACGATCACACATATCGAATCATTTCCCGTCCGCGATCGGGCAACCCCGTATATGAAGTCCATCGCGATATCATCGAACTTCCACTCTGGCACTAGGAGTGGCTGCAGTAATCCTGCGGGGTTTCTGCATTCTGCCTTCACCAGCTGGCATGCCTCGCAATGGGTCACGAAGTAGGTGATATCCTTCTTCATGCCTGGCCAATACATGGTCTTCTTCAGGTCCACAGTCATCTTCGTAACTCCCGGGTGTACTGAATACCGACTGCAATGAGCCTTCGTCATGATATCTTATCGGACTTGGCCTCCCTCTGGTATGTAAATCCGTCCTCTGAAACACACTAACCATCCCTCAGCGAGTAATCTCCAGCAGTTCCTGCTTCTAAGGCCCGGAATGTTGGCTCTAGCTGGGCATCCTGCCTCTGCCAATCTCTAACTCGATCTCGAATGTCATCTAGGGAAACCAACGATACTAGGTACTCCCGGTACAGCTCAGGGTGATCCTCGGATACAAAGGATATCTGCATCTTTTCCAACATCTGGACCAACTCCAAGTCCATCAACTGCGGTCCTGCTCCAGAGTTTGTGGTCTTCCGGCTCAGCGCATCTGCCACCACATTCGCCTTTCCAGGGAGGTAGTGCACCTCATACTGGTAATCTGCTAGGAACTCCACCTACCATCTCTGCCTGATATTCAGCTCCTTCTGCGTGTCCACATACCTCAAATTTTTGTGGTCGGAGTATTTGTCGCATTGAATACCGTATAGATAGTGCCGCCAGACTTTCAGAGCAAATATGACCGCTCCCATCTCTAAGTCATGAAGTGGGTAGTTCTGCTCATGCTTCTTCAGCTGTCAAGAAGAGTATGCTATCACATGGTCATTCTGCATCAGCACCGCACCCATGCCCTGGTAGGAAGCGTCGGTGTAGACCTGGAATCCTTCTTTCCCCGAAGGGAGAGAAAGTTAAGGAGTCCAGGTGAGTCGCTCCTTCAGCTCCTAAAAAGCCACCTCGCACTGCGTGGTCCAGATAAAGGGCACATCCTTCCTCGTCAGGGATGTGAGTGGGACGTTAATACGAGAAAATCCCTCCACAAACTTCCGATAGTAACCGGCAAGTCCTAGAAAACTCCGCACATCTGTGGCCGACTTTAGCTGCGGCCAATCCCGAACTGCCTGAATCTTGGCCGGGTCCACTGCCAACCCAGCACCACTGATCATATGGCCTAGGAAAGCCACTTCCCTGAACCAGAACAGGCATTTGCTGAACTTTGCATAAAGCTCGTGCTCCCGCAGTCTCTCCAGGGTCAGCGTCAGATGTCGTGTGTGCTCCTCCTATGTCCTCGAGTAGATGAGGATGTCATCAATAAACACGATGACGAACACATCCAAATATGCCTCAAACACCCGATTCATGAGGCTCATGAATGCCGACAGTGCATTTGTGAGCCCTAAGGGCATCACGGTAAACTCGAACAACCCATATCTGCTACTAAAAGCAGTCTTCGGAATGTCCTCCTCCTGGATCCGCATCTGGTAGTTGCCCGACCTCAAATCCAATTTTGAAAAGAAATAAGCGCCCTCCAGCTGGTCAAACATCTCATCTATCCTTGGCAATGGATAGGTATTCCGGACTGTTAGTCGGTTCAGTGCCCGGTAATCGATGCACAATCTTAGTGTCCCGTCTTTCTTCTTGACGAACAAGACCGGGGCTCCCCATGGTGAAGAGCTTGGCCGGACAAATCCAGCCTCCACTAGTTCCTGGAGTTGGCTTCGAAACTCTGTCAGCTCTTTCGGGGCCATTCGGTAAGGGGCTCTAGATGTCGGCTTAGCCCCTGGTACCAGCTGTATCCGGAAATCCTGCTCCCGGTGCAGGGGTAGCCCTGGCAGCTTCTCTGGAAATACGTCAGCAAAATCTCGCACCACCGGAATATCCGAGATGGAATCCTTGGCCTCAGCCATCTCAAACAACACTTCATAGACTTCCTCCCCCTGCAAGTGGGCCTTGACGGCTTGCACGGATGACAGCAAGAGAGGGGGGATTGGTCTTATACCTTCGATGACGATGTAGGAATCCCCATGCCTCACAGTGATCCTCTTTGACAGACAGTCAATCTAGGCATGGTTCCAATGCAACCATGTCATGCCTAGGATCAAATCAAAGACTGGCATCTTCAGGATCGTTGCTGGTGCTTCAAATGTCTTTCCGCCGATCTCCACCTCCATGTTGCAATGGGCGGTGGTGAATAACTCCGATCTATCTGGTAGCCGTATCCTCATCATCAGGCCTGTGAATCGCTCCATGCCTTCTAGTCCCTCCATAAAATCTTCCGATACGAACGAGTGTGAAGCACCCGTATCGAACAGTGTATAGGAGGGATTGCCGCTGATGAAGACAATGCCTAGGGTCATTTAAAGTCTTAGAAGTCTAATTATGGTTTTCTTTCCTAGTTTATTCGTTCTATATCCAAAACTCTAATTATCTAGGAAGGATAAAACTTAAAATTAAACTGTCATACATGTGATCACTCGCTCCGGATTCCGTTACTGAGTCAGATCCAGTGCATACAATTGCTCCCTCTCCTACCTGTGGTCTCTGCCCTGGTATCCACGACATCGTCCACCTCCTCGGCCTCCAAAATACTGAGCTGGCGGGGCAGCCGGTGGTGCTGGTGGTGGTGCCCCCCTCATGGGGCAGTTCCTCCGGATATGCCCCACCTGGTGATAGTTGAATCACTCTGGCGGGGGATACGTCATACCCCCGGGTCTCTACACCTCCCGCATCTGGGGTGGCTGAGGGGACACCACTACTGGTTCCCTCTGCTCCTATCTCACCTCCTGATGAGGTTGGTCTTCTTCTCTTCTCCCATCTGTGATGCGTCCCCGTCGTTGATCATTCCTGGCTCCCCGACCTTGATCCTCAGTTGGCCGCCTCTGGCCTCAGGTAGTATGTCAATCTGCCTCGATCCTTTTCGCAATCTCCAATATCCGAGGAATAGGCCCATCATATACGAACATCAGAGCCTCTCTCAGATCCACTCGTATGCCCTTATAGAACCTCTTAGTGTAACCTGCCTCATCACTCGGATAAGAATCCGCAAACCGGGCTAGGTGGTTGAACTCCCGATGATACTCCACCACTGTCTTGCTACCCTATCTCAACTGTAGAAATCTATCGTCCAGCTCGTATCTGGCCGACTGCGGAACAAAATGCTCCAATAGTGTGGCCCTGAATTCCCCCCAAGCTATCTCAGCAACCTCTCTGTCAGTAAACGTCGTGTCCAGCAAAGTATTCCACCATCTCTTGGCATAGGACTCCAAGCAAGAGACGACCAAGGGCACTCTCTCCTCCCACGGGCACCGAATCCCCGTCAGCATCTCATAGATAATGTCCAGCCACTCCTTCGTCCGAACAACCGACTCAGTCCCCAAGTAGGATGGAGGAGAAAGTCCTCGAAAAATACTCATCTAGTTGGCCCCCGGGTTGGCTGTGGAGCCAGAACCTGTTGAGCCTTAAAAGCCTCTAAGATGGCTGTCAGAGTCTGCCCCATCTGTGACTGTAGGAATAGAGTGGGGACTGGGGGAGGTGGTGCAACATTCGGAGTCTGCTGGACTCCGCCTTATGGCCTAGGCTGTGTTGGGGGTTGCGTAATAAACTCCATTAGTAAGTAATCGACTCAAACCTAATTAAAAGTGGACAATTTACATGTGATCCACAATATAGGCACACCACTGCTTTCGCTGCTTAGTTTATCTCCAAACTAAACTCATGCGGGGGTGACCCAGTGGTTGTGGACTGCAATGTTTCGATCGAGGTCTGCTTTGATACCACTTGTAAGACCCCCTTTTTTTAAACACCGGGGTCTTAGGCCCAGAATCGCCGCTTTGCGGTACACCTTCACGCCCGGGGAAGGTCATCACTAGAAAACGCCGATCCTGCCGGCCAAATCGATCACAACTGTATCAAAATAATAAAAGGAAAGTCCACAAAAAATAACGTATAAAATAATAATCTCCACGAAGGGGGTGTCCACAGATATAACAAAATACTAAAATCTTGGGCTCATGCCTAGTACATCAAATCCTCACTACATATCTCTTATCGCGGAAGCAAAACTAAAACAACTAGTAGCGAACAGGACTCACAGTCCCTGCCATCTGAACTTCGGTACTAGATTGCCCCATCTCCAAGCGTGCTGACCTCCGCGACTGTTCCTCCATGTTGGGCTCCACGGTCCCCTAAAATGATGAGGTTCGAAAACTGTTAGTCTAAAAGACTAAGCCCTATCATCCCCCGCCCCATTCCCCCATGGCCCCTAGGCACCGAGCGGGGAGGAAAGGAGTGGACATGAAGTTGGAGAATAACAAATAAGCAGATGGCAGTGAAACTAAACTAGCAGCTCTATAGTATACAAGATAGAATGAAGGTAAAATGACTGAACAGGAAAAGTAACCTTAACTTATGTGAAATCACATAAGCCAAGGGATCTTTTGCAGGCCTCCTATCGTATAAAAAGTCTCATACCAATTTATACGATAGAGTGTCGGTTTTCTAGCAATCCTACATTTATATTTACTGAAATAAAACCTTAACTTATAAGCACGCTCGTGCGAACTTATAAACCAAGGGGTCGTTTTTCAGGGCCTATTGTATAAGCGTCCCATACCAGCAATGATGAACTTAATTTTATTTGTCCAAACCAGCAAACCTCTATCCCCAACTCATGTGCCCATATTCACATTCCAACAATATTTCTGCAGTTTTACTAAATGCATACCAAGTTAAGCTATATGATGTGTAAAATGGGAGGTACTGAAAATAATCATCCAGTATCCCTATAATAATTATTAGAGGGCTTTCATGACATTTTTAGCCTAAGCCCATAAATTCATAATTTTTCTAATTTATCTGATAATTTATTTAATTATTCAAGTAATTCAAAAACCCCAAGTTTGAACATGAAGTACCAATTTCCGACAAACAAATGCTCCACAAAATTTATGATACATTCAATATGACAATTTAACAAAAAATCGAAAGTCTCCGAATTTTTCAGCAAGCTTTAGCCTCTAATTCTAATTTTGATTATAACCTATTTTTATCAATTTAAAGAGGCAAGTGCAACAAAAACATTTCCAAAACATCTGAGAAAATTCAAGGATGATTGTAAGGACAAATAAATGTTTTGAGTCAAGTTTCATAATTTATTAGCAGGTAATGAGCTCTAAACAAATTATTGAACTATTTTCCAAATTAATGAGCTTGTGAAGTAGGTACTGCAAATATGTATTCAAAAATTCTAATAAAATTCATACATAAGTTATAAGGTCTAAAACTTCCTCTGCATAATTTGCATGACCTTCTAATGAGCAGGGGGGAGCATAATATCTAGATAAATAAGTAGAGCTAACTAATGCATTTATAAAGGAAGTACTAGAATTAATGTCCAAAAATTCTCCAATAAATTACCAGAGGTTCATTCTACCCCTATGACCACACTACCCAAATTTCATTATTGTTCAACAAGTTTTACTAAACTATTCTAACACTATAAGATTTGTGCCCTAGACTAAGGTTGGGGTTATGAGAGGCCTACCCTTTCCCAAATCCCCTAAGATTTTTACCAGAGGGCTTTAGCTTCCCTAGTACCCTCCCTACTAAATGTTCAAGTCCATAAAAGGTCTTTTGACCTCATGCCCTTCACAAGATACAAAAGCCCTTCCTTAGGGTTTAGTCTTAGGTC
The DNA here is from genome assembly GCA_039583875.1 of Platanthera guangdongensis. Classification (NCBI taxonomy): domain Eukaryota; kingdom Viridiplantae; phylum Streptophyta; class Magnoliopsida; order Asparagales; family Orchidaceae; genus Platanthera; species Platanthera guangdongensis. The sequence goes on from CM077149.1 coordinate 13,850,120, forward strand.
TTCGGGCAAATCAATTCCAAACTACCCCAACTTCCATTGGGAGGTGTTAGAAGCCATGCTAAGTCAGTGGCACCAATTTCAACATCTGTTGAGGTGATTTGGCCTCTCAAAACATAAAGTGCACTTTTGACAAAAATACCCTAATTATGGCACGGCTAGGGTTTGTATGATTTCAATTCAAACCATCTCCAAATGAGATGAAATTTTAACCAGAACTAAATAATGAACCCAAGCACCACTCACCAAAATTTGGGCGAGTTTGGAGGTCGTTTGCTCCTTAAATTATTTTACCCTAAAGAAATTAAATAATTTCCAAAACTATAGAAAACTTGTCTCCAAAAATTCTCATTTTTGGGCAGGACTAGATATAGTCTAGGGTGACTCCCTGTCCAAATTTCAAGTCATTTGGACTAGCGATGAAGGGTGGGCATTCATTTTAATTTCTTCCTATCCCTAGGTATAGACCCCACAAAAATGAGTGCCCTGGTCCAACCATGCACCAAAATTGGCTAAAATTAGACTCATAGGGCTACAATTTATGTGTTGACCATGTTCTATGAATTAGCATCTAAGTATTTTTAGCAATTAAAAACATTAAATAGATAAAGTGTGACAGATTCATTAAAATAAAACTATTATAATCCTATAGTTTGAACAGTAGCCGCACACATCTTGACGAATATTTGGACGGCATCCTGTCATCTTCCCCGCGCGCCAACGGCTACGATTCAACCCTCCTGGAGTAGTTTATAAACGCCACCACCGGCCATCCGGCCACCTCCCTGGCCGGCCACCACCACCACCACCTCCATTGAGGTGGTGGCTATCGCCAGGCAGGGGCACAGCCGCTGGAGAAGACTATTCCGGCGAACCTGATAGGTTATGTTGAAGCCAGAAATGACCTCAATGGGAGTTCAGAAAAGGGGTGCAGCCAAAACCTACTTCTCTCAAGCCTCAACCCTCGACCGGATTCAAAGGACCTAAGACTGACCCAAAGCCTCAGCAGGGAGGTCCCACCTCACACCCGGAAGATCTCTGAGAGCTTCCCCTCCAAAGCCAAAAGCTGGGCTAAGAGCTCCTCAGAAAGCACTGGAAGTTGGAAGATAAATGATAGCCTGCCTTCCGAAGAGCCCTTATGGGTCTATTTATAGTCTTTGCTGTCCTGAGATTACTGAAATGCCCCTAGTTGATCTGCCAATAGCCGAATCCCGCTGTTTTCTAGAGGGTATAAGGGTAATTTCACCCGAGGGTAATTTGGTCATTTCACCGAAGGCCCTGGCCCCCACTCAGCGAGAGCTCTGAGCCGAGATCCTTCTGTCTGATCCCGGCGCAAGCGGTCTCGCCTACCTATAGGCAAGAGCTTCTTTAAGACGATCTGGGTGCTGGCGCAAGCGTTCTCGCGTTGATCTTCGTTCGATGATTTGGCTGCGCTCGTCGATCTGGGCTCGACGAATACGAGGCGTCTTGCGGACAAGAGCTCATATGAGGCGTGTGCTTATCGCTTAACGCAAGCGCTCCCGCCTACTTGGGCGAGAACTTCTCTGGCTAGCCTGTCTAACCGTTCGTGCCTCCTGGTCTGGCTCAACGAATATGGGGTTGTACACAATCCCCGCTCTTTTTGAGCTAGCTCTGCACTCGAAAAGACACGTCCAACCCATAAATATTCGCTGAGCACGTGTCAACGTCAGGGAATCTTTTGGTGGGCCGTACCATGCCTATAAATATATGTGCTGATAGACGGTCATAATTCTCCCCTTGAACAATCCTTCCTCGCCTGAGTTCTCGCCTCCTTACGCAATGCCTTCCAAGCCCGCCGATAAACCGCTCCCGCAGGATCTTCAGGACAGCATCAATGCGGCGCAGGCGCGAGCCAAGGCTAACAGCGCCCTGGTTTCCCCATGGTTGGCGAGACAGTCGTCAGTCGCTGATCCTTCTCAGCCTAAGAAGAAAAATAAGAAGGCGAAGGCGGTTCAGCGAGACCTGCCCCGCGAGAACAGGAGCCCGCCTACCCCAACCCCAAGTCGTGCGGATGATCCCTTTCCGCAGAAGGTATGTCTGATTTGCTAACCATTGAAAACACCAGTATTCTTTATCTGACGCGATACTTTTCGCAGGAGACGGTTCCCAATGTTGTCGAGTCTCCGCGGGAACCCCTGGACCCATCATCTCGCACCCTTGAGGGCCAACCGCAGGTCACGGAGGCGGCTCCTCCACCTGACTTGAGAACTGCAGGTAACTTTACCACTCTTGCTTTTAACTCAAATCTTAGGTCGCTGAACTGTCTTCCCGCAGCGCCCGCTTCCGCCCAGCCGGGTCTCGCTGCCCGGGAGAACGAAGCAAGGGCTGCAAATCAGCCTGCCCTCAGGGGTGATTCCTCCCTACCGGCGGGAGGAAAGACTACCGAATCTTCCGCGCCTCCATTGGATGCCAGCCATCCTGCGGGAGAGGAGACGTCCCCCCCCCCCCCCGCTTCCAGCCAAGTCGAGATTACCACCCGCAAAATCTACCCCCCTAGAAAAGGAAAACTGATCCATCTACTCTTTGGAACTGAGGGGGGGGGGGGCTGGGCCTTCTCGCCTGCAATCGAACGAGGGTCCTCGCCATGCTGCAGGTATGCGGTACGCTTATCATGATTATCCTTTAGCTCTCGTCTTAAATGGAATTCTTGTCAGGGGATCTGGGCTCGCGGTCTGGAGCTGACGTAGAGGAAGAAGAAGAAGAAGAAGAAGAAAGAGAGGGGGAAGACGGTGAGAGCTCCCCCTTCCCTTCATCTGACGAGATGGAGGAGATCTTGAACAGCGCCGGGAGTGCTAGGAGACGGGGGAAGAAGGTCGTCGCCGTCCTATCGAAGCTTATCCGGCGGGAGAGAGCCCATGATTTCGCAGCGAAAGAGTTTCGCCAATCAGTGGAGAAGAGGTTGGAGGCCCTGGAGCGAGTCTACCTCATCGGCGAGATGGATCGGCCAGGTGGGCCTTCCGCCGGGTCTTCCCCTGAAAGGTGCATCGAGCGGATCCGGGACCTGTCTCGCCGGATCAATCTAGGGTGCACCGTCATGTCGTCCTACTGCAACCCGCAAGCGCCACCGAGGACCAGGCTATGGGAGCAAGGACGATGGCGGTGGGAGCCTTATTGAGTGGCAAGACCTCACCCTTCCTTACCCCCGGCCTTCCCCTTCTCCGATGTACCCCGTTAATTCTGACATTGTTGTTGCTCTTTATTCGGCTTTCGCTTGGCGAGAATAATTATTATTGCTGCTATTATTATAGCTTCCCGCTTAGTTTTCGCTTGGCGAGAGCAACCTGGACTCCATTTGTTTTTATTTTGTATTTAGCTCTCGCGCTAATTAACTGTCAGTCAGTCACTGTCAGACTCGGGCGGGAAAATGAAGCGTCGCCAACTTAGGATGTGTCGGATGTACCCCCGCCGACTTTTTTGGAGAAAAGTCATGATGATCACGATTTCCTATAAATAGGGCAGTTCACCTACCACATTCATTTCTCCGACCCCAATCTTCTCTTCTTCCTTGTCGCTTTCGCGGCTTACCGAGAGTTCTCGCTTGCTTCCGCCTCTTCTTCCCATTTTCGCACAATTCTCGCTCTCGCCTCCCTCCTAAAGGTCTCTCCTACAACTTCTTCAACATGATGCCAGGCGGAAGAGAGGGTCGTTCAAATTGTGCGGATGCTTTCCAGAAGCACCTGTTCCCTTCCTGCACTTTTACCGTGGACGAGTTCAACCTGACCCAGACTCGCTACGTTCCCGCCGGCTTCACCGCACGGAACCCCGGCAACCATGATAAGGTAAACACCGCGGGGGAGGGGGAGCTCGCCATCACCCTTGAGCACTTTGAGGTGGGCTTCCGCCTCCCGCTGTGGCATGAGATGCGCCAGTCCCTCTGGTATTATGGAGTGGTTCCCGCGCAACTGAATCCAAATTCGGTTGCGATCCTGGTAGCTTTCATTTGCTACATGCGATCCGAGAGGATCGAGTTCAGCCTTTCGATCTTCCGGAAGCTGTTCACCTTCCGCGCCAAAGGAGGGGTGGTTTTCTTCTCAGGACAACTACTCAAGACGATCGGTCTCGCCAACAAGCACCACCACTGGGGCGAGAGGTTCATCTTTGTTTCCGGCAACTTCGGGAACGTGCCTCTCGCGCCCATCCAATATGAGTATGCCGACTACAAGCCCCCCTCCTTGGGCTCGTGCGAGAGCGCCCTCCTTGAGTTCTTCAGAACCAAGGACTTCGACGTCCTCTTCCTCCGGCGAGACGTTGATTCACTCCTCCCCGTGCCCCCGGGCGAAGGTAAGGTCTCGCCTTTGTCTCGTTATTCCTCCTTTTTTTACGTTTGAATTGAGTGTGCTCACTTTCGCAGGAGAGCGCGAGATCCCCCTGCGCCAACCCTTCGCGAGGCTCGGGCTGCCGGGAGCCAAACTATGAAAGATCCGCTGGCTCTCGCAAAGGCTGCGGCGCAAGCATGCCAGGATGAGCCTGCACCGTCTCCTTCAATCGGCGCCGGGAAGCGAAAGCCCGGCCCCCTCTGCCCCCGCCAATTAAGAGGCCCAAGATAACTGACGCCGAGAAGGGCAAAGCCATTGTGGTGTCGCCTTCTCAACCTCTCGCCGCGGGCCGCTCTTTTGAAGAGATCCTGCAGGTCGTGAGCAAGATCTCGGCTACCAGGGGTGGCGCTGAGGCCCCTGCCGAGAACCCTCCGGCCCCCGGTGTAGTGGAAGGCGAGGGAGCCGCTGCTGAGACCTCCGGCCAGCCTTCGTCTGGAGAGGTACCGCGGGGCCACCGCAATTTTGGTCTCGGCATGAAGTGTCTGGACGCAGAGAACAAGCCTCTGCTACAGTGGGAACCCGACGTCAATAGGGTCTCGATCTCGTCCCTTCTGCCCAGCTGGGCGGAGCGAGACGAGGTCACCAGCGAGGCCTTCGCCTTAGGCTACTGCCTCTACAGCCGGGAGGACGCCAGCATCTATGATAGGATGACCACTCGGCTGCTGGCTTATGATTCCACACGTGCCCTGATGCGCGGGATGGAGCTTGCGCACATGTGTGCTCACCGAAACATCACCATCGACCGCAACTTCCAGGAAATGTTCAAGGCCAGGGAGGGCGCGGTGGCTGAGGCGGCTTCTTTGAAGAAGGAGCTAGAAGACGCCAAGCAACTATTGTCATCTCGCCGGGCGGAAGAGGTAGGCGAGACCTTTCTCGGCACTTACTCTCGCCACTATAGATCTTGACTCTACTTTTTCTTCCACGATAACTTCTTACCACACAGGATTCCGCTCAAGCCGCGGCGCTTCGCGAGGAGCTGTCCCAGGCGAGATACGAGAACGTCCTCCTAAGAGACCAGATCTTGCACCTGGAGGCGAATGCGTCCCCACCCCTGGATGAAAGACTGAAGAGCCGCTATTACTCCGTCTATGACGTCGACAAGCTCCTCCAAGCCAATGCGCAAGCTAATGTCAAGCTGACCTTGGATATGCTGCGAGATGTCGGATGCTTAGATGGGAGGGGCAAGATTATCACAGCTCAACAACTTATTCCTTGGCTCTTTGAGCCCGTCCCAAAGCCCTCGTGCGCGCCTGATACCCCACCCTCGGATGTCCCGAAATCCCCTGCTGCGGGTGGCGAGACATCCGGGGAGAGCTCAGGCGAGAGCTCCAGCGGGAGTTCCGACGAGAGCTCCGAGGGGTACAGCTTGTCCCCCTGATGTGCCCCCCTCTCTCTCTTTTTCACTTTTTGCCTTAGTGTAATGAGCGAGACGCTCTAAACTTGTAATCATATATAAAATACCTTGTAAATGTTCCATTGTAAATGTTAGTCATGTTCTTATTTATGAATGCGCTTGAGGTAATTGCTGTGGCCGAGTGTTACTTAAGCACGCTTCCGCCGAGACCCTCGGCCTCCCTAGGGCAGTTTCCCTTAGTGATGGATAGGCGAGAACTTGCCGAAAACTGTCAGTCAGGAACGTGGCTCTCGAACCCTTAAGACGGGGTCGTCTCCCTTTAGCTTGAGCGAACCGTTCAAGCCTGTCGCATAACGCTTCCGCCTGTCTGTTCAAGAATATTGTTAGGAGCCTTCTCGACGAAAGCCTCCTTCAGCGAGACCTCTTTGGTGGGGATCTCCCCGCCGATATCTATTCTAATCGAGACCTCTCCTACCTTTAACTCTTTCCTTTTCGCGTTCCGGGTGCATTTCTTGCCTTGCTCAAACCAAACATATCCCCCATAGGCGAGCCTTCGGACCTGCCAGATAGATGAGAGCCTGCGCAGCGGGTCTACCTGGGGCCGAGCCGAGCTCGGGGTGTCGACGACGTTTCCACAAACCAATCCAATCCTAACCTATCCCCCACAAGCGAGCCTTCGGACCTGCCAACTAGATGAGAGCCTGCGCAGCGGGTCTACCTGGGGCCGAGCCGAGCTCGGGGTGCCGATGACGTTCTCAAACCAACCAAACATTTCCCCCACAAGCGAGCCTTCGGACCTACTAGCTAGATGAGAGCCTGCGCAGCGGGTCTACCTGGGGCCGAGCCGAGCTCGGGGTGCCGATGACATTCTCAAACCAACCAAACCTATCCCCCACAGGCGAGCCTTCGGAACTGTCAGCTAGATGAGAGCCTGCGCAGCGGGTCTACATGGGCCGAGCCGAGCTCGGGGTGTCGATGACGTTCTCAAACCAACCAAACCTATCCCCCACAGGAGAGCCTTCGAACCTGCCAGCTAGATGAGAGCTTGCGCAGCGGGTCTACCTGGGGCCGAGCCGAGCTCGGGGTGCCGATGACGTTCTCAAACCAACCAAACCTATCCCCCACAGGCGAGCCTTCGGACCTGCCAGCTAGATGAGAGCCTGTGCAGCGGGTCTACCTGGGGCCGAGCCGAGCTCGGGGTGCCGATGACGTTCTCAAACCAACCAAACCTATCCCCTACAGGCGAGCCTTCGGACCTACCAGCTAGATGAGATCCTGCGCAGCGGGTCTATCTGGGGCCGGGCCGAGCTCGGGGTGCCGATGACGTTCTCAAACCAACCAAACCTATCCCCCACAGGCGAGCCTTCGGACCTGCCAGCTAGATGAAAGCCTGTGCAGCGGGTCTACCTGGGGCCGAGCCGAGCTCGGGGTGCCGATGACGTTCTCAAACCAACCAAACCTATCCCCCACAGGCGAGCCTTCAGACCTGCCAGCTAGATGAGAGCCTGCGCAGCAGGTCTACTTGGGGCCGAGCCGATCTCGGGGTGTCGATGACGTTATCAAACCAACCAAACATATACCCCACAGGCGAGCCTTCGGACCTGCGAGCTAGATGAGAGCCTGCGCAGCGGGTCTACCTGGGCCGAGCCGAGCTCGGGGTGTTACAAGACTCATAAATACATTCTATCATAATAATTTAGTACTAGACGAGAGAAACAATCAATTGATATATTATAACAAACTTGATCTTGAATACATAGTTACATCTTCCCCCATTTCACGGGTAGAAGCGTTTCAGGTCATCTCCGCTCCAGGTGTGGCTTAAGGCTCTTCCTTCCACGTCCTGGATGTAGTAACCTCCTGATCCAAGGACTTCCTTCACTATATATGGTCCTTCCCAGTTTGGGTTGAGCTTGCCTACGGGAGCTGACCTTCCTGCCGTGTCAACATTTCTCAGTATCAGGTCCCCTTCGGCAAACTGCTTGACCCTGACATGCTTATCAAAATACTTGGCCATCCGCCGCTTGATCTCTTCTTGCCTGATAGTTGCCACGTCCCGCAGTTCTTCCACCATATCTAGAGAGTGGCGTTGCCCCTCTTCATTCTCCAATCTCCAAGTCTCATCTCCTTCGCCCGCGGCTGTGACCCGCGGGGACCAAACCTCGAACTCCACCGGTTGGACGACCTCACATCCATGAGAAAGCTTGAAGGGAGTCTGACCGGTGGCTGTGTTCGGGGTCGTTCGCAAGGCCCACGGGACTGAGGGGAGCTGCTCCACCCAGCTTCCCTTTAGGTTCTCCACCTTTTTCTTTAATAGATTCACAATAATTTTGTTCGCCGCTTCCACCTGGCCGTTGCTCTGGGGATGGTGGACAGAGGCGAATCTGAGGTCTATCCCCAGTTGGGCGCAGAAGTTGATGAATTCTTCACTGGCAAACTGGGGCCCGTTATCTGTCACTATTGCTTGAGGCAACCCGTGTCTGCATATGATTTCCCCCCAGACGAAGTTCCTTATGACCTGCGAGGTGACCTTGGCCAAGGCTTTAACCTCCAGCCACTTTGAGAAATAATCGACCATGACCAAGAGGAACCTCCTCTGTCCACTAGCCGGAGGAAAGGGTCCCACTAAATCCATTCCCCAGATGGAGAACGGCCACGGTGCCGTGATACCTCGGAGCCTTTGGGCCGCCAAGAGCTGAAGGGGGGCGCAGAGCTGACATTTTGACACCTCCTTGCAAACTCCGTGGCATCCTTCCTTAGGGTGGGCCAGAAGTACCCCTGCCTGACCACCCTTGCCTCCAACGTCCTTCCTCCAGAGTGGTTGCCGCACTCTCCCGAGTGCACCTCCTCCAAGATCCTCGGGATCTCTTCCTCGGTCACACACCTGGCTAGGAGTCCTGACAACATCTTACGATGCAGGCCCCCTTCTATCATTAGGTAGTGAACTGCCTTGCGCTTGAAGTTTCTCCCGTCCTTGGCCCCCTCAGGAAGTCCACCGGTGGTTAGGAAGGTCACCAATGGATCCACCCACGAGGGTCGCCGATCCACCACCATCAATTCTCCTTCTTCGATAGCCGGTCGAAATAGCTCCGTCAAGGTCCCTCCTCCCCGAGGTCCAAACTTAGCCAATCGATCGGCAGCTATGCTTTATTCCCTCAGAACATGCTGGATGGAGAACGACCGGAACCCTCCGATGATCGCCCTTACCTTGGAGAGGTATCTGATGAGGGTAGGCTCCCGCGCTTCAAATTCCCCCCAGATCTGCGACGCTACTACCTTTGAGTCTGTGAAAGCTTCCACATCCTGAACCTCCAGCTCCTTTGCCAAGCGAAGGCCGGCGATCACGGCCTCATACTCCGCCTGATTGTTGGTCACCGGGAAATGGTAAGCCACTGCCTGCTCTATCACTACTCCCTGGGAGCTGGTCAGCACTACCCCTCCCCTGAGGGAATGCTTTCCTGAGGCCCCATCAACCATCATCTTCCATGCTTCCTGTGGTTGCTGCTCTCCCTCTTCAACTTCAACAACATAATCTGCTAGGAAGTCCGCTACTGTCTGCGCCTTGATGGAGAGTCTTGGAATAAAAGAGATGTCGAACTCGCTTAACTCAATAGACCACTTGGCAAGTCTCCCCAAGTGCTCAAATCCTTCGAAGATCTTGCGAAGAGGATGGTTGGTTACCACCTAATCGAATGTGCTTGAAAGTATGGTCAGAGTTTTCTTGCAGAGATGACCAAGGCGTATGCTAGTTTTTCGAGGATGGGGGAGCGGAGCTCTGCTTTCTTCAGTATCCGGCTGACATAGTAGATGGGCAGTTGCTTCTTTCCTTCTTCCCTCACTAGGATGGAGCTTACCACCTCCGCTCCCACTCCAAGATACAAAGTCAGGTCCTCCCCTTCTTTTGGACTCTGAAGTAGAGGGGCCTGGGAGAGCTGTCTCTTCAGCCCTTGGAAGGCTTCTTCGCACTCGGCGGTTCATTCAAACCTTTAATTCCCCCATAGCACCTTAAAGAATGAAGAACACTTGTCTACTGCCCTGGAGAGGAACCTGCTCAGCCCAGCCAGCTTGCCTGTCAAGCGCTGGACCTCCTTGGCGTCGCGAGGTGACTCCAAATCCAGGATGGCCTTTACCTTGTCCGGGTTGGGCTCCACCCCTTCCGGAGTCAAGAGATGCCCAAGGAACTTCCCACGGCTGGCCCCGAAGACGCACTTCAAGGTGGTCAGCCTCATCTTGAACCTCCTTAAGGTGGAGAACGTCTCTTCCAGGTCTTTCAGGTGAGAATCCACGCATTTGCTTTTGATCATTAGGTCGTTGACGTAGACCTCCAGGTTCCTCCCCCTCTGATCTCGGAAAACCCGATCCATCATGCGTTGATAAGTAGCCCCCGTGTTCTTCAACCCAAAGGGCATCATTTTGTAACTGAAGCATCCTTCCCTTGTGATGAAGGAAACATCCTTGATATCGGGAGGGTGCATCCGGATCTGGTGATAACCTGAAAAAGCATCTAAAAAGCTCATGACAGAAAAACCGACGGCTGAATCAACCAGGGAGTCGATCCGAGGTAGGGGGTAGCAATCCTTGGGGCATAATTTATTTAATAATGAAAAGTCAATACACATTCTCCATTTACCACCCCCTTTTTGACCATTACCACATTCGAGATCCAGCCTGGATACTGGATCTCTGAGATGAAGCGGGCCTCCAGGAGCTTCCTGACCTCCTCACGGATGGGCTCCTCCAGCTTGGTGGAGATGGCTCTCATCTTCTGGCGTATGGGGCGAGTGTGGGGGTCCAAGTTCAGGTGGTGGCAGGCCACGTCTGCATTGATGCCCGGCATGTCCGCCGCGCTCCAAGCGAAGATGTCGATGTTGCTCTGAATGCAGGCCCGTACCCGCTCCCGGTCCTCGGGATTCAAGTCTCCGCTGACCCGCACCCTTTGCACCTGCCCTGCGCTAGTGAAGACCTCCATCTCCACCACTTCCTCGGCCGGCTCCAGCCGCGACTGTTCCCAGCTGACCCTTGCTTCTTCCTCCAACTCTAGCTCCTCCCTTTCTTCCACCTCAATCTCCATCGCCTCTTCCGGCCCCTCCTGCTGCTGCTCGCCCTCCGTGCCCCTCTGGGACTCTCCTTCAGCTCCTCCTGCTTCTTGCTCCTCTACCTCCATCGCCCCTTCCGGGCTCTACTGCTCCTCGTCTCCCTGGACCTCCTGCACATCTCCTCCCTGCTGCTCCTCTGCCTCCTCTCCTCCGACAACCTCTTCGAGCGCCGCCATCTCCATCTCCAACTCCTCTGCCTCTGCCATCCATGATATGGTGTTGACTGCCATAACGTAGCATTCTCTCGCCACCTTTGGGTCCCCTCTTACCCTGACATGCACCCCTCCATTATTGAACTTGAGGCACTGATGGAACAAGGAGGGGACGCAACGAAAGGCACTGATGAGGGGGCACCCAAAGATGGCGTTATAGCTGCTCGGGGCGTCCACGATCACAAACCTACAGTTCCGTGACACGCCCCCCAACCTCACGTGCAGCCCTACTCCTCCTTCTACCTCTTTCCTCTCTCCGGAGAACCCGAACAGCGGTCCATCCGAAGCCAAGACCCTCTTCCCTTCAACCCTCATCTCATCAAAGGCCTTCTTGAAGATGACATTTACCAAGCTCCCGTTGTCTACCAGTATCCTTGAGATCGTATAATTCTCCACCGCCGTCTGGATCACCAGGGCATCACAGAACGGATCTTCGTAGTCCGGCATATCTACTGATGAGAAAGTGATTTTTTCCTCCGGTGGGGGAGCCTGGGACGTAGAGGCGACCCCTCTTAGGTACATGGTTTGCAGGCTCCCTTTGCGGGTTGCGTCAACCCCACTCCTCTGTGAATCACCCCGATTCCTCCCCGGGTCACCACATCTACCCGATCTTCGCACCTATCTTCCACCTCACCCTGCTGCACCTCAACGATCCTAACCGGAGTATCCTGCCTCCCTGCTCCTCGAGCTTCCCTCATTTCCAAAAACTCTGGGCAGGTGGCAGTTGCGTGACCTTCCTCCTGGTGGAAGTCACAAAAGATCAGCGCCACCCCACCCCTTCTTCCATCTCCTCTTCCTCTTCTTCCTCCTCCTCGAGCTCCTCTCCCCGCTCCTCTTCCTCTGCCCACTTCCATGGCCTCCTGCGGCAGCGGGACCCGACCCCTTGGCTCCTGCCTCCACGCCGGTTGGTCGAACCTCCTCGGTTCCCGCAGGTTATCTCTTCCCTGATAGCCTCCTCCTTGGCCCTGGGGGCGACCCTCCTAGGGTCTCTAACCCAACCGGTTGTTCGGCTCCCGCCCCCCCCCCCCCATCCCTGCTACTGCCCATGCCTTCGGGGCTCTTCCATTCTCCTTTCTTCTCTCTGCTCCCTCTACTCCCTCTTCTCCCTTCGCTCCTTCTGTCTTCCTACTACTGGTTCCTTCACGTCGTCCTCCGCCAGCCTGGCCAACTTCCTGGCGAATGCCGGGTTTGCTCTCTCGAAGTCTATCTTCTTTGTCGCCCTCTCCATGAGCTCCTCAAAGGAGAGGGGGGCACTATCTTCAACTCCATGCTAAAGAATCCCGGTCTCAGCCCCAGGGTGAAGGTGTTGGGTACATTGGTTTAAATGTACCTGATTTGAAGAAGCCTCACCCTACTCAATGATATACATCAAAATGTATTTGATGTGTTTTGAGTTTAGTTGTGCAGGTCAAGTATTTGCAGGGAAAGCAGAAAAGATTCTAAGTCCATGTGTCGACACCTAGAAGAAATGTGTCGACACTTAAGAAGACTTGTGTCGACACCCAGAAAAGCAGTGTCGACACTTGGAGTAATTGTGTCGACACTAGGGATGCAGAGTCGACACCAGACAGAAAGTGTCGACACATACAGCTTGTGTCGACACTCAATGAAGAAAAGTCCAGTGAAGCAGTATCAACACTTAGAAGTAGTGTCGACACTCAGAGGAACTGTGTCTACATCAGAAAGTGTCGAAACTTGGAGGCTGTGTCGACACTCAACAAATTTCAGCATAGTCTAAGTGTAAGTGTCGACATAATGAAGAATGTGTCGACACACAGCAGAAGACTCAGCACTTGAAGAAAGTGTCGACACAAGAAAGAATGTGTCGACACTCAGCAGAAGACTCAATACATGAAGAAAGTGTCGACACTAGGAGGCTGTGTCGACACTCAGCAAAGTTCAACAAAAATTCTAAGTACTAGTGTCAACACATGAAGATGTGTCGACACTCAGCCAAAGTCTCAACAGAAGAAGAGTGTGTCGACACAAGGAGCTGTGTCGACACTCAGCAAGTATCAACACAGAAGACAAGTGTCGACACCAAGAAGATGTGTCGACACTGAACAAGTATCAACACAAGAAGATGTGTCGACACAAAGGAGTTGTTTCGACACTTACAAGAATTCAACAAAGTACTGAAGAACAAGGAGTTGTGTCGACACACAATATCAGTGTCAACACATATTGAAGAAGCTGTGTCGAGAAGTGAATTCTACAACATAAGGAGTTGTGTCGACACACAATATCAGTGTCGATACATATTGAAGAAGCTGTGTCGAGAAGTGAATTCTACAACACAAGGAGTTATGTCGACACACAATATCAGTGTCGACACATATTGAAGAAGCTGTGTCGAGAAGTGAATTCTACAACACAAGGAGTTGTGTCGACACCTTGAAGGCAAGTGTCGACACTTAGTCAACTTGTGTCGACACTTGGTCTATAAGTGTCGACACTTAAAGACAGACTGTCTTGACACTTTCAGACAGTTACAGTTATTTCAAGAACTGACTGGATGACTTGACAGCTGCCATTCCAGCCGGTCTACTGCAACTGTCAGAGATGTCAGAAAGCTGTTAGGAACCGGATCAGCCGGTCACCATGAAGAAGGCCTATATATAGGCTTATACTGTCAACAGAAACAGATGATCATTAACAAGAGAAACACAGAAGAATATCTAGCTATTCATTGAAGAATCAAGTGAAGATCTAAGTAGTTGGAGAGAGAGAGAGAGCTCCATCCAAGAAGACAGCCGTTGGAACCAGGCTGTGAAGAAGGGTTCAGACCTAGTTCTGAATCTTAAGTTGTAGTGATTGAAGATCAGCTGCAGAGAATCAATCCTATTGTGTTCTACATTCAAGAAGCTTTGAAGAAAATCCAAGTGAGATTGTTCTCTGCAGAGTTCTTCCAAGAACTCATCAAGAACCTGTCAACTCATCTCTCTGTTTCTGAGTTGTAGGTATATACACTTTGTATTCTTATTTTCTTGTAGGATCCTTAGGGATCTGAGTTGTAAGCCTGTAATTATAAAGGCTGAGTGGTAGGGCCTATGTGCCTGAGTGTAGGAGATCTATATCTCTGAGTGTAGGCCTTGTGGCTGAGTGTAGGCTTTGTGAAGAAGCTGAGTGTAGGTCTTTGGAGAAGACTGAGTTGTAGGGCCTTGGGCCTGAGCTGTAGGAACCTGTTTGGGGTTCTGAGTGTAAGATCTGAGGATCTGAGATAGTGAAGGAGTTTTGCTGAATCTAGTACACTACTAGATAGGCGAAGGGGGAAAATGGATGTACCCAAACCTTGGGGAACCACTATAAATCTGTGTGTTCACTGTGTGCATGTGTGATTCTGTGATTGCTGATTGATTTCTGTGAAGTAGTAATTATAACTCTATGATATAATCTGCAATCTGCCTAGAATGTTTTAAAAAGATTAAGTCACCTATTCACCCCCCCCCCTCTAGGTGATTAGGTACAATTTCTTTCAAGTGGTATCAGAGGGAGGTTACTCAAAAAGGACTTAACTGTCTGAGTAGATCCTGTTGGCAGATTCAGTATAAGTAAAGTGCAGAATCAAGAAAATCAAGAAACATTGGTTCAACAGAGAATCATAAGGAACTTGGATCCATGAAGTTGCCCATTTGCAGGAAAGAAATTTTTGGCATCTGGAAAGAAAGGGTGAGACTATTTATGGAAGCCTCAGACCCTAGAATATATATCACAGTTAAATAAAGGGCCATATGTGCCTCTGAAGGTTTCAGTCCTGGATGCAAATCAGAGAACACCTAAGGACTTCTCTGAAATGACAAAAGATGAGATAATTCTAGCCACAATGGATAAGAGGGCTCAGAATATCATTGTGAGTGCCATAGATGATGCTACCTTTAAGAACTTGATACACTGTAAGACATCTAAGGAGATGTGGGATACCTTGATAGTGTATATGGAGGGTTCTGAAGAAGTGAGGCAGGACAAAAAGTCTTTGTTAAACCAGGAATATGAAAGTTTCAGGCTAGGTAGGTCTGATAGCATAACAGAATGCTATAAGAAGTTCTATAGGATTGTGAATGAGCTAATGTCCTATGGAAGAGATTTCAGTTATTATGAGCTAAATGATAAATTCTTGAGGTCCCTAACAAAGGATTGGGACACCAAGATCTGTGTCATTAGGGAAATGGCCAAGTTAGCAGATATCCCTCCTCCAACATTGTTTGGAAAACTGCTATCCTATGAGATGTAGTTGATGGTAAGGAAAGAAGAGGATAAGACTACAAGAAGTGAGCATAAAGAAAGGACAGTGGCATTCAAGATAGAAGCCACCAGGAAATACAAAAGTAAGTCTCCATCTCCACCTCCAAAAGTGGCTGAGACTGAGTCAGATGATTCAGAAAGCAGAAAGTCTGAAAGCAGTGAAAGTGATGCGGACTTTGCATCATTCACAAGACACTTTCAGAAGTTTCTAAAGAAGAAACAGTGGAGGTCAAAGCAATCCACTTCACAGGGAAAAGATGACTATTATCAGAACAAGAAGTCATCAAAGAAAGACGGGAGAAAGCCCAAGTCAAGCAAGGCAACTTTATCAAAAATTGTATGTTATTGCTCTAACAGACAAGGACATGTTATTGCTGATTGTCCAGAGAAAAGGAAAGAGTCTAATGATAAGAAAAAGACTCAATTCAAGGGCAAGAAGGAAAGGTCCTTTGTTGCCAAGAAGGACAAAAGCTTGTCAGACATATCTTCTTCAGAGACTGAGTCAGAAGCTGAAGCATACATAGGACTGCTTGCTGAAGAAGAAGAAGAGGATTTCATCCAGATAATGAACTCCATATATGAGCAAGAGGACAGTCAGTGCAAAGGACTGATGGCCTTTACAGAAGGTGACAAAATCCAGGAGCAGCCTGGACCTACTAAGGTACAAAATTATTCTTTAAGTTCAATTTCTAGTGCTAGTTCATATTCAGTTACATCAGCATCAAGTGATGCCAGTGGATCTGAGTCTGAAGGGGATGTTCATCAGTTGATTGATGAATATAGAGTTCTGTTACAAGCATTTAAGAAAAGCAAATCATTGGCCAAGAGTCAGGCAAAGGAGATTGCAAGTCTCAAAGTGGCTGCAACTGATTTTGAGAAGTTGTTTGATCAAAAATTAAATGAAATAGCCAGACTGAAAAACATAACTGTTATTCAGATGGGGACTATAACATTTAAGAATGATCAAATCAAAAGTCTGGAGATTACTCTTCAGAAGGAGAGAGACATAGTTGCAAGGTTTTCTAAACCTAAGTCTGTTCTACCTTTAATTGAAGAATTTGTTCATCAAAAGGGTAAAACTGGATTAGGTTTCACAAAACCTGCTAGGACTATTCTGTCCAAGTCTAAGGGCAAAGCCCCAGCTCTCAACAAGCCAGCTATAGATAAAACAGCTAGGAATGTACCTAAGCAAAGGTACAATAGGTTTGAGTGCTGGTGCTGTGGCAAGGTAGACCACTTTGCCATAGATTGTTGTCATAATTCTAATGCCAAGTTGAGTAGCAAACTGCCGGTTGGAAGATCTGCAGGTAGCTTTGTTAAGAGGCAAACTAACCAGCACCAAGGGCCCAAGAATTCTTTGGGTTCTAAGGTCAACTAATCTGTTTTGCAGGTGAGTCTAAGTGGCCATGCCCCAATATGGTACTTGGACAGTGGATGTTCCAGACACATGACTGGAACTAGGGGATTGCTAAAGGACTACACACCAATTAAGGATGGTCCTAAAGTCACCTTTGGTGGTTCTGAAAAAGGAATCATCAAGGGTTTTGGTAACATTTCTAGCACCCATATTACAATTACTCAAGTGGCTTATGTTAAAGGTTTGAAACATAACCTTATTAGTATAAGTCAACTGAGTGATTTAGAATATGACATCTCATTTGTTAAAGATGGTTGTCATATCAGGAGGTCAAATGATCAAGAGATCATTTTGACAGGTTATAGAAACAGGAATGTCTATTGCCTAGACATTATGGTTGAGAACAATGGTTCTCCAGTGTGTCTTGTAGCTGATGAGAAAGTCTCTCATTGTGTCAAATGGCACAAGAGGCTAGCCCATCTCAATTACAATACAATTGGCCAACTCTATAGCAAAGAGATAGTGAGGAATGGTCCTCAAGTTAAGTGTATTAAAGATAGAATATGCTCAGCTTGTCAAAAGGGCAAGCAGACTAGATCCACCTTTAGTAGCATTGAAAACAAAGATGCTGTGAGGTGCATATACCTCTTGCATATGGATCTCTTTGGTCCTATGCCAGTTCACAGCCTAGGTAGGAAGGTCTATACCTTTGTGGTTGTAGATGACTACTCAAGGTTTTCCTGGGTGTTCTTCATTAGACAGAAATCTGAAACACCTAGTATCTTCTATAGCTTTGTCAAACAAATTCAGAATGAACTAGACAGTATAGTGGTCAAGATAAGAAGTGACCATGGTACTGAATTCCAGTCTGATAGTATGACAAAGCTATATGAAGAATTTGGGATATTTCAGGAATTTTCTTCACCAAGAACACCTCAGCAAAATGACATTGCTGAGAGGAAAAATAGAACCTTGATTGAGGCTGGTAGGACCCTATTAAGTGATACATCTCTCCCAGAATATTTCTGGGCTGAGGCAGTTAATACTGTATGCCATGTAATTAATAGGGCTACCATTACTAAAAGCCACAATAAGACCCCATATGAGATTGTGAAAGGCAGAAAACCAAACCTATCCTATTTCAGGATCTTTGGTTGTAAATGCTACATACTTAACAATGGGAAGTCTTACTTGACCAAGTTTGCTGCCAAGTCCCAAGAGGGGATCTTTGTTGGGTACAACAACAACAGTAAGGATTATAGAATCGACAACTTGACTACTCAAGTTGTAGAAGAGTCAGTACATGTAGTATTTGATGAAGCTAGACTTATTAACCATGAGTTGTCTAGTAGTATTTGTAGCTCCACAGGTGTGACTAAGAAGATGGACAAGCTCACTATTGAAGAAGGATCTACTGCAAGCCAGCATGTAGATGATAGTGGCTGTTGTCCAGGGGGAGTACTACATGTACCTAATGCAGAAGAAGACCAAGGAGTACAGCAAGTTGAAGAAGCTGAAGGAGTTCAACCTGAAGTCAGGCTGCCTCCAGCTAATAGACATCTAAGAGATCATCCAGCAGATCAAATCATTGGTGATCTAAGACAAGGGGTACAAACAAGGAGCAAAAATCTGAGTGCAGTACTCTACTCCAGTTTTCTATCCCAAGTAGAGCCAAAGAAGTTTGAAGAAGCCATCCTAGACCCTCATTGGATTGAGGCAATGCAAGAGGAGCTGAATCAGTTCAAGAGATGCAAAGTCTGGGAGCTTGTTCCTAAACCAAAAGACCACAACATAATTGGAACCAAGTGGATCTTTAGGAACAAGATGGATGAACATGGAGTGATTGTCAAGAACAAAGCAAGACTGGTTACTAAGGGATATAGGCAGGAAGAAGGTATTGACTTTGATCAAACCTTTGCTCCAGTAGCCAGACTGGAAGTCATGAGAATGTTCCTGGCCTATGCAACCTTTCAAGGATTTAAAGTTTACCAAATGGATGTTAAGTCAGCATTTCTGAATGGTAATCTGAAAGAAGAGGTCTATGTGGAACAGCCATCAGGTTTTGTTGATTCAACTCAACCTAATTATATTTATAGACTTAGGAAGGCTTTGTATGGGTTAAAACAATCCCCTAGGGCTTGGTATGAAACCCTGTCTAGTTTCCTCATTGAGAATAAATTCACAAGGGGGAAAATAGACAAGACTCTATTCCTAAGGGAATCCAGAGGCAAGATCATACTAGTCCAAATATATGTAGATGACATAATATTTGGGTCTACTGAAAGTAGTCTTTGCAAAAAGTTTGCAAAACTAATGCACTAACAGTTTGAGATGAGCAGTATGGGGGAACTTAAGTTCTTCTTGGGTCTCTAAGTTAGACAGACTAAGAATGGTTTATCCATATGCCAGTCTAAGTTCACCCTAGAACTGATAAGGAAGTATGGTATGGATTCATCCAGTACCATGAAAACTCTTATGGGGTCAAGTATGTCTCTTAGCAAAGATGATGCAGGGAAACCTATAGATGAGACTTTGTATAGAGGGATAGTTGGCTCCCTTCTATATTTGACTGCAAGTAGACCAGATATCATGTATGCTACATGTGTCTGTGCTAGGTACGAAGCATGCCCTAAAGAGTCTCATTTGACAGCAGTCAAAAGGATACTGAGATATCTAAAGGGCACTCCCTATCTAGGCCTTTGGTACCCTAAGAATGGAGACTTTGAACTAACAGGTTATTCAGATGCAGATTTTGCAGGCTGCAAAGAAGACAGAAAAAGTACAACTGGAACCTGTCAATTCCTAGGTGGAAGACTGATTTCATGGAGTAGCAAAAAGCAAACAAGTGTGGCTATCTCCACAGCAGA
Organism: Platanthera guangdongensis; assembly: GCA_039583875.1. NCBI lineage: Eukaryota > Viridiplantae > Streptophyta > Magnoliopsida > Asparagales > Orchidaceae > Platanthera > Platanthera guangdongensis. Next base: position 13,869,582 of record CM077149.1, read on the forward strand.
ATCAGAGTATGTGGCTGCAGGAAGTTGCTGTGCTCAACTTCTATGGATACAACATCAGCTTGAGGATTATGGTATTCAAGTAAGTAGAACACCACTGTTTTGTGATTCTACTAGTGTTATATCTATTGCAAATAATCTCGTTTCCCATAGTAGAACTAAACACATTGAGATAAAATATCATTTCCTAAGGGAACATGTTGAAAAAGAAGATATATCACTAGAGTATGTAAATACAGATAATCAACTAGCTGACATGTATACCACGCCTTTAGAAGAAACCAAATTCAGTAGGTTCAAAATTGAATTAGGTATGATAAACTTAGAATAAGTTTACAGAAATGGCTAAGTAAAATAGTGTCTACACACAGAGTTATCTGCGTCGAGACAGAAAATTGGTGTCGACACTTCAGAGAAAAGGTGTCGACATATCTAGGAAGTTGGTGTCGACACTTCAGAAAATTAGTGTCGACACATACTGGGTAGGTGTCGACACATCCAAGATGGTGTCGACACTTAGATCTTATGCAGTATTAGTGAAGTAAAGTCTCGACTAAGTGTCGAGCTAAGTGGTGTCGACACATAAACAAGTGTCGACACATATATTCTGTCGACTATACTTGTGTCGATACATAGGTATCGAGACATTATAAGTCTGTGTCGACACTTTTCAATAGTGTCGACACAATTTGAGTTTCTTGTCGCGCCCTTTCTTCTTCAAACCTAGAAAGGTATAAATAGGATTTCGACATTGTCTGTCGACACGCTCACCAAAGTTTCGAGACCAAACTTGTGTGTTGACACCTCTCTTCTCTCAATTCAAATTCTTCAAACCCTAATGGCGCCAAAGCTCGAAGAGAACGTCAATGAAGGATATGAACTGGTGCGGCATGCGTTTGATGACGCCGACTCAGAGATCAAGGATGTGGTAACCCTAGTTGCAAACTCAGGGTTAGATTTTCTTGTTTTAGAGCCGACAAAGATTTGGAAGAAAGAAGTTCTGGAATTCCTGAATGGAGCTACTGTAGATGAATCTGGACTAAAGATCAAGTCCAGGGTTCATGGAGAAAAGGTGAAGGTCTCACCTAAGAATTTGAGAAAGGTACTAAACCTACAAAGGACTAAATAAGAAGATGAAGTTTCTGCTTCTAAGACAAGAGAAGCTTTAACATGGTGTGGATTGGATTCCAAGATGAAAATTGGATCTGTATTCAATAGGAAAGGCATGAACAGCCAGGGCAAATTTCTCTCAGAAATTGTTGGCAAGGTGATCTTGAGTAAGCCTGGAGGGCATGACAGGGTATCAGCCCATATGTTCAATCTCATGACAAGGATTATCTTCACATTGAAAACTAATTGGTCTGTAGTAGTATTTGAGAAGGTAAAGGAGAGCCTAAAGAAACCCAATTTGGGTAGGATACTAAGTCTTTACTTGGCTGGTAGTATACTAGAAGTAATGAGCCAAGCTGCTGGATCTAAAATCAACCACATGAGGAGAATGGACATGAGAATCTTCTCAAGATGGGATAGAGTCTTGACTAAGGAGATGCCAACACCAGAGAAGGACACAGCTCTAAAGAAGAAAAATAAGATAGCCCCTGTGGCTCAAGATTCATCTAGCAGCTCTGAGGAGCAAGTTGTCTTCACTCCTGCTGAAGAAAAAACTGGGACTGCTGGAAAGTGTCCAGCTATACAAGATGATGCAGACAGGCAGGGGGAGCTACCACAGGCAAGCCCTCTTCACCAGGATTCTATCCAGGGGGAGCCTCTAGTAGTGGAAGAACCAACTCCACTAGAGAGTGAACAAGCAACCCACACCGTACTTGAGGTACTCATTGAAATCAATAACTTAGTTTTCCCTATAGAGGATACTGTTTTGTCTGATTCATTAAATAATGTTAATCAGCAACCTCAGATTGATAGTCAACCCCCAGATGTTGTCATGGAGGACTCATCTGTTGCAGCTCATGTAATATCTGATCAAGTGGAACCAAATCAAGTAATTGATGAGATAAGAGAATCTCCATCACAACCTCAACAAGAGTTTACAATGGAATATCTCTTCCTTAATCTGGACCAAACAGACTTTGAAAGGGAAAGTGCTGCTGCTGAGGCGGAGAAGTCCCAAGTTGAGGGGGAGCAAGTGGAAATTTTAGAAGAAACTGCAAGGCAAGAGTCTGAGAAGCCAAAGGATGTTGAGGAGCTACCTAGGGAGAGGGTAGAAATAGCAAGCACATCAGCTTCTGAAGATGAGGAGGCTGCAAGAGCAAAGAAAAGGAAATTCCAAGTATTTAAAAGAAGGAGCCAGAATTATAAGAAGGCTTTACAAACTATTGCACCACAGCCTACACCACAGCCAGCACCATCTGTAGATTACAGTTCTCTGATGGTTGCTATGCAAATAAAGCTTGATGAGCACATGAAAGCCATAGAAACATATATGGATGAGGGGCATAAGTCTTTACAGTTTGATCTGGCCCAAGACATTAAGTCTATAAGATTTGAAATGAATCTAAATAAGAAGGAGATGACTGACTGCTTCCACAAGGGAGGGAATGCAGTAGTCTACTTAGCTACTCATCAGGTGAAAATAAAAGCTCAAGTGGATGACATTGCACTGAAGCAAGGATATGTTCTGGAGAACCAGCTCAGAATGAATGACAATTTGACTGCTTCACATAATGCAATTATCACAGAGATGAAGAATATAGCTGCTGGACAAACTACTTCTACTGCTACTGCTAAGGCAGAGTTTGATAAAGCTTTATAAGAGGGTATAACTGCTGTTACTTCTGCTATTGAAAACTCTCAGAATTTGATAACTGAAAAACTCCAAAGGTTGAAACCTTTCTTTAAAGATGGAGTAAACTATTTGGATAACCAAATAAGATTTCCAAAGGATGATCTAGGGATCACATGGAAAGAGAAGTCATAAAGGGGGAGAGGGTGTTAGTCAAAGCCAGCTCTGATCATGCAAAGTGGATTTCTAATTCTATCAGAGCAACTCTTGATTATCCTCCTTTATGTGATGATGATAATGTAGCAGAGTCTGGGATTAATCCTGCCTATCTTGGAGGTGAGCAAGCTGAAGTTGCTTAGGTGATCTATCCTCCACCAGACTTTGATATGGTACAAGCAGATATACAGTCCATGTATAGCCCACCTGAGGGAAAGCACAATGTCATCATAGAAAAAGTGGTTCAGCCAGTATCTGAGGCAATGCAAGAAGCTTTGCAGAAAGAACATGAAGCTAAATTATCTAAGAAGAGGTTCAGAGAGCAAGCTGAACAAAGGCCTGATTTTGAACAGTGGAGCCCCACTTCAAGGAATATTATCTTAACTGCATGGAAGGCTGCCAAAGACAATATTCAAGATAGAAACAAGTGGTTTTCTGAACTGGAGTGGAGGAAGCATGAGACCAGACAAGAAGCCATAGTGCAATATAGAAGAAAGGCAAAGATGGGAAAGCTACCTCCTAATGCCCAGGAGCCTAGCAAGTACTTTCCAAAGCCATATCATTACTTTGAAAGGCAGAAGATTAAAGCTGAAGAGCTAAAGAAGAAGGATCTGAAAGGGAAGAAGCCTACTGATACTGAAGATGCTGAAGCCCCTGTGCAAGCAAAGATACAGTCTGGGAAGGGCATAGTTATCAAGGAGGCTGAGCAAAAATAGAATAGCATTATCTTAAGTTTCCTATGTAATCACTTGTATTAAAACATTCTGTAAACTTTTGTATATTGTATATGACAAAGTTGTTAGAACAATATGATGTGTTATTAATCCATTTCATAATTGTTCTGAGATGATATCTGTGTATACATGTTTTGTTTGATACATGTTTATGTTTTCCCTGTTATATAATCCTGCTTTACATCATGCTATGATTTCATTCTGTATGGTGTATATCATTGACTAAGGGTTATGACTTCTCCAAATATGGGGAGATTATTGGGTACATTGGTTTAAATGTACCTGATTTGAAGAAGTCTCACCCTACTCAATGATATACATCAAAATGTATTTGATGTGTTTTGAGTTTAGTTGTGCAGGCCAAGTATTTGCAGGGTAAGCAGAAAAGATTCTTAGTCCACGTGTCGACACCCAGAAGAAATGTGTCGACACTTAAGAAGACTTGTGTCGACACCCAGAAAAGTAGTGTCGACACTTGGAGTAATTATGTCGACACCAGGGATGCAGAGTCGACACCAGACAGAAAGTGTCGACACATACAGCTTGTGTCGACACTCAATGAAGAAAAGTCCAGTGAAGCAGTGTCGACACTTAGAAGTAGTGTCGACACTCAGAGGAACTGTGTCTACATCAGAAAGTGTCGACACTTGGAGGCTGTGTCGACACTCAACAAATTTCAGCAGAGTCTAAGTGTAAGTGTCGACATAATGAAGAATATGTCGACACACAGTAGAAGACTCAGCACTTGAATAAAGTGTAGACACAAGAAAGAATGTGTCGACACTCAGCAGAAGACTCAATACATGAAGAAAGTGTCGACACTAGGAGGCTGTGTCGACACTCAGCAAAGTTCAACAAAAATTCTAAGTACTAGTGTCAACACATGAAGATGTGTCGACACTCAGCCAAAGTCTCAACAGAAGAAGAGTGTGTCGACACAAGGAGATTTGTCGACACTCAGCAAGTATCAACACAGAAGACAAGTGTCGACACCAAGAAGATGTGTCGACACTGAACAAGTATCAACACAAGAAGATGTGTCGACACAAAGGAGTTGTGTCGACACTTACAAGAATTCAACAAAGTACTGAAGAACAAGGAGTTGTGTCGACACACAATATCAGTGTCGACACATATTGAAGAAGCTGTGTCGAGAAGTGAATTCTACAACACAAGGAGTTGTGTCGACACACAATATCAGTGTCGACACATATTGAAGAAGTTGTGTCGAGAAGTGAATTCTACAACACAAGAAGTTGTGTCGACACACAATATCAGTGTCGACACATATTGAAGAAGCTGTGTCGCGAAGTGAATTCTACAACACAAGGAGTTGTGTCGACACCTTGAAGGCAAGTGTCGACACTTAGTCAACTTGTGTCGACACTTGGTCTATAAGTGTCGACACTTAAAGACAGACTGTCTCGACACTTTCAGACAGTTACAGTTATTTCAAGAACTGACTGGATGAGTTGACAGCTGCCATTCCAGCCGGTCTACTGCAACTCTCAGAGATGTCAGAAAGCTGTTAGGAACCGGATCAGCCGGTCACCATGAAGAAGGCCTATATATAGGCTTATACTGTCAACAGAAACAGATGATCATTAACAAGAGAAACACAGAAGAAGATCTAGCTATTCATTGAAGAATCAAGAGAAGATCTAAGCAGTTGGAGAGAGAGAGAGCTCCATCCAAGAAGACAGCCGTTGGAACCAGGCTGTGAAGAAGGGTTCAGACCTAGTTCTGAATCTTAAGTTGCAGTGATTGAAGATCAGCTGCAGAGAATCAATCATATTGTGTTCTACATTCAAGAAGCTTTGAAGAAAAACCAAGTGAGATTGTTCTCAGTAGAGTTCTTCCAAGAACTCATCAAGAACCTGTCAACTCATCTCTCTGTTTCTGAGTTGTAGGTATATAAACTTTTTATTCTGATTTTCTTGTAGGATCCTTAGGGATCTGAGTTATAAGCCTGTAATTATAAAGGCTGAGTGGTAGGGCCTGTGTGCCTGAGTGTAGGAGATCTATTTCTCTTAGTGTAGGCCTTGTGGCTGAGTGTAGGCTTTGTGAAGAACCTGAGTGTAGGTCTTTGGAGAAGACTGAGTTGTTGGGCCTTGGGCCTGAGCTGTAGGAACCTGTTTGGGGTTCTGAGTGTAAGATCTGAGGATCTGAGATAGTGAAGGAGTTTGGCCGAATCTAGTACACTACTAGATAGGCGAAGGGGGAAAGTGGATGTACCCAAACCTTGGGGAACCACTATAAATCTGTGTGTTCACTGTGTGCATGTGTGATTCTGTGATTGCTGATTGATTTCTGTGAAGTAGTAATTATAACTCTATGATATAATCTGTAATCTGCCTAGAAAGTTTTAAAAAGATTAAGTCACATATTTACCCCCCCCCCCCCCCTCTAGGTGATTAGGTATAATTTCTTTCAGAAGGCTAGCATCAGTGCGTACAATGGGACCTCCTGGACTAGGAGGATCTCTTCCTGAAACCGGTCGACATAGTGACCCACTATCTCATCTGGCTTCTGCCTCACCGCAAACAGGCACTCCGCCTCCTTCTTTCGCTTCTTCGAGGTCGAGAACCTTAATAGGAAACTTCTCCGTAGATCCTCAAAACAGTAGATTGATCTTGCTGGCAGCTGGTGGAACCAGTCCCGAGCCTTCTCCTTCAGCATGATGGCAAATAGCCGGCACTTGAAGGCATCCGTCATCTGCCTTATTGATACGACGTCTTCAAACCACTGCATGTACTGTACATGGTCATCCTTCCCCGAGTAGTAGGACATGTCAGGCTCCCGGAACCCCTCCGGTACCGGAGCTGAGATGATGAGCTCGCTAAATGGGCTCTCGCCTCCTGCCTGGCGAGAGGGTACGTCCCGCGGACTCGGCTGACTGGCCCGATCCGCAAGACCATTCCCAGGTAAGAGCTCTCGCACTGCCGCCTCCTTCTCGCCCAGATCCGTCAAAGCCTCCATGCCCGGGCGTTGGCTCTGGCCTGGGAAGAGCTCCCGCGCCGCCACATCTCTCTCACCAGCCTCCGTCGGGACCTCCTTCCCCAGGCGCTGCCCAGGGGCGTTCTCGTCTAGGAGCGGGACCTCCTCTATCGGAACCTGAGGTGTGGCCCACTTGCTTCTGGCCGAGAAGGCCAAGCTGATCGTCTACAAGACCTCTCGCCTGAATTCATCCAACATCCTCTTTGTCGCTTCCTCTCCCCGGGTGGGGGAGCCTTTAGAACCTGACCCTTCACCTTCACCTCCAACCATGGGATAAAACTCAAGGCTTTCTTGTATCAGCTGCTGTCCACACTCACCGCACCAGAACTGTTGAAGCTAGAAATGACCTCAACGGGAGTTTAGAAAAGGGGTGCAGCCAAAACCTACATCTCTCAAGCCTCAACCCTCGACCGGATTCAAAGGACCTAAGACTGACCCAAAGCCTCAGCAGGGAGGTCCTACCTCACACCCGGAAGATCTCTGAGAGCTTCCCCTCCAAAGCCAAAAGCTGGGCTAGGAGCTCCTAAGAAAGCACTGGAAGTTGGAAGATAAATGATAGCCTGCCTTCCGAAGAGCCCTTATTGGTCTATTTATAGTCTTTACTGTCCTGAGATTACTGAAATGCCCCTAGTTGATCTGCCAATAGCCGAATCCCGCTGTTTTCTTGAGGGTATAAGGGTAATTTCACCCGAGGGTAATTTGGTCATTTAACCCAAGGCCCTGGCCCCCACTCGGCGAGAGCTCTGAGCCGAGAGCATTCTGTCTGAGCCCGGCGCAAGCGGTCTCGCCTACCTATAGGCGAGAGCTTCTTTAAGACGATCTGGGTGCTGGCGCAAGCGTTCTCGCGTTGATCTTCGTTCGACGATTTGGCTGCGCTCGTCGATCTGGGCTCGACGAATACGAGGCGTCTTGCGGGCGAGAGCTCATATGAGGCGGGAGCTTATCGCTTAGCGCAGCGCTCCCGCCTACTTGGGCGAGAACTTCTCTGGATAGCCTGTCTGACCGTTCGTGCCTCCTGGCCTGGCTCAGCGAATATGGGGTTGTACAGGTTAGTTTTTGCGGAAAAGTGTGGAGAAACGCTCTCCCGATCGGGCTCAATTGAGCCCGAACCTTGGCCCTAAGAGTTGCTACGATCTACCCATGGAAGAAGGAGAGAAGGAGGACCTGTTGGGAGGGCTGGAGGCGAGCTGATCTCCGGGTTGCCATGGCGGTGGTGGCGGCGAACGGGTTTCTGCAACAGCACAGTCAAACGCCTTGAATCCTCTAGGTAAAGGTTGTAACCTCCTCCACTCTGCCTGGTGATGCTTTTAAGACTCTCAATTGGGGAAGGGGAAGGGTGTAACTCCAATGGCCATGAATGGCCATAATGGGAAATTTCGGTTTCACCTAATTTGAAGGGCTGATCCACCCCACTGGCCGGCCACCTCCTGAAAAACTCCTCCCCTGCTTCAAGGAGTTAAAGCCCCATCAGAAGGGGGGGGGGGGTTATGGGGCTTCCATGGCCATGATGGCCATTAAGCTCCTAATTCTCTCTCCTCCAAGTTTGGGTAATTCCCTCTCTCTCTCTCCTAGTCACTCATTTCTAAATTTTGTGGGCCCAAAATGTGTCTCACCACCTCCTAGACCAATGGGCCATCCTTGCCTAGGCCTAGCCCACTTGGATCGGGCTTGAGTTAGCCATTTAGGCTAGTTTGACCACTTTTACCCAAGGGTTGACTATGGTCAAATAAGCCACTACTACTGACCCCAATGGGTCCTTGGTGACCCATGAGCCTCCCCTAAAGTAAATAAGTACTTCGGTAGGGTCAACCTGCACACTGTAGGTCACTTGCTCTTAGAAAGTGTACTTTGACCAAATTAAGGCTAGGGTTGACTTTGGTCAACCCAAACTCTTTGGTTGACCCCAATGGGTCCTTGGTGACCCATTGACCCCACTCTAGGTCTAGGAAGACCCTGGTAGGGTCAGTTGGGCTTTACTAGGGCACACTGCCCTAAGTTAGAACACCTTGCCCAATTTAGGCCTAGAGTGGTTCTAGGTCAACTTGGCCACCCTGGGTCGACTCCAAAGGACCATTAAGGCTCTAATGGACCTTACAATGAGTTGGTGAGAGCATGGTGGGGTCTTGAAGTCTTGCTGAAGCCCCAAGATCATCTTAAACTAGGGTTCAGAAATCTACTATTTGTAGACCATAGTGGTCTCACCTACATTTCTAGGTTCACTTGACCTCCTTGGGCTTCCTGGGGTCTTGTCATGGCCTATCCATGACAAAACCACTCCTAGGGGTCTAGTTGTTTGAGAGATATTATGGTGGCGACGACGGCCCCCAAGTTGACGACGGCCCCCAAGTTGACGACGGCCCCCAAGTTGTTGATGACGGCATGCTAATGGAAGACCCTCCTTCGTCTCCAACAAAGGACTCGCGTCGCCGTGGTGTTCGTATGGAGCGGCGCTACAATTTCCGCCCTCGGCGCAAGACAAATATATAGTTAAATTTATCTTATTATTAGTATGTTATTTTATTGAGGGCTGCATGTAGCCATTTTGTGTGTTATTTTATTTTTATTTTGGGCTACATATAGCCAAGACTTATTGCTAAGCCTATATATAGGCATGTATGCTTTGTTTAACTTAGTTGAATGAGAAGAAACCCTAAACTTACTATTCTTGCTAATCCTCATCTCTCTCTACCTCTCTTGGCCGCCCCCTTCACTCTCTCTCTCTCTCTAAAACTTCGGCCAACCCACTCCTTCAACCCCTCTTCCAAGCCTCCACCTCCTCTCACCACCACAACCCGACCGGCCACCTATCTCCTCCACTCAAGCAACCCACTTGGAAGAGGACCCGACCACCTATCTCTCCACTCGAGCACCCCCCTTTGGAGAGAACCCGGCTGCCCCTCTTCTCGTGAAGCCTTAACCGAGAAAGGCCTCCTTCTACGGCGAGGAAACGAGACCTTGGTGTGAAGCGGCCAAGGCGGACGATCTATCTCTCCAACCGGCGCGACTCCGGCGGAACCGTGGAAGAGTGACCCCTTCAAAGGTAGTCGGAATCACCTATTCCGACTTGGGTAACGATCCTCTCCACTCACGTGTGATTCCCTCTTGATGTTCTAGTGGACGGAAATAATTTTTGCGTTGGATTTTAATCGTTAGATTCTTCGTGGTTTTTCATTTGGATTTGCATCAACCTTAATCGCGATATTTCCGAAAGGGTTTGGCGAGCCCCGCATTTTTGTTGGGAGAGATCTATCATTTTTCGATCGCACTTTGGGTAGATCTCTTTTGGTACAACTTTCGCTCGGTCGGACCCAATATTGGTCCTTTTAGCTTGGGAGAACGTCGGCCTATCGCCGCTCGTTTGACCTTCCCGCGGAGTGCCTACCGTACGTTGGTGAACTGTGGTAACACGTTTGCGAGTGCACTGCGATTGAATCTAGTGCGTGAGAGATTGTGGATTGAGTGTGGCGTTCGTTTCATTCCCTTAACCCGTCTAGTGTCCGCGGTGGTAGCCTACATCAAATTTTGGTATCAAAGCGAGGTTCTTGTCAATTTTTTAATTGACACCCTCCCCTCTTTTAGCACGTTAACCGGCACTTGTGTTTGCGCGTTAGTTGTCACAAAAAAAAAATCTCAAAAAAAAATTATTTTTGGTCTGCCAATAGCGGCTTAGCTTTCTTATTTTTCAGCCAAAAAAATCAAACTAAATTTTTTAATAATCCTCTTTTTATTTCTGTAAGAAAATCAAAAAAAAATTTATTTTCCTATAGTCTTTAAGCGGGATTAATTCCTTCTTGGGTCTGCCTGACACTGTTGTCTTCCTATTTGCATGCGTACTAGGCTCGGTACGGAATATCCTCCTTCGTCGTCTAATATGGATGATGACCGGGGTGAGGGTCGTCCCCTCACGGAGATTGAGGAGCTCCGTCAGGATTTCACGGAGCAGTTGACGGCCATTAGGGAGGCACTTCACGGACTGGGGTTACCACACGGGGCTCCCCGTAATCAACCCGCTCACCCACGGGTGGGAGAACATCACAACCCTTACCCCCACCCTCCTAATGAGAACGCCCCACGAGCACCGTACGAGTTTGACCTTACTCGGGCCGTCCGAGTCAAGCCACCATCCTACGATGGTTTAGGAGATCCCCAAGTCTTCCAGGACTGGATTATGGAGATCGAATGTTATTTCGAGTGGTATGCATTGAACGACGCAGATAAAGTGCGAGTAGCGAGAATGAAGTTGCTAGGGCGCGCTAAAATATTTTGGCTGAATGAGGAGCGGCGTTTGAGAGTCGAGAACGGAGCGCTGCCCATAGGCTGGGATGCAATGAAGGCTAGGCTAACAGAACAGTACGTCCCTACTTACCATCGAACACAAATGTTCGATGATTTAGCCACCCTTAAGCAAGGGACTAGGTCGGTGTCGGAGTATATGATTTTGCTGAAGGACATGATGGTTAGGTGTGACGTGAAAGAGATGCCCGAGGTCACCCTCTCCAGGTTCCGTAAGGGACTAAACCCCGACATCCAAGGAAAGCTTCTGCGTTATGGTCACACCGATTTGTACACCACTTTCAACGCTGCCTTAGATATTGAGCAGCACAACGCGCTTAAGGGCAAGTCTCGCACGTTCCAAAAAGGGAAGTCCATTTTAGGACCGCCTCCCACCACCACCTATAAGGCTAAAGGAAAGTATCAGTCCCCCGACTCGACCTCCATAGTCGTAACGGCTAGGAATGAGAGGAACCCCTCTGGTGAGAGAGTCCCGGTGGGTCGGGTCAACAGAACGAACGTCACCTGTTACGCTTGCGGGGTCGAAGGGCACTATGCTAGTGATTGTCCTACTACACCCAGACCATTAGCCCTGTTAGATTCCGCCGGTGGGGCCGACGACATTACTTACGAGGCGGGCGAAGAGAGCGAGTCGGACGGAGTGCCGAGTGATATGGAGGATGACCCCCGTATGATGGTTATGAGGTGTATTCTGGCAACCCCTCGAGCGTTAGACGATTGGAATAGGACAAACATTTTCACGTTGAATTTTAAGAGTGGTGAAAAATGGTGTAGGTTGATCATCGATAGCGGTAGTTGCATGAACGTTATTTCTGAAGCCGCGGTGAGACGAATGTCTCTTGTTGCCGAGCCGCACCCTCACCCTTATAAAGTGGCATGGGTAGACAAGTCGTCCCTCCCTGTGACGAAGCGATGCTTGGTACCCCTTACCATCAAAGCTTATTCTGAGCAGATTTTGTGTGACGTCATCCCTATGGATGCTTGTCACGTCTTGTTGGGTCGCCCTTGGTTGTACGATCATGACGTCACCCACTTTGGTCGGGCCAACACTTACGAGTTTAAATTTAATGGCAGAACCATACTCTTAAAACCCGCCCCGCCAAAGGATCCTTCAGCCCCCTCCAAGCATACGGTCGTCCCGGTCGAGAATAAGACGTTGAGCCTGATAGGAAGGAAAGAATTGAAGCGTACTACCTTTGTAGATGGGGTCCTCTATGCCTTAGTGTGCCTACAAGTTAAGGAAGACGCAGCCCCTTTTGAGAACTTGCCCTCAGTGTTGAGAAAACTCCTAGAAGAGTTTGTGGACGTGTACCCGGAAGAGCTACCGGCTGAGTTACCCCCGTTGCGGGAAATCTAACATGCCATTGATTTCATTCCGAGCTCTTCATTGCCCAACCTCCCACATTATCGGCTAAACCCCGCCGCGCACTTAGAGTTGCAAACCCAGATCTCGGATTTATTGCAAAAGGGTTTTATCCTCCACAGCAAGAGCCCGTGTGCCGTGCCCGCCTTACTTGCCCCCAAGAAGGACGGCTCTTGGAGGATGTGTGTGGATAGTAGAGCCATTAATAAAATCTCTATTAAGTATCGCTTTCCCAGCCCTCGCTTGGATGATTTATTGGACATGTTAGCCGGTGCCACGATTTTTTCGAAATTGGATCTTAGGAGTGGCTACCATCAGATCCGAATTAGGGAAGGTGACGAGTGGAAAACCGCCTTTAAGTCTAAGGAAGGGCTCTACGAGTGGTTAGTTATGTCGTTTGGGCTTTCCAATGCGCCGAGCACGTTTTCGAGGATGATGACCCACGTCTTCCAACCCTATATGGAAAAATTCATCGTGGTATATTTTGACGATATTTTGGTATTTAGCACCTCCACGATTGATCATGAGTCGCATTTAAGAACCATCCTTACCACGCTGAGATCGGAAAAATTATTTGTGAACATTAAGAAGTGTACCTTCCATGTGACATCGGTTGAGTTCCTCGGTTATATTGTTAGTTCGAAGGGGATCCACGTAGACCCCAAGAAAGTACAAGCCATTAGAGATTGGCCCGAGCCCGCCAGCATTCGGGATGTTAGGAGTTTTCACGGGCTCGCTACATTTTATCGGCGATTTATTAAGGATTTTAGTAGTATTATGGCCCCTATTACCGAGTGCATGAAAAAAGGTGAATTTACATGGACGAACTCGGCCGCTACGGCGTTCCAATTAATTAAATCACGCATGTCGGAAGCCCCCCTTTTGCGACTACCGGATTTTACCAAGGTTTTCGAGTTGTCATGTGATGCGTCTGGAGTGGGAATTGGTGGAGTGTTGAGTCAGGAGGGCCACCCTGTGGGGTATTTCAGTGAGAAACTAGCAGGTCCAAAATTAAATTATTCCAATTATGATCGGGTGTTTTACGCGGTCATTCAATGCCTCCAACATTGGCGGCATTATTTACTTCCTAGGGAGTTTGTCATCCTATCCGATCATGAAGCGCTAAGGTTTCTTAACTCTCAAACTAAGGTTAGTCATAGACATGCCAAATGAGTCTCCTACCTTCAGGAGTACACTTTCATTATCAAACACCTCAAGGGGACTCTCAACCGCGTAGCCGACGCCCTTAGTCGTGTTTCGTTATTGCTCTCCACGCTAGAAGTAAAGGTGATTGGCTTCAATAGGATTAAGGACGAGTACGTCCACTGCCCAGATTTTAAGGATATCTATTTCGCCACTCAAGATGACTCGCCGACAACCATTACTTCTTTTTACATTCGGGACGGCTACTTATTTAACCATTCGAAGCTTTGCATCCCCCGTTCCTCCCTACGACACTTCATAGTGTGGGAATTGCATGGTGGCGGATTAGGTGGACACTTTGGCCGTGACAAGACGATCACGTTGGTTGAAGACAAGTTTTATTGGCCCGGTCTTAAGGCCATGGTTAGTAAGATCGTGGGTAGTTGCCGAGCGTGCCAACTGGCTAAGGTGAACAAAACTAATGCGGGGCTTTATACCCCTCTTCCGATTCCGTCTATTCCTTGGGAAGACGTTAGCATGGACTTCATTCTCGGCCTCCCCATCACATTTCGACGTCACGACTCTATCTTAGTTGTTGTAGATCGTTTATCTAAAATTTCTTATTTTATCGCTTGCAATAAAACCAACGACGCATCACACGTTGCACAATTATATTTTAAAGAGGTGGTAGGCCATCGGGGAGTTCCGAAGTCTATAGTTACTGATAGGGATGTGAAGTTTACTAGTTATTTTTGGAAGACTCTGTGGAGGATTATGGGCACCAAACTTATATTCTCTTCCGCGTACCATCCGCAGACGGATGGGCAAACAGAAGTTGTGAACAGACGTTTAGGTAGTTTGCTTTGATGCCTTGTGGGAGACCACAAGGGTACATGGGACCTTATCCTCCCTCATGCTCAGTTAGCATATAATAATTCCAAAAATAGGTCCACGGGTTTGTCCCCGAATGAGATCGTGCACGGTTATAAAGCTCTCGTGCCCCTTGACTTGCTTCCGTTACCGCCATCGTTTAAGTCAAGTCAATTTGCACAGGACTTTGCCTCTCACATCCATGACCTTCACAAACGCATAAATGAAATGCTTACCACTCAATACGCGTCTTATCAAGTTCATGCCAACGCCCATAAGAGAGTGTCTCCCTTGAAAGTGGGCGATTTAGTCATGGTACGTCTCATCCCTGAACGGTTGCCTACGGGCACCTTAAAAAAGTTAGCGGATCGGCGAGCTGGACCTTTTCGGATTTTAAAACGGTTAGGAGACAATGCTTTTCTTTTGGAATTGCCAACTGATTGGGGTATTTCCCCTGTTTTTAATGTTTCGGATTTAACGCCATATATTGCTCCGCCACTAGAACTATCTTCCTGTCCGTTTAGTTCCACTACAGATTCTCATGGGTATGGGGTTGAGGGGGGTACGGGCTCGCTCTCTCCGTCGGTCTCCACCGGAGGTACGCTACATGTTGATGATATAGATTTTCCCCCTTTGTTGCCTAATGCTTTTCCCAGGTTTGCCAGGACCGCATTTTTGCCAGACAGGATTCTCCAGGATGACGTGTTTCCCACTGCTGATGGCGATGTGCGCCGCTACTTGATCTGCTGGCGTGATCGCCCCGCCTCTGATGACTCTTGGCACCCGGAAGCGGAAGTGGCTCTCTTGGATGGTGTTCTTCTCTGACGGTATCTTCAAGACAACTCATCGGTGATGAGTCCTTTCAAGCGGGGGAGGATTGGTGGCGACGACGGCCCCCAAGTTGACGACGACCCCCAAGTTGACAATGGCCCCCAAGTTGTTGATGACGGCACGCTAACGGAAGACCCTCCTTTGTCTCCAACAAAGGACTCGCGTCGCCGTGGTGTTCGTATCGAGCGGCGCTACAATTTCCGCCCTCGGCGCAAGACAAATATATAGTTAAATTTATCTTATTATTAGTATGTTATTTTATTTGGGATATTTTATTGAGGGCTGCATATAGCCATTTTGTGTGTTATTTTATTTTTATTTTGGGCTACATATAGCCAAGACTTATTGCTAAGCCTATATATAGACATGTATGCTTTGTTTAACTTAGTTGAATGAGAAGAAACCCTAAACTTACTATTCTTGCTAATCCACATCTCTCTCTCTACCTCTCTTGGCCGCCCCCTTCACTCTCTCTCTCTTTCTAAAACTTCGGCCAACCCACTCCTTCAACCCCTCTTCCAAGCCTCCACCTCCTCTCACCACCCACAACCCGACTGGCCACCTGTCTCCTCCACTCAAGCAACCCACTTGGAAGAGGACTCGGCCACCTATCTCTCCACTCGAGCACCCCCCTTTGGAGAGAACCTGACTGCCCCTCTTCTCGTGAAGCCTTAACCGAGAAAGGCCTCCTTCTACGGCGAGGAAACGAGACCTTGGTGTGAAGCGGCCAAGGCGGACGATCTATCTCTCCAACCGGCGCGTCTCCGGCGGAACCGTGGAAGAGCGACCCCTTCAAAGGTAGTCGGAATCACCTATTCCTACTTGGGTAACGATCCTCTCCACTCACGTGTGATTCCCTCTTGATGTTCTAGTGGACGGAAATAATTTTTGCGTTGGATTTGAATCATTAGATTCTTCGTGGTTTTTCATTTGGATTTGCATCAACCTTAATCACGATATTTCCGAAAGGGTTTGGCGAGCCCCGCATTTTTGATGGGAGAGATCTACCATTTTTCGATCGCACTTTGGGTAGATCTCTTTTGGTACAACTTTTGCTCGGTCGGACCCAATATTGGTCCTTTTAGCTTGGGAGAACGTCGGCCTATCGCCGTTCGTTTGACCTTCCCGCGGAGTGGCTACTGTACGTTGGTGAACTGTGGTAACACGTTTGCGAGTGCACTGCGATTGAATCTAGTGCGTGAGAGATTGTGGATTGAGTGTGGCGTTCATTTCATTCCCTTAACACGTCTAGTGTCCGCGGTGGTGGCCTACATCATATTACAGTGGTGGTAATCAGTCGACATACAGTAGGAGCCAAGCTCAACTGGTGGTGGAAATTAGTCGACACCCAACATGAGCCAAGCTCAACTGGGGGTGGGAATCAGTCGACACCCAACAGGAGCCAAGCTAAACTTGGGATGGGAATTAGTCGACACCCAGCACGAGCCAAGCTCAACTGGTGGTGGAAATTAGTCGACACCAAGCAGGAGCCAAGCTCAACTAGGGGTGGGAATCTGTCGACACCCAGCAGGAGCAAAGCTCAACTGGTGGTGGAAATCAGTCGACATGCAGCAGGAGCCAAGCTCAACTGGGGGTGGGAATCAGTCGACACCCAGCAGGAGGCAAGCTCAACTGGGGGTGGGAATCAGTCGAAACCCAACAGGAGCCAAGCTCAACTAGGGGTTGGAATCAGTCGACAGCCAGTAGGAGCCAAGCTCAACTGGTGGTGGAAATCATTCGACACCCAGCAGGAGCCAAGCTCAACTGCGGGTGGGAATCAATCGACACCTAGCAGGAGCCAAGCTCAACTGGGGGTGGGAATCATCCGACACCCAACAGGAGCCAAGCTCAACTGGGGGTGGGAATCAGTCACACCCAGCAGGAGCCAAGATCAACTTGGGGTGGGAATTAGTTGACTCGGGTGGCCAGTAGTCGGTCTGCAAGGGAGAAGCCCGTATAGAGATCACGGACTATGACATCACTCCAACGAGGAACTTTCTTCAGCCGAGGGGCTTGATGGCTGGTATGCAAGAGAGGAGCTCATGCATGGACTCGAACTTACGATAACTTGACGACTCGAGGACTTCAATCAACGCTGAGGTAGTTCGCCCTGTTACTTAAGAGATTGCCAAGGAGTCAAATGCATGAATATCTAGGAGAACAAAGAGAAATTCCAAAGAGACAACGATCTTATTTATTGATTTGGGAGGTTGGCATCCAGACCCATTCCTGATAGTTCCTTCAGTCGGAGGAGAGATGCAATCGTGGGTAGCTAGGCCGACATGTAAGGGGGAGCTGATCTCGGCTGTCAATGTAGGGTCTCGGTCTTATAAGGATGCTTACATCCCGGGGCATCGTCCCATCATCCTCCCTGGGCTATCTAGGAGAAACAGGTCAAAGGCTTGTTTCCCCAACCCAACCGTGGAGATCGCTTTCAGGTCAGGCCTCCTGGCCTCCAATGCTGGTGAATGAGCGAAGGGAAAAATTCCTCCGAGGGTCCTATAAGACACACTCGAGGTTAACCTCCTCCCTTGAGCTTGCATTCATTTTTTCCTTGCAGGTTATCCTGCTTGGGGTGTAACTGAGATGTGTAAATACGCAAGGAGGCACTTGATGGGGTTGGCCCTTTCCTTGAGTCCGGGAGGTTAGCTTCTCAGCCTATTCCTGATAGTTACTCCAGTCGAAGGAGAGATACAATAGAGGGTAGCTAGGCTGACATGCAAGGGGAGCTGATCTCAGACATCAATGTAGGGGCTCGGTCTTATAAGGATGCTTAAATCCCGAGGCATCGTCCCATCATCCGCCCCGGGATATTTAAGAGGAACAGGTCGACTGCTGGTTATCCAGATTGATAAAGGGTTGATTCTTCAAGTTACCAAATGTCTTGTGATGAAACAACAAAAAGGAAACAGCTTTGCACAAGTGTATATATATATATATATATATATATATATATATATATATATATATATATATATATATATATGTATGTATATATGCAAATGAAATTATGTAACGCCCCCAATTTTTTGATATTTGATTTAACTTGTTATTTGGCGTGTTTATGACGTCAGGGCGTTACGTTGATGCGTTTTTGTCATATGTCGTTGTTAGATCGTGGTTTTAACTCTTAGGTTTTTTCTATGTGTGGCTGGGTTTAGCCGGTTTGCAAGATTCCCTAGCAAGTCGGGTGTGTTTTGGTGACTCGATGGAGCGTCTTTGGGAATGCCTGTGTTTTGGCTTTGGGAGGTGTTTGCCTGAGTTTTGTTCGTCAAATATTAATTTAAACTTCGTTGTTGGGTTTGTAGCATCGGTATTTAGCTATAGTGTGATTTTTGTAGAAATCCATGTTTGCACGAATTTGGGTCATTTGGATCATTATTTAATAAGAAACTATTATTATAATACTTATATTTCTAAGTATAAATAGCCTTGTGAATAGACAAACACTATTCATCATCTTATTCTTAAAAACCCTTTACCTGTTTGCGTAAGAAAGAAAGAGACGTCCTCGGAGTGCCTTCGACCGGCGATTGAAGGAGCTCTGGTATACGAAATTGTCATTAGAGTGTTGATACAGATGAATCTCACCTAGATCAACGTTTCAACCGTAAGTTTTTCCCATTTCATGTATTTTTAGAGGTTTAAGGGTCGGTTTTGACTCTCTTACGTCCTGAAAAGTTTCAGGAAGTGTTGCTTAGGTGTTCTTGTGGCCAGATCCTTGAGGCGGAGCATTTACGTGGTTGAATTCGGCAATTTGAGGCAAGTGGTGACTTTTTCCCCTTGCCAAGCTTTCTTTTCCTTGTATATTTTTCGTACTGTTCTTCCCTTTGTAGTTTTTTGGAGTAGGGTTAGATCCGGCCATTTACCGATAAACTTTATGGTATAGTTTTCCGGCCAAGTTCAACATATATATGAGGGATTATATTCATTGTATTAGTTTAACCTTGTTTAATTCATTGTATATGAGGGATTAGATGTCGTCAATTATGGTTCTTGGAAAGATTAATCCGTCAAATTAGTTGTTGTAAATTTTAATGTTGTCGGTTATTAGTGGTCAGACTTCATCGAACGGATCTAATTCGTCGAATGGAGTTCGTCGAACGGGGAAAATTCGTTGAATGGAGTTCGCCGAACAGAAGGCAATTCATCGAACAGAGGGCTAATTTGTCGAACGGAGTGTGTCGAACAGAGAGCTAATTCATCGAACGAAGTTCGTCTAATGGGTTATTTCGTTGAACATAGCAGATTCGTCGGGCAGGTTAGGCGTTGAGTGTAGCCTTAGCACTGAATCCGGTCTTTATCCTAAGTCCAAAAGCGTTGAGTGAGCTGACTTCACTCAACACGTCGTTGAGTGTGTTGAAGACACTCAACACCATCGTTTAACTTGATAAGTAAGAAAGCATTGAGTGAGTGGTATTCACTCAATGTGGCATTGAGTGAAGCCTCTCCATGTAGGAATTCGGAGTCTAAGTCAAAAAGCATCGACAGCGTTGAGCGAACTCAACGCGGCGTTGAGACCACTCAACGCGGTGTTGAGTGGTTTGTTTTTTCGCAGAGTTTAGCTGGATGGAATCGAGTGTACTCGATTCTTTTCCCTTAAGAGATGACGTCGAGTGTGTTGACTGCACTCGACACGGCATCAAGTGTACTCGACGCTTTTCCCGTAGGCTTGATTTATCTCGCTGAGTCTGGTCCGATTCATTTAGTATGGGCCTTAGAGAAATTCCACGGGCTTTCTTCTTCATTTCCTTTGGAATAAACCCTTATTTTGGGTTGTGGATTTTTAACAGTTTTTAGGTTGTTTGGTTTAAAGGTTTGTGACTGCTGGTGTGTTGGGCAGGTTCCCTTCCACCGCAGGTACCAATTTTTCCCCTATTTTGGGTGTGTCGAGGCATGAGACCACCTTTTCTTAGGCCTAGTGAAGCTTTACTATTGGTGTGTTGGGTAGGTCCCTTCTACCATGGTGTGTTGGGTAGGTCCCTCCCACTGTTTGTGCCGGTGTTTTTGCTCTCTAATGATGAATTGACCAATTTCTTTTCATTCATGCATGTATTTATGCTTATGTTATTTAAGCCTTGATCCTTATAGCACTTGGTACAACTTGGTATGTTTTACCATTGTGAGTTCCTTCTTCCCTTTTTCCTTGGGCTTAAATGTTGATGATTCCTTATAATCATCTAGTCATGGGTTGCTAACCCCTTTTGACATTTTGTTGTCTATTGATTGAATTCTATTGTCTCTTGTATTTTCTTGCTGATGTGTTCTTTTTTTTAATGCCTCAGGTTCAGGGCAGTAGCTGGGTGAGCAGCTAAGTTTAGAAGTTTGCTAGTGGACTGCTATTTTGCAGAGGTTTTCCTCACAGTAGTGAGGTAGTGTTTTGTTGCTTTCATGTTATTACAAACATACATGCTCTCCAGTGGGTTCATGTCGGGTTGTTGACGCCCACTGAGGGTTTTCTTTTGAAGTGATTTATACTTTGCTAAGCTGCCTAGTTGGCTTGTTTTGATGTTGTATTTACTTGCTCTCTGTGAATGTTTATGCTAGGTTTCATGTTAGGTATTTAACTTATAAAAGCATTACTGCTAGTATTTCATACATGCCATCTTTCTAAAACTAAAATACTATTTTCTAACTAATGTAAAGACTATTTCTATACTTATAATAAATCTAGAGTCTTGCATACTGCGAGTTGTCCTTTGGGTATGTTTATGATCATGTATGATGTTAATCCAACATAATCAAAGTATTTTCACAGCGTATAACTATACTTTTACTCGTGGACTAGATAATCCACTATGCTGAGGGATACGACCGTCGAAACATAAACTAATTTTTTACTTAATAACTTATGGGTTTCATATAAACTGTAGAGTTTGGAGTTTTGTCGGAGCGCCTGTAATTATCCCCTATACAGCATGGCATCACGACACATATTTTCTCTTACTCTGATATAACGTAGATGTTGATAAAATGCGGGTTGTGACAGTTGGTATCAGAGGGAGGTTGTTTGACAATTGGTCGAGCAACCTTCTCTAGTTAGTGTTAGTTGTCTAGTGTCATTTCATACACACACTGATGTGTCATCAGTACGTCTCGGCTGAACCATGAACATTATACTCATAAGCATGATAATAAGTATACAGGGCATATTATGTAGTATGGGATGCATAATATGTGTTTGTATATGTATCCACCATAGGTGGCAACATGTGACGGTTATGTAGTATGGGATGCATAACCACCATCACATGGGTGCCCATTAACACATTTTACTTTTTCCTTGCATGGGATATTACGTAGTATGGGATGCATAATATTTCATGTGTACATCACTCATAACATACATTAAGGCCTTTTTTAGAATGCATAGCACAACATACATAGCATAACATAACATCAACATACGTGTCAAGCTAAAGATTTATGTGATGACATATGTACACACATGGTTTTGAGTCAAAAGAATACAAATTCATGCATTCATGGTTTATTCACCTGAGTCATTAGGACGATGGTATATCATCTTAAGTTTAAGCATTTCATCATTTATAAAATTCCCAGAGCAAGTTAGCAGCTTGAGCAAGTACTTACGTATGTATGTTTTGTCTGTACTAGGTTGTTTGGTTGTAGCGGTTAAGCTAGATTTTGACTCGTTGTTTGTTGTGATTATTAGAATGTAGAGACGTCCCATGACAAGGTCGAATCCCCAGTTAGAGGGTGGGCCATTTGGTGCTCAGAATAAGGCCATGATAGAAGGACTGCGACAAAGCAATGAAGCTTTGTCTAGGAAAATGTTGGAGATGTAGTCACAAATCCAATACTTGTTGACTGTCGTTACAAGACAGCCGCTTAGATTTCAGGACCTGGATGTGGGTCAAGGTGTTCCAGTTCCTCCTGCTCCTCTGGTGCCCCCAGTTATGCTGCCACCAGAGATGAATTTCATCTCCCATTTCTAGCGATTAGGACCCCCTTACTATGATGGTAGGGCAGACTTTATGGCGTTGGATGACTGGATTATAGCCATCGAGGAGTTGTTTTCTTACTCCAGAGTTTCAGCGGACCAGAGAGTGATGGTCACTGCATACCAGCTCAAGGGACTTGCAAAGAGTTAGTGGCTGAGAGAAAAGGAAAACTTGAAGGATAGATGCTCATGGAAAGACTTCAAGGAGCTTTTGATGAAGAAGTCTCTATCGTCGATCGAGTAGGACCGCTTGATGAACAATTTTCTGCACTTGAAGCATAGGCAGCTCACGATGAGTGAGTATGAGGTGGAATTTAGTAAGCTGAGCCGGTTCGCCACGGATTTAGTTGTTTCTAAAGCCAGTAGAGTCAAGCGCTTTCTGGGTGGTCTAAAGAGTGACATCCAACAGTTGGCAAGTGCTTATAGATCAGAGAGTTATGCAGAGGCAGTCGAAGCAACTCTGAAGGTTAAGGAGATTGAAAATGTCAAGAACCGAGTACAACAAATGAGAAAGGATAAGGGGAAGACTGATGAGAGTAAGAGTTCCTAGGAATCCGATGCTGCTTCGAGGAAGAGGAGCAAAGAAATATGCAGTTTTTGTGGCCTGCCGTGACATCCGTTCGAGAAATGTTTCAAAAGAATAGGAGATTAGAAGCAGGAGCAGGTTTATGTTATTCAGGGTGCCCTAAGAGAGACTTGATTTGTACTTCGTGCAAACGAAGGGGGCACAATGCTGCCCACTGTTGGGGTAAGGAAAGGGGCTGCTTTCTGTGCAGACAGAAAGGACATTTCAAGTCAAAGTGCCCATAGGATCAACCCCTGTTGCATCCAGTTCCACTTCTGGCATTGCTGCCGCCGCAACATTTGAACAAGTGAAAGGGGAAACTAAACGTGGTGTCTCTTGAGGAATCCCAGACGTCTACTTAGGTTATTTCAGGTTAGATCCTAATCTAGTTTTAGTTTATAATTCATAGCTATAGGTTCAATGTTTGTCCTCTTAGTCATGTATGCCAATATTTTTATAGGGAGGTTTAAGGTAAAGAACCGTTGGGCATGCGTTCTTTTTGATTTTGGTGCTACCCACTCGTTTGTGGCTAGGACCTTTGTTGAGCGTCATCGTCTAACTCTGGATCAAGTTAGAGATGCATTTCATGTCAAGTTTACCTCTGGTGATTATATGGTATCGGACCAAGGAATTCAGAGTTGCCCGATTTTGTTAAGTGATTTTCTAGCAGTTGCTGATTTGAAGGTGATAGACCTGGAAGATTTTGATATGATCTTGGGCATGGAATGGTTGTCTAGAGATGATGCTATTATCCAGTGCAAGGATAGGCTCTTGGACTTCAAGATTGACAACGGTAAACCCATGAGTGTTTATGGTTTTCCGCACCAAGTTTCTTTGATTATTTCTGCGGTATGTGCTCGGAAGATTTTCGATTCCGGCTGTTTTGCTTGTTTGGTTTCAGTTTTGGAAACCAAGGTTGTTTTGCCGCATTTAGAGGAGATACTCGTGGTGTATGAGTTTCCTGATGTATTTCCTGATAATCTTCCTGTTCTTCCAACTGAGAGAGATGTAGAGTTTGTGATTGATTTGAAGTTGGGTACCCATCCTATTGTTAAGGCACCGTACCCAATGGCCCCGCGTGAGCTGGAGGAGTTGGGTACCTAGTTGGATGATTTATTGCAAAGCAGATTTATTAGGACGAGTTCTTCACCTTGGGGAGCCAACTTGCTATTTGTGAAGAAAAAGGATGGATCTACGAGGCTTTGCATTGACTATAGAGAACTGAACAACGTGACTATCAAGAACATGTATCCCTTGTCGAGAATTGATGACTTGTTTGACCAGTTGCATGGAAGTTTTGTGTTTCCAAAGATTGATCTTCGTTCGAGCTACCACCAGTTAAGAATTCGTCAGACGGATATCCCACAGATTGCCTTTCGTTCTCGGCACAGACATTTTGAGTTCTTGGTAATGTCTTTTGGGTTGACTAATGCATCCTCTGCCTTTATAGATATGATGAAAAGAGTGTTCAAGGAATTTTTGGACCATTTTGTGGTCGTATTTATAAATGATGTTCTAGTTTATTCCCGCGGTGCTGATGAGCAAGCCCAGCAGTTGCGTGTAGTTTGTCTGCTTTGAGGGACCATGTGCTTTTTGCTAAGTTGAGCAATTATGAGTTTTGGTTACCTCAGGTTTCTTTCTTAGTTCATGCAGTAAGTAAAGATGGAATTTCAGTTGACCCTGAGAAGATAGCTGTTGTTATGAATTGGAATAGGTCGACCACACTCAAGGAGATAAGGAGCTTCCTAGGGTTGGCTGGCTATTATAGAAGGTTTGTAGAGGGTTTCTCTACGTTGTCTACTCCATTGACTAAACTAACACAGAAGAATGCAGCTTTTATCTGGAGCGATAAGCGCGAGGAAGCACTTCTGGAATTGAAAAGGAGAC
The DNA here is from genome assembly GCA_039583875.1 of Platanthera guangdongensis. Classification (NCBI taxonomy): domain Eukaryota; kingdom Viridiplantae; phylum Streptophyta; class Magnoliopsida; order Asparagales; family Orchidaceae; genus Platanthera; species Platanthera guangdongensis. The sequence goes on from CM077149.1 coordinate 13,894,182, forward strand.
TATGCACTGCTCTAGTGTTGACCTTACCTATGGATGGAATAGAATATACCATATATGTGGATGCATCACATATTGGTCTGGGTTGTGTGCTGATGCAGGAAGGTAAGGTGATAGCATATGGGTCTAGGCAGTTAAAGATTCATGAGAAGAACTACCCTACGCATGATTTGGAGTTCACAACTGTAATTTATGCACTAAAATTATGGAGGCATTTATTGTATGGTGCGCTGTGTAAGATTTACACCGATCATGAGAGCTTGAAGTACGTTTTCACTCAAAGGGAGTTGAATCTATGCCAGCGGAGATGGTTAGAGTATGTAGCAGATTATGATGTTGAGATCCAGCACCATCCGGGCAAAGCTAATGTTTTAGCTGATGCCTTGAGTAGGAAGACAACTAAGATTTTTAATCTTTTTGTGGATTCTCTGGTTGAGGAGTTTTTAATGATGAACATTTTTGTTGGAAGTTGTAACTCGTCAAGCAATTTCGACGTAGATGAGCCTTCATGGATTTCACTCACAAGACTGCATCAGATGGAAGACCCTGATTAGTTGCACCATTACAAGAGAACTGAGAAAGGGGAGTTACCAGATTTTTCGATCGATAACGAGGGTACCTTGAAGTACCGCGATAGATTTTGTATCCCTGCTGTTGAGGAAAATCGATTTAAGTTGTGTAGTTAGGCACACGTTTCTAGTGTTGCCTACTACCCTGGTTCTACTAAGATACATCGAGACCTGAAGCAGATTTCCTAGTGGTAGGGAATGAAGGGCGATATAGCTAAGTATGTACCAAAATGTTTTACTTGCAAGAGAGTGAAGGCCGGTCATGGTAGGCCTGGGGTCAAGTTGACACCCTTAGAAATTCCAAGTTGGAAGTGGGAGAGCACACAATTAATTAATATAAACATATAGTTCTACAGCTATCACAGCACAGAAATAACAATACCACACACAATCACAGATGATACACTGATTTATAGTGGTTCCCCAAGGTCTGGGTACATCCACTTTCCCCCTTCTCCTATCTAGCAATGTGCTAGATTCAGCCTAACTTCTTTCCTTCTCTTTAAATCTGCAGATCTTACAGCTCAGAACCCAAACAAGGCTCCTACAACTCAGAGTGCGTCCACACTCATACAGCTCAGGCAATCTGCCCTACCTCAGCCTTCAACAAGGCCTATAACTCAGAGATGAAAATCTCCTACAACTCAGGTTCTCAGCCCTACCTCAGCCTTCAACAAGGCCTACCACTCAGAGAACTTAATCTCCTAAAACTCAGCCTTTATAAATCAGGCTTACAACTCAGATCTTAAAAAGATCCTACAGAAAATAGATGTAAATTTGAAATTTACCACACCCTGGTTGAGAGAGAAAGGATAGAAGGTTTCTTGATCAGTTCTTGAAAGAATCTGATGTTAGAGATCAACCTGTCTTAGCTTTCTTCAAAGATTCTTGAATCTGAACAAAGTAGGGTTGATCTCCTTTGAAGTTGATCTTCAATCAGCTTCTTTCTTGAAATTCAGAAATCAATCTGAATTCTTCTTGGCAGACTGGTTCAGAATCTGCACTTAAGAGAACTTGTTGATGTAAGTCCCTTTTTTCACTTGAATAGATGGAGCTCTCTCTCTCCAAATTCTTCTGAAGATTCTTCTGAATTCTTCTTTGAATTCTCTTGACAAACTCTGAGTAGATCACCACTTGAGAATGTCTTCTTAGATCTTCTGTCGAAAATCTTCTTCTGTTTTTCGTGTTTACTTTTTTTTTATCTCATGTGTATGTATTATCCTTCTTTTGTTGATAGAGAATGTCTTTATACAGACTTCCTCCATGGTAATCGGCTGATCCGGTTTCTAATAAACTTCTGACATCTCTGATAGTTGCAGTAGACCGGTTTGTTATGGCAGCTGTCAAGTCTTCCAGTCACTTCTTGAAACTCTGTCTTTGTCAGCAAAGTGTCAAGACTGAACTTCATCATGTGTCGACGCAAGTAGACTAAGTGTCGACACAAGCCTTGGTGGTGTCGACACAACTCCCCTGGTGTTGACACTGGTTCTCGACACAGCTTCTGTAGAATGTGTCGACACTAGTTCTGTGTGTTGACACATTCACTTCTTCTATTCACAAAAAAAACTTTGTTGAAACTCTGTTATTTGTCGACACAAGTCCTGTGTGTCGACACAGTTGATGTCGACAAAGTCTTCTGTGTGTCGACTCTGCCTCTGTGTGTCGACACAGTTGATGTCGACTAAGCTTTTCTGTGTGTCGACACTGCCTCTGTGTGTCGACACAGTTTCTTCTGGTGTCGACACAGCCTTTCCAAGTGTCGACACAATTGACTCCAGGTGTCGACACAGCTTTTCTCCAGTGTCGACACAAGCCTTCATAAGTGTCGACACAGCTTCTTCGGGTGTCGACTCATGGACTTAGAAACTTTTCCTGCATTCTTGCATTTTCTTAACCTGCACATATAAACTCAAAACAACATCAAATACACCTTGATGCATATCATTGAGTAAGGTGAGGCTTCTGCAAATCTGGTACACATTTTCCAATGTACCCAACAATCTCCCCCTATTTGGAGAAGTCATAACCCTTAGTCAATGATATACACCATTCATAATAAACACACATTATGATGTATAAAAAACATTACATGACAGGGTAACTTATAAACAAAACATGTATAAAATGTCATCACAGAATAATGATGCAAACATAATGAGCATTAATCATTGTTTTGTTTAAACTTTCAAAATTTTCTTAACAATAGTTTAAATAGATTTTTAAAACTAAAGATTACAATGTTGTAAAATCTAGTTAATCTATTCTAAGACTAGTCAGGCTCCTTGATGACTATGCCTTTGCCTGACTGGATCTTGGCTTGTACTGGAGCTTCATTATCTTCATCTGCCTTCTTGCCCTTCAGATCTTTCTGAAAGAATTGGTTCCTAAACACCTAGAGGGGGGTGAATAGGTGCAATTCCTTTTTCTTCTAAGGCAGAACTTTTAATTCAGTTAATTAACAAACACAAATAGTTCTACAGCTATCACAGCACAGAAATAATAATACCACACACAATTACAGATTGCACACTGATTTATAGTGGTTCCCCAAGGTCTGGGTATATCCACTTTCCCCCTTCGCCTATCTAGCAGTGTGCTAGATTCGGCCTAAATCCTTTCCTTCTCCTCAGATCCGCAGATCTTACAGCTCAGAACCTAAACAAGGCTCCTACAACTCAGACTAAGTCCACACTCCTACAGCTCAGGCAATCTGCCCTACCTCAGCCTTCAACAAGGCCTACAACTCAGAGATGAAAATCTCCTACAAGTTAGGCTCTCAGCCCTACCTCAGCCTTCAACAAGGCCTACCACTCAGAGAACTTATATCCTACAACTCAGCCTTTATAAATCAGGCTTACAACTCAGATCTTAAAAAGATCCTACAGAAAATAGATGTTAATTTTAAATCTACCACCACCCTGGTTGAGAGAGAAAGGATGGACGGTTTCTTGATCAGTTCTTGAATGAATCTGATGATAGAGATCAACCTGTCTTAGCTTTCTTCAAAGCTTCTTGAATCTGAACATAGTAGGGTTGATCTCCTCTGAAGTCGATCTTCAATCAGCTTCTTTCTTGAAATTCAGAAATCAATCTGAATTCTTCTTGGCAGACTGGTTCAGAATCTGCACTAAAGAGACTTGTTGATGTAAGTAACTTTCTTTACTTGAGTAGATGAAGCTCTCTCTCTCCAAATTCTTCTGAAGATTCTTCTGAATTCTTCTTTGAATTCTCTTGACAAACTCTGAGTAGATCACCACTTGAGAATGTCTTCTTAGATCTTCTGTTGAAAATCTTCTTCTGTATGTTATTGTGTATCTCTATGTGTGTAACTTCTGTTGATAGAGAATGTCTTTATATAGACTTTCTCCATGGTAATTGGCTGATCCGGTTTCTAACGAACCTCTAACAGCTCTGACAGTTGCAGTAGACCGGTTAGTTATGGCAGGTGTCAAGTCTTCCAGTCACTTCTTGAAACTCTGTATCTGTGAGTAAAGTGTCGAGACTGAAGTTCATCATATGTCGACATAAGTAGATTAAGTGTCGACACAAGCCTAGGTGGTGTCGACACAGCTCCCTTGGTGTTGACACTGCTTCTCGACACAGCTTCTGTAGAATGTGTCGACACTAGTTCTGTGTGTCGACACAGTCACTTCTTCTCTTCACAAAAATCAACTTTGTTGAAACTCTGCTATGTGTCGACACAAGTCCTGTGTGTCAACACAGTTGATGTCGACAAAGTCTTCTGTGTGTCGACACTGCCTCTGTGTGTCGACCCAGTTGATGTCGACTAAGCTTTTCTGTGTGTTGACACTGCCTCTGTGTGTCGACACAGTTTCTTATGGTGTCGACACAGCCTTTCCAAGTGTCGACATAGTTTCTTCTGGTGTCGACACAGCCTTTCCAAGTGTCGACACACTTGACTCTAGGTGTCGATACAGCTTTTCTCCAGTGTCGGCACAAGCCTCTATAAGTGTCGACACAGCTTCTTCTGGTGTCGACTCATGGACTTAGAAACTTTTCCTGCATTCTTGCATCTTCTTAACCTGCACATATAAACTCAAAACAACATCAAATACACCTTGATGCATATCATTGAGTGAGGTGAGGCTTTTTCAAATCTGGTACACATTTTCTAATGTACCCAACAATCTCCCCCTATTTGGAGAAGTCATAACTCTTAGTCAATGATATACACCATTCATAATAAACACACATCGTGATGTATAAAAACATTACATGACATGGTAACTTATAAACAAAATATGTATAAAATGTCATCACAGAATAATTATGCAAACATAATGAGCATTAATCATTATTTTGTTTAAACTTTCAAAAGATTTTTAATAATAGTTTACATAGATTTTTAAAACTAAAGATTACAATGTTGTAACATCTAGTTGTTGGGTACATTGGTTTAAATGTACCTGATTTGAAGAAGCCTCACCCTACTCAATGATATACATCAAAATGTATTTGATGTGTTTTGAGTTTAGTTGTGCAGGTTAAGTATTTGCAGGAAAGCAGAAAAGATTCTAAGTCCATGTGTCGACACCCAGAGGGAAAGTGTCGACACTTAAGAAGACTTGTGTCGACACCCAGACAAGCAGTGTCGACACTTGGAGTACTTGTGTCGACACCAGGGATGTGGAGTCGACACCAGACAGAAAGTGTTGACACAAGGAGCTGTGTCGACACTCAATGAAGAAAAGTGCAGTGAAGCAGTGTCAACACTTAGCAGTTGTGTCGACACTCAGAGGAACTGTGTCTACATAAGAAAGTGTCGACACTTGGAGGCTGTGTCGACACTCAGCAAAAGTCAGAAGAGTCTAAGTACAAGTGTCGACATAATAAAGAATGTGTCGACACTCACTAGAAGAGTCAACACTTGAAGAAAGTGTCGACACAAGAAAGAATGTGTCGACACTCAGCAGAAGACTCAACACTTGAAGAAAGTGTCGACACAAGGAGCTGTGTCGACACTTAGAAAAGTTCAACAATATTCTATGTACAAGTGTCGACACAAAGGAGAAGTGTCGACACTCAGTCAAAGTCTCAACAAATGAAGAATGTGTCGACATAAGAAGAAGTGTCGACACTCAGCAAGTATCAACACAGAAGGCATGTGTCGACACCAAGAAGATGTGTCGACACTGAACAAGTTTAACACATGAAGATGTGTCGACACAAAGGAGATGTGTCGACACTTACAAGAAATCAACGAAGTACTGAAGAACAAGGACTTGTGTCGACACTCAATATCAGTGTCGACACATGAAGAAGAAGCTGTGTCGAGAAGTGAATTCTACAACACAAGGAGTTGTGTCGACACCTTGAAGGCTAGTGTCGACACTTAGTCAACTTGTGTTGACACTTGGTCTATAAGTGTCGACACTTAAAGACAGATAGTCTCGACACTTTCAGACAGTTACAGTTATTTCAAGAACTAACTGGATGACTTGACAGCTGCCATTCCAGCCGGTCTACTGCACCTGTCAGAGTTGTCAGAAATCAGTTAGGAACCGGACCAGCCGGTTACCATGAAGAAGGCCTATATATAGGCTTATACTGTCTACAAAAAAAGATGATCAAGTAATACAAAGAAGATCTAGCTATTCATTGAAGAATCTAGTGAAGATCTAAGTAGTTGGAGAGAGAGAGCTCCATCAAAGAAGACAGTCATTGGAACCAGGCTGAGTAGAAGGGTTCAGATTTTGTTCCGAATCTTAAGTTGCAGAGATCAAGGATCAGCTGCAGAGGAGATCAATCCTATTGTGTTCTACATTCAAGAAGCTTTGAAAAAAGCCAAGTCAGATTGATCTCAGCAGAGTTCTTCCAAGAACTCATCAAGAACCTATCAACTCATCTCTATATTCTGAGTTGTAGGTATATACACTTTGTATTTTATATTTCTTGTAGGATCCTTAGGGATCTGAGTTGTAAGCCTGCAATTATAAAGGCTGAGTGTAGGGCGTGTGTGCCTGAGTGTAGGAGATCTGTATCTCTAAGTGTAGGCCTATTGTGGCTGAGTGTAGGCCTATTGTGGCCGAGTGTAGGCTTTGTGAAGAAGCTGAGTGTAGGTCTTTGAAGAAGACTGAGTTGTAGGGCCTTGGGCCTGAGCTGTAGGAACCTGGTTGAGGTTCTGAGTGTAAGATCTGAGTATCTGAGATAGTGGAGGAGTTTGGCCGAATCTAGTACACTACTAGATAGGCAAAGGGGGAAAGTGGATGTACCCAAACCTTGGGGAACCACTATAAATCTGTGTGTCTACTATGTCCTTGTGATATTCTGTGATTGCTGTTTGATTGCTGTGTAAAAGTAGATATAACTCTGAGATAAAATCTGAATTCTGCCTAAAAAGTTAAAAAGATTTAAGTCACCTATTTACCCCCCCCCCCCTCTAGGTGATTAGGTACAATATCTTTCAAGTGGTATCAGAGGCAGGTTACTCCAAAAGGACTTAACAGTTTGAGTAGATCCTGTTGGCAGAATCAGTCTAAGCACATTACAGAATCAAGAAAATCAAGAACCATGGGTTCCACTTAGAATCATAAGGAATTGGGATCCATGAAGCTACCCATCTGCAGAAAAGAAATATTTGGCATCTGGAAGGAAAGGGTGAGACTTTTTATGGAAGCCTCAGACCCTAGGATATACATCACAGTTAAAGAAGGGCCATATGTGCCCATGAAGGTTTCAGTCCTGGATGCAAATCAGAGAACACCTAAGGATTTCTCTGAAATGACAAAGGATGAGATAGTTCTAGCCACAATGGACAAGAGGGCTCAGAATATCATTGTGAGTGCTATAGATGATGCTACCTTTCAGAATTTGATACACTGTAAGACATATAAGGAGATGTGGGATACTCTTATTGTGTACATGGAGGGTTCTGAAGAAGTGAGGCAGGACAGAAAGTCCTTATTAAACCAAGAATATGAAAGTTTCAGGCAAGGTAGGGCCGATAGCATAACTGAATGCTATAAGAAGTTCTATAGAATAATGAATGAGCTATTGTCCTATGGCAGGGAATTCAGTAATTATGAGTTAAATGATAAGTTTCTGAGGTCCCTAACAAAGGATTGGGACACCAAGATCTGTGACATTAGGGAAATGGCAAAGTTAGCTGATATTCCTCCACCAACACTGTTTGGAAAACTGCTATCCTATGAGATGCAGTTGATGGTGAGGAAAGAAGAGGAGAAGTCTACCAGAATTGAGAATAAAGAAAGGACAGTGACATTCAAGACAGAAGCCACCAGAAAATACAGAAGTAAGTCACCAACTCCACCTACTAAAGTAGCTGAGACTGAGTCAGATGAGTCAGCAAGTAGAAAGTCTGAAAGCAGTGAAAGTGATGAGGACTTTGCAGCACTCACAAGACACTTTCAGAAGTTCTTAAGGAAGAAACAGTGGAGGACTAAGCCATCCACAGCACAGAAGTCATCAAAGAATGACAGAAGAAAGCCCAAGTCAAATAGAACTTCATCTTCAAAGATAGTTTGTTATTGTTGTAACAAAAAAGGACATGTTGTTGCTGACTGTCCTGAGAAGAGAAAAGAATCTACTGATAAGAAAAAGACACAATTCAAAGGCAAGAAGGAAAGGTGTTTTGTTGCCAAGAAGGACAAAGGCCTGTCAGACATGTCTTCTTCAGAAACGGAGTCAGATGCTGAAGCATACATAAGACTGTTTGCTGAGGAAGAGAAAGAAGAGTTCATCCAGATTATGAACTCTATATACGAACAAGAGGACAGTCAGTGTCAAGGACTGATGGCATTGACAGAAAGTGACAAAATCCAGGAGCAGCCTGGACCTGGTAAGGTACAAAATTAATCTTTAAGTTCAATTTCATGTGCTAGTTCAGAAACAGATTCATCATCATCAAGTGATGAGAGTGCATCTGAGTCTGAAGAGGATATTCATCAATTGATAGATGAATATAAAGTTCTGTTGCAAGCTTTTAAGAAGAGCAAGTCCCTAGCCAAGAGTTAGACAAAGGAAATTGCTAGTCTCAAAGCTGCTGCAACTGATTTTGAGAAGATGATTGATCAAAAGCTAAATGAAATAGCCAGACTGAAGCACATAACTGTGATTCAGATGGGGACTATAACATTTAAGAATGATCAAATCAAAAGTCTGGAGATTAGTCTTCAGAAGGAGAGAGATTTAGTTGCTAGGTTTTCTAAACCAAAGTCTGTTCTACCCTTAATTGATGAATTTGTTCATCAAAAAGGTAAAGCTGGACTGGGGTTTTCTAAACCTGTTAGGACTGTTCAGTCCAAGTCCAAGGGCAAAGCCCCAGCTCTCAACAAGCCAGCTGTAGATAAAACAACTAAGAATGTACCTAAGCAAAGGTACAATAGGTTTGAGTGTTGGTGCTATGGCAAGGTAGGCCACTTTGCCATGGACTGTTGGCACAATGCTAGAGCCAAAGTGAGTAGCAAACTGCCTGTTGGAAAACCTGCAGGTAGCTTTGTTAGGAAGCAAACTAACCAGTACCAAGGACCCAAGAATTCTTTGGGTTCTAAGGTTCACTAATCTGTTTTGCAGGTTAGTCCAAGTGGCCATGCCCCAATATGGTACTTGGACAGTGGATGTTCCAGACACATGACTGGAACAAGGGATTGCTAAAGGACTACACACCCATTAAGGATGGTCCTAAAGTCACCTTTGGTGGTTCTGAAAAAGGAATCATCAAGGGTTTTGGTAACATTTCTAGCACCCATATTACTATTACTCAAGTGGCCTATGTTAAAGGTTTGAAACATAAACTTATTAGTATAAGTCAATTGAGTGATGTAGGATATGACATCTCATTTGTTAAAGATGGTTGTCATATCAGGAGGTCAATTGATCAAGAGATCATTTTGACAGGTTATAGAAAGAGGAATGTCTATTGCCTAGACATTATGTGTGAGACCAATGGTTCTCCAGTGTGTCTTGTAGCTGATGAGAAAGTCTCTCATTGTGTCAAATGGCACAAGAGGCTAGCTCATCTCAACTACAAGACAATTGGCAAACTCTATAGCAAAGAGTTAGTGAGGAATGGTCCTCACGTTAAGTGTATTAAAGATGGAATATGCTCAGCTTGTCAAAAGGGCAAGCAGACTAGATCCACCTTTAGTAGCATTGAAAACAAAGATGCTGTGAGGTGCTTATACCTCTTGCATATGGATCTCTTTGGTCCTATGCCAGTTCACAGCCTAGGTAGGAAGGTCTATACCTTTGTGGTTGCAGATGACTACTCAAGGTTTTCCTGGGTGTTCTTCCTTAGACAGAAATCTGAAACACCTAGTGTCTTCTATAGCTTTGTCAAACAAATTCAGAATGAACTAGACAGTACAGTGGTCAAAATAAGAAGTGACCATGGTACTGAATTCCAGTCTGATAGTATGACAAAACTATGTGAAGAATTTGAGATATTTCAGGAGTTTTCTTCACCAAGAACACCTCAGCAAAATGGCATTGCTGAGAGGAAAAATAGAACCTTGATTGAGGCTGGTAGGACCCTATTAAATGATACATCTCTACCAGAATATTTCTGGGCTGAGGCAGTTAATACTGCATGCCATGTAATTAATAGGGCTAGCATTACTAAAAGCCACAATAAGACCCCCTATGAGATTGTGAAAGGCAGAAAATCAAACCTATCCTATTTCAGGATCTTTGGTTGTAAGTGTTTTATACTTAACAATGGAAAGTCTTACTTGACTAAGTTTGCTGCCAAGTCCCAAGAGGGAATATTTGTTGGGTACAACAACAACAGTAAGGCTTATAGAGTCTACAACTTGTCTACTCAAGTTGTAGATGTGTCTGTGCATGTAGTATTTGATGAAATTAGACTTATTAATAATGAGTTGTCTAGTAGTATTTGCAGCTCCACAGGTGTGACTGACAAGATGGACAAGCTCACTATAGAAGAAGGACCTACTGCAAGACTGCAAGTAGAAGATAGTGGCTGTTGTCCAGGGGGAGTACTATATGTACCTAATGCAGAAGAAGACCAAGGAGTGCAGCAAGATGAAGAAGCTGAAGGAGTTCAACCTGAAGCTAGAATGCCTCCAGCTAACAGGCATCTAAGAGATCATCCAGCAGATCAAATCATTGGTGATCCAAGACAAGGGGTACAAACAAGGAGCAGAAATCTGAGTGCAGCACTCTACTCCAATTTTCTATCCCAAGTAGAGCCAAAGAATTTTGAAGAAGCCATCCTAGACCCTCATTGAATTGAGGCAATGCAAGAGGAACTAAATCAGTTCAAGAGATGCAAAGTCTGGGAGCTTATTCTTAAACCAAAAGACCACAATATAATTGGAACCAAGTGGATCTTTAGGAACAATATGGATGAACATGGAGTGATTGTCAAGAACAAATCAAGATTAGTTGCTAAAGGATATAAGCAGGAAGAAGGTATTGACTTTGATCAAACCTTTGCTCCAGTAGCCAGACTGGAAGCCATAAGAATGTTCCTGGCCTATGTAACCTTTCAAGGATTTAAAGTTTACCAAATGGATGTAAAGTCAGGCTTTTTGAATGACAATCTGAAAGAGGAAGTATATGTGGAACAGCCATCAGGTTTTGTTGATTCAACTCAACCTAATTATGTTTATAGACTTAGGAAAGCTTTGTATGGGTTAAAACAAGCCCCTAGGGCTTGATATGAAACCCTGTCTAGTTTCCTCATTGAGAATAAGTTCACAAGGGGAAAATAGACAAGACTCTATTCCTTAGGGAATCTAGAGACAAGATCATACTAGTCCAAATATATGTAGATGACATAATATTTGGGTCTACTGAAAGTAGTCTTTGCAAAAAGTTTGCAAAACTAATGCAAGGATAATTTGAGATGAGTAGTATGGGAGAACTTAAGTTCTTCTTGGGTCTCCAAGTTAGACAGACTGAGAATGGATTATCCATATGCCAGTCTAAGTTCACCCTTGAACTCATAAGGAAGTATGGTATGGATTCATCCAGTACCATGAAGACTCCTATGGGTCAAGTATGTCTCTTAGCAAAGATTATGCAGGGAAACCTGTAGATGAGACTTTGTATAGAGGGATAGTTGGCTCCCTTCTATACTTGACTGCAAGTAGACTAGATATCATGTATGCTACATGTGTCTGTGCGAGGTACCAAGCATGCCCTAAAGAGTCTCATTTGACAGCAGTCAAAAGAATACTGAGATATCTAAAGGGCACTCCTTATCTAGGCCTCTGGTACCCCAGGAATGGAGATTTTGAACTAACAGGTTATTCAGATGCAGACTTTGCAGGCTGCAAAGAAGACAGAAAAAGTACAACTGGAACCTTTCAATTCCTAGGTGGAAGACTGATATCTTGGAGTAGCAAGAAGCAAACAAGTGTGGCTATCTCCATAGCAAAATCAGAATATGTGGCTGCAGGAAGTTGCTGTGCTCAACTTCTATGGATACAACATCAACTTGAGGATTATGGTATTCAAGTAAGTAGAACACCATTGTTTTATGATTCTACTAGTGCTATATCAATTGCTAACAATCCTGTTTCCCATAGTAGAACTAAACATATTGAGATAAAATATCATTTTCTAAGGGAACATGTAGAAAAAGAAGATATATCACTTGAGTATGTAAATACTGATAATCAACTAGCTGACATGTATACTAAGCCCCTAGAAGAAACCAAGTTCAATAGGTTCAAAATTGAATTAGGTATGATAAACTTAGAATAAGTTTACAAATTTGACTAAGTAAAGTGGTGTCGACACTTTAGGGAAAAGGTGTCGACACATCTAGGAAGTCTGTGTCGACACTTCAGAATATTAGTGTCGACACATGACAAGTAGGTGTCGACACATCCAAGGTGGTGTCGACACTTAGAGTTTACTCAGAATTATCCAAGTAAAGTCTCGACTAAATGTCAAGTTGAGTGGTGTCGACACATAATCAAGTGTCGACACATATATATGTTGACTAAACTTGTGTCGACACATTGGTGTCGAGACATTATAAGTCTGTGTCGACACTTTTCAACAGTGTCGACACAATTTAAGTTAGTTAACCCGCCCTTTCATCTTCAAACCTAGAAAGGTATAAATAGGATTTCTCCATTGTCTGCCGACACGCTCAACAAAGTTTCGAGACCAAACTTGTGTGTCGACACCTCTCTTCTCTCTAGTCAATTTCTCAAACCCTAATGGCGCCAAAGCTTGAGGAGAACGTGAACGAAGGCTATGAACTGGTGCGACATGCATTTGACGATGTAGAATAAGAGATCAGGGATGTCGTAACCCTAGTTGCAGACTCAGGGTTAGAATTTCTTGTTTCAGAGCCCACAAAGATCTGGAAGAAATAAGTATTGGAATTCCTGAATGGAGCTAAAATAGATGAATCTGGACTCAAGATAAAGTCTAGGGTTCATGGTGAAAAGGTGAAGGTCTCACCTAAAAGTTTGAGAAACGTTCTAAACCTGCCAAGGATAAAAGAAGAGGATGAAGTAACTGCTTCTAAGACCAGAGATGCATTGACATGGTGTGGACTGGATTCCAAATTGAAAATTGTATCAGTGTTTAATAGGAAGGGGATGAACAACCAGGGAAAATTTCTCTCAGAAATTGTTGGAAAAGTGATCTTGAGTAAGCCTGGAGTGCATGACAGGGTCTCAGCCCATATGTTCAATCTTATGACAAGGATAATCTTCACTCTACAAACTGATTGGTCTGTTATTGTCTTTGATAAGATTAATGAGAGCCTAAAGAAACCTAATTTGGGTAGGTTTCTTAGTCTGTACCTTGCTGGTAATATACCAGAGGTTATGAGTCAAGCTGCTGGAACTAAGATCAACCATATGAGAAAGATGGACATGAGGATCTTCTCAAGATGGGACAGAGTTTTAACTAAGGAGATACCTACTCCTGAGAAAATAACTCCTCAAAAGAAGAAGAAGAAGCTAGCTCCAGTAGCTCAAGAATCATCTAGCAGTTCAGAGGAACAAGTTGTCTTTACTCCTGATGAGGATGTAGAAGGACATGCTGGGAAATCTCCTACTCAACAAGATGCTGCAGAGAGGCAGGGGGAGCTACCTCAAGCTAGCGCCATACGCGAGGATACTGTCTAGGGGGAGACTCTAGTGGTGGAAGAGCCAACTCCTCTTGAAAGTGAAAGAGCCACCCACATCATCCTTGAGGTAATCACTGAGCTTCATGCTTTAGATTTCCCTATAGAGGATAATGTTTTGTCTGATTCCTTAAATAATGTTAATCAGCAAACTCAGATTGATAGTCAAGTCCCAGATGTTGTTATGGAGGACACATCTGTTACAGTTCAAGTAGTATCTGATCCAGTGGTAGATGAGCCAAGAGTTTCTCCAGCCCATTCTCCACAAGAATATACTATGGAAGATCTCTTCCTCAACCTAGATCAAACAGACTTTGACAAGGAAAGTGCTGCTGCTGAGGGGGAGAAGTCCCAAGTTGAGGGGGAGCAGGTAATACTTGATGAAGAACCTGTCAGGCAAGAGCCTGAGAAGACCAAGGAAGTTGAAGAACTACCAAGAGAGAGGGTAGATATTGCTAGCACATCAGCATCTGAAGATGAGGAAGCTGCTAGAGCTAAGAAAAGAAAATTTCAAGTATTTAAGAGAAGAAGCCAGAATTACAAAAAGGCCTTGCAAACTATTGCACCACAACCTATATCACAGCCAGCACCATCATTAGATTATAGTTCTCTCATGGTTGCTATGCAAATAAAACTTGATGAGCACAGGAAAGCCATAAAAACATATGTGGATGAGGGGCATAAGACTTTACAGTTTCATCTGGCACAAGACAAAAAGTCCATAAGATTTGAGATGAATCTCAATAAGAAGGAGATGACTGACTGCTTCCACAAGGGAGGGAATGCAGTGGTTTACTTAGCTACACATCAAGAGAAAATCAAAGCTCAAGTCTATGACATTGCACTAAAGCAAGGATATGTTCTAGAGAATCAGATCAGGATGAATGATAATTTGACAGAATCTCACAATGCCATTATCACTGAGATGAAGAACATAGCTGCTGGACTGACTACTTCTCATGCTACTGCTAAGGCAGAGTTTGATAAAGTATTACAAAAGAGTTTAACTGATGTTACTTCTGCAATTCAAGACTCTCAGAAGTTGATAACTGAAAAACTCCAAAGGTTAAAACCTTTCTACAAGGATGGAGTCAATTATCTAAATGCCCAAATCAGATTTCAAAAAGATGATTTAAGAGATCACATAGAAAGAGAAGTCATAAAGGGGGAGAGGGTGTTAGTTAAAGCCAGCTCTGATCATGCCAAGTGGATTTCTAATTCTATCAGAGCAACTCTTGGTTATCCTCCTTTATGTGATGATGACAATGTAGCAGAATCTGGGATTAACCATGCATATCTTAGAGGTGAGCAACCTGAAGTAGCCCAAGTTATCTATCCTCCACCAGATTTTGATATGATACAAGCAGATGTACATTCAATGTACAGCCCACCTGAGGGTCAGCAAAATGTTATCCTAGAGAAGGTGGTTCAGCCAGTATCTGAGGCTTTACAGGAAGCTATACTGAAGGAACAAGCTGAACAAGAAGCTAGATTGTCTAAGAAAAGGTTCAGAGAGCAAGCTGAACAAAGACCAGATTTTGAACAGTGGAGCCCTACTTCAAGAAACATTATCTTAACTGCATGGAAGGCTGCCAAAGATAATGTTCAAGACAGAAACAAGTGGTTTTCTGAACTAGAATGGAGGAAGCATGAGACAAGGCAAGAAGCCATAGTGCAATACAGAAGAAAGGCAAAGATGGGAAAGCTACCTCCTACTGCCCAGGAGCCTAGCAAGTACTTTCCCAAGACTTATCATTATTTTGAGAGGCAAAAGATTAAAGCTGAAGAGCTGAAGAAGAAGGAGCTGAAAGGGAAAAAGCCTGCTGCTGCTGAAGATGCTGAAGCCCCTGTGCAAGCCAAGATACAATCTGGGAAGGGCATAGTTATTAAGGAGGCTGAGCAGTAGTAGAATAGAATTTTTCTTAAGTTTACATGTGTAATCATTTGTATTAAATCCTATTGTAAACTTTTGGATAATGAAAGTAATGAAGTTCTTAGAACAATATGATGTGTGATAAATCTATTACATAATTGTTCTGTGATATCTGTGTTTACATGTTTTGATTAATACATGTTTATGTTTGTCCTGTTATATAATCCTGCTTTACATCATGCTATGATTTTATTCTGTATGGTGTATATCATTGACTAAGGGTTATGACTTCTCCAAATAGGGGGAGATTGTTGGGTACATTGGTTTAAATGTACCTGATTTGAAGAAGCCTCACCCTACTCAATGATATACATCAAAATGTATTTGATGTGTTTTGAGTTTAGTTGTGCATGTTAAGTATTTGCAGGAAAGCAGAAAAGATTCTAAGTCCATGTGTCGACACCCAGAGGGAAAGTGTCGACACTTAAGAAGACTTGTTTCGACACCCAGAAAAGCAGTGTCGACACTTGGAGTACTTATGTCGACACCAGGGATGTGGAGTCGACACCAGACAGAAAGTGTCGACACAAGGAGCTGTGTCGACACTCAATGAAGAAAAGTGCAGTGAAGCTGTGTCAACACTTAGCAGTTGTGTCGACACCGAGAGGAACTGTGTCTACATCAGAAAGTGTCGATACTTGGAGGCTGTGTCGACACTCAGCAAAAGTCAGAAGAGTCTAAGTACAAGTGTTGACATAATAAAGAATGTGTCGACACTCACCAGAAGAGTCAACACTTGAAGAAAGTGTCGACACAAGAAAGAATGTATCGACACTCAGCAGAAGACTCAACACTTGAAGAAAGTGTCGACACAAGAAGCTGTGTCGACACTTAGCAAAGTTCAACAATATTCTAAGTACAAGTGTCGGCACAAAGGAGAAGTGTTGACACTCAGCCAAAGTCTCAACAGATGAAGAATGTGTCGACACAAGAAGAAGTGTCGACACTCAGTAAGTATCAACACAGAAGGCATGTATCGACACCAAGAAGATGTGTCGACACTGAACAAGTTTAACACATGAAGATGTGTCGACACAAAGGAGATGTGTCGACACTTACAAGAAATCAACGAAGTACTGAAGAACAAGGACTTGTGTCGACACTCAATATCAGTGTCGACACATGAAGAAGAAGCTGTGTCGAGAAGTGAATTCTACAACACAAGGAGTTGTGTCGACACCTTGAAGGCTAGTGTCGACACTTAGTCAACTTGTGTCGACACTTGGTCTATAAGTGTCGACACTTAAAGACAGACAGTCTCGACACTTTCAGATAGTTACAGTTATTTCAAGAACTGACTGGATGACTTGACAGCTGCCATTCCAGCCGGTCTACTGCACCTGTCAGAGTTGTCAGAAATCAGTTAGGAACCGGACCAGCCGATTACCATGAAGAAGGCCTATATATAGGCTTATACTGTCTACAGAGAAAGATGATCAAGTAATACAAAGAAGATCTGGCTATTCATTGAACAATCCAGTGAAGATCTAAGTAGTTGGAGAGAGAGAGCTCCATCCAAGAAGACAGCCGTTGGAACCAGGCTGAGTAGATGGGTTCAGATTTTGTTCTGAATCTTAAGTTGCAGAGATCAAGGATCAGCTGCAGAGGAGATCAATCCTATTGTGTTCTACATTCAAGAAGCTTTGAAGAAAGCCAAGTCAGATTGATCTCAGCAGAGTGCTTCCAAGAACTCATCAAGAACCCATCAACTCATCTCTCTATTCTGAGTTGTAGTTATATACACTTTGTATTTTATATTTCTTGTAGGATCCTTAGGGATCTGAGTTGTAAGCCTGCAATTATAAAGGCTGAGTGTAGGGCATGTGTGCCTGAGTGTAGGAGATCTGTATCTCTGAGTGTAGGCCTGTTGTGGCTGAGTGTAGGCCTATTGTGGCTGAGTGTAGGCTTTGTGAAGAAGCTGAGTGTAGGTCTTTGAAGAAGACTGAGTTGTAGGGCCTTGGGCCTGAGCTGTAGGAACCTAGTTGAGGTTCTGAGTGTAAGATCTGAGGATCTGAGATAGTGGAGGAGTTTGGATGAATCTAGTACACTATTAGATAGGCGAATTGGGAAAGTGGATGTACCCAAACCTTGGGGAACCACTATAAATCTGTGTGTCTACTGTGTCCTTGTGATATTCTGTGATTGCTGTTTGATTGCTGTGTAAAAGTAGATATAACTCTGAGATAAAATCTGAATTCTGCCTAAAAAGTTAAAAAGATTTAAGTCACCTATTCACCCCCCCCCCCCTCTAGGTGATTAGGTACAATATCTTTCACTAGTTAATCTTTCTAAGGCTGATCAGGCTCCTTGATGACTATGCCTTTGCCTGACTGAATCTTGGCTTGTACTGGAGCTTCAGTATCTTCAGCTGGCTTCTTGCCCTTCAGATCTTTCTTCTTTTGTTCTTCAGCCCTTATTATTTGCCGTTCAAAATAATGAAAAGGCTTTAGGAAGTACTTGCTAGGCTCCTGATCATTATGAGGTAGCTTCCCAGCTTTTGCCTTTCTTCTATATTGTAGAATGGCTTCCTGTCTAGCTTCATGCTTTTGCCATTCTTGCTCAGTGTACAATTTGCCCCTATCATGGGTCTTGTCCTTTACAGCTTTCTAGGCAGTCAAGATAATATTCATGGAAGTAGGACTCCACTGCTCAAAATCAGGCTTCAACTCTGCCTGTTCTCTAAATCTTTTCTTTGAAAGTTGAGCTTCTTGCTCTTTATTCAAAGTTGCCTCTGACATTTCAACGTTCTCAATGATAACAGTTTTAGTACCCTTTGGAGGGCTGTACATTGACTGTACTTCTTGCTGAATCATATAAAAATCTGCTGGAGGGTAAATAACCTGAGCAACTTCAGGTTGATCACCTTAAAAATAAGCAGGTTGCACACCTGACTCAGCTACATTATCATCATCATAGAGGGGTGGATATCCAAGGGTGGCTCTAATGCTATTAGATATCCATTTAGCATGATCTGAGCCTGCTTTGACTAACACTCTCTCCCCCTTTATGACTTCTCTTTCAATATGATCTCTGAGGTCATCTTTCTGAAATCTTACTTGTTCATCTAGATAATTAACACCATTTTTATAAAATGACCTTAGTTTCAGTAGCTGATCAGAGATGATATTTTGAGAATTCTTAATAGCTGTTTGTACAGCAGCTAGTTCTTCCTGTAATTGTTTATCAAAATTTGACTTGGCTTTAGCCCTTTCCTCAGTCAGGGCAGTAGCAATATTCTTAAATTCTGTAACAATCACATTATGTGATTCAGTCAGATTGTCATTTATCCTTAGTTGATTTTCTAGGACATAGCCTTGCTTAACAGCTATATCATCAACTTGAGTCTTTATTCCTTCTTGTTATTTTGCAAGATAGACTACAGCATTGCCAACTTTGTGGAAACAATCTGTCATTTCCTTCTTGTTTCGATTTACTTCAAATCTTATGGATTTGATATCTTGAGCCAAGGAGAATTGTAGATCTTTATGGGTCTCATCCATATATTTCTCCATGACTATCATTTGTTCATCTAACTTAACTTGTAAGGATACCAACAAAGAGCTATAATCAGTTGCTGGGGCAGGTTGAGGAGCAGTTTGCAATGCCTTTTTCTAGCTTTGGCTTCTTCTTTTGAAAACCATGAGCTTTCTCTTCTTTGCTTGAATTTCTGCTTCATCTTCAGAAGCTGAGGTACTTGCAATATCAACTCTTTCCTTAGGACTAGGAGGCAATTCCTTTTCAGTTCTAGGTTGGTCCCCCTCAATGTTACCTTGCTCCCCATCAGTTCATGCTTTCTCCCCCTGAGTCCCTTGCTCCTCCCCCTCAGTCCTGACTTGCTCCATATCAGTGAACAACTCTTCTAGGGTAAACTCTTGTTGAGTTGGGACCTGAGGCACTCTGAACTCTGGAGGATCTGCAGCTGTAGATGTATCCTCTATGATAACATCCTGTGCTTGACTGTTTAGTTGAGTGGTCTGGTCAACATCAACCAGAGGCACAGTTAGTGTTTCATCCTCATTATTGAAAATTGATTGATTTACATCCTAAATTACCTCAAGAATAGTTTGTGTAGCCATTTCAATGTTTAAGTGTGTTGGCTCTTCCTCAAGATGAGGCTCCCCCTGCACCTGAGCACCATCTGTAATGTCTTGAGCTGGAGATTTTTCAGGAATCTCAGGCCTCTCTTCAATAGGCATGTCCTTTGTTAGGACCCTATCCCATCTGAAGATTATCCTTATATCCATTCTTCTCATATGGTTGATCATTGAACCAGTAGTCTGTTCCATTACTTCTGGAATTGTTCCAGCCAAGTATAGACTCATGATTCTTCCCAAATTTGGCTTCTAAATACCCTCCTTAATCTTTTCAAAGATTACTGCAGACCAATCTGTGTTCAGTCTGAAGATAATCCTGGTCATCAGGCTGAACATATACGCTGAAACCCTATCATGTCCCTCTGGCTTGCAGAGAATGACCTTTCCAACCACTTCAGAAAGGAATTTTCCTTGCAGATTCATCCCTTTCCTGTTCATTGCAGAACCAATCTTCATGGTGGGATCGAATCCACACCACTGGATAGCTTCCCTAGTCTTGGTAGAGGTAACTTCTTCTTCTTGAGTTCTGGGGAGTTGAAGAGTTTTCCTTAAGTTCTTCAAGGTAAGTTTAACTTTTGCTCCCTGAACTGTAGATTTGATCTTAAGTCCAGTCGAATCTAAAGTAGTTGCGCCATAGAATTCCAGTATTTCTTTCTTTCATATCTTTGTAGGTTCGGATACCAGAAATTCCAAAGCATTTTCTGCAATTAGGGTAACTACTGTTTTAATCTCGGGTTCCACATTATCAAAAGCGTTGCGAACCAGCTTATAGCCTTCGTTGACGTTATCTTCAAGCTTTGGCGCCATTGGGGTTGAGAGAAACTTGGATTAAGAAGAGAGAATTTGTCGACACAAGGTTTTATTCTCGAAAATATGGAGAGTGTGTCGACAGAATATGTTGTTGACCTATTTATACCCTTCTAAATAAAGAAGTGCAAAAGGCGCGTCAAAATTCTCTTAATGTGTCGACACAGTTGAAATGTGTCGACACAGACTTCTAATGTCTCGACAGAAGTGTTGACTTCTATATGTCGACACCGATTATATTTGTCGTGGACGTGTTCGACGAAGAGCTCGTGAAGTCGACGATTTGAGGACGACGAAGTGTTTTTGAATCTGCGCTCGACGATATGTGTCGATTCTGCGTTCGACGAGCAGTTGATTCTGCGCTCGACGAAATCTGTGTGTTGATTCTAAGTGTCGACACAACTTCTGGATGTGTCAACACAACTTCTCTGAAGAGTCAACATCTTTTTTCTAGATGTGTCGACACCAATTTCCTGGAGTGTCGACACCAAATTTCTACATGTGTCGACATCACTTTCCTGGAATGTCGACACCTACTACTATATGTCGACACAGACGACTTTTTGTGTCGACACAATTTTACTTAGCCAAATTTGTTAAACTAATTTATGTTCAACATTCCTAATTCAATTTTGAAATTATTGAATTTAGTTTCATCTAATGGCTTAGTGAACATGTCAGCAATTTGTAAATCTGTATTAACAAATTCTAAAGAAATATCTTCTTTCTCTACATGATCTCTAAGAAAATGGTATCTTATTTCTATATGCTTTGTTCTACTATGAGAAATAGGATTATGAGCAATAGAAATAGCACTAGTAGAATCACATAATAATGGAGTTCTACTTACCTGAATAACATAATCTTCTAACTGATGTTGTATCCACAACAGCTGTGCACAGTAACTTCCTGCAGCAACATACTCAGACTCAGCTGTGGAAATTGCCACACTAGTCTGCTTCTTACAGCTCCATGACACCAATCTTCCTCCTAGAAATTGACAGGTGTCTGTTGTGCTTTTCCTATCTACTTTGCATCCTGTAAAGTCTGCATCTGAATAGCCTATTAGTAGAAAATCTCTATTCTTAGGATACCAAAGGCCTAGATTAGGTGTGCCCTTAAGATATCTCAAAATCCTTTTGACAGCAGTATAATGAGATTCTTTAGGGCAGGATTGGTACCTAGCACATACACATGTAGCATACATGATATATGGTCTACTAGCAGTCAGATATAGGAGGGAGCCAACTATCCCTCTATACAAAGACTCATCTATAGGTTTCCCTGCATCATATTTGCTTAGAGACAAACTTGTCCCCATTGGAGTTCTCATGGTAGTGGATGACTCCATACCATACTTCTTAATAACTCCTGGGTGAACTTAGACTAGGATATGGACATGTCATCATCAGTCTGTCTTACTTGGAGACCCAAGAAGAACTTAAGTTCTCCCACACTGCTCATTTCAAATTTTCCTTGCATAAGTTTTGCAAACTTTCAACAAAGGTTGTTTGCAGTAGAACCAAATATTATGTCATCAACATATATTTGGACTAGGATGATCTTTCCTTTGGATTCTCTAAGGAATAGAGTCTTGTGTATTTTCCCCCTTAAGAATTTGTTCTCAATGAGGAAAGTAGACAGGGTTTCATACCAAGTCCTTGGGGCTTATTTCAAGCCATATAAAGCTTTCCTAAGTCTATAAACATAAATAAGTTTGAGTGGATCAACAAAACCTGAGGGTTGTTCTATATAGACCTCGTCTTTTAAGTATCCATTTAAGAATGCTGACTTAACATCCATTTGGAACACTTTGAAGCCTTGATATGCTGCATAGGCTAGGAATAGCCTGATTACTTCCAACCTTGCCACTGGAGCAAAAGTCTGATCAAAGTCTATGCCCTCTTCCTGCCTGAATCCTTTGGCAACTAGTCTTGCCTTGTTCTTCACTATGATCTCACTCTCATCAAGCTTGTTTCAATAAATCCACTTTGTCCCTATGACATTGTGGCCCTTTGGTTTTGGAAGCAACTCCCAGACCTTGCAGCTTCTGAATTAATTTAACTCCTCCTACATAGCATCAATCCAGTGTGGGTCTTGAATAACTTCTTCAAATCTCTTGGGTTCCAGTTGAGATAAGAAGCTTGAGCAAAGAACTGTGTTTAAGATCCTGCTTCTTGTTTGTACTCCATGTCTTGGATCACCAATGATCTAGTGTGCAGGATGATCCTTTAACTGTCTAACTACTGGAGGTAATCTATCAACAGTTTGACCTTCTTCAATCTATTCATTATGCTGCACCTCATGGTCTTCATCAGCCTCTTGAGTGTCTTGTACTCCCCCTGGACAGCAACTATCATTTTCCTCATCCTACTTTGCAGTTGGATCTTCTCTGATAGTAAGCTGGTCCATCTTCTGTTGTATACCTGTGGAGCTACAAGAACTACTAGGAAACTCACTGTTAATAAGTCTAGATTCATCAAATATGACATGAACAGACTCTTCTACAACTTGAGTGGCCAAATTGTAGGCCCTATAAGTCTTACTATTGTTGCTATACCCAACAAATACCTCATTTTGGGATTTGGCAGCAAACTTAGTTATGTGAGACTTGCCATTGTTAAGCACATATCACTTGCAACCAAAGATCCTAAAAAAGGATAAGTTTGGTTTTCTGCCTTTCATAACCTCATAGGGTGTCTTTTGGTGGCTTTTGGTGATGGAAGCCCTATTGAGCACATGGCATGCAGTGTTTACTGCCTCAGCCCAGAAATATTCTGGGAGAGTAGTGTCACTCAATAGTGTTCTTCTAACCTTAATCAATGTCCTATTCTTTTTTTCAGCAATGCCATTTTGCTGAGGTGTTCTAGGGGAGGAGAATTCCTGATGAATCCCAAATTCTTCACACAACCTCGTCATACTTTCAGATTGGAGTTCAGTTCCATGGTCACTTCTTATTTTGGCCAATGAACTATCTAATTCATTCTGAATTTGTTTAACAAAATTGCAGAAGACATTTGGGGTTTCAGATTTCTGCCTCAGAAAGAATACCCATGAAAATCTAGAATAGTCATCTACAACCACAAAAGTGTAGAACTTCCTACCTAGATTATGAACTGGCATAGGACCAAATAAATCCATATGCAAGAGGTATAAGCACCTCACTGAGTCTTTGGTTTCTAGGCTATAAAAGGAGGATCTGGTCTGCTTGCCTTTTTGACAAGCTGAGCATATCCCATCCTTAAAGCACTTAACTTGAGGACCATTCCTCACTAACTCTTTGCTAAAGAGTTAGTCAATAGTCTTGTAGTTAAGATGAGATAGCCTCTTGTGCCACTTGACACAATGAGAGGATTTCTCATCAGCCACAAGACATATAGGAGAATTTTTATTCACACACACAAAGTTTAGGCAATACACATTTCTATTTCTATAGCTAGTCAATATGACTTTTTGATCACTTGACCTCTTGATATGACACCCATTCTGACCCAGTGTAGTAATCAGAATCTACAGATAAACTTTTTACCTTACTGGGACCAGGTTGATCCTGACACTGGTCTTCTTCAGACATAGCCATCAGTCTTTTGCACTGATGGTCTTCTTGCTCATTGATAGAGTCCAGTAATTTCAAGAACTCATCCTCTTCTTATGTTGCAAACAAACCAATATAGGCCTCATCCTAAGATTCAGACTCTGAAGTTGATTGATCTGTCCAACGTTTCTCTTTCTTAGCTACCAAGAATTTCTCCTTCTCGCTCTTGTGCTGAGACTTCTTTTTATCAGCAGACTCCTTCCTTTTGTCTAGACAGTCAGCCACAACATGTACAGGTCTGTTGCAGCAATAGCAAAAAATCTTTAATGTAGTGGACTTGCTAGGCTTTGTCCCTCTCCTGTCCTTCCTGGATGATTTCCTCTTCTGATAATAGTCATCCTTGGACTGAGATGAGGATGGCTTAGATTTCCACTACTTCTTCTTTAATAATCTCTGAAATTGCCTTGTGAAAGCAGCAAAGTTTTCATCAGAATTACTTCTGTCTGAACTGTGATTATCAGAATTTTCTGAGATCACTTCTGCATCTTTCTTAGGAGAAGATGGAGACATCCTCCTATTCTTCCTTGTGGCTTCTACCTTGAAGTCCACTGACTTTTCTCTAAAGTCAACCTTTGTATTTTTCCCTTCCTCCTTTCTAGCCAACAGCGACATCTCATAAGACAGCAATTTGCTAAACAGTATTGGAGGTGAAATTTCTGCCAGTCTGGCCACTTCCCTTATGGAACAGATCTTTGTATCCCAATCTTTAGTCAAAGACCTATGGAATTTGTCATTCAGCTCATATGTACTGAAGATTCATCCATAGGACATTAGTTCATTTACAATTCTGTAGAACTTCTTATAACATTCAGTTATGCTATCAGACGTGGCTTGTCTGAAACTCTCATATTCTTGATTAAGCATAGACTTTCTATCTTGCCTAACCTCTTCAGAACCCTCCATGTAGACAACCAATGTGTCCCACATCTCCTTGGAGGTTTTGCAGTGAATCAGATTCTGGAATGTTGAGTCATCTATGGCACTCATTATAATATTCTGTGCTCTTTTATCCATTGTAGCAAAGATGATCTCATCCTTAATCATATCTGAAAAATCCTTAGGAGTCCTTTGATTAGCATCAAGAACAGAAACCTTCATTGGAATATATGTTCCTTCCTTAACTGTTATATAAATTCTAGGATCAGATGCCTTCATAAATAGTCTGACCCTTTACTTCCAAATTCCAAAGATTTCCTTCCTGCAAATAGGCAATTTCATTGAACCAAGTCCTTTATGATTTTCTCCTGAACCCATCTTCTTTAAATTACTACTGCCTCACAGATCTTACTCAGACTGTTATGTCTATTTTTGAGTAACCTCCCTCTGATACCACTTGAAAAAATTGGTTCCTAAACACCTAGAGGGGGGGGGGGGTGAATAGGTGCAATTCCTTTTTCTTCTAAGGCAGAACTTTTAATTCAGTTAATTAACAAACACAGATAGTTCTACAGCTATCACAGCACAGAAATAATAATACCACACACAATCACAGATTGCACACTGATTTATAGTGGTTCCCCAAGGTCTGGGTACATCCACTTTCCCCCTTCGCCTATCTAGCAGTGTGCTAGATTCGGCCTAACTTCTTTCCTTCTCCTCAGATCCGTAGATCTTACAGCTCAGAACCCAAACAAGGCTCCTATAACTCAGAGTGAGTCCACACTCCTATAGCTCAGGCAATATGCCCTACCTCAGCCTTCAACAAGGCCTACAACTCAGAGATGAAAATCTCCTACAACTCAGGCTCTCAGCCCTACCTCAGCCTTCAACAAGGCCTACCACTCAGAGAACTTATCTCCTACAACTCAGCCTTTATAAATCAGGCTTACAACTCAGATCTTAAAAATATCCTACAGAAAATAGATGTTAATTTTAAATCTACCACCACCATGGTTGAGAGAGAAGGATGGACGGTTTCTTGATCAGTTCTTGAACGAATCTGATGATAGAGATCAACCTGTCTTAGCTTTCTTCAAAGCTTCTTGAATCTGAACACAGTAGGGTTGATCTCCTCTGATGTTGATCTTCAATCATCTTATTTCTTGAAATTCAGAAATCAATCTGAATTCTTCTGGGCAGACTGGTTCAGAATCTGCACTAAAGAGACTTGTTGATGTAAGTCCTTTTCTTCACTTGAATAGATGGAGCTCTCTCTCTCTCCAAATTCTTTTGAAGATTCTTCTGAATTCTCTTGACAAACTCTGAGTAGATCACCACTTGAGAATGTCTTCTTAGATCTTCTGTTGAAAATCTTCTTCTATATGTTATTGTGTATCTTTATGTGTGTAACTTTTGTTGATAGAGAATGTCTTTATATAGATTTTCTCCATGGTAACCGGCTGATCCGGTTTCTAACGAACTTCTGACAGCTCTGACAGTTACAGTAGACCGGTTGGTTATGACAGCTGTCAAGTCTTCCAGTCACTTCTTGAAACTCTGTGTCTGTCAGCAAAGTTTCGAGACTGAACTTCATCATGTGTCGACACAAGTAGATTAAGTGTCGACACAAGCCTAGGTGGTGTCGATACAGCTCCCTTGGTGTTGACACTGCTTCTCAACACAGCTTCTGTAGAATGTGTCGAAACTAGTTCTGTGTGTCGACACAGTCACTTCTTCTCTTCACAAAAATCAACTATGTTGAAACTCTACTATGTGTCGACACAAGTCTTGTGTGTCGACACAGTTGATGTCGACAGAGTCTTCTGTGTGTCGACACTGCCTCTATGAGTAGACACAGTTGATGTCGACTAAGCTTTTCTGTGTGTCGACACTCCCTCTGTGTGTCGACATAGTTTCTTTTGGTGTCGACACAGCCTTTCCAAGTGTCGACATAGTTTCTTCTGGTGTCAACACAGCCTTTCCAAGTGCCGACACTATTGACTCCAGGTGTCGACACAGCTTTTCTCCAATGTCAACACAAGCCTCTATAAGTGTCGACACATCTTCTTCTGGTGTCGACTCATGGACTTAGAACTTTTCCTGCATTCTTGCATTTTCTTAACCTGCACATATAAACTCAAAATAACATCAAATACAGCTTGATGCATATCATTGAGTGAGGTGAGGCTTATTCAAATCTGTTACACATTTTCCAATGTACCAAACACTTTCTTCTTTTGTTCTTCAGCCCTTATTCTTTGCCTTTCAAAATAGTGAAAATGCTATGGGAAGTACTTGCTAGGCTCTTGAACATTAGGAGGTAGCTTCCCAGCTTTTGCCTTTCTTCTATATTATAGAATGGCTTCCTGCCTAGCTTCATGTTTGTGCCATTCTTGCTCAGCATACTATTTACCCCTATCATGGGTCTTGTCCTTCACAGCCTTCCAGGCAGTCAATATAATATTCCTGGAAGTAAAACTCCATTGCTCAAAATCAGGCTTCACCTCAGCCTGTTCTCTGAACCTTTTCTTAGACAATAGAGCTTCTTGCTCTTTATCTAAAACTGCCTCTGACAATTCCACTTTCTCAATAATAATATTGTCAACCTCCTGTGGAGGACTGTACATTGACTGTACTTCTTGCTGAATCATATCAAAATCTGTTGGAGGGTAAATGAACTGAGCAACTTCAGGTTGATCACCTTCAAAATAAGCAGGTTGCAGACCTGACTCAGCTACATTATCATCATCACATAGGGGTGGATATCCAAGGGTGGCTCTGATGCTATTAGATATCCATTTAGCATGATCTGAGCCCACTTTGACTAATACTCTCTCCCCCTTTATGACTTCTCTCTCAATATGAGCTCTGAGGTCATCTTTCTGAAATCTTACTTGGTCATCTAGATAATTAACACAATCTTTATAAAATGACATTAGTTTTAGTAGCTGATCAGAAATGATCTTTTGAGAATGCTTAATAGTTGTTTGTACAACAGCTAGTTCTTCCTGTAATTGTTTTTCAAAATCTGACTTGTCTTTAGCCCTTGCCTCAGTCAGGGCAGTAACAATATTCTTTAATTCTGTAACAATCACATCATGTGATTCAGTCAGATTGTCATTCATTTTTAGTTGATTTTCTAGGACATAGTCTTGCTTAACAGCAATATCATCAACTTGAGTCTTTATTCCTTCTTGTTGTTTTGCCAGAAAAACTACAACATTACCTCCTTTATGGAAGCAATCTGTCATCTCCCTCTTATTCTGGTTTACCTCAAATCTAATTGATTTGATATCTTGAGATAATGATAACTACAATTCATTATGTCTCTCATCCATATACTTTTCCATGGCTATTCTTTGTTCATCTAATTTGACTTGCAAAGATACCAACAAAGAACTATAATCTTGTGCAGGAACTGGTTGTGAAGCAGTTTGCAATGCCCTTTTATAGCTTTGTCTTCTTCTTTTGAAAACCATCAGTTTTCTCTTCTTTGCTTGAATTTCTTCATCATCAGAATCAGAAGTACTTTCTAGATTCACAGTGTCCTTTGGACTTATGGGCAGCTCTTTGTCAGATCTAGGTAACTCCCCCTGAGTCCCTTGCTCCTACCCCTCAGTCCTGACTTGCTCCCCCTCAATTTCATCTTGCTTCCCCTCAATTTCAGCTTTCTTCCCCTCAATTTCAGCTTTCTCCCCCTCAGTTCTTACTTGCTCTATATCAGGGAACAACTTTTCAAGGGTAAACTCTTGTTGAGGTTTGACTGGAGGCACTCTTAACTCTCGAGCATCAGCAGCTGTAGATGTATCCTGCATGATAACATCTTGTGCTTGTATGTTTAGTTGAGTGGTCCGATCAACATCAACCAAAGGCACAGTTAGTGTTTCATCCTCATTATTGAAATTTGTTTGATTAACTTCTTGGATTACCTCAAGAATAGTTTGGGTAGCCATTTCACTTTCTAAGTGTGTTGGCTCTTCCTCAAGATGAGGCTCCCCCTGCACTTGAGCACCATCTATAATGTCTTGTACAGGAGATTTTTCAGCAATCTCTGGCCTCTCTTCATCCGGCATGTCCTTTGTTAGGACTCTATCCCATCTGGAGATTATCCTTATATCCATTCTTCTCATGTGGTTGATCTTAGAACTAGTAGTCTGTTCCATTACTTCTTGAATTGTTCCAGCCAAGTATAGAATCATGATTCTTCCCAGATTTGGCTTCTTGATACCTTCCTTAATCTTTTCAAAGATTACTGCAGACCAATCTGTGTTCAGTCTGAAGATAATCCTGGTCATCAGGCTGAACATATAGGCTGAAACCATATCATGTCCCACTGGCTTGCAGAGAATGACCTTTCCAACCACTTCAGAAGGGAATTTTCCTTGCAGATTCATCCCTTTCCTATTCATTGCAGATCCAATCTTCATGGTGGGATCCAATCCACACCACTGAAGTGCTTCCCTAGTCTTGAATGAGGGTACTTCTTCTTCTTCTTGAGTTCTTGGGAGTTGAAGAGTTTTCCTCAAGCTCTTCAAGGTAAGTTTAACTTTAGCTCCCTGAACTATAGATTTGATCTTAAGTCCAGTCAAATCTAAAGTAACTGCGCCATAGAATTCCAGTATTTCTTTCTTTCATATCTTTGTAGGTTCGGATACCAGAAATTCCAAACCATTCGCAGTAATTAGGGTAACTACTATTTTTTATCTCGGGTTCCGTATTATCAAAAGCGTTGCAAACCAGCTCATAGCCATCGTTGACGTTATCTTCAAGCTTTGGCGCCATTGGGGTTGAGAGAAATCTTGGATTGAGAAGAGAGAATTTGTCGACACAAGGTTTTGTTCTCAAAAATATGAATAGTGTGTCGACAGAGTATGTTGTTGAACTATTTATACCCTTCTAAATAATGAAGTTCAAAAGGCACATCAAAATTCTCTTAATGTGTCGACACAGTTGAAATGTGTCGACACAGACTTCTAATGTCTCGACAGAAGTGTTGAATTCTATGTGTCGACACCAATTGATGATGTGGCGACATAGATATTCTTATCAGTTCGACAGAAATTCTGTGTCGACTCTAATTTTAAGTGTCGACACAACTTCTGAATGTGTCGACACAACTGCTATAAAGTGTCGACAACAATTTTCTAGATTTGTCGACATCACTTTCCTGGAGTGTCGACACCAATAACTACGTGTCGACATAGACAACTTTTTGTGTCGACATAATTTTACTTAGCCAAATTTGTTAAACTAATTTATGTTCAACATTCCTAATTCAATTTTGAAATTATTGAATTTAGTTTAATCTAATGGTTTAGTGAACATGTCAACAATTTGTAAATCTGTATTAACAAATTTTAAAGAAATATCTTCTTTTTCTACATGATCTCTAAGAAAATGGTATCTTATTTCTATATGCTTTGTTCTACTATGAGAAACAGGATTATGAGCAATAGAAATAGCACTAGTAGAATCACATAATAATGAAGTTCTACTTACCTGAATACCATAATCTTCTAACTGATGTTGTATCCACAATAGCTGTGCACAACAACTTACTCCAGCAACATACTCAGACTCTGCTGTGGAAATTGTCACACTAGTCTGCTTCTTATAGCTCCATAACACCAATCTTCCTCCTAGAAATTGACAGGTGCATGTTGTGCTTTTCCTATCTACTTTGCATCCTGCAAACTCTGCATCTGAATAGCCTATTAGTAGAAAATCTCTATCCCTAGGATACCAAAGGCCTAGATTAGGTGTGCCCTTAAGATATCTCAAAATCCTTTTGACAGCAGTATAATGAGATTCTTTAGGGCAGGATTGGTACCTAGCACAAAAACATGTAGCATACATGATGTCAGGTCTACTAGCAGTCAGATAAAGGAGTGAGCCAACTATCCCTCTATACAAAGACGCATCTACAAGTTTCCCCGCATCATCTTTGCTTAGAGACATACTTGTCCCCATTGGAGTTCTCATGGTAGTGGATGACTCCATACCATACTTCTTAATTAACTTCTAGGTGAACTTATACTGGGATATGGACAGGCCATCATCAGTCTGTCTTACTTGGAGTCCCAAGAAGAACTTAAGTTCTCTCATACTGCTCATCTCAAACTTCCCTTGCATAAGTTTTGCAAACTTTCTACAAAGGTTGTTTTCAGTAGAACCAAATATTATGTCATCAACATATATTTGGACTAGGATGATCTTTCCTTTGGATTCTCTAAGGAATAGAGTCTTGTCTATTTTCCTCCTTGAGAATTTGTTCTCAATGAGGAAAGTAGACAGGGTTTCATATCAAGCCCTTGGGGCTTGTTTCAACCAATATAAAGCTTTGCTAAGTTTATAAACATAATTAGGATTGAGTGGATCAACAAAACCTAATGGTTGTTCTACATAGACTTCCTCCTTTAAGTCTCCATTCAGGAATGCTGACTTAACGTCCATTTGGAACACTTTGAAACCCTAATAGGCTGCATAGGCTAGGAATATCCTTATTGCTTCCAACCTTGCCACTGGAGCAAAAGTCTGATCAAAGTCTATGCCCTCTTCCTGCCTGTATCCTCTGGCAACTAGTCTTGCCTTGTTCTTCACTATGATCCACCTCTCATCAAACTTGTTTCTATAAATCCACTTTGTCCATATGACATTGTGGCCATTTGGTTTTGGAACCAACTCCCAGACCTTGCACCTTCTGAATTGATTTAACTCCTCCGGCATAGCATCAATCCAGTGTGGGTCTTAAATAGCTTCTTCAAATCTCTTGGGTTCCAATTGAGATAAGAAGCTTGAGCAAAGAACAGTGTTTAAGTTCCTACTTCTTTTTTGTACTCCATTTCTTGGATCACCAATGATCTGGTGTGCACGATGATCCTTTAAATGTCTAACTGCTGGAGGTAATCTATCAACAGTTTGACTTTCTTCAATCTCTTCATTATGCTGCACCTCATGGTCTTTATCAGCCTCTTGAGTGTCTTGTACTCCCCCTGGACACCAACTACCATTTTCCTCATCCTGCTTTGTAGTTGGATCTTCTCTGATAGTAAGCTGGTCCATCTTCTGCTGTATACCTGTAGAGCTAAAAGAACTACTAGGAAACTCACTGTTAATAAGTCTAGATTCATCAAATATGACATGAACAGACTCTTCTACAACTTGAGTAGCCAAATTGTAGACCCTATAAGCCATAATATTGTTGTTGTACCCAACAAATATCCCATCTTGGGATTGTGCAGCAAACTTAGTTAGGTGAGACTTGTCATTGTTAAGCACATAACACTTGCAAACAAAGATCCTAAAATAGGATAAGTTTGGTTTTCTGCCTTTCAAAACCTCATAGGGTGTCTTTTTGTGGCTTTTGGTGATGGAAGCCCTATTGAGCACATGGCATGCAGTGTTTACTTCCTCAGCCCAGAAATATTCTGGGAGAGTAGTGTCAATCAATAGTGTTCTTCCAGCCTCAATCAATGTCCTATTCTTTCTTTCATAAATGTCATTTTGCTGAGGTGTTCTAGGTGAGGAGAATTCCTGATGAATCCCAAATTCTTCACACAACCTTGTCATACTTTCAGATTGGAATTCAGTTCCATGGTCACTTCTGATTTTGACCACTGAACTATCTAATTCATTCTGAATTTGTTTGACAAAATTGCAGAAGACATTTGGGGTTTCAGATTTCTGCCTCAGAAAGAATACCCATGAAAATCTAGAATAGTCATCTACAACCACAAAAGTGTAGACCTTCCTACCTAGACTATGAACTGGCATAGGACCAAATAAATCCATATGCAAGAGGTATAAGCACCTTACTGAGTCTTTGGTTTCTAGGTTATGAAAGGAGGATCTGGTCTGCTTGCCTTTTTGACAAGCTGAGCATATTCCATCCTTAAAGCACTTAACTTGAGGACCATTCCTCACTAACTCTTTAATAAAGAGTTGGTCAATAGTCTTGTAGTTAAGATGAGCTAGCCTCTTGTGCCATTTGACACAATGAGAGACTTTCTCATCAGCCACAAGACAGATAGGAGAATTTTTGTTCTCACTCTCAATGTTTAGGCAATACACATTTCTTTTTCTATAGCCAGTCAATATGACTTTTTGATCACTTGACCTCTTGATATGACACTCATTCTTGATAAATGAAATGTCATATCCAATATCACTCAGTTGGCTTATGCTTATTAGGTTGTGTTTCAGATCCTTCACATAAGCCACTTGATTGATAGTGATTAAGTTGTTAGAAATGTTACCAAACCCTTTGATGACTCCTTTTTCAGAACCACCAAAGATTACTTTAGGCCCATTCAATATTGGTGAGTAGTCCTTCAGCAATCCTCTTGTTCCAGTCATGTGCCTGGAACATCCATTGTCCAAGTACCATATAGGGGCATGGCAACTTGGACTCACCTGCAACAAAGATTACTTAACCTTAGGACCCAAATAACTTTTGGGTCCTTGGTTAAAGTTAGCCTGAAACTTGACAAATCTGCCTGCAGCTCTTCTAACATGTAGACTGCTATTCTTCCTGACACTGGTGTTGTGCCAACAGTCTAAGACATAATGGCCTATCTTGCCACAGCACCATCACTCATACTTATTATACCTATTTTTAGGTACAATCTTAGCTGTAATGTTGGCAGCAGATCTTTTGTTTTGTGCTGGGGCTTTGCCTTTATTATTAGACTGGGCAGCCCATGCAGTTCCCTTAAAGCCTAATCCTGTCTTACCCTTTTGAGACACAAAGTCATCAATTAAGGGTATGACAGATTTTGGCTTATAGAAACTAGTCACTATCTCCTTCTCTTTCTGAAGTCTGTCTTCCAGACTTTTGATCTGATCATTTTTGAATGTGATTGTTCCCATCTAAATAACTGTTATGTTTTTCAGCTTGGCAATCTCATTTATCTTCTAATCCAGCAACTTTTCTGAATCAGATGCAGCCAACTTAAGAGCTGCAATTTTCTTAGCCTGATTTTTGGCCAGGTTTTTGCTTCTCTTGAGTGCCTGTAACAAATCCCCATATTCATCTATAAGCTGATGAATATCACCTTCAGATTCAGACCCATCCACATCTCTTGATGCATATGCATCTGATTCTGACTCAGTGTAGTAATCAGAATCTACAGATAAACTTTTTACCTTACTCGGACCAGGTTGATCCTGGCACTGGTCTTCTTCAGACATAGTCATCAGTCCTTTGCACTGATGGTCTTCTTGCTCATTGATAGAGTCCAGTAATTTCAAGAACTCATCCTCTTCTTCTATTGCAAACAAACCAATATAGGCCCCAGCTTTAGATTCAGACTCTGAAGTTGATTGATCTGTCCAACTTTTCTCTTTCGTGGCTACCAAGGATTTCTCCTTCTTTCTCTTGTGTTGAGACTTTTTTTTATCAGCAGACTCCTTCCTTTTGTCTGGATAGTTAGCCACAACATGTCCAGGTCTATTACAACAATAGCAAATAATCTTTGATGTAGTTGACTTGCTAGGCTTTGTCCCACTCCTATCCTTCGTGGATGATTTCCTCTTCTGATAATAGTCATCCTTGGACTGAGATGAGGATAGCTTAGATTTCCACTGCTTCTTCTTTAAGAATCTCTGAAACTGCCTTGTGAAAGCAGCAAAATCTTCATCAGAATTACTGCTGTCTGAACTGTGATTATCAGAATTTTCTGAGATCACTACTGCAGCTTTCTTAGGAGAAGATGGAGACATCCTCCTATTCTTCCTTGTGGCTTCTGTAAGACCCCCCCCCCTCCCAGATCCCAAAACAGGGCACGAAGGGGGAGTCTTATGCCCGAAACAGTCGCCTTGCGGTAGCATTAGCACACGGGCTAACCTGTACCACAAGACGCCTATTCCGCCGGCTACAACAATATCAATTTGACATGCCAACCCAACCCAAAATATTTAAGCAAGAGAAGTCAAATCCACACTAAGCATATAGTCCAAATACATCAATAAGGGAGAGGCTAAAACATGCTTCTACAATATATCAGAGTACAACTAAACATTGCCCAAACGGGCTACATCAGAATATCAAAATACTAACATCAGTAACTGACGGTAGCGACGGTACCGTCCCCTCAGGCCCTGTCGTCCTGGACTGGCTGTCCTGCTGCAACGCATACTGCTGCTCTACCTGCGGGGTGGCCTCTTAATAAGGAAGACGTAGCAACCGTTAGTCGAAACGACTAAGTGGTTTCACATCCGCTCCCCCGGCCACTCCTCGGCACCGGGAGGGGAAAAAGGAACAATAATACAATATATAATAAGTATAAAAGGTACAAGCAGGTGGCAAGGTACATGATTATCAATGTATAAACTAGCAGTTCTACAAGAGCTATCAATGTATAAACTAACAATTCTACAAGAGCCAGTATAACATCAAGTGTAAGAAAACTACAACAGGTAAGTAACTTAACTTATAAGGATGCCCATACAAGCTTATAAGTTAAGGGTCGATTTGTATAAAGTAACTCATCGTATAAGAGTGCTCATACAAACTTATACGATGAGGATCTTGTTGTGCAATGATATGAAATGGTATATATGCTATGCAATGACTCACCCATGCACACCCATGCAACTGCTATGTCGACATAGACCATTAGATCCCACATTTCGAGCAGGTAGCTAACCTCTCAGGCATCTGCCACCGTGGCCAGGCGGTGACAGTAGAGCGGGCATCTCTACTACTAGGCGGGTATCCACACTACTTCACCTAGGCCTCCGTACTCCTCAATGCTAAGAACACAACAGCGGAGCCCATGAGTACTATGGCCCAGCGGGAGCCTCGGGTAGATGTGCACCGAGGACCAAGCTCCGAACTGACCTTGTGTGACCTAGAAGGAGCCTCGGAGTGAGCACGGGGACCAAGCCCAACCGTTCACCTAGCACGGAAGGAGCCCCGGGACATGAACACCGAGGACCAAGCCCAACAGCCCAAAGTCTAACTATCGACTCTCGTCGGTGTGACGACTGGTGAGCCCGTAGACCTGCCACACCATCCTAAACCCAGGATTATTACACCGCGTGTCGACTCACGCCACATGCAAATTCCATATCATCGTGGCATGGAAGGAGCCTCGGAAGAAAAGCACGAGGACCAAGCCCAACCATCCACCTGGCACAGAAGGAGCCCCGGGACGTGAACACCGAGGACGAAGCCCAACCGTCCGTTTGTCTAATCTCAAGCTATCCACGCTTGCGACGGTCAACACCGCACTTACATCCCTTCCCAATACTACCCATAGGGAGTCGACGCTCTAAATATTGGACTACTAAATTTCATTCATCAATCGAACATACACCTGGCCATAACTTATCATCCCATAAGACATCCCAAATGATCCCAACATAATACATATATGATGCGCATGTAATAATCTACCAATTTCTATCAAGTCATTCCGTTCAAGTAATCTTGCATCGCAATTCGATTGTAAGAAGTCCGCTTCCAACATGATATAACAAGATATGCAACTATAACAAGTTACCAAGTTCTATCAAGTCAATTCATTCAATAAAGCTTGCTTCACAATTAGTTGTATGAAGTCTAATTAACAAGATTCATCATTCATAGCATTACGGTGGTTAATTATGAAATATTTCATCAAACCTCAAGCTAATTAGCAACATCGATTTCACCGAACCCAAATCCATATTATATGAAAACCTAGAATTTTAAGTGCAGATTGAATCTGGATAGTAACTTCAACCGGATATTACCGAGGCTACAAGAATCCGACGAAGACGTGTAACCCCTCGATCGAAAGGTCTTTGCATGGGTTACGACCTAGATTTGAATGTATCCTATTTTAATTTGGCTTCAAATTCCGCTGTGCGCAGAACACAATTCTGCATGAAGGATTTATCGGATGTCATTTTCGTCCAGGCTTTCCCGTGGCTACAGACCTCGCCTGAAGTCGTGCAACCATTAGTTGGAAAGGTATTTTCAAGGGCTTCAACTTTCGTGTTTATCTGAAAGCCCAGATCTGGACATATCACACCTAAAAATGGCCACGACGTTCGCTGCACGCAGAACACAGATTCTGCATGCATCTTAAGGCGGAATGAACGGCATCGGTTCATCTTCCTCCTCAAGGCGATCTTCCCAAGTCATTCCTGAAAACCTCCTCCCTTATTCAACCTCAAGAGGCCAATACCCTTCATGAAACCATCCCCTATCATCACATATATTAAGGGAGTGGTTGAAGAGATCTAAAACCTAGGACACAAGTCCTAGCATGACCTTTCCTAGAAAACTCCTCCTCTCCATCAAGACTCTCTTGAGTCGATGTCTCGCCTAGGAAAATAACTATAGATCTATCACCAAGGGAGAGGATAGGAAACTCACCTCACTTCCAGCGGTTCCATTTCCGGCCATAGACCTTGTGATTCTTTGCGGCGGCATCCTCTCCTCTACGGCGATGGAGGATCTCCTTCCCTAGATCTTCCTCCTGTAAACTCTCCTTCTCCACAGGACTTCTCTCAGAAAAATACGGCTGGGAGGAAGAGTGAAATGGCTAGGGTCTTTCCACTATTCCTTATATATATATAATGTGACACGGGTAGGGACACGCCCATGTCCTTACCCGTGTCCCACTCGGGCGAAGCGTTACAGGAGGTTACGTTGTCGGTTCGCTATATAATGGCAGATAGGACGTACACGCCCGTGTCAGTCAAGTCACACCCGTGACATGGGGCGTGGCACCTACATCGTCGAACTCAACTATCGAGAATTCATCGAACTCACTTAAAATCATCGAACGGAGGTGACACCCATGGTCACGCCCATGGTCATGCCCGTGACATCGGGCGTGTAACCCTCTCACTTGAGAACCAACCACCTACTCGAGTACCTCGGGCACCTACTTGAGTACCTTAAGTCACGCCCCTGGGTCACGCCCGTGACCCAGGGCGTGTAACCCACTTTACTCGAATACTTTGAAACCTACTCGAGTAACCTCGGCAGCTACTCGAGTACCTTCAGTCACGCCCCTGGGTCACGCCCGTGACCCAGGGCGTGTAACCCATTTTACTCGAGTATTTTGAAACTACTCGAGTAACCACGACAGCTACTCGAGTACCTTCAGTCACACCCCTGGGTCACGCCCGTGACCCAGGGCGTGTAACCCATTTTACTCGAGTATTTTGAAATTAATCGAGTAACCTCGGCAGCTACTCGAGTACCTTCAGTCACGCCCCTGGGTCACGCCCGTGACCCAGGGCGTGTAACCTGCTTTAAACTAACTTCCCCAGTTCACAAGTGCCGCCCTTTTTCCTCCACTTTCCTGAACCCAAGCATGCCCTCCTGACTCAAAACTCGCATGGAGGCCTAGCGCGAATCGGGACGTTACAACTTCTACCTTGAAGGCCACTAACTTATCTCTATAGTCAACCTTTGTATTTTTCTCTTCCTCCTTTCTGGCCAACAGCTACATCTCATAAGACATCAATTTGCCAAACAGTGTTGGAGGTGAAATTTCTGCCAGTCTGGCGACTTTCCTTATGGCACAGATCTTTGAATCTCAATCCTTAGTGAAAGACCTAAGGAATTTGTCATTCAGCTCATATGTACTGAAGATTCTTCCATAGGACATTAGTTCATTTACAATTATGTAGAACTTCTTATAACATTCAGTTATGCTATCAGACTTGGCTTGTCTGAAACTCTCATATTCTTGATTAAGCATAGACTTTCTATCTTGTCTAACCTCTTCAGAACCCTCCATGTAGACAACCAATGTGTCCCACATCTCCTTGGAGGTTTTGCAGTGAATCAGATTCTGCAATGTTGAGTCATCTATGACACTAACTATAATATTATGTGCTCTTTTATCCATTGTAGCCAAGATGATCTTATCCTTAGTCATTTATCAAAGATCCTTAGGAATCCTTTGATTAGCATCAAAAATAGAAACCTTCATTGGAATATATGGTCCTTCCTTAAATGTTATATAAATTCTAGGATCAGATGCCTCCATAAATATTCTGACCCTTTCCCCCCATATTCCAAAAATTTCCTTCCTGCAGATAGGCAACTTCATTGAACCAAGTTCTTTATGGTTTTCTCCTGAACCCATCTTCTTTAACTTACTTCTGCCTCACAGATCTTACTCAGACTGTTAAGTCTATATTTGAGTAACCTCCCTCTGATACCACTTGAAAGAATTTGTTCCTAAACACCTAGAGGGGGGTGAATAGGTACAATTCCTTTTTCTTTTAACGCAGAATATTAATTCAGTTAATTAATAGAAACATATGGTTCTACAGCTATCACAACACAGAAATAACAATACCACACACAATCACAGATGGCACACTGATTTATAGTGGTTCATTTGAAATTTACCACCACCTTGGTTGAAAGAGAAAGGATGGAAGGTTTCTTGATCAGTTCTTGAAAGAATCTGATGTTAGAGATCAACATGTCTTATCATTCTTCAAAGTTTCTTGAATTTGAACACAGTAGGGTTGATCTCCTTAGAAGTTGATCTTCAATCAGCTTCTTCTTGAAATTCAGAAATCAATCTGAATTATTCTTGGCAGACTGGTTCAGAATCTGCACTTAAGAGAACTTGTTGATGTAAGTCCCTTTCTTCACTTGAATAGATGGAGCTCTCTATCCAAATTCTTCTGAAGATTCTTTTGAATTCTTCTTTGAATTCTCTTGACAAACTCTGAGTAGATCACCACTTGAGAATGTCTTCTTAGATCTTCTGTTGAAAATCTTCTTCTGTTTTTTCGTGTTTACTTTTTTTATCTCATGTGTATGTATTCTCCTTCTTCTGTTGATAGAGAATGTCTTTATATAGACTTCCTCCATGGTAACCGGCTGATCCGGTTTCTAACGAACTTCTGACAGCTCTGACAGTTCCAGTAGACCGGTTTGTTATGGCAGCTGTCAAGTCTTCCAGTCACTTCTTGAAACTCTGTCTCTGTCAGCAAAGTGTCGAGACTGAACTTCATCATGTGTCGACACAAGTAAACTAAGGGTCTACAGAAGACTTGGTGGTGTCGACACAGCTCCCTTGGTGTTGACACTGCTTCTCGACACAGCTTCTGTAGAATGTGTCGACACTAGTTCTGTGTGTCGACACAGTCACTTCTTCTATTCACAAAAAATCAACTTTGTTGAAACTCTGCTATATGTCGACACAAGTCCTGTGTGTCGACACAGTTGATGTCGACAAAGTCTTCTGTATGTCGACACTGCCTCTGTGTG
Organism: Platanthera guangdongensis; assembly: GCA_039583875.1. Taxonomy (NCBI): domain Eukaryota; kingdom Viridiplantae; phylum Streptophyta; class Magnoliopsida; order Asparagales; family Orchidaceae; genus Platanthera; species Platanthera guangdongensis. The sequence continues at coordinate 13,934,387 of CM077149.1, forward strand.
TCGACACAGTTGATGTTGACTAAGCTTTTCTGTGTGTCGACACTGCCTCTGTGTGTCGACACAGCTTATTCTAGTGTCGACACAGCCTTTCCAAGTGTCGACACAATTGACTCCAGGTGTCGACACAGCTTTTCTCCAGTGTCGACACAAGCCTTCATAAGTGTCGACACAGCTTCTTCTGGTGTCGACTCATGGACTTAGAAACTTTTCCAGCATTCCTGCATTTTCTTAACCTGCACATATAAACTCAAAACAACATCAAATACACATTAATGCATATCATTGAGTAAGGTGAGACTTCTTCAAATCTGGTACACATTTTCCAATGTACCCAACAGGATGAGTAAATGGAGTACCCCTTAGTGGGAGCATCATGTAACTTAGCACGGTTTGCATATAGTATATAGAATAAAAATAGGTTAGCTCGGAGAACTTGAACACACTTAGGGGAGCCACACTGAAATAAAAGAGAGTATTGGTCAGGGGTAGGAATCAATAATATTAAGTGCCTTGCGAAAGGGAGCTTTGGGCGTAATCCCATCGTAGTTCCTAGTGCCTTCGAGAGCCCTTCATGGGGAACACCTTGGGAAGTCCTGTGCTAACGTAAACTTTACGGATAATATGGACAAGAGTAACCTCAATAATACCTCCACCTTGCACTCACACTTGTACACGTGGTGAGATAAATTGTTAATGAATGGAAAGTATAGACCCATGGTCGATGGGCTTACTGGTAGAGTTAAAGGGACTTGGAACTATTTTGGTAGTCCGGAGAGCTGTATGCTCGAGGGCTAGTTTTTAGACTTGATGGGTTGGTGAGCTGGGGGCTCGGGGATTTAGGTGAGGTATAATATACAAGCTTTCATGTGCATAACAGTGGTGGGTCCTCGGTATTGGACGATCGATCACACCGTCATCAGTACGTTGACTCGGGGAGACTAGCTGGTTTGCTAGGAAGAGTACGGAAATGTACGAGAGGGGCTAGGCTGGGTAGTGTTATTACCATTCTAGGAGTGGAGAGTCCCAACCCATTGTCTTTGTTGGCCACGACGAGAGGCTCCTGAGTGTTTAGCTAACTCCAAACTGGGGAGCTAAAGGTCTGTGCACATAGAGTCATGTGTGTGTGTTGCACTTGCATGTTGATACCCTAGCATACTTGCATGTCATAGCATAGTCATTGCATTTAACCCCAGACACCTAACGTATAAATTGGTATGGGATAGTTTATACGATAGGCCCTGCAGAACAACCCCTTGGTATATAGGGGTAATCCCTATAAATCAATGGTTACTGATTACTATTTGTACAGTTCTTACTTTCAGTTCTTCATGCTTACCTTACTACTCTGCATTACCTTTTATTGATTAACTCCTCCTGCACTTTTAATGTTATAACACTCCTGTTAGGATAGTTGTCATCTGCTTGATTACGCCCTGCTATTTGGTCCTCCTTTTCACTTCCTTCCGCCCGGTGCCTAGCTGCCACGGTTAGAGGGGTGGAGGACTGTTGACTGAGTCTAGTTTGACTGACGGTTGTTTTACCACCACATTTTAGGCACTCTGGATGGGAGACAGGGAGCAGCCGCAGGAGACGCAGCACCAGCGGAGTACGGTGCAGATGGAGACATGCCAGTGTAGTTCGAGTGGACAGGCATCCAGATCTGTGATTGGAGCTGAGAAGTAGTAGTTTTACTTATATGAGTGGCTTGTAGTGAGGTCTTTATGTACCGGGCATAAGTCCGTATATCATGGTGTGGACTCTATATTTGTCATGTGATTTCCTCTTTTTATGTTGTGGACTTGATTGTTTTTTACTTTTCCAATCATTAAACATTCTCTCTTGTTGATCGAAAAGGCCTGCAGAATCGACATTTTGTAGTGGCGGACTTCCCGAGAGTCGGGGCCACCGCAAAACGGAGGTTCTGGGCATAAGACACTGGTGGTTGTTGCAAAAAAAAGGGGTCTTACACAATGCCCCAACACCTTCTCCCGGATGATGACACACGTCTTTCGACCATACTTGGGGAAGTTTGTGGTAGTCTATTTCGATGACATCTTAGTCTATAGCACCTCCACTGCCGATCACATCTCCCACTTGAGAGTGCCTCTGTCCACCATAAGGAAGGAAACTCTATTCATTAATCTTAAGAAGTGCATATTCTTTATTCCAGAGGTAGAGTTTTTAGGTTATATAGTCGGGTCTGACGGTATTCGAGTTAACCCTAGAAAGGTTCAAGTGATTAAGGACTGGCCTGAACCGACTAGCCTACGAGAGGTCCGTAGTTTCCATGGTTTTGCTACTTTCTATCGATGCTTCATACGAGCCTTTAGTAGCATTATGGCGCCTTTTAGTGACTGCATGAAGAAGGGTGAGTTCACGTGGACGAAGTCTGCCACCTTTGTCTTCCAACGTATTAAGAAGCTCAAGACCGAGGCACCGGTGTTACATCTACCTGACTTCACCAAGGTCTTTGAGCTTACCTGTGACGCGTCAGGTGTAGGAATAGGAGGTGTTTTGAGTCAAGAAGGTCAGCCGGTCAGTTATTTCAGTGAGAAACTAACGGGCGCTATGTTGAATTATTCGAATTACGACAGAGAGTTTTATGCTGTTGTTAGGTGTTTGCATCTTTGGCGGCATTATCTCCTCTCCAAGGAGTTTGTGATCCTCTCCGATCATGATGCTTTACGTTTCATAAAAGGTCAGCATAAAATCAGCCCGCGTCACACTAAGTGGGTAGCTTTCTAACAAGGATACACTTTTAGTCTTAAGCATCTTAAGGGATCTGACAATCGAGTTGCCGATGCACTTAGCCACCTTACCCTTCTACAGTCTACCATGCAAGTCAATGTCATAGGATTCGAACGAGTTAAGGAGGAATACGCCACTTGCCCAGATTTCCACGAGATGTATTTCTCCGCCCAGGATAGCTCTCCCACGACCATATCTACATTTGTTCTTAAGGACGGTTATCTTTTTAGGCACGGGAAGTTGTGTATTCCTTGATCCTCCTTACGACACCACATTATTTGGGAATTACATAGCGGAGGTCTGAGTGGACACTTTGGAAGGGATAAGACCATTGCACTCGTTGAGTAGAAATTTTACTGGCCTAAGCTTAAGGCGACGGTTGGGGGAATATTGAGTAGCTGCCGAACATGTCAAGTATCTAAGGGCTCTAAAACCAATGTTGTGTTATATACCCCTTTACCAATTCCTTCCATACCATGGGAAGACGTGAGCATGGATTTCGTATTAGGCCTCCCCACCACTCTACATCGACGCGACTCCATTTTTGTATTTGTGGACAGGTTTTCAAAAATGGCATACTTTATCCCATGTAGTAGGACCAACGACGCATCTCACGTAGCGAAGTTATATTTTCGAGAGGTCGTTAGTCATCGCGGAGTGCCGAAGACAATTGTCTCGTATAGGGACGTGAAATTCACTAGCTATTTTTGGAAAACTTTATGGATTCTAATGGGGACCAAATTATTATTTTCCGCTGCCTATCATCCCCAAACCGATGGTCAGACGGAAGTAGTCAATCGGAGTTTGCGGAATCTTCTATGGTGTCTTGTGAGTGATCACAAGGGAACTTGGGATCTACTTCTTCCCCATGCACAATTGGCTTACAATAACTCTAAGAATCAGTCCACGGGTATGTCCCCTAACGAGATTGTTCACGGGTATAAGGCTCCTGTGCCACTTGACTTGGTTCCGTTACCACCTACATATAAAGCAAGTCAATTCGTACAATCCTTCGCCCAACACATTCATGACTTGCACGCACATATCCGGGAAACCTTAGCTTCCTAGTATGAATCCCATCAAACACAGGCTAATCAACATAGGAGAGTGTCACACATTAAAGCCGGCGATCAAGTCTTAGTCCGCTTAGTTCACGAGCGACTGCCAACTGGCACCGTTAGAAAGTTTGCTCCAAAGCACGCCAGCCCATTCCAGATTATAAAGAAACTCGGTGATAATGCTTTTGTCTTAGATTTGCCGGCTGATTGGTGTGTTTCACCTATTTTTAATGTCTCAGATTTGACGATGTTTGTTTCACCTCCACAAGAGTTGAATTTGTTGTCGTCTTCTCCTTCCACTCAAAATTCTTGGGGTTTGGGGAGTGGTAGTACATATAATCTCTCTCCCCTGGTCTCCATAGGTTTAGTATCGGATGGTAAGTTGCCTTCTTTTATTCCCACTGCTGACATGTTTGCAAGGTTTCCCAAAACTTTTCTTATACCAGACAGGATACTTGATTCTGAGCTGCTTACTACCACCGATGGTGCTACCCGCCTTTTTCTCATCCGTTGGCGTGACCTCCCTCCTTCTGATGACTCATGGGTACTTGAGCCAGAGCTTCAATAATTGGATGCCGCTCTTCTCCTCCGCTATATCTTGGACCACGCATCGGAGATATGTGATTTTGAGCGGGGGAGGATTGATGCCACGACATCGCCGCCACTACTTGATGATGATCCGGTTGATGAGGAGCTAGAACATAAATACGTTAGGAGCCATGATGACACTAACGGAAGGCAACGTTATAACCTCCGTCCGCGGCGTGCTAAGCCCACTTGAAGATTCATTTTAAAATTATGCTCTTAGTTACGTTATTTTTTATATTTTATATTTGAGAATATAAAATTATTCCATACTTGGGTAATAATTTTATATTCATGTGTGGACTTATTTGTTTATTTCCTGCATTTAAAACATGTGGTGTGTAATTAACCACCCGGATGGATGAGATGTCATCTCCATTTTGGACGGTTAAATGTGTGTTTGTAACTCCTATGTGTTTGTAACTCCTATATAAGGAGACCTCTTTATGAGAATTAATAGACAAGAAGAATTTGAATCCAAAAAAAACTCCCAAAGGAGAAATTCGGCCAAGGCATTCCTCCTAGCCCCCCCCCCCCCCCCCTTGTGGTGTGAAACCATCCCTTGCTTCCTCCACCCCTCTTCGGTGCGACTCCGGCGTGGATTCCTTCTGTGCGACTCCAAGGAAGAAGGTTGCAGCCTCATTCGGTGTGACGCCGGTGGATCCGTTGAGAGAGTGATTCTCCCACCATATCTTGTGTGCACGGTGAATTCGGGTTGGGTAAACTCTTCCCCTCTATTTGTGCTTCCTCTCTTAGATTTGTTGAAGGTGAACCATCGTGTTCTCCACGGCTTTAAATTTTAATTGCTTACAAATCTTTGATTAGAAAACGTTATTGTTCTTGTTTCCATTTTCCGGACCGGGTAGGTCCATTTTGCTTGAGCGGATCTTGACATATAGGCTTGATCTTTCTCTCAAAAGGATTGACAACCTTTGCGTTAACTTTGGGAACGATCCGACTCAGTTTTCATCGCTGTTTTAGAGTTGATCATTCTCCGAATGTGTTTATGTTTTGTGCGCAAAACGATCATGTATTAAGGACGATAGATGCTTTTATAGGTGCGGCGGATCTAGAGTGTGTTGTTGGCGAAGTAGAGTCTTCTCTCATGTAGATTTCCGTTAGCGACATACAATACACCAATTTGGTATCAGAGGAGATTGTTTCAATTTATATGTTGCAAACGTCCTCGCTCTTTTTCGTTGGTACGAATTAATCGAAAAAAAAAGCAAAAAAATTTTTCTGGTCTGCCAATAGCGGTCTAAAATCTTTATTTTTCTGCGAAAATATAAAATATTTTTTTAAAACGTTCCTCGTTTCTATCACTTCGGGAGATTATAAAAATAATTTGTTTTCAGTATAGGGTCAGCCCTAGGAAAATTCGTCTTTCAAAATTTTGGGTAACCCTGTATGCGCACTAGGCTAGGAACGGAGTACGCTACGCCGTTTTCGTCTAGAATGGCTGCGAATGAGCATGGTGGTGCAAATGGCGAGGCTATTGAGGGACTACGAATTGAGATGACGGAACTTAGGGCCATGTTAGCCCAAATTCTAGCGAACCAAGGGCGACCACCTCCACCCGTTAATGTGGGACAGCCTAACTGACACCAACCGGTAAACGATTCAGACTCTGATGGGAACTCTCCCCGAGTGCCTCATCAAGATCATCACCACGGGCGTGACTTCAATATTACTAGGGTCATTAAGATCGATGCCCCTACCTACGACGGCATGGGAGACCCCTAGATCTTTCTCACCTGGGTAGTAGACATGAAATGTTACTTCGAATGGCACACCCTCACGGACCCCCAGAAGGTCCAAGTCACCAGGATGAAGTTAACTGGGCGCGCCAAGACATATTGGCTAAACAGGGAGCGTCGACTAGGGACTGGGAATAGAGTACCACTAGTTGGATGGCCCGTTATGAAGAACCTGTTGTCCGATCAGTACATCCCCGTGTACCACCGTACACAGATGTTCGACGAGCTTGCCACCCTGCAACAGGGCTCAAATTGGGTAGCTGAATATATGGGAGAGCTGATGGACCGTATAGTGCGTTGTGATCTTAGGAAAATCCGAGATTCAAAGGAAGCTCTTGCGCTATGGTCATACGGACCTCAATACGACCTTCAATGCCGCCCTCGACATTGAAAAACATATGGCCTCTAAGGCTCATTCTCACTATTCCCATGCGAAGAATAAGTCCACAGCTGGAGCATCTGCTTCCACATATCCGGATAAAGGAAAGTTTAGGTCCACCGAGTCGAAGTCTGTAGTGATCACTGCTGGGAACGCTAGGAATCCCACAAGTGAGCGTATCCCCATAGGAAAGGTTAGCAAGTCCAACACTACATGTTACTCTTGTTGTATCCAGGGCCACTATGCCTATGAATGCCCAACAAAAACTAAGGCCATCGCCCTATTAGACTCGACCCGATGATCTAGTTTATGAAGCTGCTGAAGAGGATGACCAAGATGGTGTCCCAAGTGATTTAGAGGACGATCACCACCTTATGGTGATGCGTTGTATCTTGACCACTCCTCATCCGTTAGATGATTGGAAGAGTACGAGCATATTTTCCCTAATTTTTAATAGTAATGAGAAGCTTTGCAAGTTGATTATCGATAGTGGTAGCTGTGTGAAAGTCATTTTTGAGAACGCCGTCACGAGTATGGCCCTGACCACGGAACCACACCCGACGCCGTATCAGGTAGCTTGGGTAAACAAGATCACCGTCCCAATTACCAAGCGATGCCTGGTCCCCCTCTCATTCAAATCATATACTGATGAGGTATGGTGTGATGTCCTCCCGATGGACGCTTGTCACTTCTTACTAGGCCGCCCTTGGCTCTATGACCGTGATGTGACCCATTTTGGTAGAGCAAACACGTATGAATTCAAGTTCAATCGCAATACCATTACGTTGAGGCCGACTATCCCGAAGGAACCGGTATGACCGGTTAAGGACACCACGATCCTAGTTAAGTGGAAGGCCTTGAACCTAGTCGGAAGAAAAGAATTTATTAAGGACCCGTTTCTTGATGGAGTGATGTATGCGCTAGTCCTTCTGAGTGTGAAGACGGATTCTGGAGTATTTAATGATCTGCCTAGTGAGGTACGGGTATTGTTGGAAGAGTATAGGGATACGTACCCAGCCTGGCTGTCCTGCTGCAAAATCTGTGGTTGCTACATCTTCCTTTTTTAGGAGGAAACCCCGAAGTCAGTGCAGCTGCAGATTTTACAGCAGGACAGCCAGTCCAGGACGACAGGGCCTGAAGGTACAGTGTCGTCGCTACCGTCAGTAACCAATGGGCCTAAAGCGACGGCTACGATCTTCAACTAAAGAAGTCATTCAACAATGGCGCCACCCCCGTTCGATTAGTCTGTTTGAGGACAAACTTACTTAGCGAAAGCAGTGGTGTGACTATATGTAATTCACACTAAGTATGTCCAACTTTGACCTTAAGATTCGCCAACCTGACCATAGGTTTTTACTCTACGTGTAGATCCCAGTGCACGTTAAGCCAGTGGGGGGCACCCTTGCCCCGTCCGTACCCACACAATTTCAGCAATCGGAGCTGGGGCAGACGCAGAGAGCTATCTTGGGTGCCTTTAGATCCCAACAAGCCCCTATACAACAACAAGCACCGGGCTCCAATTGGTTGAGCACTTTCCGAGCTCTCTCCCCTCCTGCCTACCTTGGGACAGAGTCGGCAGTGCATACGAAGGAATGGCTCGACACAGTGCAAGAACTGCTGGTGGGAATTAGATGTCCGAACAATATGGCTGTGACCCTGGTAGTGACACTGCTGGAATTGCACGCCAAGAGGTGGAGGAAGTCCCTCATGGGCTCCACCTTTCAAGGGCGAGTTTATATGGAGATTAGCTAGAGCGAGTTCTCAGGAGCCTTTTTAGAGCACTTCAACCCATCGACTGCTCGAGATGAACTCGAAGAGAGATTTTTACAACTGAAGCAAGGATCAAAGTCGGTTACGGAGTATCAATGAGAGTTCCAACATCTCACGTGATTTGCTAACTCATATGACTTGGATGACAGAGGATACGCTAAACGTGTAACACCCCCTATCCGTCGCATAGCATATAGCAGTAGGTCCGGCCGGGGCCCGACGCCATATACCACAGACAGACCGGGTGGTTACGCATGGAAACCATCCAACCAATCTTTACGTCCTACACAGAGCATTCTAGCGGAAGCAGTTTATAAGTTGCAATTAAGAACCAAGCACTAAATCATGAATGTCCACTAAACACCAAATAGGAATGTAGTACATACACAAGTACTGGCCTTAAGGCCTTACAAATGGTTTACTTCAATTTACATGTTCTCCATACCACGGCACGCAGGCCGGACATACATGAACAAAAGTAAGTAAACACTCCAATTAGGCCCTCGATGGCCGACTTCGCAATTTGGGATTTAGCCCGCTATTGACCACTTGGTCCAGCAGCACCTGCAAGCAACAAACTACCGCACGGTGGCAAACAAAAGCAACGGTCAGCAATGCTGACCAAATTATAATGACCCCGCCCCCAACTCGGGGCGGCGATGCTCCTTCCCTGCATTTTATTAGCATAAGCGAGCAGTGTATAAATATTCATTTCATCACAGGCGTAGGCTCACACGGCCACACACCCCGTGCACTCAGGGCACATTCTTGGTGAACACAGTCAAAGTCTGCCGACTCACCACCGTCCCTTTGGACGGCCAAACAATGATCAATTTGTCTTCCCGACATGGGTCACGGTAATTAAAAACATAGACCGCCGAAGACCCCCATATATGCCAACGGCAAGTGCCACGTACCCTGAGGTCTCTTTAACTGAACGACATAGAACGGGTACGGTTCCATCTAACCCGTTCTCACATCGCAACGTTAATTCAAAACATATGCGGAGGTCAAACTTCTCCCGAGTCCCGTTTCCGTCACACATTTCACATAACCCGGTTATGTTCAAGTTGGCTCTCAGGCTTTCAAGTTGGCAAGATCATGCATCTGCCCAGTTTTCCGGGTGCACCTTTAGGTTAAACCCCAAGGCTCCCTGTTGCAATCTACCACGTAGAAAACCCGAAAAACAAACAATCGCACGGAGTCTTCTCCGGCATTTATGCAATGCAACATCACCGATCCAGACCAATATGTCCGGGTAGGCTTCACACATCATGCCTATATCCGTTCTCGTTTACGGACTCTACACAACGGGGACTATTCATGTCTACCCGAAGGAACGCCTCCAACTCACCGTAAACTCGCGAGAGCGGGCTTGCTATGCAAAGAAGGAGAGCTTCACATGCTCAAGTAGAGAATTGTTACCCTAGCATTCTTCCTCGGAGCCATGGAAATGTAAGCGGATGAAAAGCACCGCACTCTCTTTGCCTCCGTAGATCCGAAGTCGGCTCGCGATTTGGAGCTTCGAAGCTCCTCCAATGGCCGGATCTAGATTCTTCTTCCTCCTTGGCTCTCCTCTCTCTCTATACTTTAGAAATACAACCTCTCAAGTGAAATGAGGGTTTCAAGGGTCCAATCCCGTGTATATCCCATCAGTAACAACCCCCAGCCATTGGATCCCAAATTAAAGAAACGAACGGCCTTGATTCGGGCCTGAAATGCTAAAACTGGGTAGAACACGGCCTGCTACACGCCCGTGTCCAGGGCCGTGTCCCCCATTCACCGTCAAAATCGACGCGTCTGGAACAACACATGGGCATCCGACACGCCCGTGTTCAACCTGACACGCCCGTGTTCCAACTGACACGGCCGTGTGGTCGGCCGTGTGCCTCCATCAACACAGTCCCGAAAATAACCCGAGACTCACACGGGTATTGGACACGCCCGTGTCCTAGCCAGTGTCTAACTCGAACACGCCTGGGCTCCAGGCCGTGTTAACGGTCTCGACACTTCGTCGAGCGAAGTTCATCGACCACCCGACACGGCCTTGGACACGCCCGTGTCCTAGGCCGTGTGCCTTCTCTCGACACATCGTCGAGCGAAATTCATCGACTCCCCGGGCCGATCGTCGACTCCCCGGGTCGATCGTCGACACGGGCTCGACACGCCCTGAGACACACCCGTATCTCAGGCCGTGTTCTCTGCTCGACGATCATCGACTCCAAAATCGTCGACCTCTCGACCAAATCGTCGACTCAAGCCTGACACGCCCTGGGACACGCCCGTGTCCCAGGCCGTGTGCCTCCTGCCAGATTCCAAATCTGGCCAAAAACGCCTCCCGTCGCTCTTTTGAGTTTTGGGGAGTTATAACTCTCCCCCTCTTAACAGAATTTCATCCACGAAATTACATAAAGAAAGATATGTACAAAACCAAAATTTGTACCTGAGCGGAACAACTCCGGATATTTGTCAAGCATATTTTGCTCTCGTTCCCAAGAGAGCTCCTCTCGACCGCAATTGTCCCATCGGACCTTGACCATCCTGATCTCTTTATTGCGTAGCCGGTTGACCTCCGAGTCCTCAATCTGCACGGGTTTGACCTTTGTCGTCAACCCACTATCAATCGGCACTTGATCGATCGCGATCACTTGCGTTGGCTCTTGCACCGCCTTCCAAAGCACCGAAATATGGAATACATCATGTAAACCACTAAGCTCCACTGAAATCTTCAACCGATAGGCTGCTTCACCGACCCGCTCCAGAACCTCAAACGGCCAAAGGTATCTCGGGCTTAGCTTTTTCAATCACCGCACCCGCGAGACACCCTTTAACGGCTTGATCTTTAAGTACACCCAGTCGCCCACAGCGAACTTCACATTCCTGTGTTTGGCATTATAGTACTTTGCTTGCCCGTCTTGAGCGATAAGCAACCTCTCCCGAATGGTACGAACCAAAGACATAGCATCTTCCACCTTTTTGCGCTTGTATAACTTTGACTCACCCGTTTCTAACCAAGACAATGACGTGCGACATTTTATACCATATAGGGCCTCGAAGGGCGTCATTTGAATACTCGCCTGGTAGCTATTGTTGTACGCAAACGCCACCAAATAAAGATGGTCTTCCCATTTCTTTCCAAAGTCCAAGACACACATGCAGAGCATGTCTTCCATAGTTCTATTTACCCTCTCGGTCTGCCCATCTGTTTGCGGGTGGAAGGCTGTGCTGAATTTTAATTTTGTTCCCAACATTTGCTACACAAGCCTCCAATCATTGGACGTGAACCGCCCATCTCGGTCACTCACAATGCTGCAGGGCACACCATGAAGCCATACAATATTATCCACATACAGTTTTCCAACTTCTTCCCCAGATCATCCTTCCTATGCGGAATGAAAAGCGACACCTTCGTTAGCCGATCTACGACCACCCAAATGGCGTCGTTCCCCTTTTGCGACCTTGGCAAACAGTGGACAAAGTCCATAGAGTTGTCGTCGAATTTTCACTCTGGAATAGGCAAGGACTTCAAAAATCCTCCCGGCTTTTGGCATTCTGCCTTCACCAAGACGCAAGTTTGGCACTTCTCCACGTAGAGCGCCATATCTTTCCTCAAACCCGGCCACCAAAACAGTTTCTTTACATCGCGGTACATCTTCGTGCTCCCCGGGTGAATTGAGTACTTGGTGTGATGTGCCTCGTACAACAATTCCACCCGTAAATTGCCCACACTTGGGACGCACAGACGACCGTCTTTCCAAAGCAATCCGTCCTCCACAACGAATTGGGAATTTGACCCATCCAGAGCCTCTACCATGAACTGCTTCATATGGTCATCCAAATCCAAAGTCTGCCGAATCTGATCAACCAAGTCATATTGGACTTCAGTCCAATTCAGTACTGCTTCAACACTTGATTGCTTATCAACACAAACAATCTCCAACGCCTCCAACTCCCGAAACCAACCGCTCGTCATGGATCGACAGCCAATTGGCTTGAGCTGGGGCCCGGCGACTCAACGTGTCCGCAACTGTATTACCTTTACCAGGCACGTAGTGGATCTTGAATGTATAGTCCCCCAGGAACTCCATCCATCTACGCTGCCGCATATTCAGATCTTCATGATCAATCAGATACTTCGGGCTCTTGTGATCGGTGTAGATATCAATCTTCACACCGTACAAATAATGCCTCCACAGCTTCAAGTCAAAAATCACGGCCGCTAACTTCAAGTCATGGACCGGATAATTTCTCTCGTGCACTTTTAGCTGTCTCAAGACATAAGCTATTACACTTCCGTGTTACAGTAGCACGCAACCCAAACCGCTGCCCGAAGCATCACTATAAATCTCATAGCCTTCGGTCCCACACGACGAACTGAGCACAGGCGCCGTGTTCAACCGACATTTCAACTCCTCAAAAGCTCGTGCGCACTCCGGCATCCAAATGAACTTCTGCTCCTTCCTCGTTAAAGTAGTGAGAGGTAACGCTATCCGCGAGAAGTTCTCTACGAAGCGCCTAAAATAGCCGGCAAGCCCTAGAAAGCTCCAGACTTCCGCTACCGTAGAAAGCTCATGCCACTCCCGTATCGCAACAATCTTCGCCGGATCCACTGCAATATCTTCTCCACTCACTATATGACCGAGGAACGCCACTGAGGATAACCAAAACTCGCACTTCGAGAACTTGGCATACAATTGATTCCTCCTTAGCGTCTCCAAAACCAAATGAAGATGCTTGAAGTGATCTTCCTCACTCTGCGAGTACACCAAAATATCGTCGATTAAAACGATCACAAAATGGTCCAAGTACTCCCTGAAGGTCCTGTTCATCAAATCCATGAACACTAACGGTGCATTAGTCAGCCCAAACGGCATGACCGTAAACTCGTAATGCTCGTATCTCGTACTGAACGCTGTCATCGGGATATCACTCTCCCTAATTCGCAACTAATAGTACCCGGACTTGAGATCCAACTTTGAATACACCGTCGACCCGACCAACTGATCAAAAAGGTCATCGATCCGGGTGATCGGGTACTTGTTCTTTTCCGTCAACTTGTTGAGCTCCCGATAATCAATACATAGCCTCAAGCTTTCGTCCTTCTTCTTAACAAAGAGGACCGGCGTGCTCCAAGACGAAGAACTTGTGCGCACATACCCTTGCTCCAACAACTCTTGCAGTTGCACCTTCAGCTCCGCCATTTCCTTAGGCGCTAGCCGATATGGAGAGCGTGACACAGGCTTTGCACCTAGTACGAGATCTATCGTAAAATCTATCTCCCGTTGAGGCGGGGCTCCAGGAAGATCTCTAGGGAACACATCAGGGTACTCCGATACCACTGAAATACTATCCAATGCGGGCTTTGGATTTGCAACCTCCACTAGTGTAAAGAATAGTTCTGCACCGGCACGAACCGCCTTCAACACCTGAAGAGCAGACATCAACGTCTTTCTCGACCCCTTCAAGCCCGTAAAAGTCGTCTCACGACTTGCTCCCAACTTAACTTCCTTGCGACCGCAATCAATATAGGCTTGCTGCTCCGAGAGCCAGTCCATGCCAAATATAACGTCAAACTCCACCAACGGTAGTAACGACGCTTGCAGATCGAATTCCTGATTCCTAATGCGAATCTTAACATCGCAGATTCTATCCGCGCGCATCGAACACCCATTGGGCAACAACACATCCAACTTATCCTTCACCATCGAAGAAGGGACTCCGATGCGTGATATAAATCCTTCGGACAAGAAGGAGTGTGAAGCTCCCGTATCGAAGAGTGCTCTTGTCGGATTTTCACAAATCAAAATAAATCCTAAACAAGCAGTGGTAAGGTAATAGGTGCATAACAAGTATTTCAAGAAATTAACTTGCTATAAATTAAACCGTACCTGTCACCACATCCGCCTATTTGATGGCCTCCTGTTGGCCAAGAATATACACACTTGGTTGGGTCGGAGCATAATGGGATGCGGTTGACTCCACCGCCTTGCCCTTCTCTTCATAAGTCGCTCCTGGCTTCCTTTCGGACTTGGGACGTCCTCTCCAACAATCACGGGCAAAGTGCCCCGGCTTTCCACAAGTAAAACATGCGCCCGGGGTCCGACCCGTAGTCGCCCCAGAAGCACCAGAAGGAGCTAGACCCGAAGTCCTATGCTTCTTGAAAAACCTTTGATAGCCGGACTTTGAAGTAGTCGGCACTTTTAACCCAGACTTCTTATCACCCAAGCTTTTCTTTGCTTGTACATACTTCATGTCCTTCTCCAAGGACTGGGTCGTGTTGACTAAGGTCAAGAAACCCTGCGTCATCGGCCCCGAGAGTAGTAACCTCAACTCATCTCTCAACCCTTCATAGAATCGATTCGTCTTGCGCTCCTCATCCGCGATGGTGGAGCAAGCATATCGACTCAAACAAGTAAACTCGTGGAGATATTCATCCACGCTATTGTCCCCTTGTACTAACTTCAGGAACTCGTTCTCCATCGAAATCCTCTGAGTAGAAGGGAGGTACCTTGCCAAGAACAGTCCCGAGAACTCTTCCATCAGGACGTCTGTAAGTTGTCTACCTCTCAAATGATGCAGCTCCAATCCTTCCCACCACAATCTCGCTTCACCGTCCAGAAGGAACGTAGCAATGGTGGTCATTTGCCACTCCTCTGTGTCCGTTGTTGTCATGACTCTCTTCACCCTAGAGAGCCAGTCTTCAGGTTGAGATGGGGTTCCCAACCCCAAGAATACCGGAGGATTAAAGCTCATGACAGTCTTGAGCTGTCTCTCGGTTTCCCTCCTTGGCACCAACGGCTCCAATACTACCTGTTCCACTCTCCTCAGCTCAGCCGCTTGCAGCGGTACCTGCTCCATCGCAGGAGCGGGCTGCTGCATTTGCCTTGTAGGTTGCGCATTAATCATGGCCAACACTGCTTCGGCCACCAAATGTATGGTCTCAGCCGACGGAGGTATTGCATGAGCTAAATTAGGTGCACTGCTAGCCTCAGAAACTCGACGTTCCGACGGCCCAGCACCACTTCTGGTCACCTATAGTGGTACAAAACACCGTTAAGCGACCAAACAAAATTGCAAAAGCAATTATAGGAACACGCAGGTTCCTCAAACACGTGTATTTTCATTCCTAAGTGGACATTCATGGGTTCTTTTACTGTTATAACGATGACGCACACACATGTGCTCACCACCCCTTAAAAAGAATTCGCCCACGAATTCATCTTAAGCCCGACCAAAACTAGTAGTCTGATACCAAATTGTAACACCCCCTATCCGTCGCATAGCATATAGCAGTAGATCCGGCCGGGGCCCGACGTCATATGCCACAGACAGACCGGGTGGTTACTCATGGAAACCATCCAACCAATCTTTACGTCCTACACAGAGCATTCTAGCGGAAGCAGTTTATAAGTTGCAATTAAGAACCCAGCACTAAAGCATGAATGTCCACTAAACACCAAATAGGAATATAATACATACACAAGTATTGGCCTTAAGGCCTTACAAATGGTTTACTTCAATTTATATGTTTTCCATACCACGGCACGCAGGCCGGTCATACGTGAACAAAAGTAAGTAAACACTCCAATTAGGCCTTCGATGGCCGGCTTCGCAATTTGGGCTTTAGCCTGCTATTGACCACTTGGTCCAGCAGCACCTGCAAGCAACAAACCACCGCACAGTGGCAAACAAAAGCAACGGTCAGCAATGCTGACCAAATTATAATGATCCCGCCCCCAACTCGGGGCGGCGATGCTCCTTCCCCGCATTTTATTAGCATAAGCGAGCAGTGTATAAATATTCATTTCATCACAGGCATAGGCTCACACGGCCACACATCCCGTGCACTCAGAGCACATTCTCGGTGAACACAGTCAAAGTCTGCCGACTACCACCATCCCTTTAGACGGCCAAACAATGAGCAATTTGTCTTCGCGGCATGGGTCACGGTAATTAAAACCATAGACCGCCGAAAACCCTCATCTATGCCAACGGCAAGTGCCACGTACCTTAGGTCTCTTTAACCAACGACATAGAACGGGTACGGTTCCATCTAACCCGTGCTCACATCGCAACGTTATTCAAAACATATGCGCAAGTCAAACTTCTCCCGAGTCCCGTTTCCGTCACCCATTTCACATAACCCGGTTATGTTCAAGTTGGCTCTCAGGCCTCCAAGTTGGCAAGATCACGCATCTGCCCAGTTTTCCGGGTGCACCTTTGGGTTAAACCCCAAGGCTCCCTGTTGCAATCTACCACGTAGAAAACCCGAAAAGCAAACAATCGCACGGAGTCTTCTCCGGCATTTATGCAATGCAACATCACCGATGCAGGCCAATATGTCCGGGTAGGCTTCACACATAATGCCTATGTCCGTTCTCATTTACGGACTCTACACAACGGGGACTATTCATGTCAACCCGAAGGAACGCCTCCAACTCACCGCAAACTCGCGAGAGCGGGCTTCCTATGCAAAGAAGGAGAGCATCACATGCTCAAGTAGAGAATCGTTACCCCAGCATTCTTCCTCAGTGCCATGGAAATATAAGCGGATGAATAGCACCGCACTCTCTTTGCCTCCGTAGATCCGAAGTCGGCTCGCGATTTGGGGCTTCGAAGCTCCTCCAATGGCTGGATCTAGCTTCTTCTTCCTCCTTGGCTCTCCTCTCTCTCTCTATACTTTAGAAAGATAACCTCTCAAGTGAAATGAGGGTTTCAATGGTCCAATCCCGTGTATATCCCATCAGGAACAACCGCCAGCCATTGGATCCCAAATTAAAGAAACAAACGGCCTTGATTCGGGCCTGAAATGCTAAAACTGGGCCGAACACGGCCTGCGACATGCCCGTGTCCAAGGCCGTGTCCCCCATTCGCCGTCAAAATCGACGCGTCTGGAACAACACACGGGCATCTGACACGCTCGTGTTCGACCTGACACGCCCGTGTTCCAACTGACACAGCCGTGTGGTCAGCCATGTGCCTCCATCGACACAGCCCCGAAAACAACCCGAGACTCACAAGGGTATTGGACACGCCCGTGTCCTAGCCCATGTCTAACTCGAACACGCCTGGGCTCCAGGCCGTGGTCACGGTCTCGACACTTCGTCGAGCGAAGTTCGTCGGCCACCCAATACGGCCTTGGACACGCCCGTGTCCTAGGACGTGTGCCTTCTCTCGACACATCGTCGAGCGAAATTCGTCGACTCCCCGGGCCGATCGTCGACACGGGCTCGACACGCCCTGAGACACGCCCGTGTCTCAGGCCGTGTTCTCTGCTCGACGATCGTCGACTCCAAAATCATCAACCTCTCGACCAAATCGTCGACTCAAGCCTGACACGCCCTGGGACACGCCCGTGTCCCAGGCCGTGTGCCTCCTGCCAGATTCCAAATCTGGCCCAAAACGCCTCTCGTCGCTCTTTTGAGTTTCGGGGCGTTACAAAGCGCTTTTACAAAGGGTCGCGGGCCCCGCTGAGGCAGGCCCTTTTGTTTATAGTGGATTCCAACTTGGCGAAAATAATTGACATGGTGAAGAGGTTAGAAGCAGACCACTTGGGAAGTGGTAAGAGACCTACCTGCTGACGGTGTGATGGAAGGTGGCCCTAGCAACAGAAGGAGACATGACTACAGAATAGGAAGAAGACATCAGAGAGGTGGCGGGCATTCCCACTGGGATTTTAGAATGGAGCACCCTGTTCCATAGCCGCCAGCATTGCCTCCACCTCCACAGCTTCAACAGCTTCAGCAACCCGAGGGGCGGTATGAGCGAGTGTGCTTCCAATACAACCAACCGAGCCACATCCGAAGTTACTGCCCGCAGCTGTTTGGGAATGCTCCTCTTGCTCTCCCTCCGGTAGTTCTATGAGGGCGGGGACATATGCATGGTCGAGGACGAGGACCACGAGGAGGAAACCACGTACCTGCTCGGAATCAGGTGTTCGTGATGGACATGACACTGGAGCGGAACCCTCAAGAGGTGATTGTAGGCATGTTACAGTTAATTATCACATCTTCATTATTAACCTTAAGTTGCTTAAGATGTACTAGAGATCTAACATTGAGTATTGCTATTGGTACTTAGGCACCGTGATGGTCAGCGGGAAACCGGCCTATACATTATTTGATACTGGTGCCTCGCACTCGTTTGTGTCTGCGGACTTCACTAAAGACCTAGAAGGAGTGCAATACTTCACTGGTATTGCTCGACGAGTACGCCTCCCAGACGGCTCTGAGATGATCGCAACCGCCAAGTGCGAATTGGAGATACATCCCCTTTGATACCCCCGCCACATTTTTGAGAATGCCAGAATTCAATCTCATTCTGGGCATGGCGTGGTTGGATTGGCACTACGCAAGAATTGACTGCACGGATAAGCGAATTTACTTGAGACATGGGGACACTGATGTCATCGTTCAAGGTATAAAATTCGCACCTCGTTTGTTATTATCTTTGATTCAGGCCTTGAAAGCTCATATGAGGGGGGAAGAAGTCTGCATGATATGTTTTGAACTGAAAGAGATGAAAATAGATATGAAGGATTTGCGAGTAGTGCGGGACTTTCCCGAGGTATTTCCTGAGAAATTGCCAATATTACCCCCACATAGAGAGGTGGATTTTCAAATTAAGCTAGTACCGGGTGCCAAGCCCGTCTCTAGAACCCCCTTATCATGGGTACAAGATGAAGACCCGAAGGTTTTAGGAATTGAGTACATCGATGATACTGATGCGGTTGTTAGACTAATACAGGATCGCATGCTTGAGGCTCAAAGTCGTCAAGCTAAATAATATAATGCAAGGCACCAGATGGTAGAATTTCAGGTGGGTGACAAAGCATTCCTGAAAATCCGGCCGATGCATGGAGTTTTATGGGTACGTGGTGTGAAGAAGCTCAGCCTAAGGTACGTTGGACCTTACACCATATTGGAAAAGATTGGTCCTTTGGCCTACCGGTTGGAGTTACCACCAGAGCTGGAGAACCTTCGTGACGTATTCCATGTGTCGTCTCTCCGGAAGGCTCTATTGCAGCCCGATCAACATATCCACACCATTGATGGAACAGTAGCACCCGATAGATCTGTACGACTAGAGCTGGTACGGATAGTGGACAACGAGACAAGGAGTTTGCGCCGCAAGAGTGTTCCTTTGGTAAAGGTGTTATGGTGTAACCATGGGAAGGAGGAGTATACATGGGAGCCGGTGGACTTGATGCAAAAGCGCTACCCGGAGTTGTTTCCTCAAGGTAATTTTAAAAGCAAATTTTATTTTATTTCGTGCATTTCTATCCCCATAGCCGTAGACTGATTTCGGGGACGAAATCTTTTATTTTGTTTATAGGATTTGTAACGTCTCAATTCACGCTAGGCCCCTCGTGCGCACTTTTGAGTCAGGAGAGCTGACTTGGGCTCAGGGAGTGCTGGCGGTTAGGCTTGCACTGGAGTAAAGGTGGAGAAGTTGGTTCAGAGTAGGACACGGGTAGTGACACGGGCGTGTCCATACCTGTGTGGATCTCTGGCAGCATTGCAGATTCCTTGTTATGTTTCCCGAGCAGGACACAGGTAGTTACACGGGTGTGTCCCTACCCGTGTGTGTGTGTATTCATTGAGCAGAGATCGACTAACACTGTCGACCGTGTTCCTCCCGAGCAGGACACAGGTAGATACACGGGCGTGTCCCTACACGTTTGTGTCCACAGTAGCTTGACGATTCCTCCCGAGCAGGACACGGGTAGTGACATGGGCGGGTCCTTACCCGTCTTTGTCCAAGCAGCAGTTCGACGAATCGTCGACCACTTTGCTCCCGAGCAGGACACGGGTAGTGACACGGGCGTGTCCTTACCCGTGTAGTTCATTTTCGGGTTTTAGCAAATTTTCCGGCCACGTCGTTTCGAAGGGACTCATTTACTGGATTGTTTGGCGGTCCAATGATAGGTCGACACGTGGCTATGTAGTTACCAAAATTCTCACATGACAAGGGGAGAAAACCCTAGCCGTTTCTAGTCTTCCTTCCAAACCATGCTATAGGAAATTGCTGGAGAGGAAGAAGGTACTTTAGCCGATTTTCTTCCGGTGAAGAACGAACACCAACCAGCGGGAAGAAGATGTCGCTAAGAAGGGTGACAAGATCCAAGGCCGAAAATACCAGAAACACCGGAAACGAGGTGAGCTTCCTATCCTCTCCCTTGGTGCTAGATCTTTAGTTATTTCTAGGAGAGATATTGACTCAAAAGAGTCTTGATTTGTGAGAAGAAGGTTTCTAAGAAAAGGCCATGCTAGGACTTGTGTCCTAGGAAATTAGAGTCTTCTACCTTTCCCTCACTTCGAATGCAGTTTGTGGACTAGTTTTGTGAAGAGAAGTGGACATATGAGGCTGAATAAGGGAGGAGAAATTCTGGATGTTATTTGAAAGTTTGGTTGAAGGAAGAAGACGACTCGATGTCGTCCGATCTGCTTTAAGATGTGCGCAGAAATCTGTTTTCTGCGCGCAACAACCTTCGAGGCCGTTGTCAGACATGATGCGACCAGACCTGGGCTTTAGAATAAACATGAAAGTCACATCCCTTGGAAATACCTTTCCAACGAGGGGCTAAACTCCTTCACCGGATTCTTGTAGCCTCGGAAATCCCCGTTTGAAGTTGTTGTACAGTATTCATTCCTGCACATGTAATTCTCGTGTTTGTTTTGTATCGGCTTTGGGTTTGGTAGAGAGTTTGTAGAATAGTAACGCTACTGTTTGTTGAATTAAGACTATAAATGATTGGGGCAAAATATGTTAATGACATTTGCTGGTTAGATCCTTAGTGAACTAATGGTGTAGTGAAGTGCACTCAATCAAGGTGATTTGGTGGAGGTTAGAGAATGATTTACATATGTGAAATAATGAGGACGTACTTGAGAGTGGAAATGTGTTGAATAATGATGAGTTTGGCTTGAACATGCTGTATATAATTGGTAACGACTGTTACGAACAAATTGTCGTGGTCTTTACATGGTGAATGTGTGAAGTATTCTTACTCGGATAATGAACCCTTAAGTACCTTGGAGCACGGGGTTGTGAAAGGGTGTAAGTGCATGTGTTTGACCACACTGGATTGGTAAAGCTGAGAAGAGACATAAGTGAACGGTTGGGCTTGGTCCTCGTGCTTTTCGGAGGCTCCTTCCATGCCACGATGATGTGAAATTGCATGCAGTGTGAGTCGAAAAGCAGTGTCGTAATCCTGGGTTAAGGATTGTTTGGCAGTTCTACGGGCTCGCCAGTCATCACATCGACGGGAGTTGACAGATAGACTTTGGGAGGTTGGGCTTGGTCCTCAGTGTTTATTGCCGAGGCTCCTTCCGTGCCAAGTGGACGGTTGGGCTTGGTCCTCGTGCTTTTTCCAAGGCTCCTTCCGTGTCACAACATGGGCCAGTTCGGTGCATATCTACCCGAGACTCCCACTGAGCCGTAGTACGCATGTGTGCTCTGCTGTTGTGTTCTTAGCATTGAGGCGTACGGAGGCCTAGGCTTGGTAGTGTGGATGCCCGCCTAGTAGTGGAGAAGACCGCTCCACTGTCACCGCCTAGCCACGACGGTTGACGCCTAAGAGATTAGCTACCTGCTTGAAAAGTGGGAACTATTAGCCTGTGTCGACATAGAAATTGCATGTGCGTGATCATTGGTGAGTCATTGCATTGCATTCATAACATTACATTACATTGCATATACAAGAACCTTATCGTATAAGTTTGTATGGGCACTCTAATATGATGAGTTACTTTACTGTTGTGCCGATCCTCAACTTATTTGTATGTATGTGCATTCATATATGTTGAGTTACTTTCTATTGTACCTCTGATACCATTTGTAAGACCTCCCCCCCCCCCCGCCGGAACACAAAACATGGCACGAGAGGGGTCCTATGCCCAGAACATCCTCCTTTAGTAGCGCTAGCACTCAGGCTAACCTGTACTATAAGTCACCTATCCTGACGGCTATAACCAATATCAACCAATGTCAATCCAACCAAGAATATAAAATAGAAGTCAGTCCACACATACGTAGAATAGTCCAAAATTACATCATGAAAAAGAAGTCATAACAAGCTTCTAAAATATCATAGTACTAGTAAAACTTGCCCAACGGGCTACATCAAGAGTCTCTCAAACTCACATTGGTGACTGACGGTAGTGATGACACCGTCCCTTCAGGCCCTGTCATCTTGGCCTGGCTATCCTGCTGCAAAATCTGCGGTTGCTACATCTTCCTTTTTAGGAGGAAACCACACAGTCAGAGCAGCCGCAGATTTTGCAGCAGAACATCCAGGCCAGGATGATATGGCCTGAAGGGACGGTGGCATCATAACCGTCAGTCACCGATGTGAGTTTGAGAGACTCTTGATGTAGACCGTTGGGCAAGTTTTACCCGTACTCTGATAATTTAGAAGCTTGTTGTGGCTTCTTTTTCTTGATGTACTTTTGGACTATTTTACATATGTGTGGACTAACTTCTGTTTTATATTCTTGGTTGGGTTAGCATTGGTTGATATTGGTTATAGCTGACAGGATAGGCGCCTTGTAGTACAGGTTAGCCCGAGTGCTAGCGCTACTGTAAGGCGGCTGTTCTGGGCATAAGACCCCTCTCGTGCCGTGTTTTGTGTTCCGGGGGGGGGGGCGTCTTACAACCTCAACCGCCACATCTCTCTCCTCACCCTTATCTCCTAACTGCACATCATCATCCATTTACTCTTCATTCAGCCTAGATTATTCAGTCGGTATATTTTTGTCAAAGTGCACGTGAGACAATTCTTCAATAACTAAGGTTCCATTATTATAGGCCCTATAGGCACGACTCGAACTCAAGTATCCAAAGAAGATGTCGAGGTCTGATTTTTCGTCAAATTTTCCTAAGTGATCCTTAGTGTTTAGAATGTAATAGCACGGCCTTTCATCCACAGTCAGATGGTCAGACCGAGAGAGTCAACAGGACGATGGAAGACATGCTTCACATGTGCGTCTTGGACTTCGAGAAGAAGTGGAAAGATCACATGTGCTTGGTGGAATTTGCTTATAACAATAGCTACCAAGCGAGCATTCAAATGACACCCTTTGAGTCCCTTTATGGTAGGAAATGTCACACACCATTATCATGGTTGGAAACGGGTGAGTCGAAGCTGTACAAACGACAATAAGTGGTAGATGCAACTTCGTTGGTATGAACTATTCGAGAACGACAGCTAATTGCTCAGGATTGGCATGCTAAATACTACAATGCCAAGAATCAGAACGTTGAGTTTGCTGTTCGCGACTGGGTGTATTTGAAGATTAAGTCGTTCAAGGGCGTCTCACGAGTATGGCGCTTAAAAAAGCTAAGCCTGAGGTACCTTGGACCGTTTGAGGTTCTGGAGCGAGTTGGCGAAGCAGCTTACCGACTGAAGCTATCAGTGGATTTGAGTGGTCTACAAGACGTATTACATATTTCGTTGTTGCGGAAGGAGGTGCAAGAGCCTTCACAAGTTATTACGGTCGATCAAGTACCAGTGATAATAGGCTGACGATGAAGGTCAAGCCCATTCGCATCGAGGACTCGGAGGTCAAGCAACTGCGTAACAAAGACATCAGGATTATCAAGGTCCGTTGGGACAACTGCGGTCGGGAGAAGCTCTCATGGGGGCGAGAACAGACTATGCTTGTGGAGTACCTAGAGTTATTCCACTCAGGTACCGTTTAAGTTTTGTGTATATTTTGCTTTATGTAATTTCGAGATGAAATTCTTTTAAGAGAGAGAGAATTATAATGCCCCGAAACTCAAAAAATGCGACGGGCAGCGTTAGAGCCGAGTTTGGGTTTGGTAAGGGTCACACGGCCAGGGACACGGGCGTGTCCAGGGCCGTGTCATGCTCGGGTTCGACGAATTTTCCGTTTGGACGATAAAATGAATTTGACGATCCAAGGAGGTCGGGTACACGGCCGGAGACATGGGCGTGTCCAGGGCCGTGTCCTGCTCTATCTTGGCCTGGCAATGTCGGGTGAGATACACAACCAGGAGCCCAGGCGTGTACTGGTAGACACAGGCATGTCAAAGATTGACACAGGTGTGTCGAGCACCCGTGTCCTCTTCGGGACGTTGCGGTTTCCTGTGTCGCTTGGGGAACATGCCCTGTGGCACGGGCGTGTCAGGAGTGACACGGGCGTGTCAAACAGTACACGGGCGTGTCTGAGCCCGTGTCCTGCTCTGTGTTCTACGATCGTGTTCAGATCGTGAGACACTGCCTGTGACACGGGCGTGTCACGGGCCGTGTTCGACCCAGTAAATTGGTTTTTAGTGCGAATCATGGACGTTCATTTCCTCTTTTGGGATCAAAGGGCCCAGGCTGGTCTTTGCTGAGTTAAGTTCAGGAATAGGGTTTGAAACCCTCATTCCACTTGGAGCTTTCTCTTTATAAAGCTCTATAGAGAGGGGAGAGCAAGAAAGAAGGAGAAGGAGAGATCCGTCCACCGGAGGAGCTTCAGAGCCCCAAATCGCAAGTCGAGTTCAGATCTACGGATGCGAGGCTGAAAGATATTGTACCTACACACCTAGAGGGGGGTGAATAGGTGACTTGAATCTTTTTAACTTTTTATGGCAGCAATCAGTTACTAACACAGATGTATATCTAATTTTGCACAGCAATCACAACAAATCACAACACACAGAAGACACACAGTTTTATAGTGGTTCCCCAAGGTTTGGGAACATCCACTTTCCCCCTTCGCCTATCTAGCAGTGTACTAGATTCGGCCAAACTCCTCCACTATCTCAGAACCCAAAACTGGTTCCTACACCTCAGGCCCAAGGCCCTACAACTCAGCTTCTTCACAAAGCCTACACTCAGCCACAAAGGCCTACACTCAGCCACCAAGGCCTACACTCAGCCACCAAGGCCTACACTCAGAGATTTCAATCTCCTACACTCAGTCTCTCAAGCCCTACACTCAGCCTTTATAATTACAGGCTTACAAGACTCAGATCCAAAGGATCCTACAAGATAAAATGAATACAAAATTGTGACTCAACAACTCAGAGAAAAGAGAGAGAAGAGTTGTCAGTTTCTTGATGAGTTCTTGGAAGAACTCAGCTGAAATCAATCTGACTTATCTTTCTTCAAAGCTTCTTGAAAGTAGAACTCAATAAGATTGACTCCTTCTGCAGTTGATCCTTGATCTCTGCTACTTAAGATTCAGAGTGAATATGAACCCTTCTTCTCAGCCTGGTTCCAGCGGCTGATTTCTTGGATGGAGCTCTCTCTCTCCAACTTCTTAGATCTTCACTTGATAGCTAGATCTTCTTTTTAATCTGAACTTGGACTTGTGTTCAATCAATCTCTTCAACAACCATTTCTGTATACTGTATAAGCCTATTTATAGGCCTTCTTCATGGTAACCGGCTGGTCCGGTCCATAACTGATTTCTGACAACTCTGACAGGTGCTGTAGACCGGCTGGAATGGCAGCTGTCAAGTCATTCAGTCAGTTCTTGAACATTCTGTAACTGTCTTTAAGTGTCGAGACTGTCTGTCTTTAAGTGTCGACACTTATAGACCAAGTGTCGACACATGTTGTCTAAGTGTCGACACTAGCCTACAAGGTGTCGACACAACTCCTTGTGTTGTAGATTTTATATCTCGACACTACTTCTTCTTCATGTGTCGACACTGAAATTGAGTGTCGACACAAGTAATTGTACTTCAGTATCTTGCTGAATTCTTCTAAGTATCGACACAACACCTTTGTGTGGACACATCTTCATGTGTTGAATCTGTTAAGTGTCGACACTGCTTCTTGGTGTCGACACATGTCTTCAGTGTTGATACTTGCTGAGTGTCGACACATTGCTCTGGGTGTCGACACGTTCTTCTTCTGTCGAGACTTTGGCTGAGTGTCGACACATTCCCTTAGTGTCGACACTTGTACTTCGAATATTTTTGTTGAACTTTGCTGATCTTTACTAAGTGTCGACACAGCTCCTTGTGTCGACACTTTCTTAAAGTGTTGAGTCGTCAGCTAAGTGTCGACACATTGTTCTGGGTGTCGACACTTACTTCAAGTGTTGACTCTTCTGCTGAGTGTCGACACATTGTTCTGGGTGTCGACACTTGTACTTAGTCTCTGCTGACTTTTGCTGAGTGTCGACACAGCCTCCAAGTGCCGACACTTTATGATGTAGACACAGTTTCACTGGGTGTCGACACAACTGCTAAGTGTCGACACTGCTTCACTGCACTCTTCTTCATTGAGTGTCGACACAGCTCCTTGTGTCGACACTTTCTGTCTGGTGTCGACTCAGCATCCCTGGTGTCGACACAATGACTCCAAGTGTCGACACTGCTTGCCTGGGTGTCGACACAAGTCTTCTTAAGTGTCGACACTTTCCCTCTGGGTGTCGACACATGGACTTAGAAACTTTTTCTTCTTTCCTGCAAATACTTAACCTGCACATGTAAACTAAAAATACATCAAATACATTTTGATGTATATCATTGAGTTGGGTGAGGCTTCTTTAAATCAGGTACATTTAGACCAATGTACCCAACAATCTCCCCCTATTTGGAGAAGTCATAACCCTTAGTCAATGATATACACCATTCATAATAAAATTACAAAATGATGTAAAGCAGGATTATATATAGCAGGGCAAACATAAACATGTATCAATCAAACATGTATACAAAGACATAATCTCAGAATAATAATGAAATAAATTTTTCACATAGCAAATTTATTACACAACACATTGTTCCAATACTTTGTCATATTCATATTTCAAAAAGTTTACAGAATGTTTTACATCAAAAGATTACATAGTAAACTTTTAAGAAAATTCTAATTCTATTTCTGTTCAGGCTCCTTGATCACTATTCCTTTGCCATCTTGTACTTTGGCTTGAACAGGAGCTTCAGTAACTTCAGCATCAGCAGGCTTCTTGCCTTTCAGATCTTTCTTCTTGATAAGGCTTCTTGCCTTTCAGCATCAGCAGGCTTCTTTGCCAGCTTGTACTTTGGCTTGAACAGGAGCTTCAGTAACTTCAGCATCAGCAGGCTTCTTGCCTTTCAGATCTTTCTTCTTAAGCTCCTCAGCCTTAATCTTTTGCCTCTCAAAATAATGATAAGGCTTGGGAAAGTACTTGCTAGGCTCCTGGGCAGTAGGACGTAGCTTTCCCATCTTGGCCTTTCTTCTGTATTGGACTATAGCCTCCTGCTTTGTCTCATGCTTTCTCCATTCATCCTCAGAAAACCACTTGTTCCTGTCATGCACATTATCTTTTGCAGCTTTCCAGGCAGTCAAAATAATGTTCCTAGAGGTGGGGCTCCACTGCTCAAAGTCAGGTCTTTGTTCAGCTTGCTCCCTGAACCTCTTCTTTGACAATCTAGTTTCTTCTTCTTTCTGCATAGCTTCAGAGATTGGCTGAACAACTTTTTCTATAATGACATTGTCCTTGCCCCCAGGTGGGCTATACATGGACTTTATGTCAGCATGAACCATATCAAAATCTGGAGGAGGGTAGATGACTTGAGACACTTCAGGTTGCTCCCCTCCAAGATATGCAGGATGAATTCCAGATTCAGCAACATTATCATCATCACAAAGAGGAGGATATCCAAGAGTTGCTCTGATAGAATTAGATATCCACTTAGCATGATCAGAGCTGGCCTTGACTAACACTCTCTCCCCCTTTATGACTTCTCTTTCAATGTGATCTCTGACATCATCTTTTTGAAATCTAACCTGGTTATCCAAGTAATTAACTCCATCTTTAAAGAAAGGTTTTAACCTTTGGAGTTTATCAATTATAATCTTCTGTGAGTCTTGGATGGCAGTCTTAACATCAGTGATTTCTTCTTGAAATACTTTGTCAAATTCTGCTTTAATAGTAGCTGGAGTCTGCCCTGCAGCTAGATTTTTCAACTCTGTGACTATAACATTGTGAGATTGTGTCAAATTTTCATTCATTCTAATTTAGTTCTCTAGAACATACCCCTGCTTCAGTGCTATGTCATCTACTTGAGCCTTTATTTTTTCTTGATGAGTTGCAAGATAGACTACTGCATTCCCACCCTTGTGGAAGTAGTCAGTCATCTCTTTCTTATTGAGATTCATCTCAAATCTTATGGATTTAATATCCTGGGCCAGATCAAACTGCAATGATTTCTGCCCTTCATCCACATACTTTTCAATAGATTGCCTATGTTCATCCAGCTTAATCTGCATAGCAACCATCAGTGCACTATAATCAATAGTTGGTGCTGGCAGTGATATAGGCTGTGGAGCAATAGTTTGGAGAGCCTTTTTGTAACTCTGGCTCCTTCTTCTGAACACCTGAAATTTCTTCTTCTTAGCTCTTGCTGCCTCCTCATCTTCAGAAGCTGAGGAGCTAGCAATTTCTACCCTCTCCTTAGGGCTTGGGGGAATCTCCTTCTGCACATCTGGTGCCTTCTCAGTCTCTTGCCTTGCAGGTTCTTCATGAATTGGCACTTGCTCCCCCTCAAGTGGAGCATTCTCCCCCTCAGCAGCAGCAGTTTCCTTGTCAAAATCTTCTTGATCCAGATTTAGAAATAAATCTTCCATAGTATACTCTTGTGGAGAATGAGTAGGAGAAATTCTGTGCTCATCTACCACTGGATCAGAAACAACTTGAGCTGTAACAGAAGTGTCTTCCATGACAACTTCTGGAACTTGACTATCAGTATGTGGTTTCTGATAAACATCAGACAAATCAGTATCCTCTATAGGAAAAACTAAAGCATTAAGCTCAGTGATTACCTCAAGAATTATTTTTGTAGCTTGCTCACTCTCAAGAGGAGTGGGTTCTTCCACAACTAATGGCTCCCCCTGGATATGATCCTTGTGTATGGGGCTAGCTTGAGGTAGCTCCCCCTGGATTTCAGCAACATCTTGAGGAGCTGGAGACTTTACAGCAGTTCCTTCCTCATTCTCACCAGGTGTGAAGACCACTTGCTCTTCACTACCAGAGCTGCTAGTGGAAACCTGTGCCACTGGAGCAGTTTTCCTCTTCTTCTTTGGAGGTGAAACTTTCTCAGGAATTATCTTCTCAGGGGTTGGCATCTCTTTAGACAACACCCTGTCCCACCTGGAGAAAATCCTCATGTCCATTCTTCTCATGTGATTTATTTTAGTTCCAGTAGCTTGATTCATTACCTGTGGAATACTTCCAGCAAGGTATAGACTTAAGATTCTTCTCATGTTGGGCTTTTTCAGACTCTCCTTGATCTTTTCAAAGATCACTACAGACCAATCTGTCTTCAAAGTAAAGATTATCCTTGTCATAATGTTGAACATATGGGCTGATATCCTATCATGCCCTCCTGGCTTACTTAAGATGACCTTGCCAACAATTTCTGATAGACATTTTCCTTGACTATTCATGCCCTTTCTATTAAAGACTGAACCAATTTTCATCTTAGCATCCAGTCCACACCATGCCAATGCATCTCTGGTCCTGGAAGCTGTAATCTCTTCTTCTTCCTTAGTTCTTGGCAACTGAAGGACTTTTCTCAGACTTTTTGGTGACACCTTCACCTTTTCACCATGGACCCTGGACTTGATCTTCAATCCAGTGTCATCTACCTTAGCTCCATTAAGGAATTCCAAGACTTCCTTCTTCCAAATTTTTGTTGGCTCTAAAACAAGATATTCTAACCCTGAGTCGACAACTAGGGTTACTACAGTCTTGATCTCCAGGTCTGCATCATCAAAAGCATTGTGCACCAGCTCGTAGCCTTCGTTGACGTTCTCCTCAAGCTTTGACGCCATTAGGGTTTGAAGAATTTGACTGGAGAGAAGAGAGGTGTCGACACACAAGTTTTGGTCTCGAAACTTTTGAAAGCGTGTCGACAGACTAAGGCAAAATCCTATTTATACCTTTCTAGGTTTGAAGATGAAAAGGCGGGCAGCTAACTTAAATTGTGTCGACACTGTCGATAAGTGTCGACACTGACTTATAATGTCTCGACACATATGTGTCGACACAAGTTTAGTCAACAGATTATATGTGTCGACACTTGTTTATGTGTCGACACCACTTAACTCGACATTTAGTCGAGACTTTACTTAGATAATTCTGAGTAAACACTATGTGTCGACACCACCATGGTTGTGTCGACACCAACTTGTCATGTGTCGACACTATTATTCTGAAGTGTCGACACCAACTTCCTAGATGTGTCGACACCTTTTTCCTAAAGTGTCGACACCACTATTCTGTGTCGACACATAGATCTCTGTGTGTCGACATCTTTTTACTTAGCCATTTCCAATTCTATAAACTTACTCTAAGTTTATCATTCCTAGTTCAATTTTAAACCTATTGAACTTAGCTTCTTCTAGGGGCTTAGTATAAATATCAGCTAGTTGATTATCAGTTTTAACATATTCTAGTAAAATATCTTCTTTCTTTACATGCTCCCTAAGAAAATGATATTTTATCTCAATATGTTTAGTTCTACTATGGGAAACAGGATTATGTGCAATTGAAATAGCACTTGTAGAATCACAGAAGAGTGGAGTTCTACTTACCTGAAATCCATAGTCCTCAAGCTGATGTTGTATCCACAGAAGTTGAGCACAGCAACTTCCTGCAGCCACATACTCTGATTCTGCAGTGGAGATAGCCACACTTGTTTGCTTTTTGCTACTCCATGAAATCAGTCTTCCACCTAGGAATTGACAGGTTCCAGAAGTACTTTTTCTGTCTTCTTTGCATCCTGCAAAGTCTGCATCTGAATAACCTGTTAGATCAAAATCCCCATTCCTAGGGTACTAGAGGCCTAGATAAGTAGTGCCCTTTAGATATCTCAATATTCTTTTGACTGCTGTCAAATGAGACTCTTTAGGTCAGGCTTGATACCTTGCACAGACACATGTAGCATACATGATATCTGGTCTACTTGCAGTCAAATATAATAGGGAGCCAACTATCCCTCTATACAAGGTTTCATCCACAGGTTTCCCTGCATCATCCTTGCTAAGAGACATACTTGATCCCATAGGAGTCTAATGGTGCTGGATGAATCCATACCATACTTCCTTATGAGTTCTAGGGTGAACTTGGACTGACAGATGGATAATCCATTCTCAGTCTTTCTTACTTGGAGACCCAAGAAGAACTTTAGCTCTCCCATACTACTCATCTCAAATTGACCTTGCATTAGTTTTGCAAACTTTTTGCAAAAGGCTACTTTCAGTAAACCCAAATATAATGTCACCTACATATATTTGGACTAGTATTACTTTGCCTCTAGATTCGCTAAGAAATAGAGTCTTGTCTATTTTCCCTCTTGTGAACTTATTCTCAATGAGGAAACTAGACAGGGTTTCATACCAAGCCCTAGGGGCTTGCTTTAACCCATATAAAGCTTTCCTAAGTCTATAGACATGATTAGGTAGAGTTGAATCAACAAAACCTGAGGGCTGTTCCACATAGACTTCTTCTTTAAGATTACCATTTAGAAATGCTGACTTGACATCCATTTGGTAAACTTTAAATCCTTGAAAGGTTGCATAGGCCAGGAACATTCTTATGGCTTCCAGTCTGGCTACTGGAGCAAAGGTTTGATCAAAGTCAATACCTTCTTCCTGCCTATATCCTTTAACAACCAATCTTGCTTTGTTCTTAATGATGACTCCTTGCTCATCCATCTTGTTCCTATAGATCCACTTGGTTCCAATTATATTGTGGTCTTTAGGTTTAGGAACAAGCTCCCAGACCCTGCATCTCTTGAACTGATTGAGTTCTTCTTGCATTGCCTCAATCCAAAGAGGGTCTTGAATGACTTCTTCAAACTTCTTTGGTTCAACTTGGGATAGAAAACTGGAGTAGATTGCTGCATTCAGGTTTCTGCTCCTTGTTTGTACCGCTTGTCTTGGATCACCAATGATTTGCTCAGCTGGATGATCTCTTAGATGCCTATTGGCTGGAGGCATCCTAACTTCAGGTTGAACTTCATCAACATCTTCATCATGCTGTACTCCTTGTACTTCATCTGCACTTGGTACATGTAGTACTCCCCCTGGACAGCAGCCACTATCTTCAACTTGCTGCCTTGCAGTTGGTACTTCTTCTATAGTAAGCTTGTCCATCTTCTTGGTTATACCTGAGGAGCTGCATACACTACTAGACAACTCATTGTTAATAAGCCTAGTTTCATCAAATACTACATGTACAGTCTCTTCTACAACTTGTGTTGTCAAGTTGTAGACTCTATAAGCCTTACTATTGTTGTTGTACCCAACAAAAATTCCCTCTTGGGACTTGGCAGCAAACTTAGTCAAGTAAGACTTTCCATTGTTAAGTATAAAGCACTTACAACCAAAGATCATGAAGTAGGATAGGTTTGGTTTCCTGCCTTTCACAACCTCATAGGGGGTCTTGTTGAGGCTTTTAGTTATGGTAGCCCTATTAATAACATGGCATGCAGTATTCACTGCCTCAGCCCAGAAGTATTCTGGTAGTGATGTATCACTTAATAGGGTCCTACCAGCCTCAATCAAGGTTCTATTCTTACTCTCAGCAATGTCATTTTGCTGAGGTGTTCTTGGTGAAGAAAACTCTTGAAATATCCCAAAGTTTTCACATAGTTTTGTCATGCTATCAGACTAAAATTCAGTACCATAGTCACTTCTTATTTTGACCACAGTACTAGCTAGTTCATTCTGAATCTGTTTGACAAAGCTATAGAAGACACTAGGTGTTTCAGATTTCTGTCTTAGAAAGAACACCCAGGAAAACCTTGAGTAGTCATCTACAACTACAAAGGTATAGACCTTCCTACCCAGGCTGTGAATTGGCATTGGACCAAAGAGATCCATATGCAAGAGGTATAAGCACCTCACAACATCTTTGTTTTCTATGCTTCTAAAGGTGGATCTAGTCTGCTTGCCCTTTTGACAAGCTGAGCAAATACCATCTTTAATACACTTAACTTGAGGACCATTCCTCACCAACTCTTTACTAAAGAGTTTGCCAATTGTCTTGTAGTTTAGATGGGCTAGCCTCTTGTGCCATTTGACACAATGAGAGACTGTCTCATCAGCTACAAGACATATTTGAGAACCATTGGTCTCACACATAATGTCTAAGCAGTAGACATTTCTTTTTCTATAGCCAGTCAAAATGATCTCTTGATCATTTGACCTCCTGATATGACAACCATTCTTAACAAATGAGATGTCATATCCTACATCACTTAATTGACTTATACTAATTAGGTTGTGTTTCAAACCTTTAACATAAGCCACTTGAGTAATGGTAACTAAGTTACTAGAAATGTTACCAAACCCTTTGATGATTCCTTTTTCAGAACCACCAAAAGTGACTTTAGGACCATCTTTGATTGGAGTGTAGTCCTTTAGCAATTCCCTTGTTCCAGTCATATGTCTGGAACATCCACTGTCCAAGTACCATATAGGGGCATGGCCACTTAGACTCACATGCAAAACAGATTAGTAAACCTTAGAACCCAAAGAATTCTTGGGTCCTTGGTACTTGTTAGTTTGCATCCTGACAAGGCTACCTACTGGTTTTCCAACAGGCAGTTTGCTACTCACTTTGGCACTAGCATTGTGCCAACAGTCCATTGCAAAGTGGCCTACCTTGCCAAAGCACCAACACTCAAACTTATTGTACCTTTGCTTAGGTATTGTCTTTGCTGTTTTATCTACAGCAGACTTGTTGAGAGTTGGGGCTTTGCCCTTGGACTTGGACTTGGACTGAACAGTCCTTGCAGGTCTAGTAAACCCCAGTCCAGCTTTACCTTTGTGATGAATAAATTCATCAAATATGGGTAAAACAGACTTTGGTTTAGAAAACCTAGCAACTAAGTCCTTCTCCTTCTGAAGATTAATCTCCAGACTCTTGATTTGATCATTCTTAAATGATATAGTTCCCATTTGAATCACAGTTATGTGCTTCAATTTGGCTATCTCATTAAGCTTTTGATCAAACAACTTCTCAAAATCAGTTGCAGCAGCTTTGAGAATAGCAATTTCCTTTGCATGACTTTTGGCTAGGGACTTGCTCTTCTTATAAGCTTGCAACAGAACTCTAAATTCATCTATCAACTGATGAATATCTTCTTCAGACTCAGATGCACTCTCATCATTTGATGAGGATGAATCTGATTCTGTACTGGCATAAGAAACTGAACTTAAAGTTGAACTTTGTACCTTACTAGGTCCTGGCTGCTACAGGATTTTGTCACTTTCTGTCAATGACATTAGTCCTTGGCACTGACAGTCTTCTTGTTCATATATAGAATTCATAATCTGCATGAACTCTTCTTCTTCTTCCTCAGCAAACAGTCCTATATATGCCTCAGCATCTGACTCAATTTCTGATGACGAGATATCTGACAGGCTCTTGTCCTTTTTGGCAACAAAAGACTTCTCCTTCTTACCCTTGTATTGAGTCCTTTTCTTGTCACTAGACTCCTTCCTCTTCTCTGGACAGTCTGCAATGACATGTCCTTGTCTATTACAGCAATAGCACACAATTTTTGATAGTGTAGCTTTGCTAGACTTGGACTTTTTCCTGTCTTTCTTTGAAGACTTCTTATTCTGATAATAGTCTTCCTTTCCCTGTGAAGTAGAAGGCCTTGTCCTCCATTGTTTCTTCTTAAAGAACTTCTGGAAATGTCTTGTAAAGGCAGCAAAGTCCTCATCACTTTCACTGCTCTCAGACTTTCTGCTTTCTAAATCTTCTGATTCAGTTTCAGCAACCTTTGGAGGTGGAGTTGGTGACTTACTCTTGTACTTTCTGGGGGCTTCTGATTTGAAGGCCACTGTCCTTTCCTTGTGATCACTTCTTATAGATTTCTCCTCTTCTTTCCTCACCATTAACTGCATTTCATAAGACAGCAGTTTGCCAAATAGTGTTGGTGGAGGAATTTCTCCCAACTTTGTCATTTCTCTAATGACACAGATCTTGGTGTCCCAATCTCTGCCATAGGACATGAGCTCATTCACTATCCTGTAGAACTTTTTATAGCACTCAGTTATGCTATCAGCTTTTCCTTGTCTAAAACTTTCATACTCTTGGTTTAGCAAGGATTTTCTGTCTTGCCTTACTTCTTCAGAACCCTCCATATACACAATAATAGTATCCCACATCTCTTTGGCTGTCTTACAGTGTATTAGATTCTGAAAAGTTGCATCATCTATGGCACTCACTATAATGTTTTGAGCCCTTTTGTCCATGGTGGCTAGAACAATCTCATCCTTTGTCATTTCAGAGAAATCCTTAGGTGTTCTCTGATTTGCATCTAAGATTGACACCTTCATTGGCACATATGGCCCTTCCTTTACTGTGATATAAATCCTAGGGTCTGAGGCTTCCATAAACAGCCTTACCCTTTCCTTCCAGATCCCAAAGATCTCTTTCCTACATATGGGTAGCTTCATGGATCCCAATTCCTTGTGATTTTTAGTGGAACCCATGGTTCTTGATGTTCTTGATTCTGTAATTCACTTAGACTGAATCTGCCAACAGGATCTACTCAGACAATTATGTCTCTTTTTGAGGAACCTCCCTCTGATACCACTTGAAAGATATTGTACCTACACACCTAGAGCGGGGGGGTGGTGAATAGGTGACTTGAATCTTTTTAACTTTTTATGGCAGCAATCAGTTACTAACATAGATGTATATCTAATTTTGCACAGCAATCACACAACAATCATAGCAAATCACAACACATAGAAGACACAGTTTTATAGTGGTTCCCCAAGGTTTGGGTACATCCACTTTCCCCATTCGCCTATCTAGCAGTGTACTAGATTCGGCCAAACTCCTCCACTATCTCAGAACCCAAAAACTGGTTCCTACACCTCAGGCCCAAGGCCCTACAACTCAGCTTCTTCACAAAGCCTACACTCAGCCACAAAGGCCTACAATCAGCCACCAAGGCCTACACTCAGCCAACAAGGCCTACACTCAGAGATTTCAATCTCCTACACTCAGGCTCTCAAGCCCTACACTCAGCCTTTATAATTACAGACTTACAAGACTCAGATTCAAAGGATCCTATAAGATAAAATGAATACAAAATTGTGACTCAACAACTCAGAGAAAAGAGAGAGAAGAGTTGTGAGTTTCTTGATGAGTTCTTGGAAGAACTCAGCTGAAATCAATCTGACTTAACTTTCTTCAAAGCTTATTGAAAGTAGAACTCAATAAGATTGACTCCTTCTGCAGTTGATCCTTGATCTCTGCTACTTAAGATTCAGAGTGAATCTGAACCCTTCTTCTCAGTCTGGTTCCAGCGACTGATTTCTTGGATGGAGCTCTCTCTCTCTCCAACTTCTTAGATCTTCACTTGATAGCTAGATCTTCTTTTTAATCTGAACTTGGACTTGTGTTCAATCAATCTCTTCAACAACCGTTTCTGTAGACTGTATAGGCCTATTTATAGGCCTTTTTCATGGTAACCGGCTGGTCCGGTCCATAACTGATTTCTGACAACTCTGACAGGTGCTGTAGACCGGATGGAATGGCAGCTGTCAAGTCATTCAGTCAGTTCTTGAAAATTCTGTAACTGTCTTTAAGTGTCGAGACTGTCTGTCTTTAAGTGTCGACACTTATAGACCAAGTTTCGACACATGTTGTCTAAGTGTCGACACTAGCCTACAAAGTGTCGACACAACTCCTTGTGTTGTAGATTTTATATCTCGACACTACTTCTTCTTCATGTGTCGACACTGAAATTGAGTGTCGACACAAGTACTTGTACTTCAGTATCTTGCTGAATTCTTCTAAGTGTCGGCACAACACCTTTGTGTCGACACATCTTCATGTGTTGAATCTGTTAAGTGTCGACACTACTTCTTGGTGTCGAAACATGTCTTCAGTGTTGATACTTGCTGAGTGTCGACACATTGCTCTAGGTGTCGACACGTTCTTCTTCTGTCGAGACTCTGGCTGAGTGTCGACACATTCCCTTAGTGTCGACACTTGTACTTAGAATATTTTTGTTGAACTTTGCTGATCTTTACTAAGTGTCGACACAGCTCCTTGTGTCGACACTTTCTTCAAGTGTTGAGTCTTCAGCTAAGTGTCGACACATTGTTCTGGGTGTCGACACTTACTTCAAGTGTTGACTCTTCTGCTGTGTGTCGACACATTGTTCTGGGTGTCGACACTTGTACTTAGTCTCTGCTGACTTTTGCTGAGTGTCGACACAGCCTCCAAGTGCCGACACTTTCTGATGTAGACACAGTTTCACTGGGTGTCGACACAAC
Source organism: Platanthera guangdongensis (assembly GCA_039583875.1). NCBI lineage: Eukaryota > Viridiplantae > Streptophyta > Magnoliopsida > Asparagales > Orchidaceae > Platanthera > Platanthera guangdongensis. Next base: position 13,971,944 of record CM077149.1, read on the forward strand.
TGCTAAGTGTCGACACTGCTTCACTGCAGTCTTCTTCATTGAGTGTCGACACAGCTCCTTGTGTCGACACTTTCTGTCTGGTGTCGACTCAGCATCCCTGGTGTCGACACAATGACTCCAAGTGTCGACACTGCTTGCCTGGGTGTCGACACAAGTCTTCTTAAGTGTCGACACTTTCCCTCTGGGTGTCGACACATGGACTTAGAAACTTTTTCTTCTTTCCTGCAAATACTTAACCTGCACATGTAAACTCAAAATACATCAAATACATTTTGATGTATATCATTGAGTTGGGTGAGGCTTCTTCAAATCAGGTACATTTAGACCAATGTACCCAACAGAGGTCGTTGCGGTGCATTTCATCCGTCGAGATCCTCATGGCGCCAAAGAGAAACACTAGGGTAACGATTCTCTTCTTGGAAATGTGAAGTCCTCTTTCCTTTTTACATAGGAAGCCCACTCTCGCGAGTATGCGGTGTGTGTGAGATATTCCTTTGGGTAGACAAGAATAGTCCCCGTTGTTTTGCATGTAGAGTCCGGAATCGAAGAACGGACATAGGCATGGTGTTTGAAGCCTACCGGGATAAGTTTGTCTGGAACGGTGATGTTTCATTATGCATTGATGGTCAGAGAAGACTCCGCGCCGATGGTTATTTTTGGGTTTTCTACGTGGTAGATTGCAACAGGGAATCTTGGGGACTAACTCCAAGGTGCACTCGGAAAACTGGGCAGAAGCGTGATTCTGCCATCTTGGTGGCCTATGAGCCAACTTGCACATAACTGGGTTATGTAAAATGTGTGATCGATTTGGGACTCTGGGAAGCTTGACCCGCGTATATGGCTTAAATTGACGTTGCGGTGTGAGCAGCGGGTTAGGAGGAACTGTACCCTCTCTATGTCGTTCGGTTAAAGTGACCTAACGTAATTGGAACTTGTCGTGGGCATAGACCAAAATTGTAACGTCATGATTCGCACTAGACCCCTCGTTTGCGTGTTCGTGTCAGGTGGGCTTACTCGGGTCTAGGGAAGTGCAGGAAATTAGGCTGCACTTGTGGTGGAATGGACAAATTAGTCCACAGCCCTTTGTTTAAACAGCACCTTCCTGTGTCGACACAACAGCTACCTGTGTCGACACAGCAGCTACCTGTGTCGATACAGCTGCTGCCTGTGTCGACTCAGCAGCAGGCTGTGTCAACACAGCTGCTACCTGTGTCGACACAGCTGCTGCCTGTGCCAACACAGCTGCTGCCTGTGCCAACACAGCTGCTGCCTGTGCCAACACAGCAGCAGGCCGTGTCGACACAGCAGCTTTGTGTTGACAAAGCAGGCCTGTGTCGATACAGCCCTGGGTCGACACAGTCCATGTGTCGACACTCAAGTAGAAGGACTCGGCCAAGTGCACGGCCGTGTCATGTGGGCACGGGTATGGACATGGGCGTATCCCTACCCATGTCGAATATTGAACTCGACAATTTGTGTTGAGATCGACGAAGAGTACCCGAGAAGGACACGGGTAGAGACACGGGCATGTCCGTACCCGTGTCAGTGCATTGAATAGACATTGTAACCGTCTGTAACGCTTCTCCTGTGTCGCTTGTTATATATATACGGACCGTGAAACCCTAGTCGTTTCACTCTTCATTCCAGCCTTATTGCCAGAGAGATCTTCGGTAGAGAAAGAAATCTTCCACCGTCGTGAAGGAGGAAATGCCCCAAAGATGAGTTACGAGATCCATGGCCGGAAATGGTGGAATCGCTGGAATCAATGTGAGTTTCCTACCCTCTCCCTTGGTGCTAGATCTGTAGATATGTAGGCAAGATGTCGACTCGGTGTAGTATTGACTTGTGAGAAGATGTTTTTCTTTAGGATGAGGCTGATCTAGGGCTTGTGCCCTTGGCTAGTGGTTTCTTCAACCTCTCCGATCTTCTATGTGGAGATGGGGGATGGTTTCGTGAAGAGTAAAGGCCTCATGAGGGTGAATAAGGGTGGAGGAAACTTCTGGAGGAGATTTGAGAGGATCGACTTGAGGAGGAAGATGAACCGATGTCGTTCATTCCGCCTCAAGATGCATGCAGAATCTGTGCTCTGCGCACAGCGGTCTTCGTGGCCATTTCTATGTAGGATATGTCCAGATTTGGGCTTTCGACTAAACACGAAAGTTGAAGTCCTTAAAACTACCTTTCCAACTAATGGTTTCATGACTTCAGGAGACGTATGTAGCCACGGTAAAATCTGAACGAAAATGGTGTCTGATAAATCCTACATGCAGAAATTGTGTTTTGTATGCAGCGGACTTCAAGTCGGATTTATAATAAGATACATTCAAATATGGGTTGTGGGCTGAGTATGAAAGTTGTAACCCATGGAAAGACCTTTCCATCGAGGGGTTACACGTCTTCACCGGATTACTGTAGCTTCAGGGATCTCCGGTCGAAGTTGCAGTACAGACTTGTCCAGCACTTAAATTCTGGGTCCTTAAATATATTATGGAATTGGATTCGGTGGAACCAATGCTGCAAATCAACTCGAGATCTTTGGTGAAACATTTCTATGTTAATCACAGTAGTGCTTTGAAAGAGGAAGTTTATTTATTTGATTTCTTATAACTGAACTGTGAAGCAAGCCACCTATTAACGAATTGACTTGTTAGAAATTTGGTAGATCTTTATATGCGCATCATGTTTATAATATGTTGTTGTTATTTGGAAAGATTGATAGATCTTTATATGTGCATCATGTTTATAATATTTTGTTATCATTTAGAAATTCATGTAGAAGAATAAACTATGGCCATGAGTATGTTTGATTAATGGAATGAGTTTAGTAGTCCAATACTTAGAGTGTCGTCTCGCTACGGGTAGTATTGTGGAAGGATGTAAGTGCGGTGTTGACCGTCGCTAGTTTGGTTTGTGTTGAGATAAGGTGTGGATGGATGGTTGGGATGTGTCCGCGTGCTTTCTTCTGAGGCCCCTTCCATGCCACTGTGTTGTGGAATTGCATGTGATGTGAGTCGACACGCGGTGTCATAATCCTGGGTTAAGGATAGTGTGGCAGGTCTACGGGCTCGCCGATCGTCACACCGACGGGAGTTGATAGTTAGACTTTGGGCGGTTGGGCTGTGTACTCGGTGTTCATGTCCCGAGGCCCCTTCCGTGCCAAGTGAACGGTTGGGTTGTGTCCTCGTGCTTACTTCTAAGGCCCCTTCCGGGTCACACAAGAACAGTTCGGGATGTGTTCTTGGTGCACATCTACCCAAGACCCCACTGGGCCATAGTACGCATGGGCTCCGCTGTTGTGTTCTTAGCGTTGAGGCATACGGAGGCCAAGGTGAAGTAGTGTGGATACCCACCTAGTAGTAGAAGTGCCCGTTATACTGTCACCGCCTGGCCACGGCGGCTGATGCCTGAGAGGTTAGCTACCTGCTCGAAAAGTGGGAACTACAATCTGTGTCGGCATGGCAGCTGCATGTGTGTGAGCATGGGTAAGTCATTGCATAGCAAACATTCCATTTCATATCATTGCACATCAAGATCCTCATCGTATAAGTTTGTATGGGCACTTCTATATGATGAGTTACTTTATGTAACCCGATCCTTAACTTATAAGCTTACATGAGCATCCTTATAAGTTAAGTTACTTTCCTGCTACTGATACCTTACTTGTTAGTTTGCTATAGCTCTTAAATAACTGCTAGATTATAATACTGTTACTCTTACACTATTGCCACCTGCTTGTACTTCTTTTATTACTTGCTTATATATATTACCCTTGTTCCTTCACCCCACCTGGTGCTGAGGAGTCGCCTGAGGAGCGGATGTGAAGCCACTTAGTCATTTCGACTAACGGTTGCTACGTCTTACTTTTTAGGAGGTCACCCCGTAGGTAGAGCAGCCGCAGACTTTGCAGCAGGAGAGCCAGGCCAGGACGATAGGGCCTGAAGTGACGGTGTCGTCGTTACCGTCGGTCACAGATGTGAGTGTTGTGAGATTTTGATGTAGCCTCTTTTTGGGCAATTTCTATAGATGTACTCTGATTTGTAGAAGCATGTTTTTGTTAAAATTTCTCAACGTGGTCAGCAAGGTAGCCCAAACACCAAATTAATATCTTCGGCACTACCCAGTTCTCACGTTGAACCTGCGGAAAACCAAGGAACAAAGGTTAATCCCAACAAACAATGGAAGCACAAGCAGGTCTTTTATTCATTCACTTCTTTACAACACGAGGCATACATAGCGAGACATGATTTCGGTAGTATAACAGCTGTAAACAGAAAGCACCAAAAAACCCAAGCCGGGCGGACAACACCGGAGTCCGTCGAGACCGCCGAGGTCGCCGAGGTCGCCGAATCCGCTGAGATCGCCCGAACTTAAACTGCAATCCGCCGAATAGCCACGGAGTCCGCCGAAGCCGCGAGGCCGCGCAGACACACGGTTATGCGTCTCCTGCTGAAGCTGAACTGAGGAATACCCCCTACCCGCCTGAAGCCGGCGGACAGGTTATTGAAGCTGGCAAAGATGAAACAGAGCTGACAAGCCGCAGAGCGACCTCCTGCTGAATCCGCAGAGATCGCACAACTTCCAAGTACTTGACCGAAGTCACAGCCAAACTCCTAGCTCCTTGAAGCTAACCGCGTGACCTGCACACATCAAACGTCAGCACTGAATCAATCCGCGCAGACAGACAAACTGAGACCGCAGCTCCTTGCCCAACCCAACTTACTGTTCACTCAAGTTACTGTAGATGTGCCAGTGGGGTCCTATTTATAGGCGAGGTGAGGAGTGTGGTCACCGCCCTAGAGATAGCGACACCGCCCTAGCCCGCGCGATAGCAAAACACCGTCCGCCGAGTCTGCAAGGACTTAGCCGGATACCAAGGAAAACCGCCAGGAGCAAGGCAACATTGGCGAACCCTCTCCAGTCCGCCCAAGCTATGCGGACAAGGCATCAGCCCGCAAAGCTTCCGACCACTGCAGGACAGCAACCCCCTTCAATGGCTGTCCGCACAAACCCGAGGAATTCCGCAAGACTCACACCTCAATCCGCCACAAGACCACGACCAAAGGCAGATAGTAAGTCCGCCCGGTCATAGCGGACTTGGCGGATACGGCGGACACCATGGTCTTGGCACAGAGTGTTACCAAGTCCAAAACCATCAAAGGCCAATGCGAGCATGGCGGACACAAACTCCCGTCCGCCAAACACCATAGCACAGACTGCCAGCAGTCCGCAAGCTCCTCGCACTCCTGCCCGACGCAGCAACCATCTCCCGGACTCCAACACCAGTCCGCCAACGACCTCCACAGCAAAACACCTGCTGTGCCACCAGAGCTCGACAAGGCCTCAGCCAAGCTCTAAGCCCAGTCCGCAACAGCCCAAACCACGGACACGCCAGTTCGCAAGCTTCCCGCGAACATAAGCCAAGCTGACTATCAGCACAAGCTTGCACCACGGCCACTGAGCAATGCACCAGTCTGCAAGCCTCAATCCGCTCAGGCCGCTCCTTGGCAAACCACAGCCAACGCCTAATCCGCAGATACCAGGCCGCATAGTCCGCGGACTTCACCCGTGCAATCCGCTCAAAAGAACAGCCGGCTTCCACTAGACCTTCCATCAGGCCGCACATCACAGTCCGCCCAGTCCGCCTAGTCCGCCAAAGCTGTCCGCCCAGGCCGCCCGGCCTGTCCCGTCAACCACTTCCACTTCACAAATTTCAACACTCCCCCTTGAAGTGGGAAGTGGTGACCAAGCCCAGCAAGCTGCGCAAGCGTTCAAAGGGCCCCTTCGACAGTGGCTTCGTGAAGATGTCAGCAAGATTATCTTCACTCCGAACATGCCCGACTAGCAGAGATCCTTCCAACACCTTCTCCCTGATGAAATGGTGATCAATCTCTATATGCTTGGTCCTAGCGTGACACACTGGATTGTTAACCAGTTTGAGAGCACTCTCATTGTCACCCCGGAGTAAAGTAAGCCCTTGCACTTCCTCATGAACATCCTCTATAAGCCTCCTCAACCAAACGACTTCCCGAGCAGCCAAGGCCGAAGCCTTATACTCCGCCTCCGTGGTTGAAACCGACACCGAGTCCTGCTTCTTGCTACACCACGAGATGCTAGCTGAACCGCAAGTGAACACATAACCTGAAGTAGACCTTCGATCATCCGAATCACCGCCATAGTCAGCATCCGTGTACCCGAGCAACGCAAACTCCGAGTCCCTTCTATAGAGGAGTCCCATGTCAGAAGAAGCCTTGACATACTTCAGAATACCCTTCGCCGCCACTAGATAAGATTGCCTTGGTTCAGCCATATACCGACTTACTCGGCCAACAGCATAAGCAATGTATGGCCTTGTAATCGTCAGGTAAATCAAGCTCCCAACAAGAGCCCTGAACACCAAGGGATCATGAAGAACCCTTCCCTCATCTCGTCGAAGCTTCAGCCCAGGTTCCAGTGGAGTAGAGCACTTCTTCCCTTCGCCCATGCCGAACCGCTTCATAATGTGATCAGCATACCCTTTATGGCAAATGAGAACCCAGCACTCCATCCTCTCCACTTCAAGACCGAGAAATTGATGAAACTCTCCCAAGTCTTTCATCTGGAAGCGTATAGCAAGCTCAGCCTTGAGTCTTGCTACTTCCCCCTCCGAATTCCCTGTGATGATCATGTCATCCACATACAGCAGGACCAAGACTTGTAGCTCCCCCTTCTTCATGACAAACAAGCTTGAATCCGAGTTGGAAGTAAGGTATCCACAGAATTGCAAGTACTCTGCAATCTTCCAATACCATGCTCTAGGAGCTTGCTTCAACCCATAGAGAGCCTTCCTGAGTTTGCAGACATAGTCCGGATGCTTTTCAGAGACAAAACCAAGCGGCTGATCCATGAAGATGTCCTTGTCAATCTCTCCGTAAAGAAAGGCATTCTTGACATCGAGTTGCCACAACCTCCATCCCTTGCTAGCAGCCAAGGCGATCACCACTCTTACTGAAGTCATCTTTGCAACTGGACTGAATGTATCCTCATAGTATTTTGTATACTGCTGTGAGAATCCTCTAGCGACCAGGCGAGCCTTGAACCTATCAATGCTCCCATAAGCCTTCTTCTTCAACCTATACACCCACTTGCAAGTAACCGGAGTAATGTCATTAACCTTGGACATAAGGTCCCAGGTTTCATTCTTCTTCAGAGCATCAATCTCTTCTTTCATGACACTTTCCCACTCCTTCACTCCAGTGGCCTCGTTGAAGCTTGCAGGCTCTCGCTCATCCAGAGGACCTGCAAAGAAGCAGGAGACAAAGCTCACTACATTCCCATCACAGTACCGAGTCGGTGGCTTAACCACCCTCTTCGATCTCTGAAGGGTCGGCTCTTTGCTCACTGCTTCCGTTGCTTCTTCGGGCTCAACTCCTACTTGGGGCAAGCATTGAGTAGTGCTCCCCCTGCTTCCTGAGCCAGAAGGCTCAGCCTCGGAGTTAGAAGCAACAGAAGCTGCTGGTGAAACAGCAAGCTCCTCTTCCAAGCCTTCAGCAGCCACCATCGGTGCTTCATCAACCTTGCTACTTCCAGTTAGCTCAATCGAGCCACCTCCATATGACGTCAGCTCGTCAAAGACAACGTCTCTTGACACCACGAACTTCTTCGTCACAGGGTCCATGCATTTCCATCCCTTCTTCCGCTCATCGTAGCCAACAAAGACAAGCTTCCTTGCCTTCGCATCCAGCTTAGTCCGTGAAGCATCTGGGACATGCACGTAGCAAGTTTAACCGAACACCCGAAGGTGTCCCACACTCGGCTTCTCCTTCAGCAACAGCTCAAGAGGAGTCTTCATGTTGATAGGGCTGAGTGGCATCCGGTTGATGACATAAGCAGCACAAGACATCCCCTCCACCCAAAAGGACCTTGGGATATCTTTCGCATGAAGCCAGCATTTGCAGGTCTCCGTCAGATGATGGATCTTCCGCTCCGCTACCCCATTTTGTTGTGGAGCGTGAGCACAAGTAAGCTCCCGTTGGATCCCGTGCTTCCTACAGAAGTTAGAAAACTCGGAGGAGACAAACTCACCCCCGTTATCAGTTCTAAGCTTCTTAATCCACAAGCCAAGCCGGCCTTCTACCAACTCCTTAAACTCCACAAACAAACGGAAGGCTTCCGACTTCTCCTTTAAGAAGTACACCCAAGTATACCTTGAGTAGTCATCAACCAAGACAAGCATGTATCTGCTTCCACCAAGGCTGGAAGTAACCGTCGGTCCCATCAGGTCACCATGAATGCACTCCAATGGTTTCTTGCTCCTTGTTTGTGATTTATCAAACGAAAGGCGATGTGCCTTACCGTATTGACAGCCCGCACAAACATGCCCGTCACCAAAAGATGACAACTTAGGCAACCCCTTCACCAGACTTCTACTCGCCATCGCCTTCAGCTTGTCCATGCCAACATGCCCAAGCCTCTCATGCCAGATAGCAGCGCTATCATTGGCCCTCATTCTATCAACATAAGAATTGGTGGCAAGAACAAACAAGTTCTTCACCCTCATCCCTACATGAGCAACATCAGCCTTCACCGCTGATACGTTGCGAAGGAACCTCACGTATGTTGGCCCAAACAGAACGTGATAACCAGCATCCACCGCATTGGTCACCGAGAAGAGGTTTTTATTCATGCCCGACACGTGATACACACTCCTTAACGTGAGTGGCCCCTGATCACTACCCAAAGACACGACCCCCTCTTTCTCTACTACATAAACAGTATTATCAGCAGTGATAATAGCTTCATTACCTGAGTAAGCCTGCATGGAGGTGAACTTCGACTTGTCTCCGGTGAGGTGATGACCACACCCGGAGTCCACGATCCACTCGCTGTTGAAGTCCTCAGCAGACAAGGCCCGAACACAAGTGCCTGTCATGAAAGCTCCGCCCCATTCTGCTTATTCACTTCTCGAGCAAGTTTCCTCCTTTCCTGCAGCATGCCCAGGCTGCAGTTTGACCTTGCAGTCCCGCTTGAAGTGCCCTCGCTGATGACACCGGTAGTACTTCAAATTCTTCTTCCAGTCCTTAGGAGCATTGCTCCTCTCCGGCTGATATGAAGTTGAAGTCTCCTTCTCACCAGCGGCCTGCACCTTCTTCTTCTTCCCTTCCCATCCTTTCTTCTTTCCTGAGAAGAGAGCTTCGCTGCCTTCCTGATTCAGGTTCACTCCAGCCATCTGCCTTGCCAAGCTCTCCTGTGATGCAAGCAGATTCTCCAGCTCCAGCAAAGATGGCTGAGTAGCCCACCCTTGAACAGATGTTACAAAGGTCACATACTCCTTCCGCAAGCCGCGGATAATGTGCCTTTTCATCTTCGCCTCAGAGATAGGCTCATCAGGATCCAGTGCCGACAGCTCAGCACACAAGCTCTTCATCTTTAAGAAGTACTTGGAGATGGAAAGGTCTCCCTGAGTTGCCCTGGCCAACTCATTCTCCAGGAACTGAAGCCGCGCCACATTCTTCCTATTGAACAACTCTCAATGGTTGTCCAAATATCAGCAGCCGACTCACACCCAACGATGTGATCAAACAGTTCCGGAGACACGGCCTCTCTTCAGAATGAACTCCGCCTTAGCATTTGTTCTTCTCCAGAGCCTAACCTGCTCAGCAGTACCGAACGCAGCAGTGACTTCCTGCCTGTCGTCACCACCGACGACTTCCCACAGCTCCTCGCCAAGAAGATAACTCTTCATGCACGACTTCCACTTCTTAAAGTTAGTCGGCGTTAAGAGTTCAATGCCAAGACCCCTTGTAAAGCTCCCTTCCATTGCAACACCTGTTGGCAACCTTTCAGCAGCTCCGAGCAACAACACAGGTTGAACACCACTCAATCACTGAGTAACAACACTGGTTGACTACCGCTCACGCAACTGAACCTCGCTTTGATACCCTATTAAAATTTCTCAACGTGGTTAGCAAGGTATCCCAAACACCAAATTAATATCTTCAGCACTACCCAGTTCTCACGTTGAACCAGCGGAAAACCAAGGAACAAAGGTTATTCCCAACAAACAATGGAAGCACAAGCAGGTCTTTTATTCATTCACTTCTTTACAACACAAGGCATACATAGCGAGACATGATTTCGCTAGTATAACAGCTATAAACAGAAAGCACCAAAAAATCCAAGCCGGGCGGACAGCACCGGAGTCCGCCGAGACCGCCGAGGTCGCCGAGGTCGCCGAATCCGCTGAGATCGCCCGAACTTAAACTGCAATCCGCCGAATAGCCACAGAGTACGCCGAAGCCGCGAGGCCGCACGAACACACCATTATGCGTCTCCTGCTGAAGCTGAACTGAGGAACACCCCCTACCCGCCTGAAGCCGGCGGACAGGTTATTGAAGCTGGCAAAGATGAAACAGAGCTGACAAGCCGCAGAGCGACCTCCTACTGAATCCGCAGAGATCGCACAACTTCCAAGTACTTGACCGAAGTCACAGCCAAACTCCTGGCTCCATGAAGCTACCCGCGCGACCTGCACACAGCAAACGTCAGCACTGAATCAATCAGCGCGGATAGACAAACTGAGACCGCAGCTCCTTGCCCAACCCAACTTACTCTTCACTCAAGTTACTGTAGATGTGCATGGGGGTCCTATTTATAGGCGAGGTGAGGAGTGTGGTCACCGCCCTAGAGATAGCGACACCGCCCTAGCCCGCGCGATAGCAAAACACCGTCCGCCGAGTCCGCAAGGACTTAGCCGGATACCAAGGAAAACCGCCAGGAGCAAGGCAACATTGGCGAACCCTCTCCAGTACGCCCAAGCTATGCGGACAAGGCATCAGCCCGCAAAGCTTCCGACCACTGCAGGACAGCAACCCCCTTCAATGGCTGTCCGCACAAACCCGAGGCAGTCCGCAAGACTCACACCTCAATCCGCCACAAGACCACGACCAAAGGCAGATAGTAAGTCCGCCCGGTCACAGCGGACTTGGCGGATACGGCCGACACCATGGTCTTGGCACAGAGTGTGACCAAGTCCAAAACCATCAAAGGCCAATGCGAGCATGGCGGACACAAACTCCCATCCGCCAAACACCGTAGCACAGACAGCCAACAGTCCGTAAGCTCCTCGCACTCCTGCCCGACGCATCAACTATCTCCCGAACTCCATCACCAGTCCACCAACGACCTCCACAGCAAAACACCTGATGTGCCACCAGAGCTCGACAAGGCCTCAGCCAAGCTCTAAGCCCAGTCTGCAATAGCCCAAACCGCGGACACGCCAGTCCGCAAGCTTCCCGCGAACATGAGCCAAGCCGCCTATCAGCACAAGCTTGCACCACGGCCATTGAGCAATGCACCAGTCCGCAAGCCTCTATCCGCTCAGGCCTCTCCTTGGCAAAACCACAGCCAATGCCTTATCCGCAGATACCAGGCCGCATAGTCCGCGGACTTCACCCGTGCAATCCCCTCAGAAGAACAACCAGCTTCCACTAGACCTTCCACCAGGCCGCACATCACAGTCCGCCCAGTCCGCCTAGTCCGCCAAAGCTGTCCGCCCAGGCCGCCCGGCTTGTCCCGTCAACCACTTCCACTTTACAAATTTCAACAGTTTTAGCTTCTACATTTTGATGTACTATTTGGACATTATTACTTAGTGTGGATTTGACATCTTTTACATTTGTTTTCGTTGGGTTGGCATGTTCTATTAATATTGGTTGTAGCCGGCGGAATAGGCGTCTTGTAGTACATGTTATCCCGTGTGCTAATGCTACCGCAAGGCGCCTGTTCCGGGCATAAGACCCCCCCTTCGTGTCATGTTTTGGGATCCGGGAGGGGGGTCTTACAAATGGTATCAGTTTGCCACTATCCTCAACTAAATAAGTCATTCAACAATGCCCCCCCCCCCCCCCCCCGTTCGATTAGTCAGTTTGGGGACAAACTGACTAAGCGGAAGCAGTGGTGTGCACATATGTAATTCACACTAAGTTTCTCCAACTTTGACCTTAAGATTAGCCAACCTGACCATGAGTTTGTGTTCTATGTGTACATTCCATTTCATGATGAGCTGATGGGGGACACTCCTACCCCTTCCATACCCACTCAGTTCCAACAATATGAGTTGGGGAAGACGCTCACTGCCATCCTCGATGCTTTTAGGGCGCAGCAGCCTCCGGTGCGACAATAGGCTTCAGGTTCTAACTAGCTGAGCACCTTTCGGGCTCTCTCCCCTCCCGCCTACCTCGGAATGGAGTCGGCCGTACGCATGAAGGAATGGCTTGACATTGTACAAGAGCTTTTGGCGGGGATCCGTTTCCCGGCCAACATGGCTGTATCGTTGGCGGTGTCCGTCTTGGATCTACATGCTAAGAGATGGTGGAAGTCACTCATGGGCTCCACGTTCCAAGGACGAGTGTATGCCGAGATAATTTGGAGCGAGTTCTCAGGTGTCTTCTTGGAGCACTTCATTCCTACATCGACTCGAGATGAGCTCGAGCAGAGGTTTCTACTACTGAAGCAGGGATCAAAATCGGTTACGGAATACCAGCGAGAGTTCCAGCATCTCGCAAGGTTTGCGGACTCATATGACATGGATGATAGAGGATATGCCAAATGCTTCTACAAAGGGCTGCGAGATCCCCTAAGGCAGGCCCTTTTGTTTATAGCGGATGCTAGTTTGGCGGAGATTATCGATATGGCAAAGAGATTGGAGGCGGATCACATGAGTAGTGGTAAGAGGCCGGCGGAAGACGTGATGGAAGCTGGTCCAAGCAATATAAGAAGGCAGGACTTTAGGAGAGGAAGGGGACATCAAATTGGTGGAGGATGTTTCCACCGAAACTATAGGGTGGAGCATCCAGTTTCGCAGCCGCCGGTGTTGCCTCCACCGCCTCAGCCTCAACAATTTCAGCAACAGGAAGGGCGTCGTGGGTTGGTATGCTTTGAATGCAACCAGCCGGGCCACATTCGACGTTTCTGCCCGCGGTTGTATGGGAATGTTCCTCCTACTCTCCCTCCGGCAACCCCTCGAGGACGGGGTCACATGCGTGGTTGAGGACGAGGACCACGAGGAGGAAACCCTGGTCCTGCCTGGGATCAAGTTTACGCGCTGGACATGACGCAAGAACGGAATCCCCAAGATGTGATTGCAGGTATGATTCAATTGATTATCACATTTTCATTGCTTAACTTAACTTGCTTACAACATACTGGACACATACTGTTGAGTTTTGGTTTTTGGTACTTAGGCACCGTGATAGTTGGCGGGAAGACGGCCTATGCGCTGTTCGATACCGGTGCCTCACACTCCTTTGTGTCTGAGGACTTCATTAAGGATATGGAGGGCGTACAATACTTTACTGGTATAGCCCGACGAGTGCGCCTACCGGACGGGTCGGAGATGATCGTGATCGCTAAGTGCGAGTTCGAGATACTCATTGAAGGAAGGGCCTTTGATACACCTGCCATGGTCTTGAGAATGTCGGAGTTCGACATCATTTTGGGCATGGCATGGTTGGACTGGCACTTTGCAAGGATTGACTGTGCGGAGAGACGAATCTACTTGATACATGGAGACTTCGATGTCATCTTCCAAGGTATTGGCTTCGCATCTCGCATGCTGTTATCTTCAGTTCAGACTGTGAAAGCTCATATGAAGTGGGATGAAGCCTTCATGATCTGTTTCGAGTTGATGGAGTTGGCACTGGACATGAAAGATGTACGGGTAGTGCGGGACTTTCCCAAGGTATTTCCTGAGAAACTCCTAGGATTACCCCTGCATAGAGAGGTTGACTTCCAGATTAATCTAGTGCCGGGTGCCAAGCCGGTATCCAAGGCCCCTTACCGAATGGCCCCGAAGGAACTTGCAGAGTTTAGAGTTCAACTGCAAGAACTGGTGGAGTCAGGGTTCGTTCATCCCAGTTCGTCACCCTGTGGAGCCCCTGTATTGTTCGTGAAGAAGAAGGATGGAACTCTGCGTTTGTGCATAGACTATCGGGAACTCAATCGGCTGACGGTGCAGAACACTTACCCACTACCTCGGATCGATGAGTTGTTCGATCAACTAGTGGGAGAGCATTGGTTTTCTAAGCTGGACTTGCGCTCAAGTTATTATCAGTTAAGAATACAAGAAGGGGACATCCAGAAAATGGCGTTTAGTTCAAGATATGGGTTGTACGAGTTCACTGTAATGCCATTTGGGCTCAAAAATGCCCCTTCAGCCTTCATGAGCCTGATGAACAAGGTGTTTGAACCCTATTTGGATATCTTCATCATTGTGTTCATCGACGACATGTTGGTCTACTTAAAGACGAAGGAGGAGCATATTGAGCACTTGACCTTGGTTTTGAAGAAATTGAAGGATCACGCTTTGTACGCCAAATTCAGCAAATATGAATTCTATCTTAAGGAGGTTGCTTTCTTGGGGCATGTGATCAGTGGAGTAGGACTAGTGGTGGATCCATCCAAGGTCCGGGCCGTGAAAGAGTGGTCACCCTTGAAGTCGGCGGCCGATGTGAGGAGTTTCCTTGGACTTGCCGGTTACTACCGCAAGTTTGTGAAAGGGTTTTCAAAGATTGCTCTTCCTCTTACTTCATTGACGAAGAAAGGTGTGCCATTTGAGTGGAAACCCCAATGTGAAGCGGCGTTCCAGGAGCTGAAGGATAGACTTACCTCCGCCCCCATCCTTACACTTCCGTCTGGGAAGGAAGGATTTCAAGTTTACACTGACGCGTCATATCAATGGATGAGAGCGGTACTGATGCAGCACAGACACGTGATTTCCTATGCTTCAAGACAGTTGAAGAAAAATGAAATCAATTACCCGGTTCAAGATTTGGAATTGGGAGCAATGGTGTTCGCCTTGAAGGTTTGGAGGCATTATCTATATGGCGTCCATTGCGAGATCTTTTCAGATCACAAAAACTTGAAGTACGTCCATACTCAGAAGGAGTTGAACCTGAGGCAACAACGGTGGTTAGAATTTCTATCCGATTATGAGTTCACCATGAACTACCACCTCGGAAAGGCAAACTCGGTGGCCGATGCATTGAGTAGAAAAGTATCAGGCTTTAGCCCAGAGCCTCGGTTGATGAGTATGGAGTTGGCTCAGATGATTGAGGAGATGGATATTACACTAGTATTCAAGGCTCCTTCGGCAGGGTATACGTAGTATTTGACAAGCATGAGCATAGTCTGTGATATCCGGGACCAGATTCGAGTGGAGCAAGGAGTGGATGCAGCTCTGGCCCCGACAATCAAGGCAATTGAAGATGGGACTATTGATGAGTACACACTAAAAGATGGCCTCGTTTATTTCCGAGGCCGGCTCTATATTCCTAAGGGCAGCAAAATCCGGGAGGATATCTTGAGAGAGGCACATAGTTCTCAATATTCAGTACACCCGGGTATTGCTAAGATGTACGCTGGCTTACGGAAGACCAAGTGTTGGCTGGGAATGAAAAAGGAAGTCCTATATTTTATTACACATTGCGAAGCTTGTCAAAGGGTGAAGGCGGAATGCAAGAGTCCCGGTTATTTGTTGCAGTCGTTACCCATCCCCGAGTGGAAGTTCGAGGAAATCTCCATGGACTTCGTCCATGGGCTACCTCGCTCCCGCTCTGGGAATGAATCAGTCTGGGTTATTGTCGATCGACTGACAAAGGTAGCCCATTTCATCCCAATGAAGAAAGAAGCACACGTGGACATTTTGGTACGCCTCTTTGTGGAGCAGTTCGTACGGTATCATGGCGTGCCCAAAACAATTATTTTGGATCGGGATGGTCGGTTTACTTCCAAGGAGTGGAAGTCAGTACAGGCGTATTTGGGCTCGCGCCTAACCTTTAGCACGGCGTTTCACCATCAGACGGACGTGCAGTCTGAGCGGACCATCAGAACACTGGAGGATTTATTGAGGTTATGTGTACCGGACAGAGGAGAGCCGTGGGAAAGGCTCTTGCCCTTAGTGGAATTCTCCTACAATAATAGCCATCAGGTGAACATCGGTATGGCGCCCCATGAAGCCCTTTACGGAAGAATGTGCAGGACTCCCTTATCTCGGGTGCAGGATGAAGATCCAAAGGCATTGGGAAATGAATATATAGATGATACTGATGCGGCGGTCAGATTGATACGGGATAGTATGTTGGAGGCTCAAAGACGGAAGGCGAAGTATTATAATGCAAAGCACCGGATGGTGGAGTTTCAAGTGGGTGATATGGTGTTCCTAAAGATTTGGCTGATGCATGGAGTGTCATGGGTGAGTGCAGTGAAAAACCTCAGCCCAAGGTATGTTGGGCCTTATACTATACTGGAAAGGATTGGCCCGTTGGCCTATCAGTTGGAGTTACCGTCAGAGCTGGAGAACCTCCACGACGTGTTCCATGTGTCGTCGCTTCGAAAGGCGTTGATGCGGCCCGATCAATATAACCCCACTACTGATGGTGTTGTGGCGTCCGATAGGTCTGTGCAACTAAAGCCGGTACGGATCGTAGATAACGAGACAAGAATATTGCGCCGCAAAAATCTTCCCTTGGTAAAGGTGCTATGGTTTAATCACGGGAAGGAGGAGTACACATGGGAGCCAATGGATTTGATGCAACAACGCTACCCGGAGTTGTTTGCTCAAGGTAATTTTATTTAAAAGCATATTTTATTTTTTGTTATGCTTTTCTTCCCATAGCCCTGGCCTGATTTCGGGGACGAAATATTTTATTTTGTTTTTAAGATTTGTAACATCCTGATTCGTACTAGGCCCCTCGTTTGTGTGTTCGAGTCAGGAGGGTTGACTCGGGTCCAGGAAAGTGCAGGAAATTGGGCTGCACTTGTGGTGGAATTGAAAATTAGTGCACAGCCCTGTGTTGACACAGCAGCTGCCTGTGTCGACACAGCAGCTGCCTGTGTCAACACAGGCAGCTGCTGTGTCGACAACCTGTGTCAACACAACAGCTGCCTGTGTCGACACAGCAGCTGCCTGTGTCGACACAGCAGCTGCCTGTGTCGACACAGCAGCTGCCTGTGTCGACACAGCAGCTGCCTGTGTCGACACAGCAGCTGCCTGTGTCGACACAGCAGCAGCCTGTGTCGACACAGCTGCTGCCTGTGTCGACTCAACAGCAGGCTGGGTCGACACAGCTGCGGCCTGTGTCGACACAGCTGCTGCCTGTGTCGACACAGCTACTGCCTGTGTCGACACAGCTGCTACCTGTGTAGATACAGCTGCTTCCTGTCTCGACACAGCAGCAAGCTGTGTCGACATAGCAGCAGGCCGTGTCGACATAGCAGCTCTGTGTTGACACAGTAGGCCTGTGTCGACACAGCCCTGTGTCGACACAGTCTATGTGTCGACACTCGAGTAGAAGGACTCGGCCAAGGGCACGGCCGTGTCATGTGGGCACGGGTATGGACACGAGTGTGTCCCTACCCGTGTCGAATATTGAACTCGACAAAGTGTGTTGAGATCGACGAAGAGTACCCGAGAAGGACACAGGTAGAGATACGGCCGTGTCCCTACCCGTGTCAGTGCATTGAATAGATGTTGTAACCGTCTGTAACGCTTCGCCCGTGTCTCTTGTTATATATATACGAACCGTGAAACCCTAACCGTTTCACTCTTCATTCCAGCCCTATTGCTAGAGAGAACTTCGGTAGAGAAAGAAATCTGCCACCGCCATGAAGGAGGAAATGCCCCCGAGACAAGTTACGAGATCCATGGCCGGAAATGGTGAAATTGCTGGAATCGATATGAGTTTCCTACCCTCTCCCTTGGTGCTAGATCTGTAGATATGTAGGCGAGATGTCGACTCGGTGGAGTCTTGACTTGTGAGAAGATTTTTTTCTCTAGGATGAGGTCGATCTAGGGCTTGTGCCCTTAGCTAGTGGTGTCTTCAACCTCTCTGATCTTCTATGTGGAGATGGGGGATGGTTTCTTGAAGAGTAAAGGCCTCGTGAGGGTGAATAAGGGTGGAGTAAACTTCTGGAGGAGATTTGAGAGGATCAACTTGAGGAGGAAGATGAACCGATGCCATTCATTCCGCCTCAAGATGCGTGCAGAATCTGTGCTCTGCGCGTAGCGGTCTTCGTGGCAATTTTTATGTAGGATATGGCCAGATCTGGGCTTTCGACTAAACACAAAAGTTGAATTCCTTGAAAATACCTTTCCAACGAATGATTGCACGACTTCAGGCGACATGTGTAGCCACAGGAAAATCTGAACGAAAATGGTGTCCGATAAATCCTGCATGCAGAAATTGTGTTATGTACGCAGCAGACTTCAAGTCTAATTTCTAATAGGATACATTAAAATCTGGGTTGTGAGCTGAGTATGAAAGTTGTAACCCATGGAAAGACCTTTCCATCGGGGGTTACACGTCTTCACCGGATTCTTGTAGCTTCAGGGATCTCCGGTCGAAGTTGCAGTACAGACTTGTCCAGCACTTAAATTCTGGGTCCTTAAATATATTATGGAATTGGATTTGGTGGAACCAATGCTGCAAATCAACTCGAGATCTTTGGTGAAACATTTCTATGTTAATCACAGTAGTGCTTTGAAAGAGGAAGTTTATTTATTTGATTTCTTATAACTGAACTGTGAAGCAAGCCTACTATTAACGAATTGACTTGTTAGAAATTTGGCAGATCTTTATATGCACATCATGTTTATAATATGTTGTTGTTATTTGGAAAGATTGATAGATCTTTATATGCGCATCATGTTTATAATATTTTGTTATCATTTGGAAAGTCATGTAGAAGAATAAACTATGGCCATGAGTATGTTTGATTAATGGAATGAGTTTAGTAGTCCAATACTTAGAGCGTCGTCTCCTTACGTGTAGTATTGTCGAAGGATGTAAGTGCGGTGTTGATCGTCACTAGTTTGGTTTGTGTTGAGATAAGGTATGGATGGATGGTTGGGCTGTGTCCTCGTGCTTTCTTCCGAGGCCCCTTCCATGCCACAGTGTTGTGGAATTGCATGTGCTGTGAGTGGACACGCGGTGTCGTAATCCTGGGTTAAGGATAGTGTGGCAGGTCTACGGGCTCGCCGATCGCCACACCGAAGGGAGTTGACAGTTAGACTTTGGGCGGTTGGGCTGTGTCCTCGGTGTTCACGTCCTGAGGCCCCTTTCGTGCCAAGTGAACGGTTGGGCTGTGTTGGGTATTGTATCCACAATTACCTGGATTTGAGGAAGCCACCTGTCAAGCTAAGATGAATTCACAATGTATTTGATGAAACCTCTTAAGTTGTGCTTGCAGTTATTCCACGGTAAGTGCACACCAATGTCAGGGTGCAGTAGGTCAATATACACGGGTCTGTACGACGTAATCCCTCGTTGAGCAGATTAGTGTGTTGGCCTACGTGTACTCTCTCTATTGGAGTGCACTTACTTTCAAGTACAGGGCTGTAACTATGCAAGAGCAGACAAGGAGCAAGGATGGGTCAAGGAGCAGCTCTTGGGTGGAAAGACGAAAAATCGTCTAAGTATAATTCGACGAGAATCACCAAGTGATTCTCGCCGATTCGGCGAGAATCACTAGTGATTCTCGCCGAATCATCGAGAATCATTAGTGAATCTCGCCCACTCTATCCGGCTACCTCAAAGCGGTGCTAAGTAAGATTCGGAGAGAATCACTAGTGATTCTCGCCGAACCCATCGTTGAGCAGATCATGGCCAAGTAATATTCGTCGAGAATCAACAAGTGATTCGGCGAGAATCATCAAGTGATTCGGCGAGAATCACTAGTGATTCTCGACGAATCGTCGAGAATCACTAACTGATTCTCGCCAATTCGTCGAGAATCACCTTCGATTCTCGCCGATTTTGACTTGGCAATTTTTCTGGAAACAGCTGGACCAGATTCTGCCTCTGGCACTGTGTTGAACCGGAACTAGGGTTTCCTTCAGGTGGGACCCACAACGGTCATATTGAAGTTGTATACAGTATAAATACAGGTTATTTTTGAACAGTAAAGACACACGAAGAAAAAGACGAAAACACGGGCCGCGACGTAACCTAGATCGCGAGTTCCGCTCCGCCGCCGCCGTCGCCGCTTGAGAGAGTTAATCGCCGGTCTTGATCATGGTTTCTTCCAGATCTCCGGTCGATAGAAGCTTAGCCAAGCTTAGCGTCTCACGTGTCTAACCGGAGATCTCTTGTCTCTTGATTTGTTGATCGGGAAAACCTTCCCCATCCGAATCGATCGAGACGACTGATCCTAGTATGACCGTTGGTAGACCTAGCTAGCTTCGCTACGAAGTTTGGATGTCCAAAATACAGCAGCCGCACATCGTCGTCGCCGCCGATCCTGTGAACCTAGCCGCCGCCCATCTTGCCGCCGCCGGTTCCGGGGAGATCCTCTCCAAGAGAGATCTAGGGTTGTGGACTCTTCGTGGACTTCAAGAACACGTCGTCAACGAAGAGGGACACCGTAGTCTCCAAACGTAGTTTGTATTTCTTGTACATTCTAGTTTTACTTTTGTTGTAAAGGAACGTTGGTTCCTAGTTGTAAGGGTCGGGTGCAACCCGTGTTGTGGGAGTGTTGACTCCTACGTGTGGAAGGGTTCCTTCCGATAGTGCAGGGATTGGATTTCAATCCTAATGGTGAAGAGACCGAGTCGTCCCTTGTTGGGAGATAGGTCGAAGGGGGAAAGTGGATGTACCCAAATCGGGGATCCACTATAAATAGCTTGTGTATTCTGTGTGCTGTGCTGTTTATTTTTATTGTGCAGGTACAATTTTAAATTCCGCAAAAACGCTGCACGTCACCTATTCCCCCCCCCCCCCATAGGTGAAGATAGTTGACACTAGGTGGACTTTCAAGTGGTATCAGAGGGAGGTTACTCATCAAAAAGGTTTACACCTTGAGTAGAATCCTGCCACCAGTGTCAGAAGCATGGAGCTGGATCATGAGATATCGCCACTAAGACTCCCCACATGCACAAAGGAGTTTTATCCAGTCTGGAGGATGAGAGTGTCGTATCACTTGGATGCAATCGATCCTCGAGCATCTTTCATCCTGGAAGAGGGTCCTTTTATTCCTATGAAGACCTCCGACTCTGGAAAGAATATCTAAGTGCCTAAGTGCATTGCTGAGATGTCGGAGATGGAACTTTCATTATTTAATTTGGACAAGAGGATTCGTCAAATTATCATGGATATCTGGTCTGGAGCTTCTCGCTCTAGATTGGAAAAATGTGGGTCGGCTAAATCTATGTGGGTGATGATCTCAGAGCTGATGGGGCGGTCAGAGAAAGCTGGAATCTGCTGTCAACCAGAGGATGAAGCCTATGTGGGGGTCCTCGCCTCTGAAGATGAAGGCAAGGATCTATCGGACAACATCAGAGCTCCAGTGTCCGTGTCAGAGACTGAAGAGGCCAGTGAGGAAAGCAGCTTTGATGAGGATGACACAACGGTCACTGGCTCTAATGACAATAACACTGAAGAGCAGGTAACTTCTTCATCCTGCCCCGTCTCTCTTGAAATTTCTGAAGACAGGAACTGCTTTCCTTCAGAAAATTCTGATTCTCTGAAGAGAGCCCTTCAGAAGAGCAACCTACTTGTTGAAGAACAAGCTCAGGAGATTGCTCGGCTGAAGATCTTGTTGGTTCTCCAATTGGCATCCAACAAGGTCAAGGACTCTAAAATCTCTGATCTAGAGAGTAGTCTAGAGAATGAGAAAAGGATAGTATCAAACTTTTATAAGGTTGATGCTATAGAGAGAAAGCAAGAAAATGGGTGGATCTCCCGGATTATCAATTCATGGAGAAATGGGGAAACGGTTTTCCGACCCCCACTCCAAGCAGGAAGGCAACTCATCATGCCTTCAGGTATGATCACAGGAATAATCGTGGTCACTGCACGGGTGATCTGTCCTCATGTGGAGACACCCGTAGTACAAGGGCCGTCATGGCCACCCATGAGAGAATACCTAAGGCTCATTCTGAGCCCTTTGTATTCACTGCCACTGCCTCAACTCGGTGTGAATCTGCATGTACCAGCTCACAGAACACTTCTCACTACCCGAGGACACAGGACATGGAGGTTAGAAGTCATGGTGTAAGGTTTCATGGGGCCTCAGGAAGGGGGATGCCTGAAAGGAAGGCACCACCTCCCCGGCCTCATGACGCTCACAACATGCATTCCTTCCATCCTTCCACGTGTCACGGTGGAAGAGGAAATTTTGTGAGGAGATCATGCCCTATCCCGTTTAGACCTAGGACCGTGACTACCTCAGTCACTAGATCAGGTCAAAAATGGCGATACAACATTCACCCGTGTTGGTGCTGTGGCAAAGTGGGACACTTTGCCATAGACTGTTGGCACAACCCCTCTATGTCAAGGGCAAGGGCCTATCCACATTTTCTGGGCAGAGGTAGTCTTCCTGACAGGTTTTCTGCAGGAAGGCAGTCGAGTGCTTATGCTAACAGAAACCTAGGACCCAATATGTATTGGGTTCCTAAGGTAAAGTAACTCTTTCTTGCAGGGTAGTCTAGGTTCCCGTAAATATGATGGGAACTAGACAGTAGATGGCTCAAGACTAAATTGGAACAAGCGTCTGGAATACCAGGATTGATATCTACATGGGCATACTCACATTGAGCTCCTAATATGTTTTACCTGAGGGACTAAATGATAACTCTCATAATCTCAGGTACTTTTGATCAGTTCCAGGGCTTGAGTCATATTGTATCCACATTTACATATGTATATATATATATTTGTACTTATACTTACACTTATATGTGTGTACATCTAAGGATATGTTAACACGGTAAACATAAACCATAGATTCAACAATGAAGACTTATCGGAAATTCCACTGGTAGACTCGAGATCTAACATCTACAGGCGTAAATTAGTTCACTGAAAACTAGCGAAGATTGCCATCAATAAATGTATGGAAAAGCCGGTTCAAACCCTAAGAGCCTGGCTATAAGGAGTATTTATATATTTAGAAGATTTTCAAATCGACTTAGACAAACTCGAAACCCGCTTAACCCAAACCCAACAGCCACACGAAGAGCTCGGCGACCCTTTATATATTTAGAATTCACGCCGACTCTTCATATTCCGTAGGAATCCCGCCGAAAGACTTTCTCCGCAGGAAACTAGCTGAATCGACTCTCGCCGACTCTTCCCTTTCCGTAGACATCCCGCGAGATTCCCGCAAGCTTATCACCGAAGGTCTCTCGCCGACACGTGAAGAACTCCGTCGACATCCCACAGGAAGCACACTGAAGGTTTCACGCCGTTTCATCCCGCAAGATTCCCCTTCCGTCGTCATCCCGCAAGTTTCCCGCCTCGTGAAGAACTCCGTCGATCTCATCGATTCTTCCTTGCAGGGATTTCTCCGCGGTTTCGATCGATCTCGTCGCGTGCACCTACCAAGTGTCCATCGTCTTCATCATCCTAACTCACCGTCTACGCCTTTAGGTAACCACCCCCTCACCCTTACTTGGACTTGATCACTAGTGTCGCTTCCTTTTTGTTTTTGATTAAGCGTAGAGTAGGGCTTTTCTCCCTAGATTTGCGATGGTTCCAAGGACAACCGCTGGGCTGGTCACTGGATGCGAGCTGGTTCGCACAGGGTTCTCTCATGCCTCAGATGAATTCAGGAACATCATCCTTATGCTAGAGGAGGCTGGACTCTCATTCGTACTAGAGCATCCCTGTAAAATCCTGGACAAAGAGGTGCTGGAGTTCTTTGCAACCGCAAAACTCCGGAATGACGACTCTCTTATCAAAAGCAAGGTTGTCGGGGCAAAGATCAAGATGTCTGCCAGCAAGCTGACCCGCTTCCTACAGCTCTCTAGCTCGGAGCATGAGGATTATCTTGAGGAAGAAGACAAAACCCGGACTCTATTATTCTGTGGTCTCCCTCGAGGAACTCGGTCGATAAAGCGAAAGGATATGAATGAAGAAGGGAAACTTCTGTCAGACATAGTTGGGAAGGTACTCATATGCAAACCGGGTTCTCATGACCACATCTCTGCGGACATGTTCAAGATCCTGGTGGCAATTGTCTGCAAAAAAGGATTCAACTGGGGGGCATTGCTCTTTGAGAAGATAAAGGACACCCTGAGATCTCCTAGCTTTGGCCGAATCATCAGTATGTATCTCAATCAGTTGAATGGAGATAAGTATGACATGAGTAAAGGTGTTCCTCTCAATTACTTAAAGAAAATGGACTCGAGTGTTTTTGACAGATGGGAGAGGCGAATTGTGCAGGTTGCCATGGTAGAACAACAGGACGCATCTCCAGCCGAGGACGGCACTGTGGCTGATTCTGTAGTTATCCCCAGTGAAATTCCTGATGCTTTGACTGCAGGAATTGAGGGGGAGCCTCTACCCACTGATGCTAATATCGTATCTGACATCTCTCAGATAGCCAGAGATGCAGTGGCGGATATACAAGAAGAAAGTGATGCTGTCGAGGAGACTGCTGATGAAGGGTTGGAAGGTGATGCTGATGAGAATGATCAAATGGACGATGAAGGTGAGGAAGAAGGCAATGGGGGATAGGAAGCATTGGAGACTCAGGATATCACTGAAGTTCCATCTGACAAGCACGCTCCTGAGTTCGTCCCTGAGAAAATTGGTGCACCAATGGAGGGGGAGTCTGAGAAATCTACATAGGCCGCAAGCATTCCCCCCTTAGAGACTGTGCTCGTGTCCAGCTCTACAGGTGCATCAGCTGAACCGCAAGGCCAAGGAGTGCCTCAGAATCTTCCACTACGAGATGATATAGCCACATACACCGTGAATGTCATTCAGGGCATAGTGGATGAGCTTAAGGCATCTTTTGAGAAAGCTCAAAATAAAATGTTGAAAAGGATCAAGAAATCTGAAAATCTCATGCTCAAGAACATGGTGGAGATCAATCATAAACTGGACGTGATGGAAAAGAAGTTTGAAGATAAGTATACAGCGGCCGGCCAAGCTGTCATTCTTCTTATGGACGGACTGAAAAAGAATACCGATACTCTCTCCGTAGTGAATCAGAATGCTCATGTCGTAGCCAAAATTATTCAAAAGTTTGATGGCAATATGGTAACTCTCAACACAAATCAACAAGCCTTGGTCACTGAATTCTCCAGGACTACAAATCATATTGATGACTCACTGCACTCCTATGCAAATTCCATCGCAGTCGAAGCCAAAAAGGGGGAGAAAGAATATATAGCTAAGATGGCTGAGCTTCGGGAAGTCATGATCAAAAACTTTGAGCAGTCAAACAAATATGTTTATGACAGTTGCTGGTGGATGCTCCAACATGCGTTAGGCATTAATATCCCTGAAAATCCTCAGGGTGCTCCTGCTCCTGAATATAATACTGTGGCTGATGAGGGCGCCAGTGTTGAAGAAGTTCCTGTAAGTGAAGCTGATGTTCATAGGGCTGCTAGGGCATCCTCCAAGGCAAACCTGATGGCAATGTTTGATCAAGGAGCCCTAGCAAAAGCCAGGGACAAGAGGAAATCGCAAGAAGGGACATCAAAGGAAACACAAGCTGACAAGAGAATCAGACTGAAGGAGGAGGAAGTAAGAAACGAAAAGTGGAGTCCAGTATCCAAGAGTATCATATTGGACACATTCTGGCTATAGGAACAAGGGGAAATCAATCGAAACGATGTATACAGCCAGTATGAGTGGGAGATGCACAAGACGTATGAAGCCAAACGTAACATCTTTTTCAGGACCAACACTGCGGCAGATAAAGTGTAACATCCCATTTCCAACTAGACCCCTAAGAGTGGTTTTGGCCATGACTAGGTCATGACAAAACCCTAGGAAGCCAGAAATGGGCCAAGAGATAGGGGACAGAATGTGGGAGATCATCATGGTCTGCAAATAGTAGAACTCTGAGCAATGGTTTAGGATGACCATGGGCCACACCCTAACCCCAAGACCCTACCACAACACCCCTAATACCTTGGGAGGCCCATTAGAGCCAAAAGGACCCATTAGGGTCAACCCAAGAGGCTCAGTTGACCAAGGTCAACCCTAGCCCTAAATGGGTCAAACTAGCCTACTTAGGGTCAATTGACCTACGCCTAGCCTAGAGGACCCCACCTATGCCCTCCTAACCCTAAAGTGAGGTCAATGGGTCACTAAGGACACATTGGGGTCAGCCCTAGAGGCCAGGTGGACCCAAGTCAACTCAAGCCCCTAATCTGGTCAAAGTACCCTTACTAAGGGTATGTGACCTCCAAAGTGCAGGGTAACCCTACATAACCCTACCTAGACCCTAGGGGAAACCAATGGGTCACCTAGGACCCATAGGGGTCAACCCAATTGGTCATGTTGACCCAAGTCAACTCTAGCCCTAGATGGTAAAAGTGCCCTTGCCAAGGGGCATGTGACCACCAAGATGCCCAACCAACCCTATTCAAGTAACACTAGACCTTAAGGGGTCCAATGGGCCACTAAAAAACCAATGTGGTCAACCCAGATGGTCAAATTGGCCCAGGTCAACCCTCATTTAGGTCAAGTCAAACCTAGCCCAAAAGGGCTAACCCAAGCCCAAGCCACTTCCTCCTTAGGCTAACCCCATTTCCTTGACCATCATAACCAAGTGGGCTGCATTTAACTTGTGGGGTTGACCAGTCAACCAGATGTGACTAGGAGAGAGAAAGGAGCTCCCCTCCATGATAATGGAGGAGAGAGAAAATGAGGAAGAGGAAGGGGAGAGTGGAAGGCCGACCAAGGGAGGCTAACAGCCACCATTTATGGCTGCAATCAACTCCTCTAGGGGAGAGGAGTTGATTCCAGCCGTTTCCCGGCCACCAAGGGATGGATTCAGCCCCCCTCCACACTACCCGAGCCACACCATTAATGGTGTTGATGGCCATTGAAGAACCAGCCTCCCCTCTTCCCCATTTGCCATTTAAACACCATCAGGGGGCTAAGGGGAATATTTTAGAGCGTTTAACTGGAGGAGATGAGCCATCCCACTGTACTGTTGCAGAAGCCAAGCGCCGCCGCCGTCATCAATGGCATCCCGCCGCTCTTCTCGCATTCAGGCCGCCAGGAAGGTCCTCCCACTCTCCTTAACTCATGAATAGATCGTAGCAATCAATAGGTCCAAGGTTCGGGCTCAATTGAGCCCGATCCAATTCGGCTTTTTCATGGATTTTTCTGAAAAACTTCACCTCTCGGGATCGCCGGAAAAGGGGTTTCCGGCGGCCAAGCCGCCGCATGGCGACGGCCACCACCTCAACGGAGGTGGTGGTGTCGGTGGCTGGCCGGGGAGGCGGCCGGGTCGCCGGTGGCAGCGTTTGGAAGTTGCTCCAGGCGGGATCGATCGGGATCGTTGGCTGAATGGAGAAGATGACCGGATGCCGTTGATCCCTGCGCCAAGATTCGTGCAAGGGATGCATTAAACTATAGGAAATTATTTCTAATTATTTCATTCTGTCACACTTTTGTCATTTAATGCTTTAAATATCTAAAAATAGTTAGAAGCTCTGTATGAGGAAATGATCAACACATGATTTGTAGCCCTTTCTGTCTACTTTATTTTAAAATTGGTTTGAACCACTTTAGGCGCCTGGTTTGACCAGGGCACCCATTTTGGTGGGACATACCCTTAGGGCTAGGCAGTCATTAAATTGAGTGCCCACACTTCATCCCTAGTCCAAATCAGTTGAAATTTTGACAGGGAGTCTACACTAGCTATACCTAGAGCTGGTCCAAAAATGGGAATTTTTGGAGAAAATATTTCTATAGTTTTTATAAAAATAATTAAAAAGTTAAATCAGCAGCGATAATATAGGAGGGCCTGGAGAAGGCGAGACGGACCCACGGCAGCTTAGTTCCTGATCCATTTCCAGCGATAATCCTGACCTCCCGCCAAGGGAGGGCGGCCAGGAAGATGAAAAGCGCAAGCGGCGACCACGCCGCGGCGCGCGAGACGGAGGTGTTCGTCCGTCTCATTCAGGATGGCCTGGGGGTCCGTCCCGTCCATTACGTCATCAGCTTCCCTCTCGGCAGCAAGGCGGTGGCACTTTGTCTCTAGCCAGCCCATACGCCGGTCAGAGGCCTGCTTCTCAAGCTCCATCTCGTGGATTATGTGCGTGTACTTCTGGAACATCCTAGCCGTCCTCCTCTTCAGCTCTAGAGTATCCATGGGATCGCCCAAGTAGTCCTCGATGTAGTTAGGGCGTGGAAGGGGCGAGAGGGGAGGAGACGCGGGAGCGTCTTCAGTATCAAAATCAAATTGGATACATGCATAGAAGGCGAGAAATCATAAGCAAGGATGAGCTCACATGGGTCGGAGAAAAGAAGGCGAATTGAAGGAAAAAGCGAAAAGGGAAAACTCTTACTGGGTATGCGAGGGTTCCCCACAACCCTCGAGAGGTCTTCTTTCCGCGAGAGAGGTGGGGAGGATGCCTCGGGCGAGTCAGTGCGCTGATGAGCTTGGTTGATAATATCAGGAGGATTGGCGGGCATAGGTGAATCAGCGAAACTTTCCTAAAAAAGCATAGTCAGCGGGCGAGACTAAAGAAGGGAAAGAGTAATGAGATTACCTGCTTCTCTATAGAAGAAGCGAAGGGGTTGTCTGTTGAAGGGGCAGAGGAGGTCGCGCCCGCCGAGAGAGGGAGGCAGGCGGCTTTCATCTTTTTTAGGCGAGAGGACGGAGAGGTCAAGGGAGGAATGCGCCCCAGGTCCGGGAATAGGGCGTCTGTGTTGGTTTTATTTCGCCTTCGCACCATCGCGAGGCGCTCGCGGAAGCTCTGGCTATGAGACATTCTGAAGGAAGAAGAAATGAAGGCTAAAGGGTGCCAAATAAAGACTGGGATCTCATATTTATAGGCCCCATAGGGGGGCCCACCAAAGATTCTCATGAATGAGTCCTGACATCGTGAGCTGCGGTTGGACTTATCTTTCCGAGGTTAGGGCAACCTTGAAAAGAGAGGGGATTGTGTACAAGCTTGGGCTCGCGAGAGGAGATCCAGAAAGCGAGAAAGGGGGACTGGCGAGATGAGAGGATGCCCACCTGCAAGAGGCGATAGGTGGACAGCCCTCTGAAGTAGGCGAGACCTCTTAGTAGGAGAGACCTCCTAGGGGGCGAGATGGCCCACAGGGCGAGAGGCCGGCGAGACGGACAGGGCGGTCGTCTCGCCCGTCAGTTCCTTCCCCACTCGCCATATGTGAGAAGAGATGTCTTTACCTTTTTTACCCTCGAGGGGGATTTTACTTTTGTTCCCCAGGTAGTTTTCCATTTCTACCCCTGAGGGTCTGCATATAGCTCTCCAGAACAGCGGAGTTTGGCTGTTGGCAAACCCGTCCTAGGATGTTTTGGTCATTTCAGGTTAATTCAGAAGTGATATTTGCAGATCGGATTCAGAGGCCTATAAATAGACCGATAAGGTACCTGAGAAGGTTGTTGAACCTTTCCACTATCTTCCTCACAGGCACCTAGCTCAGCATTGGCTATGGAGGGGAAGATCTTCAGTTCTTCCGGGAAAGAGGTGGGACCTCCGAGCTGAGCCCCCTCGGTCTGTTTTCAGGTCTCTGACTCTCGTCAGGAGGGTAGCGCAGGGAGAGTACGTGTGGGTTGCATCCTGTTTCGAACTTTAGGAGGGACCGGAAAGCTAGTTCCAACAGAAGCAGTGAGAGGAGCTAGAGCATTATCTATAAGGTTTTAAAGAGTGGGAGAGATGTATGCAAGCAAATCCTTAACAATATCAGAAAAATTTTAATAGAGGGATTCTGGAGCAGTGGAGGAGTAGGGATTGTGATGACCAAAATTTGAATAGACAGAGAATGCACTGGACATATCTGTGTGTGTGGAGTCAGGTGCAGAGGATGAAAGGTCAATTTGGATTAGTAGAGGGAAGGGGACAGAGGGAGTTGCAGTTATAGGTGGTGGAATTGTTGTTGTGGGAATGGGTTCATGATGTGGAGATGATGGAGGAATCACTAGATTGAAAGTGTGGGAGGAGATAAAGGTGTCAGGATTTGTGGCATTTAAATGAGATGGAAGAGGAGATTGAGGTGGGGAAGGTTGTGGTGATTGGGAAGGAGAGTGTTGTATGGATTTCTGAATGGGGGAAGATGGGATTTCAGAGATATGTATGTGGGGAGAGGATGGAGGTGGAGAGTGTGCAGGAGATGGAACTGGTGTAGAGATGTAAAGTGGTTGTTGTTGTTGTTGTTGTGGTTGAGGAGAAGAAGGAATGTTGGAGATGGAGGGAGCTTCTTTTGGGGGTGGAGGAGCGGCTAATACTGCCCTTGTGCTTTAAGAAGGCCTGGAGGAGGAAGTAGCCTTTGTTGGCTTGGTGATCCTCCTTTCCCATCTGCCAAAAGAGGGAAAAGGTGAGCCTCTTGGAGGCATTGATGAACACTGTTGTTGACACCGAGTGTTCAGAAGCCTTTTCCTGAAGGAAGATTCCCAAAATTCTTCCAAAACACACCTCCTTCTTGGTGTTCTTTTTCTTGATCATCTCAAACAAAATCTTAGCCCAGTTCATAGGCTTCTTATTAACCACAACACACATCACCAGGAATTGATGCCTGGTGATGTAGTCATGGGCTGTGTGCTTTCCCAGTAGTACCTTGCCTACTACATCTGCTAGAAACTTGTATTCAGCAGATAAATGTTTCTTTAGCAGTTTGTTGGGAGTTGCTCCAGAATGACCCATCTTAGTTAACATTTCGTCAAATTCTGCACTGTCAATCTCCAATTCTTCTTCGCCATTAACTAATTCAAAAACATCGGTCAGGATGGCGGGGGTAAGAGATATTGCATTACCCGATATTGTTCTTGTCATGGTGTTCTCATCTGGGGAGGAGGAAGTGTAAACCCATTCTCTGATCTCTGTACCTGCTAGATTTATTATGTTGGTCCTCAAGTTCTTCAACTGTTGATCTTCAAGCAGTTGCTTAATTTCCAGGAAGATATGATCCGAGTGTAGAAACGACTCAAAATCTATATCAATTCCTGTATCAAACTTCATTGTAGAGTAAGCAATTGCCGGAATCGCCATGGTGCACCTGCAAGAGAAAACAAAGATCAAGTGCGATGGAATAGAAAGCGTGGGACGGAGGTCGAAGAAAACCTAGATATAAGGTATTTAGAATATGAACCGCCAAACTCCGTCAGACGAATAATAAAAAGATCATCGATCGGAGGTTGACAAATTATTTTATTAGAAAATGAGTTCGTCGATCTCAGATTGAAGAAGACGAATAAATCGTCGATCTCCGTTCGACAAAAAATTCACGGAAGCAGGGATCGTCGTTCTCTGTTCGACGAAAATTGTTTCACTAAGAAGTGATCGTCGAACTCCGTTCGACGAACTCTTCACGATGGGTTCGCAGATCGTCAATCTTCGTTCGACAAACTGTCAATAAATTGTCGACCACAAACAGAAATTAAATTAAAGCTTCTCCAGTTATCATTCCAAGCTGATTTATAAAGAACAAGTGATTTCTTTCATCCAGAGGTTTGGTGAAAATATCTGCTCTTTGTAAATCAGTGTAGATATAGACAACTTTAATTTTATTTTTGTCTACACATTATCTAATGAAATGATGTCTAACGTCTATATGTTTGGTCCTACTGTGATGGACTGTATTTTGTACTATGGATATAGCACTTGTGTTGTCACATAATGGAGTTGAATTACTTAAGTTGAACCCATAGTCCAGGAGTTGGTTTTGAATCCACAGCATCTGGGAACAGTAACTACCAGCTGCAATATATTCTGCTTCAGTAGTTGATGTAGACACAGATGACTGTTTCTTGCAAAACCAAGACACTAATCTCATACCAAGGAACTGGCATGTCCCTGAGGTACTTTTTCTGTCTACCCTGCATCCAGCAAAGTCAACATCTGAGTATCCAGTTAACTCAAATTCTAACTCTGTAGGATACCAAAGTTCTAGACTAGGACAACTTTTTATATATCTCAAAATTCTTTTTAGAAAAACTAGGTGAGATTCTTTAGGGTTCACTTGGAACCTAACACAAAGGCATGTAGCAAATATTATGTCAGGTCTGCTAGCTGTAAGGTATAGTAGGGACCTAACAATGCCCCTATATAATTTCTGATCAAGAGGTTTCCTATGTTCTTCAGAGTCTATTACAACATTAGTGGACATGGGTGTTTTCTTTGCTGATGCATCAGCCATCCCAAACTTTTTAATAAGCTCTTTATCATACTTAGCCTGGGATATGAAGATGTCATCAGGTAGTTGCTTCACTTGGAGACCAAGGAAGTAGGAGAGCTCACACATGCTACTCATTTCGAACTTTGAATGCATGAGGTCAGAAAACCTCTTGCATAGTTTGGAATCTGTAGACCAAAATATAATATCAACTACATAAATTTGTACCAACAAAATTTTATCCTTATGGTGCCTAGTGAATAATGTTCTATCTACAATGTCTCTAGTAAATTTATGCTCTATCAGGAAGCTAGCTAAGGTCTCATACCAAACTCTTGGAGCTTGCTTTAAACCATAAAGATCTTTATGCAATCTAAAGACATATGAAGGATAGATTGGAGAGATAAAACCTGGAGGTTGTTCAACATAAACCTCTTCTTTAAGTACTCCATTCAGAAAGGCACTCTTGACATCCATCTGATAGACTTTAAACTTCTTATATGCAGCATATGCAAGGAAAATCCTGATTGCTTCTAACCTTGCAACTGGTGCAAAAGTTTGGTCATAGTCTATTCCTAATTCGTGTTTATAACCTTGAGCAACAAGCCTAGCCTTGTTTCTCACAATTACACCTTGGGCATCCAATTTGTTTCTATATACCCATTTAGTTCCAATGACTGGGTAGTCTTTGGGTCTTGGAACTAAATCCCAAACTCTGTATCACTCAAATTGATTGAGTTCCTCTTGCATTGCCATGATCCAGTGGGGATCTTGCTCAACATATTTTATGGATTGAGGCTCAACTTGAGAGAGGAAACAGGCATGCATCACATCTTGGTTGAGTTGATGCCTTGTCTGTACACCTACTAGCATGTCCCCAATCACTTGAGATCTAGGGTGATCCCTTAGTGTGACAAGATCAGTGGGTGTAGTTAGTTCAGCAACAACATTTGGAGTTAATTTCTCTTGTGGAATAATATCTGCTGTTGAATGAAGTTCAAACTCTTCCAAAAGTTCTTCTTCACTATCTTCATCAGCTTGTGGAGGAGGAGGTGATATTACCTCTTGTGGAAGGTTTAACTCACAAAATTTCTTACACAAGTGAGGTACCTGCAAAGTGCTATTGGTAGAAATTTTTTTCTCCTTATAAGACATGTTAGCCTCATCAAAAGTCACATGTATTGATTCCTCAATTTTTAAAGAAGATTTATTAAACACCCTATAAGCTTTGCTGACTTGGGAATATCCTAGAAAAATTCCCTCTTCAGCCTTAGCTTCAAACTTTCTAATATATTTCCTGTTATTATTGTGAATATAACATATACAACCAAATACTTTAAAATAGGCGATTTTAGGTTTCTTCTCTTTAAGCAATTCATATGGAGTCTTATTCTTAAGTTTATGTATTAAACTTCTGTTCAGTACATAGTTTGTTGTGCTTACAACCTCTGCCCAAAAGGATAGGGGCATGTAAGCATCTACAAGTAATGTGCCTGCAGCTTCAATTAAGGTTCTATTCTTCCTTTCAGCTACCTCATTTTGTTGAGGAGTTCTAGGAGCTGAGAAGCAATGCCTGATACCTTCCTTCTCACAGAACTCATGCATAAGAAGAGACTCAAACTCAGTACCATGATCACTCCTGATCAATGCAACTTGAGTAGAGTACCCAATATGTATGGTCCTGAGAAAATCTGTAAGAACTTTGAATGTATCTGACTTTGATATCAAAAAGAACAACCAAGTGAATCTTGAGAAGTCATCTACAATAACTAGAGTATAAGATTTTCCTCCTAGACTTTATACAAAAATAGGTCCAAAGAGGTTCATGTGTAGCAAGTACAAGATCATAGGTGAATCACTCTTATTAACTGATTTAAAACTAGATTTAGTTTGTTTGCCTAGTTGACAAGCCCTGCAGAGGCATTCCTTCTTGTAGGGACCAGAAGGCAAACCTCTCACAAGGTTGTCTTTACATAACCTAGCAATGTTTTTCATATTAACATGTTCTAGTCTTTTATGTCATAGATCATTTTGATTGCTAAAAATATTAAGTAAACATATATCTGAAGTTGTAGAATGAAAATCAACTATATATATGTTACCTTGTCTATTTCCAATTAAAACAGTTTGTTTTTCTTTATTAGAAATGATACAAGAACTTGAGTTAAAATGTACATGATAACCTTCATCACATAGTTGACTTATGGAGATGAGGTTATGATTGAGTCCACTTACATATGTCACCTTCTTGAAAGTAACTGCTCCAATCTTTACTTCTCCAACGCCTTCAGACTGGCCACAATTTGAATCACCAAAGATTACCTTTGGTCCCAGCTTGGACGTATAGTTATTTAAGTTGTCCTTGCTACCAGTCATATGCTTGGAGCATCCACTGTCCAGATACCATTGTTGATTAACAACTGGACAGCTCTTTACCTGCAAGGAAAACAATTAGTTATTCTTGACCCAGGTCACCTTGGGTCCATTATATTGCTGATAAGAAAAGCTTGATATAACTGAAAATTCAGTTTGAGATTTATAGCCTAAGGGATGATATCTTCTGGGAGGAATTACCCAATCAGCAAGTGGAGGATCCTTCAAGTAGTGGAGGATCCGAAATGCTGCATCTAGCTTAGAAGTCTGGGGAGCATGCATGAACTGACTGACCAGACTCACAATAAAGATAATGTCAGGGCGAGTGTTGATCTTGTAGATAAGTCTGCCAACAAGACGCTGAAATCTACCCGGTTTAGGGAGAGGAACGCCAGACTCGGCATGAAGGCGGTGGTTCGGATCCATGGGTGTATACACAGGAGAGCACCCAAGAAGGCCAGTATCACTTAAGAAGTCGAGTGTATACTTGCATTGAGACAAAGAGATTCCCTGCTGAGATCTGGAAACCTCAATCCCGAGAAAGTACTTCAGATGCCTCAAATCTTTCACTTCAAATACCTTCTGAAGAACCCCCTTGATCTGAAGTATCCCCAAGCTATCGTCACTGGTAAGAATGATATCATCCACATAGACAAGAATAATGACCCTACGTCCATCCACAGTAGTCCGAACAAAGCATGTGTGGTCGGCATGACATCTGGTGAACCCACTCTGAAGCACAACAATACCAAACCGCTCAAACGACGCACGAGGAGACTGCTTCAGCCCATACAAGGACTTCTATAAAAGGCAAACACGGCCCAAATACTCCTCCTGAAGCTTGTAACCGGGGGGCAGATCCATAGAAACTTCCTCAGCAAGGCCTCCATTGAGGAAAACATTCTTCACGGCCATATGATGAAGAGGCCACTCATGGCAGGCAACAAGAGAGACAAGCAGACAGGCAATAGATAGCTTGGCCACCGAGGCAAAGGTCAAGCCGTAATCCCCAGGAGTCTGAGTGAAGCCCTTCGCGACAAGATGGGCCTTATAGCGGTCAAGAAAACCATCAGCATTATACTTGATAGTGTAAACCCAACAACAGCCAACAGTTTTTCGATCTGCTGGAAGAGGAACCAAACGCCAGGTGCCCGCCTTCTGTAGTGCAGACATCTCATCCTCCATGGCCACCACCCACTCAGGGTGCTGGAACGCCTTAGTCATCGAACTCGGAACTTTGATCTTGTCGGTAGCAGTCAGGAAAGCCCGGTAACCCTAAGAAAGATGCTAGTAGGACACATAGCTTGTCACAGGATGGTCAGTAACACAACAACGCTTACCCTTGTGAAGTGCAATGGGTAAGTCATAGGTGGGAAGAATATCACCTACCAAAGGATGTGGCACAAGGTCTTGTGAGCTGGGCGTAACCAGTAGATCCCAAAGAATGGGGTGGACATGTGAGGGCCCGCGTGGGCCACAAGTGTATGTCTGCTATGGAAGAGAGTCGTGCAGCGGAGCAAGGGCAACCAGAGCCGGCTGTGGCGGAGCATAAGGAGCAACAGGGACAGAGGAGGTACCATAGAAGGAGACATCCTCAAATAACGTAACATCCAAGGAGTGAAAAGTCCTGCGAGAAGAGAGATCAAACACCTATAGCCCTTGGAAGAGGAGGAATATCCTAAAAATAAGCATCAGATAGCTTTGTTATCAAGCTTTGTCCGAGTCGGACGACGATCCTGGACAAAACACACACACCCAAACACCCGGAGAGGGACAAGAAACAGAGGGCGGCGGGGAGATAAATGACTAAAGGGTACCCGACCCGCTAAAGGCTGACAAGGCAGACGGTTGACCAAGAAGGTCCCCGTAAGAAGGGCGGCACTCCAAAACGACTTGGGGACATGAGACCCACGAAGAAGAGACCGGGACACATTCAAGGGATGACAATTCTTGCGTTCCTCCACGCAGTTCTGTTCTGGTGTATAGGGACAGGAGAACTGATGAAGGGTTCCTTGGGTAGCAAGGAAGGCAGTGAAAGAGGAAGAAGTATACCCCCCCCCCCCCCCACACACCATTATCGGAGAGAAGGACCCGACTACAAGAGGAAAACTGAGTCGTAACCATATTAGTAAACTGGGTATATAAATTAAAGACATCAGATTTGACACGCATAAGATAGACCTAACAACAACGAGTAAAATCATTTATAAAAGTAACAAAATACCCAAAACCATCATAAGAAACAACCGGGGCAGGTCCCCAAACATCTGAATGCAAAATATCAAACGGTGCAGAACATCTGAATGAAAAATATCAAATGGTAAATAGATAGGCTCTCATCTAGCTGGCAGGTCCAAAGGCTCGCCTGTGGGGGATAGGTTTGGTTTGAGGAAACTTCATCGGCACTCCAAGCTCGGCTCGTCCCCAGGTAGACCCGCTGCGCAGGCTCTCATCTAGCTGGCAGGTCCGAAGGCTCGCCTGTAGGGGATAGGTTTGGTTCGAGGAAACTTCATCGGCACCCCGAGCTCGGCTCGACCCTAGGTAGACCCGCTGCGCAGGCTCTCATCTAGCTGGCAGGTCCGAAGGCTCGCCTGTCTGGGATAGGTTTGGTTTGAGGAAACTTCAT
Organism: Platanthera guangdongensis; assembly: GCA_039583875.1. Taxonomy (NCBI): domain Eukaryota; kingdom Viridiplantae; phylum Streptophyta; class Magnoliopsida; order Asparagales; family Orchidaceae; genus Platanthera; species Platanthera guangdongensis. The sequence continues at coordinate 14,009,024 of CM077149.1, forward strand.
CGGCACCCCGAGCTCGGCTCGGCCCCAGGTAGACCCAATGCGCAGGCTCTCATCTAGCTGGCAGGTCTGAAGGCTCGCCTGTGGGGGATAGGTTTGGTTTGAGGAAACTTCATCGGCACCCCGAGCTCGGCTCGGCCGCAGGTAGACCCGCTGCGCAGGCTCTCATCTAGCTGGCAGGTCCGAAGGCTCGCCTGTGGGGGATAGGTTTGGTTTGAGGAAACTTCATCGGCACCCTGAGCTCAGCTCGGCCCCAGGTAGACCCGCTATGCAGGCTCTCATCTAGCTGGCAGGTCCGAAGGCTCTCCTGTGGGGGATAGGTTTGGTTTGAGGAAACTTCATCGGCACCCCGAGCTCGGCTCGGCCCCAGGTAGACCCGCTGCGTAGGCTCTCATCTAGTTGGCAGGTCCGAAGGCTCACCTGTGGGGGATATGTTTGGTTTGAGGAAACTTCATCGGCACCCCGAGCTCGGCTCGGCCCCAAGTAGACCCGCTGCGCAGGCTCTCGTTAGCTGGCAGGCCCGAAGGCTCGCCTGGGGGAGGGAAGTTTTTGATCCTAGGAGACACTCCGACTCGGATGCTCTGAGCAGGGCAAGAAACGCACCCGGAACACGGAATAAAAAGAAGTAGGATCCCTTCAGGCAGGAGAGGTCTCGGCCAGAGGAGATCTCGGCGGGGAGGTCCCCGCCAAGGAGATCTCGCCGAAGGAAGTTCTCGGCGGGAAGGCTCCTGACAAAGTATCCTTGGTCAGACAGTGGGAAGTATTAGGCGAAAGCTTCGAACAGTTAGTGCAAGCTAAAGAGGGACGACCTCGCCTTAAAGGGCCTACGAGCAATGTTCCCGACAGACGGTTCTCGGCTGAGTGCAGAAACGAGATGTCTAAGCCTTGGGCTCTTTTGACAGGTTCCCGCCTATCCATCGCTAAGGGAGACTACCCTAGGGGGGCCAAGGGCCTCGGCGGAAGCATGCTTGAGAAGCACTCGGCCTCAACAGTTGTATCAAACACATTTGCAATAAAAAGAAAATGGCATACATACAAAATATTTACAATGTGTTTAATGTAATTACAAGTCTAGAGCATGTCGCTCAGTACAACCAAAAGAGAAGAAAGGAGGGCCCTTCAGGGAGACGCGTTGTACCCCTCCGAGCTCTCGCTTGAACTCCCGCGACAGCTCTCGCCTGAGCCTTCCCCGGATGTCTCGCCACCCGTGGCAGGGGATTTCGGGACATCCGAAGGCGGGGAATCGGGCGCTCCTGGGGGCTTCGGGACGGGCTCGAAGGGCTAAGGGAAGAGCTGGCGAGCGGTGATGGACTTGCCTCTCTCGTCCAAGCAACCTACGTCATGCAGCGTCTCCAGGGTTAGCTTGATTGTAGCTTGAGCGTTGGCCTGAAGAAGCTTGTCGATGTCATAGACTGAATAGTGGCAGCTCTTCAACCTTTCGTCAAGTGGAGGAGGAGGGGGCGCAGTCGCCTCCATGCGCCGAAGCTGATCCCTCAGCAGGACGTTCTTGTATCGCGTCTGGGCTATCTCCGTGCGAAGCGCCACAGCCTGAGCGGAATCTTGTGTAGCAAGAGGTTAGCATGAAAGGAAAAAATGTTGAAATCTGCAGTGGCGAGAGCGAGTGCCGCGAAAGGTCTCGCTTACCTTTTCCGCCGGGCGCAAAGACAGCAGTTGATTAGCATCTGCCAACTCTTTCTTCAAGACAGCCGCCTGAGCCACCGCCTCCTCCCTGGCCTTGAACATATCTTGGAAGTTGCGGTCGATGGTGATACTCCGATGTGCGCACATATGCGCAAGCTCGATCCCGCGCATCAGGGCCTGGGTGGAGTCGTAGGCCAGGAGCCTGGTGGTCATGTTATCGTAGATACTGGCGTTCTCCCGGCTGTAGAGGCCATAACCCAAGGAGAAGGCCTCGCTGGTGACCTCATCTCGCTCTGCCCAGCTGGGTATAAGAGACGATATTGAGACCCTGTTGGTGTCAGGGTCCCACTGAAGCAGCGGTTTATTTTCCGCATCAAGGCACTTCGTACCGAGACCAAAATTTTGATGACCCTGCGACACCTCTCCAGGCGGATACTGAGCGGAGGTCTCGGCGGCGGCTCCCTCGCCATCTACTCCACCGGACGCCGAGGGGTTCTCGACCGGTTCCTCTGCGAGCTGGGGGCCTGGCCACCTCGGCAGATCCTGCTCGCATGTTGTTGCCGAGCTATTTGGCGCGAGTGCGAGTTGGGATGGCGAGCTCGCCTATCGGTCGGCCTCCGTTAGTCTACCTCAGCTCGACGAATCTTGGCTTAGCTCGGCGAATGCCGATCTCGCGGTCGACGAACGCCGAGCTCAGGATTGGGTTTCTCTGCCAAGCTCGCCTGGGGCCTGGGTGATCTGAGCCGGCCGGTCTGGTTCCTGGTTCACCCCACTTGCCGGATACGGGGTTGTACACAATCCCCGCTCTTTTTGAGCTCGGCAAAGCTCGGAAAGAAACATCCAACACCAAGTGTTCGGCGAGTGCGTGGTGGATCGGAGGGAATCTTCAGGTGGGGTCCACCTGCGACTATATATATACACCTGCATACCTGCCTGACTTTTGGCATTCCCTTTGTTATAGCCCCGTCGAGATGTCGATTCCCAAGGAGATCCAAGAGCGCCTTAACCGAGCTCCCCAGGTCTCAGCTGCTCGCATAGCTGCCCGGACTGCGGTTCCGCCCGTTGTCCGGCAGGGAGGCTCTGCCGATCCCAGCTCCAAGAGGGTGAAGCCGTTTCCTCAAGTGGCTGAGCCCATTTATGATGACCTGAGGACCACCCTGGAGCACGGGACCGGCTCCTCCACTCTGCCCTCCCCTGAAAAGGGCAAGGATATTGTCAAAATCTGTGACGGCCCGGATAGCCCGCTTGATGGCATAGGGGGCGCTGCGCCGCGAGACACCACCCCGCGAGCCAAGACCACTCTTGGGGACTCGCGATTCATGACTCCAGAAAACCGTCCCCGGGACCCGTCCCCTCCCTTTGGGACCTTGGGGGTGAGCTCGTAGAGGCCGAACTCGTCGGTGTGCGCCCCCTCTCCTCAACGAGCAGTTGTGACCACGGGGGCGGGTGTGGAGACCATCCCTATCCCGGGATTCGAGCTTCTCTCTCCAGGAACGCGTGGCCCAGGTCGCGGGAAAGACCGGAGGTTTGTCCCTCCCCGCATCTCCTTTGAGTTGTCGAGCTCGTCAGGTAAATCTGACCTTGCATTCTTGTCATGCGATTCTCCAGCGCATCTCCCCGTGTTGATGTTTCTGTTTCCACAGCTCCCCCAGCCAATCCGCTGCCGAGGAATCTTCGCGGGTAGCCCATTACTCTCCCCTTCCCTCCCCGAGCTCGCTGGACTTACCTAGGCCTTGAAGTGGAGAACGATGAGCTGATGAGGAGGGGGATCAAGCTCTTCAAGAATCTCGTGTGCGGGTTCCGCGAAGTGCAGGAGGTCAACGAGGCGCTTCAACGCGACTACGCGCGTCTTGCTGACGAAGTGCGAAGCTGCCAGGCCGGCGAGATGATGTCACCTTCCCGGCTCCTAGATGAGATTGACGACGGACTCTCGGTGGCGCGGGGGAATTCAAGGAGGATTCGCGAGCTGCAACGCGCGCAGTAGCCTGGGGGACGGGGGATGTGAGGCCGGGGTAGATAAAAGGTGGCTCCCTTGTCGAGCCGAACGGTGCTCGCCTCCTAGTCCCCCAGCCCACGCGCCCCGCTTCTTTATTCCTTCACTAGATTATTGTAATAAATAACTTCAAACATTCTTAGGTGTGGCTTGTGTTTGAATAATAGTAATTATATTGCTTCTCATTTGACTTAGCCTTGGTTGGAACGCGCTGGAAGTCGGCGAGCTGGGGGTTGGCGAGCTGGGATGGCGAGCTGGGCCGATTGGACAGCTTGGCCCACTGATTGCTTTTTCTATAAATAGCCCCCCCCCCCCAACCCCCGTACTACTGCCTTAACTGCTTGCTTTTCCCTCTCTTCCTGCGCCTTTCCTCTTTTCTGCTCGCGCTCCACCCCTTCTTCTGCGAGCATGGGCAAGACCAACCCTGATGTTGACGGCCGCTCCAAGTGCGCCCAGCACTTCACTGACTACTGCTTCTTTGAGGGGCACACAAACGAGGCCGAGCTCGCTGAATTTGTTGGTCACCATGTGCTGCCAGGATTTGAGGCGCGTCGACCGAGGTAGGGGGAGGCCATCAACACTTTCTATGATGATGAGCTCGCCTTCCCCATCTCGCACTTTGAGGTGGGGATGCGCCTCTCCCTCTAGCCGGAGATCCGCAGATTCTGAAATACTATGGCGCGGTGCCCGCGTAGCTGAATTACAACGCCATCGCTATGATGGTGGCGTTCGCGAGCAACCTCCAGCGAGAAAGGATAGAGTTCAACCTAACTGTGTTCAGGAAGCTCTTTTCCCACAAGGCGACGCCGGATGGGGTCGCCTACTTCGGGGGCTCGCTGATCAAGGTTTGCGAGATCGCGAACAAACACCACAATTGGATGACCAAGATCGCATTCATCAAGGGCGATCTCGGCAAGATCCCTTACTCGCCCCAGCAGAAGAGCGAGGAGGTCTACCGCCCGCCGGCCGTTTCCGGCAATGATGCCGACCTCCACAAGTACTTCCTCCACAAGGACTTCGAGGTTGACTTCCTGCGAAGGGGCCTCGACGCGCTCCGCCCTGTCCTGCCCGACGAAGGTACTGTCTACTCTATTGCTCAGCTCGCCACATTTGCCAACGAAATTCCTATACGTTTTCCAAGTTTTCTTGCAGGGGAGCGGCTAATCCCCGTAAACCCGCCATTTGCGGACTCGGGATTGTTCCCAGACCCTCTCGCTCGCGAGAAGGCAGCGGCGGTGGCCTGCCGAGATGAGGCAACCTTCTCCAAACCCTCTTCCAGCAAGAGGCGGCCTGAGGATGCGGGGTCTAGCCTGCCCCATAGCCAACAACTACCCAAAAAGATGAAGAGAGCCTCGCTGGTTCTGCGGGGGAAACAACATCAACAACATCAATCCAGCCCCAAATACATGAGCTCGCCTGAAGTCGTCCACGATGCTTCGCCAGAGAGCCCGCTGAAGGAAGTCACCAACAAGGGGCGGAAGGGTGGCGAGACCTCCGCTCCCCCTGCAGCGATCTCTCCACCTCCTTCGGCGAAGAGGACGGCTCGCGAGCTCGGTGCGCCGAAAGAACATCCGCTCTTCAGCTTTGGGGGCGGTGGAAAGACTCGGCGGGCGAGCCCATGGTGCAGTGGGACTAGATGGCCCACCGGGTTTCCATCTCCACCCTTCACCCCTCTTGGCATGACCGCGAGGTCGCCACCGGTCATGCTTACGCCATTGGCTTCGGCCTCTATGGCCGGGAGGACGCCGAGGCCTATACGGGCATGAACCTGCGGCAGCTCGGCCATGAGGGCCTGCAGGCCCACCTGCGAGCCATGGAGCTCCATCATATATTGGTCCGTCGCGGCTTCGGCCTCAGCCACCAACTCCAACAAGCCGAGCAAGCCCGCGACGTCGCCAAAGACAAGGTCGCTGATTAGGCGAGGCAGCTCGGCATCTCTGAGGGCCTTCTCGCGCAGGACGTCGGCGGGTTGGTGAGTATCAGGCTTCCTCTTCCCTCTTTTACTTAAAATTTTTTATGTTGTTGTTAACGAAATTTCCTTTCTCATCAGGATGCCAAGGCTGCCGGGGAGTTGCGGGCTCGCAATGCCGAGCAGGAGGAAGAGATTGGCCAGCTGCGCGCCCGACTTGCCGAGCTGGAGGGGGCGAATGCGAGGCTGAAGGAGGACAATCAGAACCTCAGCTGCGAGGTCCGCCGCCTGGCGGTGATCTTCTTCCCAGCCAGTGGCGCCGATCCTACCCTCCCCTGTAAGAGGCCGAGGATCTTTGGTGAGGCCGACCTCGCCAAGAGGTTGCAGATCAACTCCATCCAGGCCGCTGAGTGCACCCTCCAGATGATGAAGGACACTGGGGTGCTGGTGGGGGGGTGCGAGGTGATCTCCGCCGGGGACCTGATGCCGAGCTTGTTCCCGGCGACGCTGCCCATCGAGAAGGAGGACAACCTGGATGCGCTCTTTGGGAAAAGCTTCCAGGACCCATCCGGCGGAGGGGAGGGAGATCGTCAATCCGGCGAAGGGGGCGAGGGCTAATCCTGCAAATTTCTTTTTTCCCCCTTTTTTGTATTCTCGCCGAGGCGAGCTCGACCTGTAAATATCATTACTTAATGAACATTTTTGATACCTTCTGTGTCCACTGTAATTATATCACTATATATATATATATATATATATATATATATATATATATATATATATATATATATATATTATCCTTTGCTGGATTTCTTTGCCATGCCCTGTTTGCCTGCGAGCACTTTTCCTAGCGACCTCGCGTAGATGGGCATTGCGAGTAGGACAGTCATTAGGATTCGCCATTGAGAGTACATTTTGAGAGCTCGCCCATTATCAGGACTCGCCCTAGCTCGCTCGCGAGCAGCCCACAACCTTATCAATATAAGACCAAATTCTCTAAATTTTCCCAAGTAAAACATAGCGGAGAGCGAGGTGTCCTGGCGGGGTTCGCCTCCCTTCGATGAGGTCCAAGGGCCTGGCTCGCCACCCTTCTACCAAGGCTGAGCTGAATGGGCGAGCCCGAACTCCCCCATGCCGAGCTCTCCTCTCTTAATCTTAGAAGGGCCAGGTTCGTTAGGTACTACCCGGGGGGTGCAGGACTTCCCTCAGTGACCCCCTCCCCTGTCAGCTAGGTGAGAGCCTGACAGCGGGATCTGATTGAGGTCTAAGGATGACACTGAGTGACTTCCAGCCCTGCCAGCTAGGTGAGAGCCTGACAGTGGGATCTGCTCGGGGTCCAAGGCCGACACCATCGAGTGACTTCCAGCCCTGCCAGCTAAGTGAGAGCCTGACAGCGGGATCTGCTAGAGGTCTAAGGATGACACCAAGTGACTTCCAGCCCTGACAGCTAGGTGAGAGTCTGACAGCGGGATCTGCTTAGGGTCCAAGGCTGACACCGTCGAGTGAATTCCATCCCTACCAGCTAGGTGAGAGCCTGACAGCGGGATCTGCTCAAGGTCTAAGGATGACACCGAGTGACTTCCAGCCCTGCCAGCTAGGTGAGAGCCTCACAGCGGGATCTGCTCGAGGTCTAAGGATGACACCGAGTGACTTCCAGCCCTGCCAGCTAGGTGAGAGCCTGACAGCGGGATCTGCTCGGGGTCCAAGGCTGACATCATTGAGTGACTTCCAGCCCTGCCAGCTAGGTGAGGGCCTGACAGCGGGATCTTCTCGAGGTCTAAGGATGACACCGAGTGACTTCCAGCCCTTCCAGCTTGGTGAGAGCCTTACAGCGGGATCTGCTCGGGGTCCAAAGATGACACCGAGTGACTTCCAGCCCTGTCATCTGTAAGACCCCCTTTTTTCTTTTTAAAACACATCGGGGTCTTAGGCCCAGAACCGCCGCTTTGCGGTGACACCTTCGCACTCGGGAAGGTCATCACTACAAAACGCCGATCTTGCCGGCCAAATCGATCACAACTGTAGCAAAATAGTAAAACATGTCCACAGAAATCACATATATATGTAAATAATCTCCACGAAGGGAGTGACCACAGATACACAGAAATATAAGATCTTGGGCTCATGCCCAGTACATCATGTCCTCACTACAAGTCTCTCATCGCGGAAGCAATACTAATATAACTACTAGTAGCGATCAGGACTCACAGTCCCTGTCATCTGAACTCCGGTATTAGACTGGCCCAACTCCATGTGTGTCGACCTCCGGGGCTGCTCCTCTATACTGGGCTCCACGGTCCCCTAAAATGATGTGGTTCGAAAACCGTTAGTCTAAAAGACTAAGTCATATCATCCCCTGCCCCTTCCCCCATGGCTCCTAGGCCCCGAGTGGGGAGAAGGAAAGGAGAGGACATGAAGGTGGATAATAGCAAATAAGCATGTGGCAGCGGAACTAATCTAGCAGTTCTACAGTATGTATGGTAGCAAAATAGGTATGAAAAACTGAATGAGAATGTAACCTTAACTTATATGAAAACACATAAGCTAAGCGATCTTTTGCAGGGCTCCTACCATATAAAAAGTCTCATACCGATTTATATGATAGGTTGTCAGTTTTCTAGCAAGCATAATATGTAATATCAAATAAAACCTTTAACTTATAAGCACGCTTGCGTGAACTTATAAACTAAGGGGTCATCTTGCAGGGCCTATTTTATAGAGCGTCTCACACCACTTATACAATAGGTGTCAGGTTATATGCAATGATTATGCTATGTAATACAATTATGCAATGATGTGAACATGCAAGTACAACTCACCCACTCGACTCTATGTACACAGACCATTAGTTCCCCCTTTCTGGAGCCGAACCTCCCAGGATACCTCCGTAGTGGCAAACGGAAGCGGTGGGTTGGGCCTCGCCCACCTCTAAACTGGTAATTGTACTACAAGTCAGACCTATCGTACGCCTCAACGCTGGTGCACAGAGCGGAGCGCCTACGTACTCTTGCCGGCTGGCGTACCGGACTTTAATTGGCCAAGTGCTAAACCACACTCGCTGAGTCAACGTGTTGGCGTCGGTGCATCGACCCTCCAACACCGAAGACCCACCACCTTTTCCTTTATGCACATGCAATCTTATGTATCAGTTACCGAGCCAAAGCTCCCCGTACCGTCCCGTCCGTCATAAACAACAACCGATCCAAAGCTCGTCGGGCCAACCTGCCCATCACAAACCATTACCGAGCCAAAGCTCGTCGGGCTAACCTGCCCTTTTACCATACCGCTGGGCTTACTGCCCAAGTGACCCAACCTATTTTCCCGAGTCATCGAGGTGTGAGAAAGTGAAACCCTAGACTTACTATCTACCCTTAAATGTTATGTTGGATCTAACCCTAGTGCAATTGACACTTCCTCCCTACGGTAAAGACGATCTTTCGTCGATCCCGGGGCACCGCCTAACTCTAGCCAATCCATCCCTCTACTCATCCTACTACCAATAATGAACTTATTTTTATCTATCCAAACCATCAGACCACTAATCCCAAGGCATGCATCAAATTATACTCCAACATAATTTCTGCAATTGTTTACTATATGCAGACCACTTAAGCTATATGACCCGTAAAATGGGAGGTAAAATAAATAATCATCCAGTACTCCTATAATAATTATTGGAGGGCCATTATAAGCTTTGTGGACTAAATCCATAATTTCACAATTTTCCTATTTATCTGATAATTTATTTAATTAATTTATTGGCCAAAAATCTCATTTTTGAACATGAAGTACCAATTTCAGATAAGATAATATTCTACCAAAATATTTTTTAATACAATATGAACATATAATGCAAAATCCAAAGCGTCAAAATTTTCCAGTAAGGTTTAGCCTCTTAATTTTAATTTCAAATATATCCCATAATAATTCATTTTAAGAGAATTTACAGCATTAATAATTCCAAAAATTCAGAGAAAATTCATGGATGATTGTAAGGGCATATAAGTACTCTAGATCAAGTTTCACAATTTATCATTGAATAATAAAGTCTATATTTGATTTTCTCATAATATTCCAAGTTAAGCGGTTAATGAAAAAAGTATAGCAATTATCAATCTACAAATTCCAAATAAATTCTCATATGAGCATACTGAGCTAGGAACACTAATTTTCAAGTTTCATAATTTTTCAACAAGTATTGAGCTCTATAAGAATTATTTAGCAAGTTCCCAAATATTTGTGGTTGTGAAGTAGGTACCCTAATTATGTATCCAAAAATTTCCATTAAAATTCGCATATGATTAGTATGGTCTAAAACTTCCTCTGCCAAATTTTTATGATTGTTTTAAGAATCTTGCTAACCTAATCTAGCTCCATAATATTTGTGCCCTAGGTTGGGGTTAGGGTTTTGTGGGCCCTACCCTTCCCAAAATCTCTTATTATTTTTACCAGAGGGTTTTATCTATCCTAGCACCCTCCCTACAAAATTCCAAGACCATTCAAGGTGTTTTGACCTCATACCCTTCACAAGGCACAAAAGCCCTTCCTTAGGGTATGGCCTTAGATCTTAGGGCAAACCAATTCCAATATATCCCATCTTTACTGATAAGGTGAAATAAGCCTTACCAAGCCAGTGGCCCCAATTCCAACCTCTATTGAGGTGATTTGGCCACTCAAAACCCAAGATACACCTTTTGACCAAAATACCCCTTTTAGGGCAAAGCTAGGGTTTGCATGATTTCTATTCAAACCACCTCCAAAGGTGATGACATTTTAACCAGATATTTATATTGTCCCTAAGCACCTCTCACCAAAATTTGGGTGAGTTTGGAGGTCCTTTGGCCTTAAATTAATTAAACCTAGATAAATTACATATTTTCCAAAACTATAGAAAAATTGTCCCCAAAAATTCTCATCTTTGGGCAGCACCTAGATATGGTTTAGGGGGACTCCCTGCCAAAATTTCAATTAACAGGAACACCCTATTACTGATTTGGGCAAGGATCACTATGTCTATTAGGAAACCTATTTTGACCTCATTGTATAGATCTAAAGGTCAATTAGAATTGAGTCTAAGGGTTAGTACTTAGCTTTGAAAGCTGCCCTCAAGACCAGAGATTTTAGTTTTGGAGACTAAGTCATTCCGTCGAGCTCAGAACGATGAATCGTCGAACTCCATTCGACGATCGTTTAGCTCACTTCGACGAATCGTCGAACTCCATTCGACGATCTCTGAGCTCAACTTCAACGAGTCGTCGAACTACATTCGACGATCTTCGAGCTCAGATCGACGATCTTGACTCCAGTTTGTTTCTCTATCTTTGAGCTCAGTTCGACGATAGTTGAGCTCAGATCGACGATCTCTGTTTCTGTCCAAGCTTGGCTTTCAATTGGTATCAAAGGGAGGTTGGTTAAACTTACCACATCTTCCAGGTTGGTTAAACTTACCAGATCTTCGAGGTTGGTTAAACTTACCACATCTTCCAGGTTGGTTAAACTTACCACATCTTCCAGGTTGGTTAAAAATACCACATCTCAGTGGTTGCACAGGCTAACACCTGAACCCAAAGATCCCTAGTTAGATCTGCTTGTTTTGATTTTGTTATTAGAATTATTTCTTCACAAAACATGGCCCAAAACAAAGATTATGCTAGCACCAGACCTCCAGTATGCAATCTATCTAAGTTTGCACTTTGGAAGGCAAGGCTTAGACTGTACATGAACTCTATTGATGAGGACATTTTTAATTCTATTTTGACAGTGTGTCCAAGACCTCCAGAGAATACAAGCACAAGTGCTGTTCCACCTCCTTCAGGAACAGATGCAGAAATAAAGAAATGGAAATTGGTAGATGCAAAGGCTATGAACATTCTAGCCCAGACTATGTCTGATGACATATTCCAAAAGGTAGCTGAATGCAACTCAGCAAAGGACATCTGGGACAAGCTATCTGAAATAGTCTCAGGATCAGCTGATGAGAGAAAAGACAGAAGATCTCACCTCATAATCCAATATGAGAATTTCAAGAAAGGAGAAGCTGAGCTAGTAGCAGACATGTATAATAGACTCAGTGTCATAGTCAATGAGCTGAAAACTTTGGATAAAGAGATCTCATTGACTGAGCTAAATGACAAAATCCTAATGTGGTTCCCAAGCAGTTGAGACTCAAGGATCTGGCCAATCAAGGATGCCAGAAGTCTCAATGAGATCACCACTGAAGCCCTCTTGGGCAAGCTCAAGTCTTATGAGCTGCTCATCAAAAATAGAGAAGAAGAGCAGAAGGCTGCCTCACCAGCCACAAGAAAAGAAAATTCAATAGCTTTCAAAGCCACTGAAGATCAGCCTGAAGACAAGGTCACAGGCAATGAAGAGCTGCTAAGCCTACTAGCCAAAATATTTTTAAAAATGGCCAGAAAGGACTTCAGGAAAAGATCATACAAAGAGCATGACAATCCAAGGTATGATAAATAAAATAACAAAGAGATTATTTGCTTTGGTTGCAGGAAACCAGGCCACATTGTGTCTGACTGTCCAGAAAATAAAAACAAGGACGGAAAGGACAAGAAAGAAAGAAGAAAATACAAGGACTTCAAGAAGAATAGCAATGGCAAACCCTCCTCAAACAAGAACAAACACACAAGGAAGTGATTTGTTGCTGAAACTTGGAGTGAGATAGAAGAAGAATAAGAAGCTTCATCCAGCTCAAGTGATGATGAGGATGATGCTGAAGAAAAGGAATTCTGCATGATGGCTATCAATGCCTCACAACACAATTCTGATGCAGAAGAGTCAGAGTCAGACTCAGAGACTCAAATTGAAGAGGACCAGGTAATAAGTTCTTTTGATTTTAATTCTGAGAACTTTAAGTATTAGTTTAAAGCACTATGTTTAGACTTATTAAAATCTGAGAAGGAAATCATTTCTCTCAGAAATCAATTATCTGAACACAGTACCTTAAAATCAGAAAATCTCAAACTCTCTGAGGAGTTGGAGTGCTGTAGGGAGCAGATAGCTTCACTGAAAAGTGAACTATCAGAGGCCAAAAAGCTTGAAGAATCCCTTAATGGGAGAAGCATCAAGCTAATGGACATCACAAGCACAGTGAACTCAAGATTCAATAGTACACTGGGCTTGGGTGCTTCATCCAGCCAACCTATAGTTCTAACAACCCCAATTAAATTTATCTCTGATAAAGGTAAGGGAGTTGTAGAGCTCTGATGAAGGACCCCTAGGATTGAATTTTGATTTGCCCTTGAAAGAAATTCCAGAGCTCTGATCTCTATTCGACAATCGTGGAGCTGCGTTCGACGATCTTGGGTCAGATCGTCGAGCTCCGTTCGACGGTCGACTGTGGCAGAGTTCAGGAACTTGAGATCGTCGACCTGAGTTCGACGATTTTGCCTGAGATCGTAGATCTATGTTCGGCGATCGTCGAGCTCTGTTCGACGATTTCTGCTAGAACTTAGTTTTCTTGGGCAGATCAGAATTTTTCCTAGCTACCTCTACAACTCCTTGTTGGGTACATTGGAATGAATGTACCTGATTTGAAGAAGCCTCACCCTACTCAATGATATACATCAAAATGTATTTGATGTGTTTTGAGTTTAGTTGTGCAGGTCAAGTATTTACAGGGAAAGCTGAAAAGTTTCTAAGTCCATGTGTCGACACCCAGAAGAAAAGTGTCAACACTTAAGAAGACTTGTGTCGACACTTGGAGTAATTGTGTCGACACCAGGGATGCAGAGTCGACACCAGAAGGAAAGTGTCGACACTTACAGGTTGTGTCGACACTCAATGAAGAGAAGTCCAGTGAAGTTGTGTCGACACTTAGAAGCAGTATCGACGCCCAGAGGAACTGTGTCTACATCAGAAAGTGTCGACACTTGGAGGCTGTGTCGACACTCAGCAAATTTCAACAGAGTCTAAGTGTAAGTGTCGACATAATGAAGAATGTGTCGACACACAGCAGAAGACTCAATACATGAAGAAAGTGTCGACACTAGGAGGCTGTGTCGACACTCAGCAAAGTTCAACAAATTCTAAGTACAAGTGTCGACACAAAGGAGATGTGTCGACACTCAGCCAAAGTCTCAACAGAAGAAGAATGTGTCGAAACAAGGAGCTGTGTCGACACTCAGCAAGTATCAACACAGAAGACAAGTGTCGACAACAAGAAGATGTGTCGACACTGAACAAGTTCAACACAAGAAGATGTGTCGACACAAAGGAGTTGTGTCGACACTTACAAGAATTCAACTAAGTACTGAAGAACAAGGAGTTGTGTCGACACACAATATCAGTGTCGACATATATTGAAGAAGATGTGTCGAGAAGTGAATTCTACAACACAAGGAGTTGTGTCGACACATTGAAGGCTAGTGTCGACACTCAGTCCACTTGTGTCGACACTTAGTCTATAAGTGTCGACACTTAAAGACAAACTGTCTCGACACTTTCAGACAGTTACAGATATTTCAAGAAGTGACTGGATGACATGACAGCTGCCATTCCAGCCAGTCTACTGCAACTGTCAGAGTTGTCAGGAAGCTGTTAGGAACCGGATCAGCCGGTCACCATAAAGAAGGCCTATATATAGGCTTATTCTGTCAACAGAAGAAGATGATTCAACACAGATTAACAGATGAATAACATAGAGAAAGAGAAGAAGATCTAGCTATTCATTGAAGAATCAATTCAAGTGAAGATCTAAGTAGTTGGAGAGAGAGAGCTCCTTCCAAGAAGACAGCTGTTGGAACCAGGCTGTGAAGAACATTTCAGACCTAGTTCTGATTCTTAAGTTGCACTGATTGAAGATCAGCTGCAGAGAGAATCAACACTATTGTGTTCTACATTCAAGAAGCTTTGAAGAAAGCCAAGTGAGGTTGATCTCAGCAGAGTTCTTCCAAGAACTCATCAAGAACCTGTCAACTCATCTCTCTTTTTCTGAGTTGTAGGTGTATACTTTGTATTCTTAATTTCTTATAGGATCCTTAGGGATCTGAGTTGTAAGCCTGCAATTATAAAGGCTGAGTGGTAGGGTCTGTGTGCCTGAGTGTAGGAGATCCATATCTCTGAGTGAAGGCCTTGTGGTTGAGTGTAGGCCTTGTGGCTGAGTGTAGGTCTTTGGAGAAGACTGAGTTGTAGGGCCTTGGGCATGAGCTGTAGAACCATTTGGGGTTCTGAGTGTAAGATCTGAGGATCTGAGGTATAGTGGAGGAGTTTGGCCGAATCTAGTACACTACTAGATAGGCGAAGGGGGAAAGTGTATGTACCCAAACCTTGGGGAACCACTATAAATCTGTGTGTTCACTGTGTGCATGTTTATTCTGTGATTGTTGATTGATTGCTGTGAAGAATTAGTTATAAATCTGTGATATAATCTGCCTAAAAGTTAAAAAAGATTAAGTCACCTATTCACCCCCCCCCCCCCTCTAGGTGATTAGGTACAATTTCTTTCAAGTGGTATCAGAGCCAGGTTACTCAAAAAGGACTTAACTGTCTGAGTAGATCCTGTTGGCAGATTCAGAATAAGTGAAGTACAGAATCAAGAAAATCAAGAAAATGGCTTCAACAGAGAATCATAAGGAACTTGGATCCATGAAGTTGCCAATATGCAGAAAAGAAATTTTTGGCATCTGGAAAGAAAGGGTGAGACTGTTTATGGAAGCTTCAGACCCTAGAATTTATATCACAGTTAAAGAAGGGTCATATGTGCCTATGAAGGTTTCAGTCCTGGATGCAAATCAGAGAACACCTAAGGATTTTTCTGAAATGACAAAAGAGGAGATTATTCTGGCCACCATGGACAAGAGGGCTCAGAATATCATTGTGAGTGTCATAGATGATGCTACATTTCAGAACTTGATACACTGTAAGACATCTAAGGAGATGTGGGATACTTTGATAGTGTACATGGAGGGTTCTGAAGAAGTTAGGCAGGACAGAAAGTCTTTGTTAAACCAGGAATATGAAAGTTTCAGGCAAGGTAGGTCTGATAGCATAACAGAATACTATAAGAAATTCTATAGGATTGTCAATGAGCTAATGTCCTATGGAAGAGAATTCAGCAATTATGAGCTGAATGATAAGTTCTTGAGGTCTCTAACAAAAGATTGGGACACCAAGATCTATGTCATAAGGGAAATGGCCAAGTTAGCAGATATTCCTCCTTCAACATTGTTTGGAAAGTTGTTATCCTATGAGATGCAGTTGATGGTAAGGAAGGAGGAGGAGAAGAATACAAGAAGTGAGCATAAAGAAAGAGCAGTGGCATTCAAGACAGAAGCCACCAAGAAATACAAAAGTAAGTCTCCATCTCCACCTCCAAAGGTTGCTGAGACTGGGTCAGATGATTCAGAAAGCAGAAATTCTGAAAGCAGTGAGAGTGATGAGGATTTTGCAGCATTCACAAGACACTTTCAGAAGTTTCTAAAGAAGAAACAGTGGAGGTCAAAGCCATCCA
The DNA here is from genome assembly GCA_039583875.1 of Platanthera guangdongensis. Classification (NCBI taxonomy): domain Eukaryota; kingdom Viridiplantae; phylum Streptophyta; class Magnoliopsida; order Asparagales; family Orchidaceae; genus Platanthera; species Platanthera guangdongensis. The sequence goes on from CM077149.1 coordinate 14,025,026, forward strand.
CTTCACAGGGAAAAGATGACTATTATCAGAACAAGAAGTCATCAAAGAAAGACAGGAGAAAGCCCAAGTCAAGCAAAGCAACTTTATCAAAAATTATATGCTATTGCTGTAACAGACAAGGACATGTTATTGCTGGCTGTCCAGAGAAAAGGAAAGAGCCTAATAATAAGAAGAAGACTCAATTCAAGGGCAAGAAGGAAAGGTCCTTTGTTGCCAAGAAGGACAAAAGCTTGTCAGACATATCTTCTTCAGAAACTGAGTCAGAAGCTGAAGCATACATAGGGCTGTTTGCTGAAGAAGAGGAAGAGGAGTTCATCCAGATAATGAACTCTATATATGAGCAAGAGGACATTCAGTGCAAAGGACTGATGGCCTTAACAGAAGGTGACAAAATCCAGGATCAGCCTGGACCTAGTCAGGTACAAAATTGTTCTTTAAGTTCAATTTCTAGTGCTAGTTCAGATTCAGTTACATCAGCATCAAGTGATGCCAGTGGATCTGAATCTGAAGGGGATATTCATCAGTTGATTGATGAATATAGAGTTCTGTTGCAAGATTTTAAGAAAAGCAAATCCTTGGCCAAAAGTCAGGCTAAGGAGATTGCTAATCTTAAAGTTGCTGCAACTGATTTTGAGAAGCTGATTGATCAAAAGTTAAATGAAATAGCCAGACTGAAGAACATAAATGTTATTCAGATGGGAAATATAACATTCAAGAATGATCAAATTAGAAATCTGGAGATTAGACTTCAGAAGGAGAGAGACATTGTTGTAAGGTTTTCTAAACCAAAGTCTGTTCTACCTTTGATAGATGAATTTGTTCATCAAAAAGGTAAAACTGGATTAGGGTTTACTAAACCTGCTAGGACTGTTCAGTCCAAGTCTAAGGGCAAAGCCCCAGTACTCAACAAGCCTGCTATAGATAGAACAGCTAGGGTTGTACCTAAGCAAAGGTACAATAGATTTGAGTGCTGGTGATGTGGCAAGGTAGGCCAATTTGCCATAGACTGTTGGCATAATTCTAATGCCAAGATGAGTAGCAAATTGTCTGTTGGAAGATCTGCAGGTAGCTTTGTTAAGAGGTAAACTAACCAGCACCAAGGACCCAAGAATTCTTTGGGTTCTAAGGTCAACTAATCTGTTTTGCAGGTGAGTCTAAGTGGCCATGCCCCAATATGGTACTTGGACAGTGGATGTTCCAGGCACATGACTAGAACTAGGGGATTGCTAAAGGACTTCACATCAATCAAGAATGGTCCTAAAGTCACGTTTGGTGGTTCTGAAAAAGGAATTATCAAGGGTTTTGGTAACATTTCTAGCAACCTTATAACTATTACTCAAGTGGCTTATGTTAAAGGTTTGAAACATAACCTTATTAGTATAAGTCAACTGAGTGATCTAGGATATGGCATCTCATTTGTCAAAGATGGTTGTCATATCAGGAGGTCAAATGATCAAGAGATCATTTTGACATGTTATAGAAAGAGAAATGTCTATTGCCTAGACATTATGTGTGAGACCAATGGTTCTCCAGTGTGTCTTGTAGCTGATGAGAAAGTCTCTCATTGTGTCAAATGGCACAAGAGGCTAGCCCATCTTAACTACAAGACAATTGTCCAACTCTATAGCAAAGAGTTAGTGAGGAATGGTCCTCAGGTTAAGTGTATTAAAGATGGGATATGTTCAGCTTGTCAAAAGGGCAAGCAGACTAGATCCACCTTTAATAGCATTGAAAACAAAGATGTTGTGAGGTGCTTATACCTCTTGCATATGGATCTCTTTGGTCGTATGCCAGTTCACAGCCTAGGTAGGAAGGTCTACACATTTGTGGTTGTAGATGACTACTCAAGGTTTTCCTGGGTGTTCTTCCTTAGACAGAAATCTGAAACACCTAGTATCTTCTATAGTTTTGTCAAACAAATTCAGAATGAACTAGACAGTACAGTGGTCAAGATAAGAAGTGACCATGGTACTGAATTCCAGTCTGATAGCATGACAAAACTATGTGAAGAATTTGGGATATTTCAGGAATTTTTTTCACCAAGAACACCTCAGCAAAATGGCATTGCTGAAAGGAAAAATAGAACCTTGATTGAGGCTGGTAGAACCCTATTAAGTGATACATCTCTCCCAGAATATTTCTGGGCTGAGACAGTTAATACTGCATGCCATGTAATTAATAGTGCTAATATCACCAAGAGCCACAATAAGACCCCCTATGAGATTGTGAAAGGCAGAAAACCAAATCTATCCTATTTCAGGATCTTTGGTTGTAAGTGCTTTATACTTAACAATGGAAAGTCTTACTTGACTAAGTTTGCTGCCAAATCCCAAGAGGGGATCTTTGTTGGGTACAACAACAATAGTAAGGCTTATAGAGTCTACAACTTGACTACTCAAGTTGTAGAAGAGTCAGTACATGTAGTATTTGATGAAGCTAGACTTACTAATAATGAGTTGTCTAGAAGTATTTGCAGCTCCACAGGTGTGACTAAGAAGATGGACAAGCTCACTATTGAAGAAGGATCTACTACAAGTCAGCATGTAGATGATAGTGGCTGTTGTCCAGGGGGAGTACTAGATGCACCTGATGCAGAAGAAGACCAAGGAGTGCAGTAAGTTGAAGAAGCTGAAGGAGTTCAACCTGAAGCCAGGATGCCTCCAGCTAATAGGCATCTAAGAAATCATCCATCAGATCAAATCATTGGTGATCTAAGACAAGGGGTACAAACAAGGAGCAGAAATCTGAGTGCAGTACTCTACTCAAGTTTTCTATCCTAAGTAGAGCCAAAGAAGTTTGAAGAAGCCATCCTAGACCATCATTGGATTGAGGCAATGCAAGAGGAGCTGAATCAGTTCAAGAGATGCAAAGTCTGGGAGCTTGTTCCTAAACCAAAAGACCATAACACAATTGGAACCAAGTGAATCTTTAGGAATAAGATGGATGAACATGGAGTGATTATTAAGAACAAAGCAAGACTGGTTGCTAAGGGATATAGGCAGGAAGAAGGTATTGACTTTGATCAAACCTTTGCTCCAGTAGCCAGACTGGAAGCCATAAGGATGTTCCTGGCCTATGCAACCTATCAAGGATTTAAAGTATACCAAATGGATGTTAAGTCAGCCTTTCTGAATGGTAATCTGAAAGAAGAGGTCTATGTGGAGCAGCCATCAGGTTTTGTTGATTCAACTCAACCTAATTATGTCTATAGACTTAGGAAGGCTTTGTATGGGTTAAAACAAGCCCCTAGGGCTTGGTATGAAACCCTGTCTAGTTTCCTCATTGAGAATAAATTCACAAGGGTGAAAATAGACAAGACTCTATTCCTTAGGGAATTCAGAGGCAAGATCATACTAGTCCAAATATATGTAGATGGCATCATATTTGGGTCTACTGAAAGTAGTCTTTGCAAAAAGTTTGCAAAACTAATGCAAGGACAATTTGAGATGAGCGTATGGGGGAACTTAAGTTCTTCTTGGGTCTCCAAGTTAGACAGACTGAGAATGGTTTATCCATATGCCAGTCTAAGTTCACCCTAGAATTAATAAGGAAGTATGGTATGGAATCATCTAGTACCATGAAGACTCCTATGGGGTCAAGTATGTCTCTTAGCAAAGATGATGCAGGGAAACCTGTAGATGAGACTTTGTATAGAGGGATAGTTGGCTCCCTATTGTATTTGACTGCAAGTAGACCAGATATCATGTATGCTACATGTGTCTGTGCTAGGTACCAAGCATGCCCTAAAGTGTCTCATTTGACAGCAGTTAAAAGAATTCTGAGATATCTTAAGGGCACTCCTTATCTAGGCCTTTGGTATCCTAGGAATGGAGACTTTGAACTGACAGGTTATTCAGATGCAGATTTTGCAGGCTGCAAGGAAGATAGGAAAAGTACAACTGGTACCTGTCAATTCCTAGGTGGAAGACTGATATCACGGAGTAGCAAGAAACAAACAAGTGTGGCTATCTCCACAGCAGAATCAGAGTATGTGGCTGCAGGAAGTTGTTGTGCTCAACTTCTATGGATACAACATCAGCTTGAGGATTATGGTATTCAAGTAAGTAGAACACCACTATTTTGTGATTCTACTAGTGTTATATCTATTGCAAACAATCCTGTTTCCCATAGTAGAACTAAACACATTGAAATAAAATATCATTTTCTAAGGGAACATGTGGAAAAAGAAGATATTTCACTAGAGTATGTTAATACAGATAATCAACTAGCTGACATGTATACTAAGCCTTTAGAAGAAACCAAATTCAATAGGTTTAAAATTGAATTAGGTATGATAAACTTAGAATAAGTTTACAGAAATGGCTAAGTAAAATAGTGTCGACACACAGAGATGTCTGTGTCGAGACAGAGAATTGGTGTCGACATTTCAGAGAAAAGGTGTCGACACATCTAGGAGGTTGGTGTCGACACTTCAGAAAATTAGTGTCGACACTTGCAGGATAGGTGTCGACACATCCAAGGTGGTGTCGACACTTACACTTTATGCAGAATTAGTGAAGTAAAGTCTCGACCAAGTGTCGAGCTAAGCGGTGTCGACACATAAACAAGTGTCGACACATACATTCTGTCGACTAAACTTGTGTCGACACATAGTTATAGAGACATTATAAGTCTGTGTCGACACTTTTCAATAGTGTCGACATAATTTAAGTTTCTTGACGCGCCCTTTCATCTTCGATCCTAGAAATGTATAAATAGGATTTCGCCATTGTCTGTCGACACGCTCACCAAAGTTTCGAGACCAAACTTGTGTGTCGACACCTCTCTTCTCTCAATTCAAACTCTTCAAACCCTAATGGCGCCCAAGCTCGAAGAGAACGTAAATGAAGGATATGAACTGCTGCGGTATGTGTTTGATGACGCAGAACCAGAGATCAAGGATGTGGTAACCCTAGTTGCAAACTCAGGGTTAGATTTTCTTGTTTCAGAGCCAACCAAAATATGGAAGAAAGAAGTTCTGGAATTTCTGAATAGAGCAACCCTAGATGAATCTGGACTCAAGATAAAGTCTAGGGTACATGGGGCAAAGGTGAAGGTTTCACCTAAAAGTCTGAGAAAGATACTTCAGTTACCAAGGACTAAGGAAGAAGAGAATGTTTCTGCTTCTAAAACTAGGGAAGCATTAACTTGGTGTGGTTTGGATTCCAACATGAAAATTGGATCTGTGTTCAATAGGAAGGGGATGAATAGCCAAGGCAAATTTCTATCAGAAATTGTTGGGAAAGTTATCCTGAGCAAGCCTGGAGGGCATGACAGAGTATCAGCTTATATGTTCAGTCTCATGACAAGGATAATTTTCAAACTACACACTGATTGGTCTGGAGTTGTGTTTGAGAAGATTAAGGAGAGCCTGAAGAAACCCAATTTGGGTAGGATTCTTAGTCTATACCTTGCTGGTAGTATACCAGAGGTAATGAGTCAAGCAGCTGGATCTAAAATCAACCACATGAGAAGAATGGACATGAGAATCTTCTCTAGATGGGATAGGGTCTTGACTAAGGAATTGTCAACTCCTGAGAAGGTAATACCTCAGAAAAGGAAGAAGAAAACAGCCCTAGTTGCTCAAGAATCATCTAGCAGCTCTGAGGAGCAAGTTGTCTTTACTCCTGATGAGGAAGCAGAAGGAAATGTTGGACAATCTCCAGTAAGACAAGATGATGCAGAGAGGCAGGGGAGCTACCTCAAGCAAGCCCACTTCACCAGGATTCCATCCAGGGGGAGCCTCTACTAGTGGAAGAGCCAACTCCACTAGAAAGTGAACAAGCTACCAACACTATACTTGAGGTAATCACTGAGATTAATGCATTAGATTTCCATATTGAGGATGTTGTTTTGTCTGATTTAATACCTAATGTTAATCAGCAAACACAAATACATAGCCAACCCCAAGATGTTGTCATGGAGGACACATTTGTTGCAAATCAAGTGATAACTGATCAAGTTGCTGATGAGATAAGAGTTTCTCCACCCCATCCTCAACAGGAATTTACCCTAGAAGATCTATTCCCAGATCTTCTACAAACAGACTTTGAGAAAGAAAGTGCTGCTGCTGAGGGGGAGAATGCTCATGTTGAGGGGGAGCAAGTAGTTATTGTTGAGGAAACTGTAAGGAAGGAACCTGAAGTGCAGAAGGAGTTACCTCCAAGCGCTAAGGACAGGGTTGATATTGCCAGCACATCTGCTTCTGAAGATGAGGAGGCTGCCAGAGCTAAAAAGAGAAAGTTTCAAGTCTTCAAGAGGAGGAGCCAAAATTATAAGAAAGCTCTGCAAACCATTACACCACAGCCTACACCACAGCCAGCACCATCTATAGATTACAGTTCTCTGATGGTTGCATTACAGATAAAGCTTGATGAGCAAAGGCAAGCACTGGAAAAATATGTGGATGAAGGACAAAAATCTCTACAGTTTGATCTAGCTCAAGACATAAAGTCCATCAGATTTGAGATGAATCTGAATAAGAAAGAGATGACTGACTGCTTCCATAAAGGAGGGAATGCAGTAGTCTATCTAGCTACTCATCAGGAGAAAATCAAAGCTCAAGTGGATGACATTGCACTGAAGCAAGGCTATGTTCTGGAGAACCAGCTCAGGATGACTGACAATTTGACTGCTTCACACAATGCAATTGTCACAGAAATGAAAAATATAGCTACTAGTCAGACTACAGCTAATGCTACAGCTAAGACAGAATTTGACAAAGCACTGCAAGAGAGCCTAACTGCTGTTACTTCTGCAATTCAAGATTCTCAGAAGCTGATCACTGAAAAACTCTAAAGGTTGAAACCTTTCTACAAGGATGGAGTTAATTACCTCAATGCACAAATCAGATTTCAGAAGGATGATCTAAGAGATCACATTGAAAGAGAAGTCATAAAGGGGGAGAGGGTGTTAGTCAAAGCCAGCTCTGATCATGCAAAATGGATTTCCAATTCCATCAGAGCCACCCTTAGATATCCTCCATTGTGTGATGATGACAATGTAGCAGAGTCTGGGATTAATCCTGCTTATCTTGGAGGGGAGCAAGCTGAAGTGGCTCAAGTAATTTACCCTCCACCAGACTTTGATATGGTACAAGCAGATATACAGTCAATGTATAGCCCACCTGAGGGGAAGCAAAATGTCATCATAGAAAAAGTGGTTTAGCCTGTGTCAGAGGCCATACTGAAAGAACAAGAAGCTTTGCTCAAAGAACAAGAGACTCAATTGTCTAAGAAGAGATTCAGAGAGCAAGCTGAACTGAGACCTGACTTTGAACAATGGGGCCCCACTTCAAGGAATATTATCTTAACTGCATGGAAGGCTGCCAAGGATAATATTCAAGATAGAAACAAGTTGAAAGTGCAGCTAGATCTGATATACTCTAGAGGGGGGGTGAATAGAGTATATGGTGCTTGAAAACTTTTTACAACAATTGTTGTAATCTGAGTGAACAGGGAAGCAATTATTGAATCTAATCACAGAATAACCTACAACATAAATTAATCACAGATCTAAACTAATCACAAAATAATCACAGAACAATCACAGCCAGAAACAAAAGATAAAGACAAGCAATCCAGATGACACAAGGAGCTATAGTGGTTCCCCTAAACTTGGGTACATCCACTCTTCTACCACCCTAGGTAGGAATCCACTGCAGGATGAGTTGATCAGGTGTCTTGGGCACCAATGAGCTTTTGATAAGGTGCTCAAAAACTAAATTAGATTTTTTGATCAGGTGTCTTGCCACCAATGAGCTTTTGACAAGGTGCTCAAAAACCAAGCTCAAACTTTTGAAGGGAGTTTGAAAAACCCTTTACAGAGATGGGGATGAGAGATTTATGGAAGTCTTCTCTTTCTCAAACCAGCTGAGAAGACTATGTAGATTTGATGATGTCAAAGCTCCCCCTGAGTCCTTGAGATGTTCAGGAAATGAAGCTTTGCTGTAGGGTGATAGGCCTTCAGAAGTTGATCTCCAGCAAATGATGATTTCAGCAACAGCTGAAATGTTAGGTGTCTGGAGTCTTGAATGATGTTGGCCTTGAACACTTGAGACAAGAGAGATCAGAAGATTTCAGAAAGTTTGATCTCCTTGGATGTGTGTTCTTGAGAGAATTCTTTGAGACAGAGAATATTTTGTTTTTCTTCTTCTTGTCTGTGTTCTGAGTGTTCAGTAATTGAGAGATTCAAAAAAAAAATCTTGTCTTTTATTCTCTGGTACTGAATAGAAAAACATCCTCTGTCAAGAATAGTCATTGGCCTGCATTAATTGCATTCTTAATTGCAAATGTCTTCTGGAGGAAAGTCCAAAGAAACATTCCTTGATAATCCCTTGAAACTTGGTCCAGAATAAATGAAAACGGCTAGAAAATCTTCTGAATTAATTGCTGAATAACTCCTTAACTGTTCTGAATTTGAATCTTGAAAAATCCTTGAAGTCATCAGAGAACGTCGAACTGAGCTCTGCTATCATCGAACTGAGCTCAGCGATATGGACTTATACAGCAACAAAAATATCATCGATCTGAGCTCAAAGATCGTCGAACTGAGCTCAAAGATAGAGATCCAATACTGAGTCAAGATCGTCGAACTGCGCTCGCAGATCGTCGAGAGGAGTTCGACGATTTGTGGAAGTTGAGCTCAGCGATCGTCGAATGGAGTTCGACGATCTGTCGAAGTTGAGCTAGACGATCGTCGATTGGAGTTCGACGAATCGTCGTGCTGAGCTCGACGATATGACTTAGTCTCAAACTGAAAAATTCTTGGTCTTGAGGGCAGCTTTCAAACCTAGACTTCTAACCCTTAGACTCAATTCTAATTGACCTTTAGATCTATACAGGTGGTCAAAAACTGGTTTCCTAGAGACATAGTGATCCTGACACAAATTAGTAATAGGGTGTTCCAACAATCTCCCCCTATTTGGGTTAGGATTACTATTTACAGAATTTGGAAAAATTAAATAACAACATACACAGCAATCATACAAAAAAACAAATTGCAGAACCACAGATATATATCACATCCCAGATAATAATCAGAAGTCAAGATGATTGTCACCTTACATAGTCATTTCTTCTCCTTGCTCTTAATGAGTTTGATTTCTCTATTGGGGTTGAGAGCTTCCTTCTTTGATCTTGTATCATCTGCTGCACCTAAAGAGGTTTGATGTTTGGGCCTGGGAATTACAGCTTCAGGATGCAGCTCCATGTATCTGTCAGAATCAAAGAATTTACTTGAAGCATATCTTTCCAACTCTTTCTTTCTCTAATCAGACAATGTAGTGATGTTGGAGGAGTCTCTGCCTTGCTCAGACAATGTAGTGATGTTGAGGTGTGGGTAAAGTGGTGATGGAGGACAGTGGGATGGAGATAAATGGTGTGAAGGTGGGTTGATCAATGATCTCTTGCAGAAGGTCTTGGTAAGAGGTTGATGATGAGGGTAGCTCAGGAGGTGAGGAGGGTGAGTCATCCATGAAGGAATCATCAAGGAGATTGAATGAGGGAATGGAGGGTGAAGTGGCAGAGTCTGGTTGAGAGTAGGAGTATAATGGATGTAATGGTTCTTTTGTAGTTGGAATTGGAGATGGTATAGATGTTGGAGAAGGGCTGGAGATGATGATAGTGGATGGAGGTTGAATGGTGGATGGAATTGGAAGAGATGGAATTGGAGGAGGAGGAGGAGGAGAGGCAGCAGCAGGCAGGTCATCTGCAGGGGCAGAGACTTGAGGGAAAGTGACTATGGCAGTCCTGGTGCTTGAAGGTGTGCTGGAAGAGGACCTGCTGGGCTTGATGATCTGCCTGTCCCATTTACCAAACAGGGCACAGGACAGTCTCTTGGAAGCATTTATGTGTATCCCAGAAGATACTAGCAATGCAGGGCATCTGTTCTGCAGAAAAAGGCCTAAAATTCTCCCAAAATTCACAAAACTCTTGTTAATTTTCTTTTTAATTAGGTCAAAGAAGACCTCTCCCCAGTTCAAATTCTTCCTGTCCACTATGGCTCCCATTAAGCAGAGCTGATACCTAGAAATGGTATCATGGGAAGAGTGCTTAGCCAATAGGACCTTCCCAACTACATCAGCCAGGAATCTATATTCTACAGACAGATTCTTCTTCAGCAGCTTGCTAGGGTTAGCCTCAGAATGACCCATTCTTGCAAGCAAGTCAGCAAATTCTTCTCCAGATAAATCAGCAGAGTCTCCACCAGTACTTAACTCAAAAACTTCTGTCAGAATTGCTGGGGTCAAGGGTACCTGTGTGCCAGAAACTGATCCAACGATTGTGTTTTGATCCTGATTGTGGGCAGTGTAGACCCACTCTTTAATCTCATCAGCAGCAAGTTTAATTCTAGTGGTCATGATTGTAGCAAGTTTCTGCTCTTTAAATAAGTCCAAGATGTCCTGGAAAACCTGATCTGTTGTGCTGAAGGACTCCATGTCAATGTCAAAACCGACATCAAATTTCATGGCGGCAAGAACAGCAACTGAAACGGCCATGGTTACCTGCAAAGAATCAACAAACAAAATGACCAAGTGCAGAAATGTTTGGAGGGAAAGAAAGTGTTTGCAGAGAAATCGAAAGCGCAAAAGGAGAACGACGGCGAAAAATGAATTTTATATTAGGGTTCGACGCAGAAATGGAAAGATCGTTGAACTCAGTTCGACGATCGGGGCTTCTAAAGGAATCTGAAGAGTCTGCAATATCGTCGATCTCCGTTCGACGATATTGGAGAGCGTCGAGCTATGTTCGACGATCGTTCAGAGAACAAAATCGTCGAGCGTCGTTCGATGATCGCTGACCGGAAGAGATAGTTCATACTATCTGAGAAACGCTGAACTCAGGTCGACGATTTCAGAAATCGTCGATCTCCGTTCGACGATCTGGGGGAAAATCGTCGAGCGCAGTTCAGAGACCAGAAAGACACTCTAGACACTAAGAAAAATCAAGATGTTTGCCTAGTCTTGGTCAATTTTTAAACTTTTAAAAACTTGGATATTATTTTAGACTTCCTCCATCTAATATTCCTAACTGATTTAGGAAGAAGGTGTGTTTCTTTTCATCCAAGGGCTTGGTGAAAATATCTACCCTTTGTAAGTCAGTTGGGATATATTGCAGTTCAATTTTATTCTTTTCAACATTATCCCTTAAGAAGTGATGTCTAATCTCTATGTGTTTTGTCCTACTATGGAGGACTGGATTTTGAGCTATAGAAATAGCACTGGTGTTATCACAAAAGATTTTAGACTTCTCTAAGTTGTAGCCATAGTGTAGGAGTTGGTTTTGAATCCACAAGATTTGTGAACAACAACTGCCTGCAGCCATATATTCAGCTTCAGCAGTTGAAGTTGACACAGAAGTTTGTTTCTTACAAAACCAAGAGACAAGTCTGTCACCAAGGAACTGACAAGTTCCACTGGTGCTTTTCCTGTCAATTCTGCATCCAGCATAATCAGCATCAGAAAATCCAGTTAAGTCAAATGCTGAATCTTTTGGATACCAGAGACCTAGATTTGGACAACTTTTAACATACCTGAGAATCCTCTTTACTAATGTTAGGTGTGACTCTCTAGGGCTTACTTGGAACCTAGCACATATACATGTAGCAAACATTATATCTGGTCTACTAGCTATAAGGTACAGTAAAGATCCAATCATTGCTCTATATGTTGTCTGATCAACAGGTTTCCCATGTTCATCAGCATCCAATACAGCATTAGTAGGCATAGGTGTTTTCATACAAGATGCTTCAGACATGCCAAATTTCTTAACCAATTCATTTGCATACTTGGTTTGAGAAATAAAGATGCCTTCAGCATGCTGTTTGACTTGCAATCCTAGGAAGAAGGATAGCTCACCCATGCTACTCATTTCAAATTTAGAATGCATTAGGTTGGAAAACCTTCTGCACAATTTTGAGTCGGTAGAACCAAAAATAATATCATCTACATAGATCAGTACTAGTAGGGTATGGGACTTATGGGTTCTAATGAAAAGAGTTTGGTCTACTCTACCCCTTATAAATCCATTTTCCAAAAGGAAGCATGCTAGGGTCTCATACCATGCTCTAGGAGCTTGCTTGAGACCATATAATGCTTTGTTCAATTTAAAAACATAATCAGGATAAGTTGGAGAGATAAAACCTGGAGGTTGTCTGACATATACTTCTTCTTTGATGTCTCCATTTAGAAATGCACTTTTGACATCCATCTGATATACCTTGAATCCTTTATGTGCTGCATAAGCTAAAAAGATTCTGATGGCTTCCAATCTTGCAACTAGTGCAAAAGTCTGGTCATAGTCTATTCCTTCTTCTTGAGAATATCCTTGAGCAACTAGCCTTGCCTTGTTCCTTACAATTACTCCTTGATCATCCAGTTTGTTTTTGAACACCCACTTTGTTCCAACAATAGAGTGATCCTTAGGCTTTGGCACTAGATCCCACACTTTGTTCCTTTCAAATTGATGCAACTCTTCTTGCATTGCAATGATCCAGTGTGGATCTTGCTCTGCATCTTGAATGGACTGAGGTTCAATTTGAGATAGGAAGCAGGTGTGCAACAGGTTTTGGTTGACCTGATTTCTGGTTTGCACACCAGCTGAGATGTCTCCAATTATTTGGGAAATTAGATGATCTCTTGATGTTACTAAATCAACAGGGGGTGTTGATTGTTCACCAACCTGTGTTGTTGTTTCCTCTTGTGGTACAACAACTGGCTTTTCAGGTTGTTCTTCAATATATTGAATACTTTCTTCATCTTCACTGCTTTCATCCTTTTGAGTAACCTGTAACTTGTTCAAGTCTTCAACAAGAGAATGTTTCTGCAAAGGTGCTATGATAGAAGTGATCTTCTCCTTGAAAGACATGTTAGATTCATCAAATGATATATGAACAAATTCCTCAATTTTTAGAGATGACTTATTATAAACCCTATAAGCCTTGCTGATCATAGAGTATCCCAGAAACACTCCTTCATCAGCTTTAGCTTGAAATTTTGCTAAATATTTCTTGTCATTATTATGTATATAGCAAATACAACCAAAGACTCTAAAATAATCAACTTTAGGTTTCCTCCCTTTGAGTAATTTATAGGGAGTCTTTCCCTTTAGTTTATGTATCAAACTTCTATTCAGCACATAGTTGGAGGTGTTCACTGTCTCTGCCCAAAAGGATAGAGGAAGGTGAGCATCTGACAACAATGTAGTGGCAGATTCAGTAAGGGTTCTATTTTTCCTTTCAGCTACCCCATTTTGTTGAGGAGTTCTAGGAGCTGAGAAAGTATGCCTGATCCCTTCACTCTGACAGAACTCTTGCATAAGAAGAGAATCAAACTCTGTCCCATGATCACTTCTGATCAGGGCAATGTGAGTATTGAACTCAATCTGTATACATTTGAGAAACTCTGTCAGACACTTAAAGTTATCAGACTTCTTCCTTAGAAAGAACACCCAAGTGAATCTAGAGAAGTCATCTACAACTACTAAAGTTTAAGATTTCCCTCCTAGGCATTGTACTGTGATGGGTCCAAAAAGATCCATGTGTAACAGATACAATATCCTAGGTGAATCACTCTTATTAAGTGACTTAAAACCAATTTTAGTTTGCTTGCCTAATTGACAAGCCCTGCAGAGTCCTTCCTTCTTATAGGGGCCAGAAGGTAGTTCTCTAACAAGGTTGTCCTTGGATAGCCTAGCAATAGTTCTAAGGTTTAGGTGTCCTACTCTCTTATGCCATAAAATATTTGGTCTACAAACAGAATTGAACAGGCAAATATCTATATCTGTTGAAAGAAAATCTACTAGATAGATGTTACCTTTCCTTTTACCTATCAACACAGTTGTGTTGTCCTCTGACTTGATTTTGCATAATGCTTTGCTCAAGGTCACCTGGTAGCCTTCATCACACAGCTGACTGATGCTTATTAAGTTGTGCTTCAGTCCTTCCACATAAGCTACCTTCTTGAATGTTACTGATCCAATCTGGACTGCACCATATCCTTTAGTTTGTCCAAAGTTTGAATCACCATAGATAACTTTGGGTCCAAGCTTGGCTCTAAAGGATGTGAGGTTGTCCTTGTTTCCTGTCATGTGCTTAGAGCACCCACTATCCAAGTACCATTACTGGTTAGATGTTGGATAGGTCTTCACCTGCACACAAGATAATTCATTTGTTTTTGACCCAGTTTACCTTGGGCCTAGGTTGATAACCTTTAAACTCTGAAATAAAAGACATCCCAGGTTGACTTTTATAACCTTCAGGATGATATCACCTTGGAGGTATAATCCATTCAGTATAAGGGTTAAAGATTTGGGATGAAGGACCCTTAGGATTGGATTTTGATTTGCCCTTGAAAGAATTTCCAGAGCTCTGACTTCTGTTCGACGATCGTGGAGCTGCGTTGGACGATCTTGGGTCAGATCGTCAAGCTCCGTTCGACGGTCGACTATGGCAGAGTTCAGGAACTTGAGATCGTCGACCTGAGTTCGACGATTTTGCCTGAGATCGTCGATCTGCGTTCGGCGATCGTCGATCTCCGTTCGACGATTTCTGCTGGGACTTAGTTTTCTTGGGCAGATCAGAATTTTTCCTAGCTACCTCTACAACTCCCTTTCCTTTATTAGAAATGAACTTGATTGGAGTTGTTAGAACTATGGGTTGGCTGGATGAAGCACCCAAGCCCAGTGTACTATTAAATCTGGAGTTCACTGTGCTTGTGATGTCCATCAGCTTGATACTTCTACCATTAAGGGATTCTTCAAGCTTCTTGGCCTCAGATAGCTCACCTTTCAGTGAAGCTATCTGCTCCCTACAACACTCCAACTCCTGAGAGAGTTTGAGGTTTTCTGACTTCAAGGTATTATGTTCAGATAAATGATTTCTGAGAGAGATAATTTCTTTCTCAGATTTTAGCAGGTCTAAACATAATGCTTTAAACTCAGATTTGAAGTCCTCTGAATTAAAATCAAAAGAACTAATTACCTGATCTTCTTCAGGTTGAGTCTCTGAATCTGACTCTGACTCTTCTTCATCTGAATTATGTTGAGAGGCATTGATTGCCATCATGCAGAACTCTTTCTCTTCTGCATCATCTTCATCATCACTGGAGCTGGATGAGGCTTCTGACTCCTATTCAGTCTCACTCCAGGATTCAGCAACAAACCCCTTTCTTGTGTGTTTGTTTTTGCTTGAGGAGGGTTTGTCATTGCCATTCCTCTTGGAGTCTTTCTCCTTTCTTCTTTCTTTCTTGTCCCTTCTGTCCTTGTTTTTGTTTTCTGGACAGTCAGGAACAATGTGCCCTGGTTTCCTGCAACCAAAGCAGACAATTTCCTTATTATTAATTGACTTATCATACCTTGGCTTATCATGCTCCTTGTATGATCTCCTTCTGAAGTCCTTTATGGCCATCTTGTAAAATCTTTTGGCCAACAGACTGAGCAGTTCGTCATTGTCTGTGACTTTGTCTTCAGGCTGATCTTCAGTTGCCTTGAAGGCTATTGTCTTCTCTTTTCTTATGGCTGGTGAGGCAGCCTTCTGTTCTTCTTCTCTATTCTTAATGAGTAGCTCATAAGATTTGAGCTTACCCAATAGAGCTTCTGTTGTGATCTCATTCAAACTTCTGGCATCCTTGATTGGCCAGATTCTTGAATCCCAAGTGCTAGGGAAGCACATTAGAATTTTGTCATTGAGTTCAGTTAGTGAGATCTCTTTATCCAAGGTCCTGAGTTCACTGACTATTAGACTAAGTCTATTGTACATGTCTCCAACTGATTTAGCTTCTCCCTTCTTGAAATTCTCATATTGAGATATGAGGTGGGATCTCCTGTCCTTTCTCTCATCAGCTGAGCCTGAGACTATTTCAGAGAGTTTATCCCAGATTTCCTTTGCTGAATTGCATTCAGCCACCTTTTGAAAGATATCATCAGACATGGTCTGGGCTAAGATGTTCATAGTCTTGGCATCAGCTACCTTCCATTTCTTGATGTCAGCATCTGTTCCTGATGGAGGTGGAACAACATTTGTACTTGAGTTCTCTGGAGGTCTTGGACAAACTGTCAAAACAGAGTTAAAAATATCCTCGTCAATAGAATTCATGTATAATCTGATCCTTGCTTTCCAAAGTGCAAACTTGGATAGATTGCACACTGGAGGTCTGGTGCTAGCATAATCTTTATTTTGGGCCATGATTTGTGAAAACAAAACCTAATAATAAACTCAAAAGAGAACAGATCTAACTAGGAATCTTTGGGTTCAGGTGTTAGCCTGTACAACCACCAAGGTGTGGTTTGTTTAACCAACCTTGCTCTGATACCAATTGAAAGTGCAGCTAAATCTGATATACTCTAGAGGGGGGTGAATAGAGTATATGGTGCTTGAAAACTTTTTACAACAATTGTTGTAATCTGAGTGAACAGGGAAGCAATTATTGAATCTAATCACAGAATAACCTACAACATAAATTAATCACAGATCTAAACTAATCACAAAATAATCACAGAACAATCACAGCTAGAAACAAAAGATAAAGACAAGCAATCCAGATGACACAAGGAGCTATAGTGGTTCCCCTAAACTTGGGTACATCCACTCTTCTACCACCCTAGGTAGGAATCCACTGCAGGATGAGTTGATCAGGTGTCCTGGGCACCAATGAACTTTTGATAAGGTGCTCAAAAACGAAATCAGATTTTTTGATCAGGTGTCTTGCAACCAATGAGCTTTTGACAAGGTGCTCAAAAACCAAGCTCAAACTTTTGAAGGGAGTTTGAAAAACCCTTTACAGAGATGGGGATGAGAGATTTATGGAAGTCTTCTCTTTCTCAAACCAGCTGAGAAGACTATGTGGATTTGATGATGTCAAAGCTCCCCCTGAGTCCTTGAGATGTTCAGGAAATGAAGCTTTGTTGTAGGGTGATAGGCCTTTAGAAGTTGATCTCCAGCAAATGATGATTTCAGCAACAGCTGAAATTTTAGGTGTCTGGAGTCTTGAAAGATGTTGGCCTTGAACACTTGAGACAAGAGAGATCAGAAGATTTCAGAAAGTTTGATCTCCTTGGATGTGTGTTCTTGAGAGAATTTTTTGAGACAGAGAATATTTTGTTTTTCTTCTTCTTGTCTGTGTTCTGAGTGTTCAGTAATTGAGAGATTCAAAAAAAAATCTTGTCTTTTATTCTCTGGTACTGAATAGAAAAACATCCTCTGTCAAGAATAGTCGTTGGCCTGCATTAATTGCATTCTTAATTGTAAATGTCTTCTGGAGGAAAGTCCAAAAAAACATTCCTTGATAATCCCTTGAAACTTGGTCCAGAATAAATGAAAACGGCTAGAAAATCTTCTGAATTAATTGCTGAATAACTACTTAACTGTTCTGAATTTGAATCTTGAAAAATCCTTGAAGTCATCAGAGAACGTCGAACTGAGCTCTGCTATCGTCGAACTGAGCTCAGCGATATGGACTTATACAGTAACAAAAATATCGTCGATCTGAGCTCAAAGATCGTCGAACTGAGCTCAGAGATAGAGATCCAATACTGAGTCAAGATCGTCGAACTGAGCTCGCAGATCGTCGAGAGGAGTTCGACGATTTGTGGAAGTTGAGCTCAGCGATCGTCGAATGGAGTTTGACGATCTGTCGAAGTTGAGCTAGACGATCGTCGATTGGAGTTTGATGAATCGTCGTGCTGAGCTCGACGATATGACTTAGTCTCAAACTGAAAAATTCTTGGTCTTGAGGGCAGCTTTCAAACCTAGACTTCTAACCCTTAGACTCAATTCTAATTGACCTTTAGATCTATACAGGAGGTCAAAAACTAGTTTCCTAGAGACATAGTGATCCTGACCCAAATTAGTAATAGGGTGTTCCAACACAAGTGGTATTCTGAACTTGAGTGGAGGAAGCATGAGAACAGACAAGAAGCCATTGTGCAATACAGGAGAAAGGCTAAGATGGGAAAGCTACCTCCTACTGCCCAGGAGCCTAGCAAGTACTTTCCCAAGCCTTATCATTACTTTGAGAGGCAGAAGATTAAAGCTGAAGAGTTAAAGAAGAAGGATCTTAAAGGCAAGAAGCCTGCTGATGCTGAAGATGCTGAAGCCCCTATACAAGCAAAGATACAATCTGGGAAGGGCATAGTTATCAAGGAGGCTGAGCAGAAATAGAATAGAATTTATATTTAGTTTATAGTTGTAATCTTTTGATTTTAAACACTCTGTAAACTTTTGTATAATGAATATGATAAAGTTCTTAGAACTATGTGATGTGTGTTAATTCTATTACATAATTGTTCTAAGATATTGGTATATACATGTTTTGTTTTAATACATGTTTATGTTTTCCCTGATTGCATAATCCTGTTTTACATCATACAGTAATTTTGTTATGTATGGTGTATATCATTGACTAAGGGTTATGACTTCTCCAAATAGGGGGAGATTGTTGGGTACATTGGAATGAATGTACCTGATTTGAAGAAGCCTCACCCTACTCAATGATATACATCAAAATGTATTTGATGTGTTTTGAGTTTAGTTGTGCAGGTCAAGTATTTACAGGGAAAGTTGAAAAGTTTCTAAGTCCATGTGTCGACACTCAGAAGAAACGTGTCGACACATAAGAAGACTTATGTCGACACCCAGACAAGCAGTGTCGACACTTGGAGTAATTGTGTCGACACCAGGGATGCAGAGTCGACACCAGAAGGAAAGTGTAGACACTTACAGGTTGTGTCGACACTCAATGAAGAGAAGTCCAGTGAAGCTGTGTCGACACTTAGAAGCAGTATCGACACCCAGAGGAACTGTGTCTACATCAGAAAGTGTCGACACTTGGAGGCTGTGTCGACACTCAGCAAATTTCAACAGAGTCTAAGTGTAAGTGTCGACATAATGAAGAATGTGTCGACACACAGCAGAAGACTCAATACATGAAGAAAGTGTCGACACTAGGAGGCTGTGTCGACACTCAGCAAAGTTCAACAAATTCTAAGTACAAGTGTCGACACAAAGGAGATGTGTCGACAATCAGCCAAAGTCTCAACAGAAGAAGAATGTGTCGACACAAGGAGCTGTGTCGACACTCAGCAAGTATCAACACAGTAGATAAGTGTCGACAACAAGAAGATGTGTCGACACTGAACAAGTTCAACACAAGAAGATGTGTCGACACAAAGGAGTTGTGTCGACACTTACAACAATTCAACTAAGTACTGAAGAAAAAGGAGTTGTGTCGACACACAATATCAGTGTCGACACATATTGAAGAAGCTGTGTCGAGAAGTGAATTCTACAACACAAGGAGTTGTGTCGACACCTTGAAGGCTAGTGTCGACACTCAGTCTACTTGTGTCGACACTTAGTCTATAAGTGTCGACACTTAAAGAGAAACTGTCTCGACACTTTCAGACAGTTACAGATATTTCAAGAAGTGACTGGATGACATGACAGCTGTCATTCCAGCCGGTCTACTGCAACTGTTAGAGTTGTCAGGAAGCTATTAGGAACCGGATCAGCCGGCCACCATAAAGAAGGCATATATATAGGCTTATTCTGTCAACAGAAGAAGATGATTCAACACAGATTAACAGATGAACAACATAGAGAAAGAGAAGAAGATCTAGTTATTCATTGAAGAATCAATTCAAGTGAAGATCTAAGTAGTTGGAGAGAGAGAGCTCCTTCCAAGAAGACAGCCGTTGGAACCAGGCTGTGAAGAAAGTTTCATACCTAGTTCTGATTCTTAAGTTGCAGTGATTGAAGATCAGCTGCAGAGAGAATCAACCCTATTGTGTTCTACATTCAAGAAGCTTTGAACAAAGCCAAGTGAGGTTGATCTCAGCAGAGTTCTTCCAAGAACTCATCAAGAACCTGTCAACTCATCTCTCTTTTTCTGAGTTGTAGGTATATACTTTGTATTCTTAATTTCTTGTAGGATCCTTAGGGATCTGAGTTGTAAGCCTGCAATTATAAAGGCTGAGTGGTAGGGCCTGTATTCCTGAGTGTAGGAGATCCATATCTCTGAGTGTAGGCCTTGTTGCTGAGTGTAGGCCTTGTGGCTGAGTGTAGGCCTTGTGGCTGAGTGTAGGTCTTTGGAGAAGACTGAGTTGTAGGGCCTTGGGCCTGAGCTGTAGGAACCATTTGGGGTTCTGAGTGTAAGATCTGAGGATCT
This sequence comes from Platanthera guangdongensis, assembly GCA_039583875.1. Lineage (NCBI taxonomy): Eukaryota > Viridiplantae > Streptophyta > Magnoliopsida > Asparagales > Orchidaceae > Platanthera > Platanthera guangdongensis. The sequence continues at coordinate 14,045,187 of CM077149.1, forward strand.
GAGGTATAGTGGAGGAGTTTGGTTGAATCTAGTACACTACTAGATAGGCGAAGGGGGAAAGTGGATGTACCCAAACCTTGGGGAACCACTATAAATCTGTGTGTTCACTGTGTGCATGTTTATTTTGTGATTGCTGATTGATTGCTGTGAAGAATTAGTTATAAATCTGTGATATAATCTGCCTAAAAGTTAAAAAAGATTAAGTCACCTATTCACACCCCCCCCCCCCCCTCTAAGTGATTAGGTACAATTTCTTTCACTCCCTTTCCTTTATCAGAAATGAACTTGATTGGGGTTGTTAGAACTATAGGTTGGCTGGATGAAGAACCCAAGCTCAGTGTACTATTAAATCTGGAGTTCACTGTGCTTGTGATGTCCATCAGCTTGATACTTCTCCCATTAAGGGATTCTTCAAGCTTCTTGGCCTCAGATAGCTCACCTTTCAGTGAAGCTATCTGCTCCCTACAGCACTCCAACTCTTGAGAGAGTTTGATATTTTCTGACTTTAAGGTATTATGTTCAGATAAATGATTTCTGAGAGAGATAATTTCCTTCTCAGATTTTAGGAGGTCTAAACATAATGCTTTAAACTCAGATTTAAAGTCCTCTGAATTGAAATCAAAAGAACTAATTACCTGATCTTCTTCAAGTTGAGTCTCTGAGACTGACTCTGACTCTTCTTCATCTGAATTATGTTGTGAGGCATTGATTGTCATCATGCAGAACTCCTTCTTTTCTGCATCATCTTCATCATCACTGGAGCTGGATGAGGCTTCTAACTCCTCTTCAGTCTCACTCCAGGATTCAGCAACAAATCTCTTTCTTGTGTGTTTGTTTTTGCTTGAGGAGGGTTTGTCATTGCCATTCCTCTTGAAGTCTTTCTCCTTTCTTCTTTCTTTCTTGTCCCTTCTGTCCTTATTTTTGTTTTCTGGACAGTCAGGTACAATGTGCCCTGGTTTCCTGCAAATAAAGCAGACAATTTCCTTATTATTTGACTTATCATACCTTGGCTTATCATGCTCCTTGTATGATCTCTTTCTGAAGTCCTTTCGGACCATCTTGTAGAATCTTTTGGCCAACAGACTGAGCAGTTCATCATTGCCTGTGACTTTGTCTTCAGGCAGATCTTCAGTTGCTTTGAAGGCTATTGTCTTCTCTTTTCTTATGGCTGGTGAGGCAGCCTTCTGCTCTTCTTCTTTATTTTTGATTAGCAGCTCATAAGATTTGAGCTTGCCCAAAAGAGCTTATGTGGTGATCTCATTCAAACTTCTGGCATCCTTAATTGGCTAGATTCTTGAATCCCAAGTGCTTGGGAAGCACATTAGAATTTTGTCATTAAGTTCAGTTAGTGAGATCTCTTTATCCAAAGTCCTGAGTTCACTGACTATCAGACTAAGTCTGTTGTACATATCTCCAATTGATTCAACTTCTCCCTTCTTGAAATTCTCATATTAAGATATGAGGTGGGATCTCCTGTCCTTTCTCTCATCAGCTGATCCTGAGACTATTTCAGAGAGTTTATCCCAGATTTCCTTTGCTGAATTACATTCAGCCACCTTTTGGAAGATGTCATCAGACATGGTCTGGGCTAAGATGTTCATAGCCTTTGCATCAGCTACCTTCCACTTCTTGATATCAGCATCTGTTCCTGATGGAGGTGGAACAGCATTTGTACTTGAGTTCTCTGGAGGTCTTGGGCAAACTGTCAAAACAGAATAAAAAATATCATCGTCAATAGAATTCATGCATAATCTAATCCTTGCTTTCCAAAGTGCAAACTTAGATAAGTTGCACACTGGAGGTCTGGTGCTAGCATAATCTTTGTTTTGGGCCATGATTTGTGAAGAGATAATCTAATAATAAAATCTACAGCAAGCAGATCTAACTAGGAATCTTGGGGTTCAGGTGTTAGCCTGTGCAACCACTGAGGTGTGGTATGTTTAACCAACCTCGCTTTGATACCAATTGAAAGTGCAGATAGATCTGATATACTCTAATGGGCGGTGAATAGAGTATATGGTGCTTAAAAACTTTTTACAATAATTGTTGTAATCTGAGTGAACAGGGAAGCAATTATTAAATCTAATCACAAAATAACCTACAACAGAAATTAATCACAGATCCTAACTAATCACAAAACAATCACAGCCAGAAACAAAAATAAAGACAAGCAAGCCAGAAGACACAAGGAGCTATAGTGGTTCCCCTAAACTTGGGTACATCCACTCTTCTACCACCCTAGGTAGGAATCCACTGCAGGATGAGTTGATCAGGTGTCCTGGGCACCAATGAGCTTTTGATAAGGTGCACAAAAACCAAATCAGATTTTTTGATCAGGTGTCTTCCCACCAATGAGCTTTTGACAAGGTGCTCAAAAACCAAGCTCAAACTTTTGAAGGGAGTTTGAAAAACCCTTTACAGAGATGGGGATGAGAGAGTTATGGAAGTCTTCTCTTTCTCAAAGCAGCTGAGAAGACTATGTGGATTTGATGTTGTCAAAGCTCCCCCTGAGTTCTTGAGATGTTCAGGAAATGAAGCTTTGCTGTAGGGTGATAGGCCTTCAGAAATTGATCTCCAGCAATTAATGATTTCAGCAACAGCTGAAATGTTAGGTGTCTGGAGTCTTGAAAGATGTTGGCCTTGAACACTTGAATCACAAGAGATCAGAAGATTTCAGATGGTTGATCTCCTTGGTTGTGTGTTCTGTATGAATTCTTTAAGACAGAGAATGTTTTGTTCTTATTCTTCTTGTCTGTGTTGTCTGTTCTGATCTGTGTGTTGAGAGAGAGATTCAAAAAAATCTTAGTTTTATTCTCTGGTTCTGAATAGAAATTCATATGTTAAGAATAGCCGTTAGCCTGTCATTAATTGCATCCTTAATTGCAAATGTCTTCTGGAGGAAAGTCAAAAGAAACATTCCTTGATAATCCCTTGAAACTTGGTCCAGAATAAATGAAAAAACGGCTAGAAAATCTTCTGAATTAATTGTTGAATAACTCCTTAACTGTTCTGAATTTGAATCTTGAAAATCCTTGAAGTCATCAGAAAAACGACGAACTGAGCTCTGCTATCGTCGAACTGAGCTCAGCGATTTGGACTTATACAGCAATAGAGATCGTCGATCTGAGCTCAACTATCATCTAACTGAGCTCAGAGATAGAGAAACAATACTAAGTCAAGATCGTCGAACTGAGCTCGCAGATCGTCGAATGGAGTTCGACGATTTGTTGAAGTTGAGCTCAGCGATCGTCGAATGGAGTTCGACGATCCGTCGAAGTTGAGCTAGACGATCGTCGATTGGAATTCGACGATTCGTCGTACTGAGCTCGACGATATGACTTAGTCTTCAAACTGAAAATCCTTGGTCTTGAGGGCAGCTTCCAAACCTAGACTTCTAACCCTTAAACTCAATTCTAATTGACCTTTAGAACTATACAGGAGGTCAAAAACAGGTTTCCTAAAGACATAGTGATCCTGACCCAAATTAGTAATAGGGTGTTCCAACAATCTCCCCCTATTTGGGTTAGGCTTACTATTTACAGAACTTGGAAAAATTAAATAACAACATACAAAGCAACAATGCAGAAAAGCAATAAGCAGGACATTGTAGAACCACAGATATATATTATCCCAGACAATAATCAGAATTCAGAATGATTGTCACCTTACATAATTATTTCTTCTCCTTGCTCTTTATAAGTTTGATTTCTCTGTTGGGGTTAAGAGCTTCCTTTTTGGATCTTGTGTCATCTGCTGTACCTAAAGAGGTTTGCTGTTTGGGCCTTGGAATTATAGCTTCAGGATGCAGCTCCATATATCTATCAGAATCAAAGAATTTGCTTGAAGCATATCTTTCCAATTCTTTCTTTCTTTGTTCAGACAATGTAGTAATGTTTGAAGAATCTCTACCTTGCTCTTTAGCTTTCTTAATTTGATCCAGTGCAGCAAGCTCTTTCATTCTGGCAGTCCAAGCAGTTGGGTTGTTTTCTGGATCTTCAAAGGGCACTGGTGGCTCATATCTATTGGATGGATTATCTTGAGGAGGTCTTGATGAAACTACTTCCTTCAGCATATAGGGAAAAGGACCTGAGGTTGTGTCTGATAAGGTTTGTCCTTCCCCGGAGTAAGGATGTTGCCTTGAATAACCTTTTGATTTCCTCTATAATTTTCTCTTCTAGACTGAAAACCCCTGGACTGGCTTCCCCTATGATAACATCTTGCATGAGGCTGATAGGGGGTTTGGCTTTTGGTAGAGGGTTGAGTAGCTGAGCTTCCACCTGCACCTGCATCAGGAGGAGGTGGTGGAGGAGGATGAGAATGATGAAACTGGGAAGATCCTTTCTCATACTTCCTCTTCTTCTTCATAGCTTTAAGTTGGTTCTTGGAGTATTGCATCCAATGCTCAGTTATGGGGCAGTCATGAAGAATGTAATATGGAATGTCATTATTGTCCTTTACTTTGGCTGGAGGCACTCTCTTCATGGCTTTTCTCCTTGCCTTTCTCTTCCTGGCAATAGTGGCAGAGGAGTCATCAGAATCAGTCCTGAATTCATCACTTTCAGAACTTTGCTCATCATATAGAGCATCAATCTTTTTCATCAATTCTTTCTGAAGTTGAGTTGAAGCAGAAGAAACAGTAGTGGTTGGAGCAGCAGCAGATACAGCACTAGTAGCAACAGATACAGAGATTTCTGGAGCAACACTCTTAGGAGGTATAGCAGTAGTAATATCAGCAGAAGTAATAACAGTAGCAGTTGGGGCAGCAGCAGTTTCACTTTCAGAAACAACAACATCAGCAACATCAGTTTCAGATATAAGAGGTGCAGTAGCATCAATATCATCAGCAATAGCAGCAGGCTCAAATGCATATGCCTCTGTCATTTGCATATCCTTAGAAATTAACTCATCAGCAGTATCAACAATAACAGCAGCAGCAACAGAAACATCAACAAAACTTTCAGCAGGAATAGCAGCAGCATATACTGAATTGACAAAAGAATAAATAATGTTGGAGTCACAGCTAGAGAAGGGCACAATGGCCTTGGACAAATCCTCTGATGGCTGGACAGCAACTCTCTATGGAAGACAACTGAAATAAACTGAATCAAACACTGATAGCAGAGACCTGAGGTCTACTGAAAAGACTGCAACTGGAGGTGGAACTGGAGCTTGAGGAACAATAGCAGCAGCAGCAGTAGGAACTGAAGAAACAGCAGACAAGCTAACTTCAGGCAAGCTAACTTCATAAGGCATCTCCCCCTGCCTGGATTCAGATAAGGCTGGATCAAGGCACACTGATGAAGGGATTGCCTGAGGAAATAGGGAGGATAGCCTGGCAGAAAGAGCTGCCACTGACTGAAGTAATGGAGCCAAGGAGGTCTCCAATAGAAGAGATAGCCTGGGGGCTATCAATTCATATACCTTGTCAGCTAGGGCTGGAAGATCTACTTGCTCAGCAGGGACTGGAGCAGAGGTAGAGGATGGAGATGGAGCAACAGGTGATGATAGTGGAGAGCTGGTGTATTGGGGAAGTGATGGTTGAGGTGAGGGTATAGTGGAGATGGAAGACAGTGGGATGGAGACAGAGGGTGTGAAGGTGGGTTGATCAATAATTTCCTGTAGAAGTTTCTGGTAAGATGTAGAGGAGGAGGGTAGCTCAGGAGGAGATGAGGGTGAGTCATCCATGAAGGAATCATCAAGAAGATTGAAGGATGGAATGGTGGATGATGTTGCAATGTCTGGTGGAGGGTAGGAATATAATGGATGGAAGATTTCTTCTGTGATGGAAAGAGTAGGAATTGGAGATGGTATAGATGTTGGAGATGAGCTTGAGATAATGATTGTGGATGGAGTTTGAATGGTGGATGGAACTGGAGGAGATGGAATATGAGGAGGAGGAGAAGCAGCAGCAGGCAAGTCATCTGCAGGGGCAGAGACTTGAGGGGAAGTGACTATTACAGTCCTGGTGCCTGAAGGTGTGCTTGAAGAGGGCCTGCTGGGCTTGGTGATCCGCCTGTCCCATTTACCAAATAGGGCACAGGACAATCTCTTTGAAGCATTAATGTGTATCCCAGATGATACAAGCAGAGTAGGGCATCTGTTCTGAAGGAATTGCCCTAGGATTCTCCCAAAATTCACAAAACTCTTATTGATTTTCTTTTTAATCAGGTCAAAGAAGACCTCTCCCCAGTTCAATTACTTCTTGTCCACTATGGCTCCCATTAAGCAGAGCTGATACCTAGAAATGGTATCATGTGTTGAGTGCTTAGCCAACAAAACCTTTCCAACTACATCAGCCAAGAACTTGTACTCCACAGCTAGGTACTTCTTCAGCAGCTTGCTAGGGTTAGCTTCAGAGTGACCCATTCTTGCAAGTAGATCGGCAAATTCCTCTCCAGACAAATTAGCAGAATCTCCACCAGAGCTTAACTCAAAAACTTCTGTCAGAATGGCTGGAGTCAAGGGTACCTGGGTGCCAGAAATTGATCCAACTATTGTGTTTTGATCCTGGTTGTGGGCAGTGTAAACCCATTCCTTAATCTCATCAGCAACAAGCTTGATCCTGGTTGTCATGATGGTAGCAAGTTTCTGCTCTTTGAAGAGTTCCAAAATATCTTGAAAAACCTGGTCTGTGGTGCTGAAGGATTCCATGTCAATATCAAAGCCGGCAACAAATTTCATTGCGGCAAGAACAGCAACAGAAACGGCCATGGTTACCTGCAAAAATCAACAAACAAAACAACCAAGTGTAGAGATGTTTGGAGGGAAAGAGAATTTTTGTAGAGAAATCGAAAGCGCAAAAGGAGAATGACGGCGAAAAATGAATTTTATATTAGGGTTCGACGCAGAAAAGGAAAGATCGTTGAACTCAGTTCGACGATCGGGGCTACTAAAGGAATCTGAAGAGTCTTCAACATCGTCGATCTCCGTTCGATGATATTGGAGAGCGTCGAGCTCTGTTCGACGATCGTTCAGAGAATAAAATCGTCGAGCGCCGTTCGACAATCGTTGACCGGAAGAGATAGTTCAGACTATCTGAGAAGCGCTGAACTCAGGTCGACGATTTCGGAAATCGTCGATCTCCGTTCGGCGATCTGGGGGAAAATCGTCGAGCGCAGTTCAGAGACCAGAAAGACTCTAGACACTAAGAAAAATCAAGATGGTTGCCTAGTCTTGGTCAATTTTTAAAGTTTTAAAATCTTGGATATTATTTTAGATCTCCTCCATCTAACATTCCTAACTGATTTAGGATGAAGGTGTGTTTCTTTTCATCCAAGGGTTTGGTGAAAATATCTCCCCTTTGTAAATCAGTTGGGATATATTTAAGTTCAATTTTATTCTTCTCAACATTATCCCTTAAGAAGTGATGCCTAATCTCTATGTGTTTTGTCCTACTATGGAGGACTGGATTTTGAGCTATAGAAATAGCACTGGTGTTATCACAAAAGATTTTTGACTTCTCTAGGTTGTAGCCATAGTCTAGGAGTTGGTTTTGAATCCACAATATTTGTGAACAACAACTGCCTGCAGCCATATATTCAGCTTCAGTAGTTGAAGTTGACACAGAAGTTTGTTTCTTACAAAACCAAGAGACAAGTTTGTCACCAAGGAACTGACAAGTTCCACTGGTGCTTTTCCTGTCAATTCTGCATCCAGCATAATCAGCATCAGAAAATCCAGTTAATTCAAATGCTGAGTCTTTTGGATACCAGAGACCTAGATTTGGACAACTTTTAACATACATGAGAATCCTCTTTACTAGTGTTAGGTGTGACTCTCTAGGGCTTACTTGGAACCTAGCACATATACATGTAGCAAACATTATATCTGGTCTACTAGCTGTAAGGTACAGTAAAGAGCCAATCATTACTCTATATGTTGTCTGATCAACAGGTTTCCCATGTTCATCAGCATCCAATACAGCATTAGTAGGCATAGGTGTTTTCATGCAAGATGCTTCAGACATACCAAATTTCTTAACCAATTCATTTGCATACTTGGTTTGAGAAATAAAGATGCCTTCAGCATGTTGTTTGACTTGCAATCCTAGAAAGAAGGATAGCTCACCCATGCTACTCATTTCAAATTTAGAATGCATTAGGTTGGAGAACCTTCTGCACAATTTTGAATCAGTAGAACCAAAAATAATATCATCTACATAAATCTATACTAGTAGGGTATGGGACTTATGGGTTCTAATGAAAAGAGTTTGGTCTACTCCACCTTATAAATCCATTTTCCAGAAGAAAGCATGCTAGGGTCTCATACCATGCTCTAGGAGCTTGCTTGAGACCATATAATGCTTTGTTCAACCTAAAAACATAATCAGGATAAGTTGGAGAGATAAAACCTGGAGGTTGTCTAACATAGACTTCTTCTTTGATGTCTCCATTGAGAAATGCACTTTTGACATCCATCTGATATACCTTGAAGCCTTTATGTACTGCATAAGCTAAAAAGATTCTGATGGCTTCCAATCTTGCAACTGGTGCAAAAGTCTTGTCATAGTCTATGCCTTCTTCTTGAGAGTATCCTTGTGCAACTAGCCTTGCCTTGTTCCTTACAATTACTCCTTGATCATCCAGTTTGTTTCTGAACACCCACTTTGTTCCAACAATGGAGTGATCCTTAGGCTTTGGCACTAGTTCCCAAACTTTGTTCCTTTCAAATTGATGCAACTCTTCTTGCATTGCAATGATCCAGTGTGGATCTTGCTCTGCATCTTGAATGGACTGAGGTTCAATTTGAGATAGGAAGCAAGTGTGCAACAGGTTTTGGTTGACCTGATTTCTAGTTTGCACACCAGCTGAGATGTCTCCAATTATTTGGGAAATTAGATGGTCTCTTGATGTTACTAAATCAACATGGGGTGTTGATTGTTCACCAACCTGTGTTGTTGTTTCCTCTTGTGGCACAACAACTGGCTCTTCAAGTTGTTTTTCTTCAATATGTTGAATGCTTTCTTCATCTTCACTGCTTTCCTCTTTCTGAGTAACCTGTAACTTGTTCAAGTCTTCAACAAGAGAATGTTCCTGCAAAGGTTCTATGGTAGAAGTTCTCTTCTCCTTGAAAGACATATTAGATTCATCAAATGATATATGAACAGATTCCTCAATTTTAAGAGATGATTTATTATAGACCCTATAAGCCTTACTGATCATGGAGTATCCCAGAAACACTCCTTCATCAGCTTTAGCTTGAAATTTTGCTAAATATCTCTTGTCATTATTGTGTATATAACAAATGCAACCAAAAACTCTAAAATAATCAACTTTAGGTTTCTTCCCTTTGAGTAATTCATAGGGAGTCTTTCCCTTTAGTTTATGTATCAAACTTCTATTCAGCACATAGTTGGAGGTGTTCACTGCCTCTGCACAAAAGGATAAAGGAAGGTGAGCATCTGACAATAATGTAGTGGCAGATTCAATAAGGGTTCTATTTTTCCTTTCAGCTACCCCATTTTGTTGAGGAGTTCTAGGAGCTGAGAAAGTATGCCTGATCCCTTCACTCTGACAGAACTCTTGCATAAGAAGAGAATCAAACTCTGTCCCATGATCACTTCTGATCAGGGCAATGTGAGTATTGAACTTAATCTGTACACATTTGAGAAACTCTGTCAAACACTTAAAGTTATCAGACTTCTTCCTCAGAAAGAACACCCATGTGAATCTAGAGAAGTCATCTAAAACTACTAAGGTGTAAGATTTCCCTCCTAGGCTTTGTACTGTAATGGGTCCAAAAAGATCCCTGTGTAACAGATACAATATCCTAGGTGAATCACTCTTATTAAGTGACTTAAAACTATTTTTAGTTTGCTTGCCTAATTGACAAGCCCTGCAGAGTCCTTCCTTCTTGTAGGGGCCAGAAGGTAGTCTTCTAACAAGGTTGTCCTTGGATAGCCTAGCAATAGTTCTAAGGTTTAAGTGTCCTAGTCTCTTATGCCATAAAATATTGGGTCTACAAACAGAATTGAATAGGCAAATGTCTACATCTGTTGAAAGAAAATCTACTAGATAGATGTTACCTTTCCTTTTACCTGTCAACACAGTTGTGTTGTCCTCTGACTTTATCTTGCACAATGCTTTGCTGAAAGTCACCTGTTAGCCTTCATCACATAACTGACTGATGCTAATCAAATTTTGCTTCAGTCCTTCCACATAAGCTACCTTCTTGAATGTCACTGTGCCAATCTGGACTGCACCATATCCCTTAGTTCGTCCAAAGTTTGAATCACCAAAAATAACTTTGGGTCCAAGCTTGGCTTTAAAGGATGTGAGGTTGTCCTTGTTTCTTGTCATGTGTTTAGAGCACCCACTATCCAAGTACCATTGCTGGTTAGATGTTGGATAGGTCTTCACCTGCACATAAAATAATTCATTTGTTTTTGACCCAGTTTACCTTGGGCCTAGGTTGATAACCTTTAAACTCAGAAATAAAAGACATCCCAGGTTGACTCTTATAACCTTCAGGATGATATCTCCTTGGAGGTATTATCCATTCAGTAAAAGGGTTAAAGATTTGGGATGAAGGACCCCTAGGATTGAATTTTGATTTGCCCTTGAAAGAAATTCCAGAGCTCTGATCTCTATTCGACGATCGTGGAGCTGCGTTCGACGATCTTGGGTCAGATCGTCGAGCTCCGTTCGACGGTCGACTGTGGTAGAGTTCAGGAACTTGAGATCGTCGACCTGAGTTCGATGATTTTGCCTGAGATCGTCGATCTGCGTTCGGCGATCGTCGAGCTTCGTTCGATGATTTCTGCTGGAACTTAGTTTTCTTGGGCAGATCAGAATTTTTCCTAGCTACCTCTACAACTCTCTTTCCTTTATCAGAAATGAACTTGATTGGGGTTGTTAGAACTATAGGTTGGCTGGATGAAGCACCCAAGCCCAGTGTACTATTAAATCTGGAGTTTACTGTGCTTGTGATGTCCATCAGCTTGATAATTCTCCCATTAAGGGATTATTCAAGCTTCTTGGCCTCAGATAGCTCACCTTTCAGTGAAGCTATCTGCTCCCTACAGCACTCCAACTCCTGAGAGAGTTTGAGATTTTCTGACTTTAAGGTATTATGTTCAAATAAATGATTTCTGAGAGAGATAATTTCCTTCTCATATTTTAGGAGGTCTAAACATAATGCTTTAAACTAAGATTTAAAGTCCTCTGAATTGAAATCAAAAGAACTAATTACCTGATCTTCTTCAAGTTGAGTCTCTGAGCCTGACTCTGACTCTTCTTCATCTGAATTATGTTGTGAGGCATTGATTGCCATCATGCAGAACTCCTTCTCTTCTGCATCATCTTCATCATCACTGGAGCTGGATGAGGCTTCTGACTCCTCTTCAGTCTCACTCCAGGATTCAATAACAAATCCCTTTCTTGTGTGTTTATTTTTGCTTGAGGAGGGTTTGCCATTGTCATTCCTCTTAAAGTCTTTCTCCTTACTTCTTTCTTTCTTGTCCCTTCTGTCCTTGTTTTTGTTTTCTGGACAGTCAGATACAATGTGCCCTGGTTTCCTGCAACCAAAGCAGACAATTTCATTATTATTTGACTTATCATACCTTGGCTTATCATGCTCCATGTATGATCTCTTTCTGAAGTCCTTTATGGCCATCTTGTAGAATCTTTTGGCCAACAGACTGAGCAGTTCATCATTGCCTGTGACTTTGTCTTCAGGCAGATCTTCAGTTGCTTTGAATGCTATTGTCTTCTCTTTTCTTGTGGCTGGTGAGGCAGCCTTCTGCTCTTCTTCTCTATTTTTGATTAGCAGCTCATAAGATTTGAGCTTGCCCAAAAGAGCTTCTGTGGTGATCTCATTCAAACTTCGGGCATCCTTAATTGGCCAGATTCTTGAATCTCAAGTGCTTGGGAAGCACATTAGAATTTTGTCATTAAGTTCAGTTAGTGAGATCTCTTTATCCAAAGTCCTGAGTTTATGACCAGACTTTTGCACCAGTTGCAAGGATAGAGGCCATAAGAATCTTCTTAGCATATGCAGCACACAAAGGATTCAAAGTATACCAGATGGATATAAAGAGTGCTTTTCTCAATGGAGATATCAAAGAAGAAGTCTATGTCAGACAACCCCCAGGTTTTATCTCTTCAACTCATCCTGATTATGTTTTCAAATTGCATAAAGCATTATATGGCCTAAATCAAGCTCCTAGAGCATGGTATGAGACTCTAGCATGCTTTATTCTGAAAAATGAGTTTATAAGGGATAGAGTAGACCAAACTCTTTTTATTAGAACTCATAAGTCCCATACCCTACTAGTACAAATCTATGTAGATGATATTATCTTTGGTTCTACTGATTCAAATTTGTGCAGAAGGTTCTCCAACCTAATGCATTCTAAATTTGAAATGAGTAGCATGAGTGAGCTATCCTTCTTTCTAGGATTGCAAGTCAAACAACATGCTGAAGGCATATTCATTTCTCAAACCAAGTATACAAAAGAATTGGTTAAGAAATTTGTTATGTCTGAGGCATCATGTATGAAAACACCTATGCCTACTAATGTTGTATTAGATGCAGATGAACATGGGAAACCTATTGATCAGACAACATATAGAGCAATGATTGGCTCTTTATTGTACCTTACATCTAGTAGACCTGACATAATGTTTGCTACATGCATATGTGCTAGATTCCAAGTGAGCCCTAGAGAGTCACACCTAACATTAGTAAAAAGTATTCTCGGGTATGTAAAAAGTTGTCCAAATCTAGGTCTCTGGTATCCAAAAGATTCAGCATTTGACTTAACTGGATTTTCTGATGTTGATTATGCTGGATGCAGAATAGACAGGAAAAGCACCAGTGGAACTTGTCAGTTTCTTGGTGACAGACTTGTCTCCTGGTTTTGCAAGAAACAAACATCTGTGTCAACTTCAACTGCTGAAGCTGAATATATGGCTGCAGGTAGTTGTTGTTCACAAATATTGTGGATTCAAAACCAACTCCTACACTATGGCTACAACTTAGAGAAGTCAAAAAAATTTTGTGATAATACCAGTGCTATTTCTATAGCACAAAATCCAGTCCTCCATAGTAGGACAAAACACATAGAAATTAGGCATCACTTTCTAAGGGATAATGTTGAGAAAAATAAAATTTAACTTCAATATGTCCCAACTGATTTGCAAAGGGGAGATATTTTCACCAAACCCTTGGATGAAAAGAAACATACATTCTTCCTGAATCAGTTAGGAATGTTAGATGGAGGAAGTCTAAAATAAGATCCAAGATTTTAAAACTCTAAAAATTGACCAAGACTAGGCAAACTTCTTGATTTTTCTAGTGTATAAGAGTGTTTCTGATCTTTGAACTGCGCTCGATGATTTTCCCCCAGATCGTCGAACGGAGATCGACGACTTCCGAAATCGTCGACCAGAGTTCAGCGCCTCTCAGATAGTGCTAAACTATCTCTTTCAGGTCAGCGATCGTCGTGCGGAGCTCGACGATTTTGTTTTCTGAACTATCGTCGAATGGAGCTCGACGCTCTCCAATATCGTCGAATGGAGATCGATGTTATTGATGACCTTTCAGTTTCCTTTAGAAGCCCAGATCGTCGAACAGAGTTCAATGATCTTTCCTTTTCTGCGTCGAACCCTAATATAAAACTCTTTTTTCGGTCGTCGTTCTCCCTTTGCGCTTTCATACTTTCTGCAAACTTTCTCTTTCCCTCCAAACTTCTCTACACTAGGTCGTTTGTTTGTTAGTTTTTGTAGGAATCAATGGTCGTCTCAGTTGCAATCTTGGCTGCAATGAAATTTGATGCAGATTTTGACATCGACATGGACTCATTCAATAACAGCAATCAAATTTTCAAAGATATTCTGGAGCTTTTCAAGGAACAAAAGCTAGTTACCATCATAACCACCAGGATCAAATTAGCTGTAGATGAGATCAAGGAATGGGTGTATACTGCCCACAATCAGGATCAGAATACAGTAATTGGAACAATCTCAGGAACACAGGTATCCCTAACACCGGCTGCCTTGACAGAGATTTTTGAATTGAAATCTGGAGAGGATTCTGCTAAAATTTCTGGAGAGGAGTTTTCTGATTTGCTTAATAGAATGGGACATTCAGATGCAAACCCTAGCAAACTGCTGAAGAAAAATCTGTCTGTTGAGTACAAATTTCTAGCTGATGTGGTTGGAAAGGTATTGTTGGCCAAAAACTCAGCCCATGATACCATATCCAGGTATCAGCTCTGCTTGATGGGTGCTCTTGTGGACAAGAAACAACTGAACTGGGGAGAAGTTTTCTTTGATTTGATTAAGAAGAAAATTAACAAAAAATTTGTTAATTTTGGAAGGATATTAGGGCTGTTTCTTCAGAACAGATGCCCTGCCCTGTTAGTTTCAAATGGGATGCACATCAATGCCTCCAAGAGGATCACCTGTGCCCTATTTTATAAATGGGACAGGCAAATTGTGAAGCCCAGCAGGCCCTCTGCAAGCTCTACTTCAGGCACAAGGACTGCTCCAGTCACTTCCCCTCAAGTTTCTGCCCATGCAGAAGACTTGCCTGCTTCCTCTTCTCCTCCTCCACCTCCTATTTCATCTACACCAGTCACATCCACCATCATAATATCCACCCCATCTCCAACCTCAATTCCTTCTCCAACTCCACAACTCACAGAAGAACTCTTCCATCCTCTACATCAATACCCCCAGCTAGACATTTACTCATCATCTCACATTCCATCTTTCAATCTTATAGATGATTCCTTTATGGATGATTCTCCCTCATCCCCTTCTGAGCCACCATCTTCATCCACGTCTTATCAACAACTACTTCAAGATATCATTGCGCAACCATCTTTCACACCATCTATTTCCATTCCATTATCTTCCATTTCCACAATTCCCATCTCTCAACCTTCATTTCCACCATCCACAAGTTCTCCACCAACATCTCCTACTGCCTCACCTTCAATTCCTACCTCTACTCAAGTCCCTCTAGAGCATGTAGATCTTCCAGCTCTAGCAGACAGGCTCTATGAGCTGATAGCTCCCAGGCTATCACTCTTACTGGAGACCTCTTTGGCTCCACTGATAAAAATAGTCCAAGAACTGACTGCCAGGCTCTCCTCTCTTCTTCCTTCTCAGGCAATCCCTTCTTATGGGTGCCTTGATCCAGTTGCCACTGAATCTAGGCAGGGGGAGATGCCTCATGAAGTTGATAGATTGCCTGCTGCTTCTCCTCCCGCTTGAAAGTGCAAGTTAGATCTGATATACTCTAGAGGGGGGTGAATAGAGTATGGTGCTTGCTCAAAACTTTTTATAACTGTTGTTGTATTCCTAAGTGAACAGGGAAGCAAATAATAAAAAGTAAATCTAAACACATAACAATCACAAGGCAATCACAAAGCACATCCAGAAACAAAAGAAAGATATGCAACCAGATGACACAAGGAGCTATAGTGGTTCCCCAACCAATCTGGGTACATCCACTCTTCTACCACCCTAGGTAGGGATCCACTACAGGATGAGTTGATCGGGTGTCCTGGACACCAATGAGCTTTTGATAAGGTGCTCAAAAACCAAACCAGATTTTTTTATCAGGTGTCTTGCCACCACTGAGTTTTGATAAGGTCTCAGAAACCAAACACAAACTTTTGAAGGGAGTTTGAAAAACCCTTTACAGCAGAGAGAGAGAGAGAGAGAGAGAGAAAGGGATGAGATGATCTTCTCTGTCAACAGTCAGAGAGAAGATAGTGGATGTTGTCAAAGCTCCCCCTGAGATCTTGAGTTGTTCAGGAAGTGAAGCTTTGTAGTAGGTTGATAGGCCTTTAAATGATTTGATCTCCAGCAAAAGATGATTTCAGCAGCAACTGAAATGTGTGGTGTCTGGAGTCTTGAATGATGATGGCCTTTGAACACTTGAATCAAAAGGGATCTCAAAGTATTAGAATGTTGATCTCCTTTTGTGATGGTGTTCTTGTATGACTTCGTGAGACTGAGAATGTCTGCAACTCTCTTTCTTTCTCTTGTGAAACTGTTGTTGATGTTGTAAGAGTTGTTGCAGAGAATTGTTTTTGAATATGTGTGTCTTACTCACTCTGAAGAGAATGAAAAACTGAAACTTTTATTTCCTTGATCTGAATAGAAATGATCCTCTGTCCAATA
Source organism: Platanthera guangdongensis (assembly GCA_039583875.1). Classification (NCBI taxonomy): domain Eukaryota; kingdom Viridiplantae; phylum Streptophyta; class Magnoliopsida; order Asparagales; family Orchidaceae; genus Platanthera; species Platanthera guangdongensis. The sequence continues at coordinate 14,061,323 of CM077149.1, forward strand.
TAGTCGTTAGCCTGTCAATAAATGACTTCCTTAACTGTATTTGTCTTCTGGAGGAAAGTTCAACAAAATATTCCTTGAAAATTCCTTGAAACTTGCTACATATTAAATGAAAATGGCTACAAGATCTTTGACATAAATGCTGAGAATAAATCTACAACTGTCTGAATTTGAATCTTGAAAAACATCTAACTCTTCATAAAAATGTCGAACTGAGCTCCACTATCATTGAACTGAGCTCAGAGACTGGTCTTGGACAGAAATAGAGATCGTCGATCTGAGCTCAACTATCGTCGAACTCAGCTCAGAGATAGAGAATTAAACTAGAGTCAAGAACGTCGATTTGAGCTCAAAGATCGACGAATGGAGTTCGACGACTCGTTGAAGTAGAGCTCAGAGATCGTCGAATGGATTTCGATGATTCGTCGAAGTGAGCTAAACGATCGTCGAATGGAGTTCGACGATTCGTCGTACTGAGCTCGACGAAATGACTTGGTCTCCAAAACTAAATTCTTTGGTCTTGAGGGCAGCTTACAAACCTAACTACTAACCCTTAGACTCAATTCTAATTGACCTTTAGATCTATACAATGAGGTCAAGACAGGTTTCCTAAGAGACATAGTGATCCTTGCCCAAATCGGTAATAGGGTGTTCCAACAATCTCCCCCTATTTGGGTTAGGATTACTATTTACAAACATTGAGGAAATAAAAACATACAAAGCAGAAATGCAACAAACAAAACATAGCAGAATCACAGATATTATCTCAGATATCTCAGAAAACAGAATAACTGTCACCTTACAGAATTACTCTTTTTCCATGCTCTTTATAAGGACTATTTATCTGTTTGGATTAAGAGCTTCTTTCTTAGATCTTCTATCATCAGCTGCACCTAGAGAGGTTTGCTGTTTTGGCCTGGGCGCTACAGCTTCAGGGTGCAGCTTCATGTAGCTTTCTGAATCAAAAAACTTGCTGGATGAATATCTTTCAAGTTCCTTTTTCCTTTGATTTGATAAGGTGGTTATATTGGATGTATCCCTTCCTTGTTCTCTGGCTTTCTTAATCTGATCCAAAGCAGCCAATTCTTTCATCCTAGCTGTCCATGAAGTAGGATTATTTTCAGGATCCTCAAATGGAACTGGAGGCTCATATCTATTTGAGGGATTATCTAGAGGAGCTCTAGAAGAGACTAAATCTTTCAGTTTATAAGGAAAGGGACCAGAGGTTGTGTCAGATGGACCTTGTCCTTCCCTTGAATATAGATGTTGCCTGGAATAGCCTTTTGAATAAACTTGGAATTCTCTTTGATTTCCTTTATAATTTCCTCTTCTTGACTGATAGCCTCTAGATTGGCTTCCTCTGTATTGTGATCTTCCTTGAGGTTAATAAGAGCTTTGGCTTCTGGCAGAAGGCTGAGATGCAAAGCTTCCACTTGCACCTACACCTGGTGAAGGAGGAGGAGGAGGAGGATGATTGAACTGGGATGATCCTTTGTCATATTTCCTATTCTTCTTCATAGCCTTCAGTTGATTTTTGGAGTATTGCATCCAATGTTCTGTAATAGGGCAACTATTCAGTATGTAGTAAGGAATATCATTTGTGTCTTTCACTTTTGTTGGAGGAACTCTCTTCATTACTTAGCTTTTGGCCTTTCTTTTCCTTGCTATTGTAGCAGAGGAATCATCTGAGTCAGTCCTGAACTGATCACTTTCTGAGCTTTGATTATCATATAATGCATCAATCCTTTTAAGATAATCTTTTTGTTGTTGAGATTGAGCAGGAGAAACAGCAGAACCAGCAACAGTAGCAGCAGCAACAGCAGGAAGAGGAGTAGAAGTAACACTAGCAGAAGAAGTTATGACAGCAGCAGATTCAGATACAACATCAGATCCAGATACAGCACTTTCAGCAACAACACATTCAGAAATAGAAGGTACAGCAGCAGTAACAGCAGGCTCAAGAAAAAGTGCCTCTGTCATATGCATGTCATCGGATTCTAAAACAGCAGCAACATCAAAACTATCAGAAACAGCAACATTATCAGTAGGAGCAGCAGTAGTAAGATCAACAGAAATAGAAGGAGCAGCAGTATAGAGGGAGTTTATATAGGAATTATTAAGCTGGTGTCACAGCTGGAGATGGGCACAATGGCCTTAGACAGATCTTCAGATTGCTGGACTACAGTGTGCTCTGGAAGACGGCTGAAATAAATAGAATCAAAATCTGATAACAGTGACCTGAGGTCCACTGTGATAACTACAACTGGAGGTATTGAATCTTGGACTGAAGATACAGTAGCAGGAGGAGCAGCAGTAGAAAATCTATTAGCTTCATGAGGCATCTCCCCCTGCCTAGATTCAGTCAGGACTGGATCAAGGCACCAAGATGAATGGATTGCCTGAGGAGGAAGGAGAGAGGAGGGCCTGACAGACAGTTCTTGAACTGTTTTTATAAGTGGAGCTAAAGAGGTCTCCAGTAAGAGAGATAGCCTGGGAGCTATCAGCTCATATAATCTGTCTGCAAGGGCTGGAAGATCTACATGATCAAGAGGGGCTTGAGCAGAGGTAGGAATTGAAGGTGGAGCAGCAGGATATGTTGGTGGAGAGCTTGTGGATGGTGGAAAAGAAGGTTGAGAGATGGGAATTGTGGAAATGGAAGATAATGGAATAGAAACAGATGGTGTCAATGATGGTTGTGCAATGATGTCTTGAAGTAGTTGTTGATATGATGTGGATGAAGATGGTGGCTCAGAAGGGGATGAGGGAGAATCATCCATAAAGGAATCATCTATAAGGTTGAAAGATGGAATGTGAGAGGATGAATCAATATCTTGGTGAGGGTATTGATGTAGAGGATGAAAGAGTTCTTATGTGAGAGGTGGAGGTGGAGAAGGAATTGAAGTTGGAGATGGGGTGGAAATTATGATGGTGGAGGTGACTGGTGTAGATGAAATAAGAAGTGGAGGAGGAGGAGAAGAAACATGCAAGTCTTCTGTAGGGGCAGAAACTTGAGGGGAAGTGACTGCAGCAGTCCTTGTGCCTGAAGTAGTAGATGCAGAGGGCCTGCTGGGCTTCACAATTTTCCTGTCCCATTTTCCAAACAGGGCACAGGAAAGCCTCTTGGAGGCATTGATGTGCATCTCATTTGAAACTAGCAGAGCAGGGCATCTGTTCTGAAGAAACAGCCCTAATATTCTCCCAAAATTAACAAAGTTTTTGTTGATTTTCTTCTTAATCAAATCAAAGAAGACTTCTCCCCAGTTCAATTGTTTCCTATCCACTAGGGCACCCATCAAGTAGAGCTGATACCTGGATATGCTATCATGTGCTGAGTGTTTGGCCAACAATACCTTCCTAACAACATCAGCTAGGAATCTGTACTCCACAGATAGATTTTTTTTCAGCAACTTGCTAGGGTTTGCATCTGAATGTCTCATTCTTTCAAGCATATTTGAAAACTCTTCTCTAGAAAGTTCAACAGACTCTTCTCCAGATTTCAATTGAAAAATCTCTGTCAGGGCAGCAAGTGTTAGATATACCTGGGTTCCTGAGATTGTGCCAACCACTGTATTCTGATCCTGATTATGGGCAGTATATACCCATTCCTTAATCTCATCTATAGCTAATTTTATCCTGGTAGTCATTATGGTAACTAGCTTTTGTTCCTTGAAAAGTTCTAGAATATCTTTAAAGATTTGATCGCTGTTATTGAATGAGTCCATGTCGATGTCAAAACCTGCATCAAATTTCATTGCGGCCAAGATTGCAACTAAGACGGTCATTGATTCCTGCAAAAAAATGAACAACCAAACGACCAAGTGTAGAAAAGTTTGGAGGGAAATAGAAAATTTACAGAGAGAATGAAAGCGCAAAAGAAGAACGACGGCCGAAAAATGAATTTTATATTAGGGTTCGACGTAGAAAAGGAAAGATCGTTGAACTCTGTTCGACGATCTGGGCTTCTAAAGGAAACTGAAAGGTCATCAATAGTGTCGATCTTCGTTCGACGATATTGGAGAGCGTCGAGCTCCGTTCGACGATAGTTCAGAAAACAAAGTCGTCGAGCGCCGCATGACGATCGCTGACCTGAAAGAGATAGTTTAGCACTATCTGAAAAGCAATGAACTATGGTCGACGATTTCGGAAGTCGTCGATCTTCGTTCGACGATCGGGGGGAAAATCGTCGAGCGCAGTTCAAAGATCAGAAACACTCTAGACAATAGAAAAATCAAGAAGTTTGCCTAGTCTTGGTCAATTTTTAGAGTTTTAAAATCTTGGATCTTATTTTAGACTTCCTCCATCTAACATTCCTAACTGATTTAGGAAGAAAGTGTGTTTCTTTTCATCCAAGTGTTTGGTGAAAATATCTCCCCTTTGCAAATCAGTTGGGATATATTGAAGTTCAATTTTATTTTTCTCAACATTATCCCTTAGAAAGTGATGCCTAATTTCTATGTGTTTTATCCTACTATGGAGGACTGGATTTTGTGCTATAGAAATAGCACTGGTATTGTCACAAAATATTTTTGACTTCTCTAAGTTTTAACCATAGTCTAGGAGTTGGTTTTGAATCCATAAGATTTGTGAACAACAACTACCTGCAGCCATATATTCAGCTTCAGCAGTTGAAGTTGACACAGATGTTTGTTTCTTGCAAAACCAGGAGACAAGTCTGTCACCAAGAAACTGACAAGTTCCACTGGTGCTTTTCCTGTCAATTCTGCATCCAGCATAATCAGCATCAGAAAATCCAGTTAAGTCAAATGCTGAATCTTTTGGATACCAGAGACCTAGATTTGGACAACTTTTTACATATCTGAGAATCCTTTTTACTAAGGTTAGGTGTGACTCTCTAGGGCTCACTTGGAATCTAGCACATATGTAGGTAGCAAACATTATGTCAGGTCTACTAGCTGTAAGGTACAATAAAGAGCCAATCATTGCTCTATATGTTGTCTGATCAACAGGTTTCCCATGTTCATCAGCATCTAATACAACATTAGTAGGCATAAGTGTTTTCATACATGATGCCTCAGACATACCAAATTTCTTAACCAATTCTTTTGCATACTTGGTTTGAGAAATGAATATGCCTTCAACATGTTGTTTGACTTGAAATCCTAGAAAGAAGGATAGCTCACCCATGCTACTCATTTCAAATTTAGAATGCATTAGGTTGGAGAACCTTCTGCACAAATTTGAATCAGTAGAATCAAAGATAATATCATCTACATAGATTTGTACTAGTAGGGTATGGGACTTATGAGTTCTAATAAAAAGAGTTTGGTCTACTCTACCCCTTATAAACTCATTTTTCAGAAGAAAGCATATTATGGTCTCATACCATGCTCTAGGAGCTTGCTTTAGACCATATAATGCTTTATGCAACTTGAAAACACAATCAGGATGAGTTGAAGCGATAAAACCTGGAGGTTGTCTAACATAGACTTCTTCTTTGATATCCCCATTGAGAAACGAACTCTTTACATCCATCTGGTATACTTTGAATCCTTTGTGTGCTACATATGCTAAGAAGATTCTTATGGCCTCTAACCTTGCAGCTGGTGCAAAGGTCTGGTCATAATCTATCCCTTCTTCTTGAGAGTACCCTTGAGCAACTAGCCTTGTCTTGTTCCTTACAATTACTCCTTGATCATCCAATTTGTTTCTGAACACTCACTTTGTTCCAACAATGGAGTGATCCTTAGGCCTTGGTACTAGTTTCAAAACTTTGTTCCTTTCAAATTGATGCAACTCTTCTTGCATTGCAATGATCCAGTGTGGATCTTGCTCAACATCTTGAATGGATTGAGGTTCAATTTGAGAAAGGAAGCAAGTGTGCATCAGGTTTTGGTTGACCTGATTTCTGGTTTGCACACTAGCTGAGATGTCTCCAATCACTTAGGAGATTGGATGGTCTCTTGATGTTATTTAATCAACAGGGGGTGTTGATTATTCACCAACCTGTGTTGTTGTTTCCTCTGGTGGTACAACAACTGGCTCTTCAAGAAGTTTCTCTTCAAGATGTTGAATGTCTTCTTAATCTTCACCGCTTTCCTCTTTTTGAATGATTTGTAACCTGTCAAAGTCTTCTGTAAGAGAGTGTACCTGCAAAGGTTCTATGGTAGAAGTATTCTTCTCCTTGAAAGACATGTTAGATTCATCAAAAGATATATGAACAGATTCTTCAATTTTGAGAGTTAATTTATTATAAACCCTATAAGCCTTACTGATCATGGAGTATCCCAGAAACACTCCTTCATCAGCTTTATCTTGAAATTTTGCTAAATATTTCTTGTCATTATTGTGAATATAACAAATACAACCAAAAATTCTAAAATAATCTATTTTAGGTTTCTTCCCTTTGAGTAATTCATGGGGAGTCTTGCACTTCAGTTTATGTATTAAACTTCTATTCAACACATAGTTGGAGGTGTTCACTGCCTCTGCCCAAGAGGATAGAGGAAGGTGAGAATCTGACAACAATGTAGTGGCAGATTCAATAAGGGTTCTATTCTTCCTTTCAGCTACCCCATTTTTTTGAGGAGTTCTAGGAGCTGAGAAAGTGTGTCTGATCCCTTCACTCTGACAGAACTCTTGCATAAGAAGAAAATCAAACTCTGTCTCATGATCACTTCTGATCAGGACAATGTGAGTATTGAAATCAGTCTGTATGCATTTGAGAAACTCTGTCAAACACTTAAAGTTATCAGACTTCTTCCTCAGAAAGAACACCCATGTGAATCTAGAGAAGTCATCTACAACCACTAAAGTGTAAGATTTCCCTCCTAAGCTTTGTACTGTAATGGGTCCAAAAAGATCCATGTGTAACAGATATAAAATCCTAGGTGAATCACTCTTATTAAGTGACTTGAAACTATTTTTGGTTTGCTTGTCTAATTGACAAGCCCTGTAGAGTCCTTCCTTCTTGTAGGGGCCAGAAGGTAGTCCTCTAACAAGGTTGTCCTTGGATATCCTAGCAATGGTTCTAAGGTTTATATGTCCTAATCTCTTATGTCATAATACATTAGGTCTACAAATAGAATTAAATAGACAAATATCTACTTCTGTTGAAAGAAAGTCTACTAAATAGATGTTATCTTTTATTTTACCTGTCAACACAGTTGTGTTGTCCTCTGATTTGATCTTGCATAAGGATTTGCTGAAAGTCACTTGTTAGCCTTCATCACATAGTTGACTGATGTTTATCAAGTTGTGCTTTAGTCCTTCCACATAGGCTACTTTCTTGAATGTGACTGTGCCAATCTGGACTGCACCATATCCTTTTGTTAGTCCAAAGTTTGAATCACCAAATATGACTTTGGGTCCAAGCTTGGCTTTGAAGGATGTGAAGTTGTCCTTGCTCCCTGTCATGTGCTTGGAGCACCCACTATCCAAATACTATTGCTGGTTTTATGTTGGATAAGTATTCACCTGCACATAAAGCAATTCACTTGTTTTTGACCCAGTTTACCTTGGGCCTAGGTTGATAACCTTTAAATTCAGAAATAAATGACATCCCTGGTTGACTCTTATAACCTTCAGGATGATATCTCCTTGGAGGTATTATACATTCAGTATAAGGGTTAATGCTTTGGGATGAAGGACCCCTAGGTTTGGATTTTGATTTACCCTTGAATAAGTTTTCAAAGCTCTGATCTCTGCTCGACGATCGTTGAGCTGAGTTCAACGATCTTGGGTCAGATCATCGAGCTCCGTTCGAAGATCGACTGTGGCAGAGTTCAGGGTTTAGAGATCGTCGACCTGCATTCGATGATTTGGCCTGAGATCGTTGATCTCCATTCGGCGATCGTCTAGCTCCGTTCGATGATTTCTGTTGAAATCTTGTTTTCTTGGGTAAGTCAGAATTTTTCCTAGCTACCTCTACAACTCCCTTCCCTTTATCAGAGATAAACTTAATTGGGGTTGTTAGTACTATAGGTTTGCTGGATGAAGCACCCAAGCCCAGTGTACTATTGAATCTAGAGTTCATTGTGCTTGTGATGTCCATTAGCTTGATGCTTCTTCCATTTAGGGATTCTTCAAGCTTTTTGGCCTCTGATAGCTCACTTTTCAGTGAAGCTATCTGCTCCCTACAGCACTCCAACTCCTCGGAGAGTTTGAGGTTATCTGATTTTAAGGTACTGTGTTCAGATAATTGATTTCTGAGAGAAATGATTTCCTTCTCAGATTTTAATAAGTCTAAACATAGTGCTTTAAATTCATACTTGAAGTCCTCAGAGTTGAAATCAAATGAGTCTATTATCTGGTCTTCTTCAGGTTGAGTCTCTGATTCAGATTCAGACTCTTCTGCATCAGAATTGTGTTGTGAGGCATTGATAGCCATCATGCAGAATTCCTTTTCTTCAGCATCATCTTCATTATCACTTGAGCTAGAAGAAGTTTCAGATTCTTCTTCTGTCTCACTCCAAGTTTCAGCAACAAATCCCTTCCTTGTGTGTTTGTTCTTGCTGGAAGAGGGTTTGTGAAAGATATGGTACCTAAACACCTAGAGGGGGGGTGAATAGGTGACCTAAACCTTTTTGAAACTTTGTTGGCAGCACAACAGTTATTTTACAGAATTCTACAGCTAACAGCAATTACAGAATATAAACAGTTAATCCACAGCACAGCACAACACATCAGACACACTAATTTATAGTGGTTCCCCAATCTTTGGGTACATCCACTGTCCCCCTTCGCCTATCTAGCAGTGTACTAGATTCGGCCAACCTTCTCCACTATCTCAGAACCCAACAAGGTTCCTACACCTCAGGCCCAAAGCCTTACACTCAGCCACCAAGGCCTACACTCAGCCACCCAGGCCTACACTCAGCCAATTAAGGCCTACACTCAGAGTTCTTCAACTCCTACACTCAGGCAACCAAGCCCTACCCTCAGCCTTTATAATATAGGCTTACAATTCTCTCAGATCCAATGGATCCTACAAGTTAAAATAGAAATACAATAGCTAACTCTACAACTCAGAAAATAAGAGAGGAGTTGTGAGTTTCTTGAAGAGTTCTTGGAAGAACTCAGCTAGATCCAAACTGACTTAGCTTCCTTCAAAGCTTCTTGAGTTAGAACTGAATTAGTCTGAATCTTCTGCAGTTGATCCTTGACCTCTGCTTCTTGAGATCCAGATGATTCTGAATCTTCCTTATCAGCCTTAGTTCCAAAGACTGAATTCTTGATTGGAGCTCTCTCTCTCCAACTTCTTAGATCTGCAGTTGGACTGTCAGATCTTCTTGTGTTGATCCTCTGTGTATCACTTTCCTGATTACTTGAAGAATCTGATCAACCACTTTAAGTATTCTTGACAACTACTTTTTTTTAACAACCACAATCTGTAAACCGTGAGTGCCTATTTATAGGCTTCCTTCATGGTAACCGGCTGGTCCAGTTTATAACAGACTTCTGACTTTTCTGACAGTTGCTGTAGACCGGCTGGATCGGCAGCTGTCATGTCAACCAGTCACTTCTTGAGATTCTCTAACTGTCAGATAGTGTCGAGACTTTCTGTTCTTAAGTGTCGACACTTATAGACCAAGTGTCGACACATGTTGTGCAAGTGTCGACACAAGTCTACAAGGTGTCGACACAATTACCTGTATGTCTCGACACAAATTCTTCTGCATGTGTCGACACTGAAATTGAGTGTCGACACAAGTACTTGTTCTTTATTCTTTAACTGTATTCTTCTAAGTGTCAACACATCTCCTTTGTGTCGACACATCTTCATGTATTGAAACTGTCAAGTGTCGACACTACTTCTTGGTGTCGACACAAGTCTTCAATTTTATTTCTTCAGCTGAGTGTCGACACATTCCCTTAGTGTCGACACTTGTCTTCAATTTTATTTCTTCAGCTGAGTGTCAACACATCTCCTTTGTGTCGACACTTGTACTTAGAATATTTTGTAAACTTTTCTGTTCTTTGCTAAGTGTCGACACAGCTCCTTGTGTCGACACTTTCTTCAAGTGTTGAGTCTTTAGCTAAGTGTCGACACAATGTGCTGAGTGTCGACACTTACTTCAAATGTTGACTCTTCTGGTTGTGTGTCGACACATTGTGCTGAGTGTCGACACATTCCTCAAATGCTGACTCTTCTGCATAGTGTCGACACATTGTGTTGAGTGTCGACACTTGTACTTAGACTCTGCAGACTTTTGCTGAGTGTCGACACATCTCCAAGTGTCGACACTTCCTGGTGTAGACACAGCTCTTCTAGGTGTCGACACTTCTGCTAAGTGTCGACACAGCTTTTCTGCATACTTCTTCACTGAGTGTCGACACAGCTCCAAGTGTCGACACTTTCTGTCTGGTGTCGACTCTTCTTCTCAGGTGTCGACACAATTACTCCAAGTGTCGACACTGCTTGTCTGGGTGTCGACACAAGCTTTCTCAAGTGTCGACACTTTCCCTCTGGGTGTCGACACATGGACTTAGAAACTTTTAGCTTCAATCCAGTGTATACCTAACCTGCACAAGTAACTCAAACAAACATCAAATACATTATGATGTATATCATTGAGTTAGGTGAGGCTTCTTCAAATCAGGTACATTTGATCAATGTACCCAACAATCTTCCCCTATTTGGAGAAGTCATAACCCTTAGTCAATGATATACACCACTCATAATTAAAAATTACAAAATGATGAAAAGCAGATTATAATCAACAGGGTTAACATGAACATGTAAAACTTCACACATATACACATTCAACATTCCAGAACAAATAAGAAACAAACACATTTCAGAACAATCACACTATATTTATCACATATTGTTCTAATATTGTTCCTTATACATTTTCAATGTTGTACAAAAATGTTTTTCATTTAAAAGATTACAACAAGCTTCAAGTTTAATTCCTAATCTATTTCTGATCAGGTTCTTTGATAACAATTCCTTTTCCAGCTTTAACTTGAGCTTTGACAGCAGCAGCAGCAGCAGGCTCAGCATCAGCAGGCTTCTTGCCTTTTGAGTCTTTCTTCTTTTGTTCTTCAGCCTTGATTTTCTGCCTCTCAAAGTAATGATAGGGCTTAGGAAAGTACTTGCTAGGCTCCACAGCTGTAGGAGGTAGCTTTCCTAACTTAGCCTTCCTTCTATACTGGACAATGGCTTCCTGCCTGATCTCATGCTTCCTCCATTCAGCTTCTGAGAACCACTTGTTCCTCTCATGTGCATTGTCCTTGGCTGCTTTCCAGGCTGTGAGAATGATGTTCCTAGAAGTAGGGCTCCACTGTTCAAAATCTGGTTTTTGCTCAGCCAGTTCCCTGAACTTCTTCTTTGACAGCCTTGTTTCTTCTTCTTTGTCCATAGCCTCTTGCATAGCTGCTGTAATAGGTTGAGTAACCTTTTCTAAATGGACATTGTCCTTGCCCCCAGATGGGCTATACATAGTGCTCACCTCTGCATGAATCATTTCAAAATCTGGAGGTGGATAAATGACTTGAGCTACTTCTTGTGGCTCACCTCCAAAATAGGCAGGGTTCAGTCCAGATTCAGCAACTTCATTGTCATCACACAGGGGAGGATATCCAAGTGTAGCCCTGATTGAATTTGAAATCCATTTTGCATGCTCAGAACTGGCCTTGACTAACACTCTCTCCCCCTTTATGACTTCTTGGGCTACATGGTCTCTTACATCATCTTTCTGGAACCTGATTTGGCTGTCCAAATACCTTATGCCATCCTTAAAGAAAGGTCTAAGCTTGGTAAGCTGTTCAGAAATGACCTTCTGGGAATCCTTGATTGCAGTCTTGACAGCAGCAAGTTCTTCTTGAAAAGCTTTATCAAATTCAGCCTTGGCAGCATCAGTAGAAGTAGATGGTTCAGCAGACTTATTCTTTAATTCAGTCACTATAGCATTGTGGGAGGCAGTTAAATTGTCATTCATTCTTAATTGATTCTCCAGCACATAGCCTTGCTTCAGTGCTATATCATCTACTTGAGACTTGATTTTCTCCTGGTGAGTTGCCAAATAGACCACTACATTACCACCCTTGTGGAAGCAGTCAGTCATTTCCTTCTTATTCAAATTCATTTCAAACCTTATTGATTTGATATCTTGAGCTAGATCAAATTGTAGGGACTTTTGGCCTTCATCAATATACGTCTCTATGGCCCTCCTGTGCTCATCCAGCTTAACTTGCATTGCTACCATTAATCCACTGTAATCAGTGGATGGAGCTTGTTGGACTAGAGAGTGTTGAGCAACAGTTTGTAGAGCCTTCTTATAGCTCTGACTCCTTCTTTTGAATACAAAGAATTGCTTCTTTTTAGCTTGTTCAGTCTCATCATCCTCAGACTCTGAGGTACTGGCTATATTCACCCTGTCCTTAGGGCTTTCAGGCCTTGCAGTCTGCACACCAGGTGCTTGCTCAGTTTCCAGCCTAATAGGCTCTTCCACAACTTCCATGTTCTCCCCCTCAGTAGCAGCACCCTTCTCTTCAGCTGCAGCAACTTTATCCATGTCAAAGTCCTCTTGATCTAAATTAAGAAATATATCTTCCATTGTGTATTCAGCTGGAGACTGTGCAGGAGAAGTACTGGGTTCATCAACTACTTTATCAGGAACAACTTCTTGTACTACTGATGTGTCTTGGAGAACAACATCTGGTAGTTGATTTGTTTGCTGAGTTTGCTGATGGACATCAGACAAATCAGAATCTATTATAGAAAAATCTAAAGTATTGAGGTCAGAAAGTACCTCTTGGATAATTATTGTAGCTTGCTCACTCTCCAGTGTAGATGGTTCTTCTACACCTGGAAGCTCCCCCTGGCTTAGATCCCTAGGGATGGAACTAGTGTGAGGCAGCTCCCCCTGAGTCTCAGCCACATCTTTAGCAGCAGGGGTCTTTTCTACTATCTCCTCCTCTTGCTCATCAGGTGTGAACACCACCTGTTCTTCACTTCCAGAACTGCTTGAAGACACTTTGGCCACAACAGCAGTTTTTCTCTTCTTCCTTGGAGGGGAATCCTTCTTAAAAACCTGCTTCTCTGGAGTAGGAACTTCCTTAGACAGCACTCTTTCCCATCTTGAGAGTATTCTCATGTCCATCCTTCTCATATGATTGATTTTAGCACCAGCAGCATTGCTCATGACCTCTGGTATTGTACCAGCCAGGTAGAGACTTAGTATCCTGCCCAGATTGGGCTTCTTTAGACTTTCCTTAACTTTCTCAAACACAACCAGTGACCAGTCTGTTTTAAGGTTGAAGATGATTCTGGTCATAACACTGAACATGGAGGCTGACACCCTGTCATGCCCTCCAGGTTTACTGAGGATAACTTTACCCACAATTTCTGACAGAAACTTTCCTTGGGTATTCATTCCTCTCCTGTTGAATACTGATCCTATCTTCAGCTTAGGATCTAGACCACACCAGGTAAGTGCTTCTCTGGTCTTAGATGTAGTCACTTCCTCTTCATCTTGAACTTTAGGTAGCTGAAGTACCTTTCTCAGAGACTTGGGTGAAATCTTGACCTTGGTGCCATGCACCCTTGATTTGATTCTGTAGCCTGAGTCATCTACAGAAGCTCCAGCAAGGAATTCGATTACCTCCTTCTTCCATATTTTAGTTGGTTCTGAAACCAGATACTCCAATCCAGAATCGGTGACTAGGGTTATCACCGATTTGATGTCTTGATCGCCATCGTCGAACGCGCCACGAACCAGTTCATAGCCTTCGTTAACGTTCTCTTCCAGCTTGGGAGCCATTAGGGTTTGGAGAATTAGTCTTTAGAAGAGAGAAATGTCGACACAGAAGTTTGGTCTCGAAACTCTGAAAGCGTGTCGACACACAAAGACAGAATCCTATTTATACCTTTCTGGTTTGAAGACGAACAGGCGGGATGGATTACTAAAGATGTGTCGACACTGGCAATAAGTGTCGACACTGACTTATAATGTCTCGACACTCATGTGTCGACACAAGTTTAAGTCATCAGATTTGATGTGTCGACACTTGGTTAAGTGTCGACACCACACTACTCGACATGTAGTCGAGACTTTACTTAGAAAATTCTGAGTAAAACTTAAGTGTCGATACCTTATTGAATGTGTCGACACCAACTTCCTAGATGTGTCGACACCATTTTCCTGAAGTGTCGACACTTACTATTCTGTGTCGACATAGACTTGTCTATGTGTCGACACCTTTTTACTTAGCCAACTTTTTAGTTCTGTAAACTTAGTCTAAGTTTATCATACCTAGTTCAATTTTGAACCTATTGAACTTAGCTTCTTCTAAGGGCTTAGTAAACATATCTGCTATCTGATTATCAGTTTTAACATATTCAAGTGCAATATCATTTCTTTCTACATGCTCCCTAAGAAAGTGATATTTAATCTCAATATGTTTAGTTCTACTATGTGATACAGGATTGTTAGCTATTGATATAGCACTTGTAGAATCACAGTAAAGTGGAGTTCTACTTACCTGAAATCCATAGTCTTCTAACTGATGTTGAATCCACAGAAGTTGAGCACAGCAACTTCCTGCAGCTACATATTCTGACTCAGCTGTGGAAATAGCCACACTGGTTTGCTTCTTACTACTCCATGAAATGAGTCTTCCACCTAGGAATTGACAGGATCCAGTAGTGCTCTTTCTATCTTCTTTGCATCCTGCAAAGTCTGCATCTGAATAGCCTGTTAGATCAAAATCTCCATTCCTAGGGTACCAGAGGCCTAGATAGGGAGTGCCCTTTAGATATCTCAAGATTCTTTTGACTGCAGTCAAGTGAGATTCTTTGGGGCAGGCTTGATACCTGGCACAAACACATGTAGCATACATAATGTCAGGCCTACTTGCAGTCAAGTAAAGTAGGGAGCCAACTATCCCTCTATACAAGGTTTCATCTACAGGTTTCCCTGCATCATCCTTGCTTAGAGACATACTTGACCCCATAGGAGTCTTCATGGTACTGGATGAATCCATATCATACTTCCTTATGAGTTCTAGGGTGAACTTGGACTGACATATGGATAGACCACTTCCAGTCTGTTTAACTTGGAGACCCAAGAAAAACTTCAGTTCTCCCATACTACTCATCTCAAATTGACTTTGCATAAGCTTTGCAAACTTTTTGCAAAGGCTACTTTCAGTAGACCCAAATATAATGTCATCTACATATATTTGGACAAGTATGACTTTGTCTCTAGATTCCCTAAGGAATAGAGTCTTATCTATTTTCCCCCTTGAGAACTTGTTCTCAATGAGGAAACTAGATAGGGTTTCATACCAAGCTCTAGGTGCTTGTTTTAACCCATATAATGCTTTCCTAAGTCTATACACATAATGTGGAAGAGTAGGATCAACAAAACCTGAAGGCTGCTCCACATATACTTTTTCCTTTAGATTACCATTTAGGAATGCTGACTTCACATCCATTTGGTATACCTTGAATCCTTGATAAGTTGCATAGGCCAAGAACATCCTTATGGCCTCCAGTCTGGCTACTGGGGCAAAGGTTTGATCAAAATCAATACCTTCTTCTTGCCTATATCCTTTTGCAACCAGTCTTGCTTTATTCTTTATGATGACCCCTTGTTCATCTAACTTATTTCTGTAGATCCACTTAGTTCCTATAACATTGTGGTCTTTAGGCTTTGGAACCAGCTCCCAAACTTTGCACCTTTTGAACTGATTAAGTTCTTCTTGCATAGCTTCAGTCCACTGTGGATCTTGTATAGCTTCTTCAAATTTCTTTGGTTCTATTTGAGACAGAAAACTTGAATATACTATAGCATTCTGATTTCTGCTCCTTGTCTGAACACCTTGTCTTGGATCTCCAATTATCAGCTCTACTGGATGATCTCTTAGATGCCTGTTGGCTGGAGGCATCCTTACTTCTGGTTGTACTTCTACAGCATCTTCATCATGCTGAGTTCCTTGTACTTCTTCAGCTCCTGGTACATGTAGTTCTCCCCCTGGACATAAGCCATCTCCTTCTACTTGCTGTCTTGCAGCAGGTACATCTTCTATGGTTAGCTTGTCCATCTTCTTAGTAAGACCTGTGGGGCTGCATACATTGCTAGACAACTCATTGTTAATTAGTTGTGTCTCATCAAAAACTACATGCACAGACTCCTCTACAACTTGTGTAGTCAAGTTGTAGACTCTATAAGCCTTACTATTATTGCTGTACCCAACAAACACTCCCTCTTGGGACTTGGCAGCAAACTTAGTTAGGTAAGACTTTCCATTGTTAAGTATGAAGCATTTGCAACCAAAAATCCTGAAATAGGATAGATTTGGTTTCCTGCCTTTCACAACTTCATAGGGGGTCTTGTTTAACCTTTTAGTGATGGTAGCCCTATTTATCACATGGCATGCAGTGTTAACTGCTTCAGCCCAGAAATACTCAGGCAGTGATGTATCACTAAGTAGGGTTCTACCAGCCTCTATCAAGGTTCTATTCTTCCTCTCAGCAATGCCATTTTGCTGAGGTGTTCTAGGTGAAGAGAATTCTTGAAATATCCCATAGTCTTCACACAGCTTTGTCATGCTTTCAGATTGAAACTCAGTACCATGGTCACTTCTAATTCTGACCACTGTACAGTTCAATTCATTCTGAATTTGCTTAACAAAGCTATAGAAGACACTAGGTGTTTCAGATTTCTGCCTTAAGAAGAACACCCAGGAAAACCTTGAGTAGTCATCAACAACTACAAAGGTATAGACCTTCCTACCTAAGCTGTGAACTGGCATTGGACCAAATAGATCCATATGTAAGAGGTATAAACACCTCACAGCATCTTTGTTGTCTAAGCTTCTAAAGGTGGATTTGGTCTGCTTGCCCTTTTGACAAGCTGAGCAAATGCCATCTTTGACACACTTAACTTGAGGACCAT
Organism: Platanthera guangdongensis; assembly: GCA_039583875.1. Classification (NCBI taxonomy): domain Eukaryota; kingdom Viridiplantae; phylum Streptophyta; class Magnoliopsida; order Asparagales; family Orchidaceae; genus Platanthera; species Platanthera guangdongensis. Next base: position 14,078,185 of record CM077149.1, read on the forward strand.
TCCTCACTAACTCTTTGCTAAAGAGTTTGCTAATAGTCTTGTAGTTAAGATGAGCTAGCCTCTTATGCCACTTGACACAATGAGAGATTGTCTCATCAGCTACAAGACAGACAGGAGAACCATTGTTCTCAATCATAATGTCTAAACAGTAGACATTCCTCTTTCTATATCCTGTCAAAATGATCTCTTGATCACTTGACCTCTTGATATGACAACCATTTTTAACAAATGAGATGTCATACCCTACATCACTTAACTGACTTATACTAATGAGGTTGTGTTTCAACCCTTTAACATAAGCCACTTGAGTTATGGTAACAAGGTTTGAAGAGATGTTACCAAACCCTTTGATGATTCCTTTTTCAGAACCACCAAAGGTCACTTTAGGACCATTTTTGATTGAAATGTAGTCCTTCAGCAGTCCCCTTGTTCCAGTCATATGTCTGGAACATCCACTATCCAAGTACCATGTTGGGGTATGGCCACTTGGATTCTCCTGCAAAACAAATTAATGAACCTTAGAACCCAAAGTAAACTTGGGTCCTTGGTGATTGTTAGTTTGCAACTTGACATAGCTACCTGCTGGCTTTCCACCAGGTAACTTGCTACTCAACTTGGCACTGGCATTGTGCCAACAATTCAAGGCAAAGTGGCCAACCTTGCCACAACACCAGCATTCAAACTTGTTGTACCTATGCTTAGGTACATACTTGGCTGTCTTGACTACAGCAGGCTTATTGAATGTTGGGGCTTTGTCCTTTGACTTGGACTGATCCTGAACAGTCCTAGCTGCTTTAAAACCCAATCCAGCCTTTCCTTTATGATGAACAAATTCATCAATCAAGGGTAGCACTGATTTAGGTTTTGAAAACCTAGCAACTAGCTCTTTTTCCTTCTGGAGATTGATCTCCAGTAACTTAATTTGATCATTTTTATAAGTGATAGTTCCCATCTGAATCACAGTAATGTGTTTCAGCCTGGCTACCTCATTGAGCTTTTGATCAAATTCCTTCTCTAAGTCTGTTGCAGCTGCCTTTAGATCAGCAATTTCCTTTGCCTGACTTTTGGCAAGGGACTTGCTTTTCTTATAGGCTTGCAGTAGTACTTTATATTCATCTAAGAGCTGATGAATATCTCCCTCAGATTCAGAAACACTTCCATCACTTGATGAAGATGAATCTGACTCTGAACTAGAACTGAAATCTGAACTTTGAGTTGGACTTTGTACCTGACTAGGTCCTGGCTGCTCCAGGATTTTGGTACTTTCAGTCAATGCCATCAGTCCTTGGCACTGACACTCTTCTTGTTCATAGATTGACTCCATGATCTGCATAAACTCCTCTTCTTCTTCAGCAAATAGCCCTATGTAGGCTTCAGCATCTGTCTCAGTGTCTGAAGAAGAAATGTCTGAAAGAGTCTTCTCATTCTTTGCAACAAAGGACTTCTCCTTCTTTCCTTTGAAGTGAGTCTTCTTTTTGTCACTGGATTCTTTTCTTTTCTCAGGACAATCTGCAATTACATGACCCTGTCTATTGCAGCAGTAACACACTATCTTAGACCCAGTTGCCTTGCTAGTCTTTGTCTTTTTCTTGTCCTTCTTTGAAGGCTTCTTCTCCTGATACTGGACTTCTTTCCCTTTGGAAAATGAAGGTCTGGACCTCCACTGTTTCTTCTTCAGGAATTTCTGAAAATGTCTGGTGAATGCAGCAAAGTCTTCATCACTTTCACTGCTTGTATACTTTGTGCTAACAGACTCATCAGATTCTGATCCAACTACCTCTGGAGGAGGAGTTGATGACTTAGTCCTGCCCTTTCTAGGTACTTCTGACTTGAAGGCACCAGTCCTTTCCCTGTGCTCAGTCCTTGTTGATTTTTCCTCCTCTTTTCTCACAGACAGCTGCATCTCATAAGATAACAACTTGCCAAATAGTGTGGGAGGAGGAATTTCTCCCAACTTTGCCATTTCTCTGATGGCACAGATCTTGGTGTCCCAATCTTTGGTTAGGGACCTTAAGAACTTATCATTCAATTCATAGTTAGTGAACTCTCTTCCATAGGACATGAGTTCATTAACAATTCTGTAGAATTTCTTGTAGCATTCAGTGATGCTATCTCCTCTTCCTTGCCTAAAGCTCTCATACTCTTGATTAAGCAAGGACTTCCTATCTTGCCTAACTTCTTCAGATCCTTCCATATACACTATAAGAGTGTCCCACATCTCTTTTGCTGTCTTATAGTGAATTAAGTTCTGGAAGGTGGCATCATCAATGGCACTAACTATAATGTTTTGTGCCCTTTTGTCCATAGTGGCTAGGACAATTTCATCCTTGGTCATCTCAGAGAAATCCTTTGGAGTCCTCTGATTTGCATCCAGTACTGAAATCTTCATTGGCACATAAGGCCCTTCCTTAACTGTGATGTAGATTCTTGGGTCTGAGGCCTCCATAAATAGCCTAACCCTTTCTTTCCAGATTCCAAAAATCTCCTTCCTGCATATGGGTAACTTCATGGAACCCAACTCTTTGTGATTCTCATAAGAACCCATGTTTCTTGAAGTTCTTGAATTTCTTGAATCTGTTTTCTGACTTAGACTGTTTCTGCCAAACAGGATCTCCTTACACTGTTAGTCCTTGGTTTGAGGAACCTGGCTCTGATACCACTTGAAAGATATGGTACCTAAACACCTAGAGGGGGGGGGTGAATAGGTGACCTAAACCTTTTTGAAACTTTGTTGGCAGCACAACAGTTATTTTACAGAATTCTACAGCTAACAGCAATTACAGAATATAAACAGTTAATCCACAGCACAGCACAACACATCAGACACACTAATTTATAGTGGTTCCCCAATCTTTGGGTACATCCACTGTCCCCCTTCGCCTATCTAGCAGTGTACTAGATTCGGCCAACCTTCTCCATTATCTCAGAACCCAACAAGGTTCCTACACCTCAGGCCCAAAGCCTTACACTCAGCCACCAAGGCCTACACTCAGCCACCCAGGCCTACACTCAGCCAATTAAGGCCTACACTCAGAGTTCTTCAACTCCTACACTCAGGCAACCAAGCCCTACCCTCAGCCTTTATAATATAGGCTTACAATTCTCTCAGATCCAATGGATCCTACAAGTTAAAATAGAAATACAATAGCTAACTCTACAACTCAGAAAATAAGAGAGGAGTTGTGAGTTTCTTGAAGAGTTCTTGGAAGAACTCAGCTAGATTCAAACTGACTTAGCTTCCTTCAAAGCTTCTTGAGTTAGAACTGAATTAGTCTGAATCTTCTGCAGTTGATCCTTGACCTCTGCTTCTTGAGATCCAGATGATTCTGAATCTTCCTTATCAGCCTTAGTTCCAAAGACTGAATTCTTGATTGGAGCTCTCTCTCTCCAACTTCTTAGATCTGCAGTTGGACTGTCAGATCTTCTTGTGTTGATCCTCTGTGTATCACTTTCCTGATTACTTGAAGAATCTGATCAACCACTTTAAGTATTCTTGACAACTACTTTTTTTTAACAACCACAATCTGTAAACCGTGAGTGCCTATTTATAGGCTTCCTTCATGGTAACCGGCTGGTCCAGTTTATAACAGACTTCTGACTTTTCTGACAGTTGCTGTAGACCGGCTGGATCGGCAGCTGTCATGTCAACCAGTCACTTCTTGAGATTCTCTAACTGTTAGATAGTGTCGAGACTTTCTGTTCTTAAGTGTCGACACTTATAGACCAAGTGTCGACACATGTTGTGCAAGTGTCGACACAAGTCTACAAGGTGTCGACACAATTCCCTGTATGTCTCGACACAAATTCTTCTGCATGTGTCGACACTGAAATTGAGTGTCGACACAAGTACTTGTTCTTTATTCTTTAACTGTATTCTTCTAAGTGTCAACACATCTCCTTTGTGTCGACACATCTTCATGTATTGAAACTGTCAAGTGTCGACACTACTTCTTGGTGTCGACACAAGTCTTCAATTTTATTTCTTCAGCTGAGTGTCGACACATTCCCTTAGTGTCGACACTTGTCTTCAATTTTATTTCTTCAGCTGAGTGTCAACACATCTCCTTTGTGTCGACACTTGTACTTAGAATATTTTGTAAACTTTTCTGTTCTTTGCTAAGTGTCGACACAGCTCCTTGTGTCGACACTTTCTTCAAGTGTTGAGTCTTTAGCTAAGTGTCGACACAATGTGCTGAGTGTCGACACTTACTTCAAATGTTGACTCTTCTGGTTGTGTGTCGACACATTGTGCTGAGTGTCGACACATTCCTCAAATGCTGACTCTTCTGCATAGTGTCGACACATTGTGTTGAGTGTCGACACTTGTACTTAGACTCTGCAGACTTTTGCTGAGTGTCGACACATCTCCAAGTGTCGACACTTCCTGGTGTAGACACAGCTCTTCTAGGTGTCGACACTTCTGCTAAGTGTCGACACAGCTTTTCTGCATACTTCTTCACTGAGTGTCGACACAGCTCCAAGTGTCGACACTTTCTGTCTGGTGTCGACTCTTCTTCTCAGGTGTCGACACAACTACTCCAAGTGTCGACACTGCTTGTCTGGGTGTCGACACAAGCTTTCTCAAGTGTCGACACTTTCCCTCTGGGTGTCGACACATGGACTTAGAAACTTTTAGCTTCAATCCAGTGTATACCTAACCTGCACAAGTAACTCAAACAAACATCAAATACATTATGATGTATATCATTGAGTTAGGTGAGGCTTCTTCAAATCAGGTACATTTGATCAATGTACCCAACAGTTTGTCATTGATATTCTTCTTGAAGTCCTTATCTTTTCTTCTTTCTTTCTTGTCCTTTTTGTCCTTGTGTTTATTTTCTGGACAGTCAGGCACAATGTGGGCTGGTTTCGTGCAACCAAAGCAGATAATTTCTTTGTTATTTGATTTATCATACCTTGGCTTGTCATGCTCCTTATATGATCTTTTCCTGAAGTCCTTTCTGGCCATTTTGTAAAATCTTTTGGCTAGTAGACTTAGTAATTCCTCATTGTCTGGGATTTTGTCTTCAAGCTGATCTTCAGTGGCTTTGAAAGCTATTAATTTCTCCTTTCTTGTGGCTGGTGAGGCAGCCTTCTGCTCTTCTTCTCTATTCTTAATGAGCAGCTCATAAGACACACTGTCAAAACAGAATTGAAAATGTCCTCATCAATAGAGTTCATGTACATTCTAATCCTTGCATTCCAAAGTGCAAACTTAGACAGATCGTACACTGGAGGTCTGGTGCTGGCATAATCTTTGTTTTGGGCCATGTTTTGTGAAGGAATAATCCTAATAACAAAATCAAAACAAGCAGATCTAACTATAGGGATCTTTGGGTTCAGGTGTTAGCCTGTGCAACCACTAAGGTGGTATTTTTAACCAACCTCCCTCTAATACCAATTGAAAGTGCAAGTTAGATCTGATATACTCTAGAGGGGGGGTGAATAGAGTATGGTGCTTGCTCAAAACTTTTTACAACTGTTGTTGTATTCCTAAGTGAACAGGGAAGCAAATAATAAAAAGTAAATCTAAACACAGAACAATCACAAGGCAATCACAAAGCACAGCCAGAAATAAAAGAAAGATATGCAACCAGATGACACAAGGAGCTATAGTGGTTCCCCAACCAATCTGGGTACATCCACTCTTCTACCACCCAAGGTAGGAATCCACTGCAGGATGAGTTGATCAGGTGTCCTGGGCACCAATGAACTTTTGATAAGGTGCTCAAAAACCAAACCAGATTTTTTTGATCAGGTGTCTTGCCACCACTGAGTTTTGATAAGGTCTCAGAAACCAAACACAAACTTTTGAAGGGAGTTTGAAAAACCCTTTACAACAGAGAGAGAGAGAGAGAGAGAAAGGGATGGGATGGTCTTCTCTGTCAACAGTCAGAGAGAAGATAGTGGATGTTGTCAAAGCTCCGCCTGAGATCTTGAGTTGTTCAGGAAGTGAAGGTTTGCAGTAGGGTGATAGGCCTTCAAATGATTTGATCTCCAGCAAAAGATGATTTCAGCAGTAACTGAAATGTGTGGTGTCTGAAGTCTTGAATGATGATGGCCTTTGAACACTTGAATTAAAAGGGATCTCAAAGTATTAGAATGTTGATCTCCTTTTGTGATGGTGTTCTTGTATGACTTCTTGAGACTGAGAATGTCTGCAACTCTTTTTCTTTCTCTTATGAAACTGTTGTTGATGTTGTAAGAGTTGTTGCAAAGAATTGTTTTTGAATATGTGTGTCTTACTCACTCTGAAGAGAATGAAAAACTGAAACTTTTATTTCCTTGATCTGAATAGAAATGATCCTCTGTCCAATATAGCCGTTAGCCTGTCAATAAATGACTTCCTTAACTGTATTTGTCTTCTGGAGGAAAGTCCAACAAAACATTCCTTGAAAATTCCTTGAAACTTGCTCCAGATTAAATGAAAACTGCTACAAGATCTTTGACATAAATGCTGAGAATAAATCTACAACTGTCTGAATTTGAATCTGGAAAAACGTCTAACTCTTCAGAAAAACGTCGAACTGAGCTCCACTATCGTTGAACTGAGCTCAGAGACTGGTCTTAGACAGAAACAGAGATCGTCGATCTGAGCTCAACTATCGTCGAACTGAGCTCAGAGATAGAGAATTAAACTGGAGTCAAGAACGTCGATTTGAGCTCGAAGATCGTCGAATGGAGTTCGATGACTCGTTGAAGTAGAGCTCAGAGATCGTCGAATGGAGTTCGACGATTTGTCAAAGTGAGCTAAACGATCGTCGAATGGAGTTCGACAATTCGTCGTACTGAGCTCGACGAAATGACTTGGTCTCCAAAACTGAATTCTCTGGTCTTGAGGGCAGCTTACAAACCTAACTACTAACCCTTAGACTCAATTCTAATTGACCTTTAGATCTATACAATGAGGTCAAGATAGGTTTCCTAAGAGACATAGTGATCCTTGCCCAAATCAGTAATAGGGTGTTCCAACACTGCTGCTCTATCTTCAGTCCAAGCTTCAACAGATCCAGTTGCAGTTATCACAGTGGACCTTAGGTCACTGTTATCAGATTTTGATTCTATTTATTTCAGCTGTCTTCTAGAGCACACTGTAGTCCACCAATCTGAGGATCTCTCTAAGGCCATTGTGCCCATTCCCAGCTGTGACACCAGTATAATAAATTCTTTTATAAATTCCCTTTATGCTGCTGCTCCTTCTGTTTCTGTTGAAAGTACTGTTGCTGCTCCTACTGCTAATGTTGCTATTGCTGATAGTTTTGATGTTACTGCTGTTTTATTATCTGAGGACATGCACATGACAGAGGCATTTGTTTTTGAGCCTGTTGTTACTGCTGCTAATGCTCCTTCTGAATCTGTTGTTGTAGCTTCTGTTGTTGAAATTGTTGTATCTGAATCTGCTGTCACAACCTCTTCTGCCAGTATTGCTTCTATTGCTATTTCTGTTGCTCAATCTCAACAACAGATAGATTATCTTAAAAAGATTGATGCAGTGTATTATAACCCTCCAAGCTCAGATAGTGATCAGTTTAGGACTGATTCAGATGATTCCTCTGCAACTATTGCAAGAAAAAGGAAGGCTAGAAGCAAAGCAATGAAGAGAGTCCCCCCAGCAAAAGTGAAAGACACAAATGACATTCCTTATTACATACTGCATAACTGTCATATCACAGAACATTGGATGCAATACTCCAAAAATCAACTAAAAGCTATGAAAAAGAAGAGAAAGTATGATAAAGGATCATCCCAGTTCAATCATCCTCCTCCTCCTCCTTCACCAGGTGCAGGTGCAAGTGGAAGTTCTGCATCTCAACCTTCTGCCAGAAGCCAAAGCTCTTTTCAACCTCAAGGAAGATCCCAATACAGAGGAAGCCAATCTAGAGGCTATCAGTCAAGAAGAGGAAATTATAGAGGAAATCAAAGAGAATTCCAAGTTTATTCAAAAGGCTATTCCAGGCAACATCCATATTCAAGGGAAGGACAAGGTCCATCTGACACAACCTCTAGTCCCTTTCCTTATAAACTGAAAGATTTAGTCTCTTCCAGAGCTCCTCCAGATAATCCCTCAAATAGGTATGAGCCTGCAGTTCCATTTGAGGATCCAGAAAACAATCCTACTTCATGGACAGCTAGGATGAAAGAATTGGCTGCTTTAGATCAGATCAAGAAAGCCAGAGAACAAGGAAAAGACACATCCAATATAACTACCTTATCAGATCAAAGGAAAAAAGGAACTTGAAAGATATTCATCCAGTAAGTTTTTTGATTCAGAAAGCTACATGAAGCTGCACCCTGAAGCTGTAGTGCCCAGGCCAAAGCAACAAACTTCTCTAGGCGCAGCTGATGATAGAAGATCTAAGAAAGAAGCTCTCAATCCAAACAGAGAAATAGTCCTTATAAAGAGCAAAGAAAATGAGTAATTCTGTAAGGTGACAATATATTTTGTTTTCTGAACTATCTGAGATAATGTCTGTGTTTCTGCTTTGTTTTGTTTGTTGCATTTCTGCTTTGTATGCTCTTTATTTTTCCAAGATCTATAAATAGTAATCCTAACCCAAATAGGGGGAGATTGTTGGAACACCCTATTACTGATTTGGGCAAGGATCACTATGTCTATTAGGAAACCTGTTTTGACCTCATTGTATAGATCTAAAGGTCAATTAGAATTGAGTCTAAGGGTTAGTACTTAGGTTCGAAAGCTGCCCTCAAGACCAGAGATTTTAGTTTTGGAGACTAAGTCATTTCGTCGAGCTCAGTACGACGAATCATCGAACTCCATTCAATGATCGTTTAGCTCACTTCGACGAATCGTCGAACTCCATTCGACGATCTCTGAGCTCAACTTCAACGAGTCGTCGAACTCCATTCGACGATCTTCGAGCTCAGATCGACGATCTTTACTCCAGTTTGTTTCTCTATCTCTGAGCTCAGTTCGACGATAGTTGAGCTCAGATTGACGATCTTTGTTTCTGTCCAAGACCATTCTCTGAGCTCAGTTCAACGTAGTGGAGCTCGGTTCGACGTTTTTCTGAAGAGTTAGACGTTTTTCAAGATTCAAATTCAGACAGTTGTGGAATTATTCTCAGCATTTATGTCAAAGATATTGTAGCCGTTTTTAATTTAATCTAGAGCAAGTTTCAAGGAATTTTCAAGAAATGTTTTATTGGACTTTCCTCCAGAAGACAAATGCAGTTAAGGAAGTCATTTATTGACAGGCCAACGGCTATCTTGGACAGAGGATCATTTCTATTCAGACAAAAGGAATAAAAGATTAGTTTTTCATTCTCCTCAAAAGAAAGAGTTAGACACAAAAACTTCTGAAACAACAATTCTCGGCAACAACAACTCTTACACATCAACAACAATTACACAAGGGAAAGAAAGAGAGTTGCAGACATTCTCAGTCTCAAGAATTCATACAAGAACACCATCACAAAAGGAGATCAACTAACTGAAATCTTCAGATCTCTCTTGATTCAAGTGTTCAAAGGCCATCATCATTCAAGACTCCAGACACCACACATTTCAGTTGCTGCTGAAATCATCTTTTGCTGGAGATCAAATCATTTGAAGGCCTATCACCCTACTGCAAAGCTTCACTTCTTGAACAACTCAAGATCTCAGGGGGAGCTTTGACAACATCCACTATCTTCTCTCTGACTGTTGACAGAGAAGATCATCTCATCCCCTCTCTCTCTCTCTCTCTCTCTCTCTCTCTCTCTCTCTCTCTCTCTCTCTCTGCTGTAAAGGGTTTTTCAAACTCCCTTCAAAAGTTTGTGTTTCGTTTCTGAGACCTTATCAAAACTCAGTGGTGGCAAGACACCTGATCAAAAAATCTGGTTTGGTTTTTGAGCACCTTATCAAAAGCTCATTGGTGCCCAGGACGCCTGATCAACTCATCCTGCAGTGGATTCCTACCTAGGGTGGTAGAAGAGTGGATGTACCCAGGTTGATTGGGGAACCACTATAGCTCCTTGTGTCATCTGGTTGCATATCTTTCTTTTGTTTCTGGCTGTGCTTTGTGATTGCCTTGTGATTGTTTTGTGTTTAGATTTACTTTATGTTATTTGCTTCCATGTTCACTTAGGAATACAACAATTGTTGTAAAAAGTTTTTAGCAAGCACCATACTCTATTCACCCCCCCTCCCCTCTAGAGTATATCATATCTAACTTGCACTTTCAAAGTGTAGGCACTCAGTTTAATGTCTGCCTAGCCCTAGGTGTAGGTTCCACCAAAATGAGTGCCCTGGTCAAACAAGGCACCCAAATTGGTTCAAAACAATTTTGCTGTACAGTAGACTCTCAAGGCTACACATTTCATGTTGATGACTTTTATGAACTGGTCTCTATATATTTTAAAAAATTAAAAACATTAAATGCATTTTGTGTGACAGAAATCATGAAAAATGAAATTATAAACCTATAGTTTAATATCATTTCCCGCACGAATCTTGGCGCAATTTGGATGGAATCCCTCCATCTTCCCCGTTCAGCCAACGGTCCCGATTGGATTTTCCTGGAGCTTATTCCAGCGGCTGCCGCCGGCGATCCGGCCACCTCCCCGGCCGGCCACTGCCACCACCACCTCCGTTGAGGTGGTGGTCGTCGCCAGGTGGCGGCTTGTCCGCCGGAGGGGCTTATTACGGAGGTTTTAACAGGAAGTTTTCGGACCGAAATCCATGAGAACCAGAACTTGATTCGGGTTCAATTAAGCCTGAACCTCAAATCTAAGCATTGCTATGATCTACCCATGGAAGAAGGAGTGGAGGAGGACCAGTGTGGGCGGCTGTAGCCTTGCCGATCGTCGGATTATCATGGTGGTGGTGGTGGTGGTCGGATTTCTGCAACACCACAGTGGAATTGCTTGACTCCTTCAGGTAAGTGGTGGAAATGACTCCTTGGAGTCCAGTGAAGGTTTTAAAAAGGAGAAACGGGGTTGTAGGTGGCTCTAAGCTGCTTTGCCATTATTGGCCTTTAGTCAACAATGGCGGCCATGGTTGGAAGGGGATGAGGCCTGGCTCCAACCATTCAATGATCAGTTGGTTGCACTCCTCTGGTCTTAGGGAATTGAATGGGGAAGGTTGGGGGAAAGGGAAGGAGGAGCCTAAGGTCTTCCTCCATTACTCCTTCTCTTTCTCTCTCCTTCATTTAGATTTCCTCTCTCTCCTACCTACCAAGCTGAAATTGACTCCTACCTAATCCAATGGTTGCCCACATGTTTATTTCATCCATTAAATCAAGGTTAGCCCAAGTGAATTGGGCTTGAGCTTGAGTTAGCCCATCTGGGCTTGAACTTTGACCATGGTTGACCTTGGTCAATTTGGTCTTTGAGGTTGGCCCTAATGGGTCCTTGGTGACCCATTGGACTCCCCTATGGCCTAGGTAGGATTGTCTTGGCCCTTGGAGGTCACTTGACCCTTAAGTAGGGCACTTTGACCACTTTGGGGCTAGGGTTGACTTTGGTCAACTTAGTCTTTTTGGTTGACCCCAATGGGTTCTTGGTGACCCATTGGCCTCTCACTAGGGTTAGGAAGGTATGTGTGGGGTCCATTTGGCTAGGGGAGCTTCAATTGGTCCTATGTAGGTTAGGTTGACCTATTTAGGGTTAGAGTTGACTTTGGTCAACTTAACCCTTTTGACTGCCCTCCATGGGTCCTAGGTGACTCATTGACCTCACTTTAGGTCTAGGAAGTCCCTGGTAGGGTTAGTTGGGCTTTAATATGGCACACTACCCTTAGTTAGGGCACCTTGCCCAATTTAGACCTACAGTGGTTCTAGGTCAACTTGGGCACCTTGGGTTGACTTCAATGGACCCTTAAGGCTCTAGTGGACCCTCTAATAGGCTAGTGATGTTGTGATGGGGTCATGGAGTCATGGTGAAGCCCTAAGGTCAAACCCTGGGTTTTGTGATTAGTTTGTGCCATAGGCAGACCAAGGTGATTCTCACATTGGCCTTCTATCACTTGGCCATTTTTAGCTTCCTAGGGTTTTGTCATGACCTAGTCATGGCTAAAACCACTCTTAGTGGTCTAGTTGGAAATGGGATGTTACAAATCCCAATAAACAAAACAAAGATTTCATCCCAGAAATCAAGGTTAAGCCTACGAGAATTTCTATCGAAGAAAAGGAAAGTTGTAACATCCCATAAGAAGTGAAAGATTACATCTCGTCACCATGTTTGCTAAATGGGATTTAAAGGGAAACCTCAATTTATGACCAATTCGCCAAATTGGCAAAGCCAAGATCCTAATAAACAAAAGATTAGCCTCTACTCTTCCTAGAGCAGCCCTACTACTTTAAAACAGGAAAGTAAATTGAACATCTTGAGAGGTTGTGAGGTATCCCTGATTGAACAGCTCTGGATACTTTTGTCGCATCAGGTCCTGCGGTTCCCAGGTATGCTCCTCCTGATCGTGGTTTCTCCACAGAACCTTCTTGCGACGCAAGATCCATACTCCTCTGTCATCGATCAGAACCGACTCCAAGTGAACTGACCGGTCTGAAGCTACCGGTCCATCTGTGGTCGAAATCTGCTGCTTTGGACATAGTAGAGCCCTCCTAAGTGAAGATATATGGAACACGCAGTGTAAACCTGCCAGTTCCGGTGGCAACTCCAGCCTGTAAGCTAGGGGTCCGATTCGCTCTAGGATCCTGTAAGGGCCCATATACCTAGGGCTGAGCTTCTTCTTCCGACCGCGCACCCGTGAAACTCCGTGCTTGGGCCAAATCTTCAAGAAAACCCAATCTCCCACCTGAAACTCTACCTGACGGTGTCGGGCGTCGTAATACTTAGCATGTCGGCTCTGCGCTTCCAGCATTCTGTCCCATATCAGTCTCACCTGAGCCTCGGTGTCTTCGACAAAATCTGATCCCAACGCCTTCAAATCCTCGTCCTGAATCCATGAAAGCGGAGTCCTATATCTCCTTCCGTACAAGGCTTCATAAGGAGTCATCCCTATGCTGGACTGGTAGTTGTTGTTATAGGAGAACTCGACCAGTGGTAAAAGCTTCTCCCAAGGTTCATTTCGATCCAGAATGCATAGCCTTAGGAGGTCCTCCAATGTCCGGTTGGTGCGTTCTGTCTGCCCATCCGTCTGGGGATGAAATGTTGTGCTGAAGGTTAGCCGCGTGCCTAAGTAAGCCTGCACGGATATCCACTCCCTGGATGTGAACCGACCATCCCGATTTGACACAATCGTCCTGGGTACGCCATGATAACGGATGAACTGCTCTACGAACTTCCGAACCAATATACCAACCGAGTCATCCTTCCTAATCGGGATAAATCTGGCTACCTTCGTCAGCCGATCGATGATCACCCAGATCGAATCGTTCCCCGTCCGTGATCGGGAAGCCCATGGATAAAGTCCATCGCGATGTCGTCGAACTTCCACTCCAGCACTGGGAGTGGCTGCAACAGTCCTGCGGGGTTCCTACACTCTGCCTTCACCAACTGGCATGCCTCGCAATGGGTCACGAAGTGGGTGATATCCTTCTTCATGCCTGGCCAGTACATAGTCTTCTTTAGATCCGCAGTCATCTTTGTAATCCCCGGGTGTACCGAATACCGACTGCAGTGGGCCTCCATCATAATATCCTCCCGGACCTGACCTCCCTCTGGTATGTAAACTCGTCCTTTGAAACACACTAGACTATCCCTTAATGTGTAATCCCCAGCAGTGCCTGCTTCTAAGGCCTGGAATACCGGCTCTAGCTGGGCATCTTGCCTCTGCCCATCTTTGACTCGGTCTCTAATGTCATCTAGGGCAAGTAACGATGCTAGGTACTCCCGATACAGCTCAGGGTGATCCTCGGACACAAAGGATATCTGCATCTTTTCTAATGTCTGGATCAACTCCAAGCCATCAGTAAGTAATTGACTCAACCCTAAAAAGTGGACGATTTACATGTGATCCCCCCATATGGGCACACCACTGCTTCCGCTGCTTAGTTTGTCCCCAAACTAAACTCAAGCGGAGGTGACCCAGGGGTTGTGGAGTGCTACTTTTCGATCGTGGTTTGCTCTGATACCACTTGTAAGACCCCCTTTTTTCTTTTTAAAAAACACCGGGGTCTTAGGCCCAGAACCGCCGCTTTGCGGTGACACCTTCACACTCGGGAAGGTCATCTCTACAAAACGCCTATCCTGCCGGCCAAATCGATCACAACTGTAGCAAAATAGTAAAATATGTCAATAGAAATCACATATATATGTAAATAATCTCCACGAAGGGAGTGTCCACAGATACACAGAAATATAAGATCTTGGGCTCATGCCCAGTACATCATGTCCTCACTACAAATCTCTTATCGCGGAAGCAAACTAATATAACTACTAGTAGCGATCATGACTCACAGTCCCTGTCATCTGAACTCCGGTACTAGACTGGCCCATCTCCATGCGTGCCGACCTCCGGGGCTGCTCCTCTATGCTGGGCTCCACGGTCCCCTAAAATGATGTGGTTCGAAAACCGTTAGTCTAAAAGACTAAGTCATATCATCCCCCGCCACTTCCCCCATGGCTCCTAGGCACCGAGCGGGGAGAAGGAAAGGAGAGGACATGAAGGTGGAGAATAGAAAATAAGCACGTGGCAGCGGAACTAATCTAGCAGTTCTACAGTATGTATGGCAGCAAAATAGATATGAAAAACTGAATGAGAATGTAACCTTAACTTATATAAAAACACATAAGCTAAGGGATCTTTTGCAGGGCTCCTATCGTATAAAACGTCCCATACCGATTTATACGGTAGGGTGTCTATTTTCTAGCAAGCATAATATGTAATATCAAATAAAACCTTTAACTTATAAGCACGCTTGAGCGAACTTATAAACTAAGGGGTCGTCTTGCATGGCCTATTGTATAGAGCGTCACATACCACTTGTACAATAGGTGTCAGGTTATATGCAATGATTATGCTATGTAATACAATTATGCCATGATGTGAACATGCAAGTGCAACTCACCCACTCGATTCTCTGTACACAGACCTTTAGTTCCCCCTTTCTGGAGCCGAACCTCCCAGGATACCTCTGTAGTGGCAAACGGAAGCGGTGGGTTGGGCCTCGCTCACCTCTAAACTGGTAATTGCACTACCAGTCAGACCTATCATACGCCTCAACACTGGTGCACAGAGTGGAGCGCCTGTGTACTCTTGTTGGCTGGCACACCAGACTTTATTTGACAAAGTGCTAAACCACACTCGCCGAGTCAACGTGTTGGCGTCGGTGCATCGACCCTCCAACACCGAAGACCCACCACCTTTTCCTTTATGCACATGCAACCTTATGTATCAGATACCGAGCCAAAGCTCCCCGGACCATCCCGTCCGTCATAAACAACAATCGAGCCAAAGCTCGCCGGGCCAACCTGCCCATCACAAACCATTACCGAGCCAAAGCTCGCTGGGCTAACCTGCCCTTTTACCATACCACTGGGCTTACTGCCCGAGTGACCCAACATATTTCCCCGAGTCATCGAGGTGTGAGAAAGTGAAACCCTAGACTTACTAGCTACCATTAAATGTTATGTTGGATCTAACCCTAGTGCAATTGACACTTCCTCCCTACGGGAAAGACGATCTTTCGTCGATCCCGGGGCACCGCCTAACTCTAGTCAATCCATCCCTCTACTCATCCTACTACCAATAATGAACTTATTTTTATCTATCCAAACCAGCAGACCACTAATCCTAAGGCATGCATCAAATTATACTCCAACATAATTTCTGCAATTTTTTACTATATGCAGACCACTTAAACTATATGACCCGTAAAATGGGAGGTAAAACAAATAATCATCCAGTACTCCTATAATAATTATTGGAGGTCCATTATGAGCTTTGTGGACTAAATCCATAATTTCACAATTTTCCTATTTATCTGATAATTTATTTAATTAATTTAGTAGCCAAAAATCCCATGTTTGAACATGAAGTACCAATTTCAAATAAGATAATATTCCACCAAATTTTTGTTTAATACAATATGAATATATAACGCAAAATCCAAAGCGTAAAAATTTTCTAATAAGGTTTAACCCCTTAATTTTAATTTCAAATATATCCCATAATAATTCATTTTAAGAGAATTTACAGCATTAATAATTCCAAATATTCAGAGAAAATTCATGGATGATTGTAAGGGTGAAAGAAATTGTACCGAATCACCTAGAGGGGGTGAATAGGTGACCTTAATCTTTTTAAACTTTTAGGCAGAATTAATCACAGAATTCACAAAACTTTAAACAGCAAACACAGAATCAGTCACACACAGAGTACACACAGTTTTTATAGTGGTTCTCCAAGGTCTGGGTACATCCATTTTCCCCCTTCGCCTATCTAGTAGTGTACTAGATTCGGCCAAACTTCTCCACTACTCCTCAGATCCTCAGATCTTACAGCTCAGAACCCCAAACAGGTTCCTACAACTCAGAGTGATCACACTCCTACAACTCAGGCACACATCCCTACCACTCAGTCTTCACAAAGACCTACACTCAGCCTTCAACAAGGCCTACACTCAGCCCTCAACAAGGCCTACACTCAGAGAAATGAATCTCCTACACTCAGGCACACAGGCCCTACCACTCAGCCTTTATAATTTCAGGCTTACAACTCAGATCCCTTAGGATCCTACAAGAAATTAAAATTACAAAGTATATACCCACAACTTAGAATGATAGAGAAGAGTTGACTGGTTTCTTGATGAGTTCTTGGAAAAAATTTGCTGAGATCAACCTCCCTTGGCTTTCTTCAATTAGAACACAGTAGGGTTGAAACTCTATGCAGATGATCTTCAATCAATGCTGACTTAAGAATCAGATCTCAATCTGAAACTATCTTCACAGCCTTGTTCAACAGTTGTCTTCTTAGAAGGAGCTCTCTCTCTCCAACTTCTTAGATCTTCACTTGAAGGTCTTCTTCTTTTAGTGTTGTTAGATCTTCAATGAATCCAATACTCAATCTTCAATTCATCAATTCTGTCGAAGGAGAAGGGTCTTTATATAGACTTTCTCCAAGGTAACCGGCTATTCCGGTTTCTAATAACTTTCTGACAGCTCTGACAGTTGCAGTAGACCGGCTGGAATGGCAGCTGTCAAGTCATCCAGTCACTTCTTGAATTTTTTGTAACTGTCTAAAAGTGTCGAGACAGTCAGTCTTAAAGTGTCGACACTGATAGACTAAGTGTCGACACAAGTAGACTAAGTGTCGACACTAGCCTTCATGGTGTCGACACAACTCCTTGTGTTGTAGAATCTGCTTCTCGACACTATTTCTTCAACATGTGTCGACACAGATCATGTGTGTCGACACAAGTCCTTCTTCTTCAATACTTAGTTGATTTCTGCTAAGTGTCGACACAACTCCTTTGTGTCGACACATCCTCTTTGTTGAAGTTGGTGACCGGGCGGTCTGGCGGTTTGTCTTGGCGGGTTGAAGACCGCGCGGTCTGGCGGTTTGTCTCAGTCAGCTTGGAGACCGGGCGGTCTGGCGGTCTTCCCTGGCAGTCTCTCTTCCTCTCTGGTGGTAGCCGTGCGGTTAGCCCTGCTGTCTAACCGCGCGGCTTGTGCGGTTTGTTTTGTATAGTCCGCTTGTCCTGTAAATTATAGTCCCACATCTCTTATTTGTATTCTCTCATCTCTCCTCCATTCTATATAAAGGAGGGCATACCTTTGTAATAGATACTCTTTTTGGATAATAAAATTTCAATTATTCAAAAGTTTATTCGCTTGTTCTCTACTTTTCGCTTCTTTTCTCTACTTTCTAACATGGTATCAGAGGACACGGTCATTTCCTCCTGATTCTGTGCGCCCTTTGTTGTTCGCGGCTTGTTTTCCGCATTCTGCGACTTGCTTCGCGACTTGGCTTCTCTCTGTCCGCGCGGCTTGTTTCTATCCGCGCGGCTTGTTTCTGTCCGCTGCCCTGTTCGCGCGGCTTGCTTCTTCTTCTCTTCTCCTACTGATCTTTGTCGCGGCGACCTGTTTCCTTGTCGCCGCGCTCCTTGCTCTTTCCTCCCGCTCCGACTTCCTAGTCGTTGCGGTCTGTCCCTATCCGCGTGTGTTGTCTCTCTACTCGCGGCTTGCTGCTGTGATCTGCCTGACCGTGCGGGTTGTCCCTTTCTCACCCGCATCTTGGTCGCGGTCACCAGCTCTTCTCCTCTCTTCTGTTCGCTCGGCCTTTTTAGTCCGCGCGACCTCTTCCCCGCTGTGCCTTTGACCGCCTTCTCGCAGCTGCTGTGTTCTGCCTGACCGTGCGGGTTATTCCTTTCTTACCCGCATCTTGGTCGCGGTCACCTGCTCTTCTCTTCTCTTCTGTTCGCTCGGTCTTCTCAGTCCGCGCGACCTCTTCCCCGCTGGACCTTTGCCTATTTTTTCGCCGCTTTCTTCTTGTTGCCTTCAACCCGCTCCTGCTTGCTAGTCGCCTCGGCCTCATCTTTGGCCGCGCGACTTGTTCTCCTCTGTTCGCCCGACTTTTTCAGGTCGTGCGACTTCTTTCCCTCTGCTTTGCTCGGCTTCTTGGAAGCGGCCTTTCTAGCCGCCCGACCTATTTTCTGGTCGCCCGGCTTGGTGCTCTATTCTCTTCTCGCGGCTTGTTCTTCTCGTAGCGGTTTGCTACTCTCTTGCTTTCATGGCTTTCCTCTCCTCCAGCCCGTCAGCCTCCGTGGTCACCTCTTCTGGTAGTGCTCATGTTGTGACTCGCGGACGATGGCTCATCGACTCTGGTGCAACAAGTCATATGACAGGCAACCCTCAATTTTTCTCTCTTCTTGACACACAGGCTCAGTTGCCCCCAGTCATTGTCGCTGATGGATCTCCCTCCCCGGTCCATGGGACGGGCATGGTTCAAGTCACTTCGTCTCTCTGCTTGGCTGATACCCTCTATGTGCCCAAGTTTTCGTGCAATTTATTATCGGTTACTTCTTTATGCAAGCAACTACAGTGTTCTGTCACATTCACCCCTACCTCTTGTGCTTTTCAGGATCCAGACTCCCAACGGACGATTGCTACCGGGACTGAGAGTGGTGGCCTCTACTTCCTTGACAACGTTTCTGCTCTATCCGTCTTCTCCTCCTCCTCTACAGATCTTCTCCAATGGCATCTTCGCCTTGGTCATGCTCCTCCCCGCATTCTACGACAACTCCTGCCGCACCTCCCTCCTCATCATCCTCCTCTAAACTGTGATGCATGTCAACTTGGCAAACATCACCGCTCCTCCTTCCCACCAACGCAGCGTCGGGGCTCCTCCCATCCGTTCGACCTCGTTCACTCTGACATATGGGGTCCCGCTCCTACCCTCACCATCGGTCGGGGCAATTCCTATTTTGTCACCTTCATTGATGATTTCTCTCGATCTACGTGGGTATATCTTCTTAAAGATCGCTCCGAGTTATTCTCTGTTTGGACCTCCTTTTATTCGATGGTTATAACTCAGTTCGCTACGTCTATTAAAATCCTTCGTTCTGACAATGCTCAGGAGTATCTTAGCCACGACTTCTCCTCCTTTTGCACTCACCATGGTGTTATTCGTCAAACCAGCTGTGTCTACACTTCCCAACAAAATGGGGTGGCGGAACGCAAAAACCGTCACCTCCTTGATGTCGCTCGCACTATGATGAATCAAATGCATGTTCCTCGCTCCTATTGGGGCTATGCTGTCCTTCTCTCCTGCTATCTCATCAATCGCCTTCCCTCCACCGTTCTCCACGGTGCTACCCCCTTCTCCATTCTTTATCCAGACAAGGATCCCTTTCCTCTTCCTCTACACATCTTTGGGTGCACCGCTTTTGTGCACTCTCCCGCTGCCACACGTGATAAACTCTCACCCCGTGCCACCAAATGTGTCTTTCTGGGCTATTCTCCCACTCAGAAAGGCTATTGTTGCTTTGACCCTGTTACCCGCAAGCAATTTGTCTCTGCGGATGTCACCTTCTTTGCCAATGCCTCTTACTTCTCTCCCGCTTCCTCTTCTCCTCCTCCTGCTCCTCCTTCTCATACCAACCCATCCCTTCCCTCTGCTCCCACTGAGGTTCCGTCCTCTCCACCCACTCCACCGCCTTCCCCATCCTCCTCATCTCCACCCTCTACTCCGCTTTCTCCCTCCACTCCGCTGCCATCTCTCTCTACTCCCGGGCCAGCTCTCTCCACCACGGATACTCCGGATACTGAGGCACCTGCTGACCTGGATCTCCCGATTGCTCTTCGCAAAGGGGTTCGGGCTTGTACCCACCATCCTCTTGCTGCGGTTGTTTCCTACGATCGCCTTACCCCTGCTCGCCGAGCCTTTGCCCTGGCTATCTCGGCAACTACCACCCCCCGTTCCTACCAGGAGGCCCTTACTATTCCTCACTGGAAAGTTGCCATGGATGAGGAGATTTGCTACTCTCACTGAACGGGGTACCTGGACCCTTGTTCCGCCTCCTTTCGGCACCGATGTTGTTGGTTTTCGCTGGGTCTTCGTGGTGAAGTTTCTCCCGGATGGCAGTGTGGATCGTTATAAGGCTCGCCTGGTTGCCAAGGGTTTTACCCAAACTTATGGGGTTGATTACTTTGACACTTTCTCGCCCGTGGCTCGCCTCAGCACTATTCGGGTTCTTCTCTCTGTAGCTGTCAACAGGGATTGGCCTATCTCGCAGCTAGATGTTAAGAATGCCTTCCTCTATGGAGATCTGCAGGAAGCTGTTTACATGGAGCAACCTCCTGGGTATGTTGCTCAGGGGGAGACACGGGTATGCCGGCTAAAGAAGGCTATCTATGGCCTCAAGCAGAGTCCTCGTGCCTGGTTTGACAAGTTCAGTGGCATTGTTGCGGCCATTGTTTTTACACGAAGCTCAGCAGATCACTCCTTGTTTGTTCGGAAAACCGCCTCTGGTCTTGTTGTTCTTGCGGTTTATGTTGATGACATTCTTCTTACTGGCGATGACCAGGATGGGATACTGATGACCAAGAAACACCTTCGTCAACATCTGGTTACAAAGGATATGGGCTCCCCGAAATACTTTCTAGGGATTGAAATCTCTAGAAAGCCCAACTCCATGGTCCTTTCACAACGGAAGTATGCTCTTGATCTTTTAAAGGATGCAGGACTCACTGGTGCTAAACCTGCACGTTGTCCTATGGCTGCTGGAGAAGACAAAACTTGGACAGATGACTCACCTCTTCTCTCTGATCTTACGAGATACCGGCGTCTGGTGGGCAAGCTCATATATCTCACGGTAACCAGACCCGACATCTCCTATGTTGTTGGCAAGGTGAGCCAGTTCATGCAAGCTCCGAGGGAGTGTCATCTACAATCTGCTCTGAGGATATTAGAGTATATTAAAGCTGCTCCAGGAAAAGGACTCCTATTTCAGAAGAATGGTCACCTAAGGGTTGAAGCTTACTCTGATTCAAGCTATGCAGATGACAAAGGGGACCGCAAATCGACTTCAGGTTTCTGCACATTTGTTGGAGGCAATCTTGTGAGTTGGAAGAGCAAGAAACAGTCTGTCGTTTCCAGGTCTAGTGCAGAGGCTGAATATCGTAGCATGGCATCGACTACATGTGATTTGAAGTGGTTGCGGGCTCTCATGCTTGACTTAGGAGAGGTTTACAACTATCCTCTTCCTATGTTCTGTGACAATAAGGCCGCGATACACATTTCCAAAAATCCGGTCTTTCATGAGAGAACAAAACACATAGAAGTCGACTGTCATTTTATTCGAGAAGAAATATTGAAGAAACAGATTTGCACTCCATTTGTCACGTCCGACAACGAGTTGGCAGACGTCTTCACCAAGCCAGTGTCCGCTTCCTTTTTCCACATCTGTGACAAGCTGGGCATGATCGATATATATGCTCCAGCTTGAGGGGGAGTGTTGAAGTTGGTGACCGGGCGGTCTGGCGGTTTGTCTTGGCGGGTTGAAGACCGCGCGGTCTGGCGGTTTGTCTCAGTCGGCTTGGAGACCGGGCGGTCTGGCGGTCTTCCCTGGCAGTCTCTCTTCCTCTCTGGTGGTAGCCGTGCGGTTAGCCCTGCTGTCTAACCGCGCGGCTTGTGCGGTTTGTTTTGTATAGTCCGCTTGTCCTGTAAATTATAGTCCCACATCTCTTATTTGTATTCTCTCATCTCTCCTCCATTCTATATAAAGGAGGGCATACCTTTGTAATAGATACTCTTTTTGGATAATAAAATTTCAATTATTCAAAAGTTTATTCGCTTGTTCTCTACTTTTCGCTTCTTTTCTCTACTTTCTAACACTCTTGTGTTGATACTTGCTAAGTGTCGACACATCTTCTTTGTGTCGACACATGCCTTCTGTGTTGAACCTTTCGCTGAGTATCGACACATCTCCTTTGTGTCGACACATTCTCCATGTGTTGAGACTTTTGTTGAGTGTCGACACATCTCCTTTATGTCGACACATTCTTCATGTGTTGAGACTTGGCTGAGTGTCGACACATCTCCTTTATGTCGACACTTCTCCTTAGACTTTCTTGAAATTTGTTGAGTGTCGACACAGCCTCCTAGTGTCGACACTTGTGCTTGAACTTTGTTGATGTTTTGCTGAGTGTCGACACAGCCTCTTAGTGTCGACACTTTTGATGTCGACAAAGTTCCTCTGGGTGTCGACACTGCTTCTAAGTGTCGACACTGATTCTTTAGACTTTTCTTCATTATGTGTCGACACTGCCTGTATGTGTCGACACTTTCCTTATGGTGTCGACTCTGCATCCCTGGTGTCGACACAATTACTCCAAGTGTCGACACTGCTTCTCGGGGTGTCGACACAAGCCTTCTTAAGTGTCGACACTTTTCTTCTAAGTTTCGACACATGGACTTAGAAACTTTTCCTGCAAACCTGCAGTTACTTAACCTGCACACATCAACTCAAAAACACATCAAATACACCATGATGTATATCATTCAGTAGGGTGAGGCTTCTGTTGGAGTTACCATTGTGATCTGGAAGTGATCAAACATATGATCTCACTGCCAACGCGATATGAGCCTGCAGGGTCGCACATAAGAGATGTGGAGAAGTTGGATAATTGACAGTGTTGGTAAAGGTTGCCAATCACCGACCTGAATGGGGTTGTGGGCAAAGTGTTGCCTTAAAGGATCGTCGGGTTGGGCAAATGTTGTCTTGGAGGGCTGGTAAGGGTTGTCGTCCGAGGGTCGATAACATTCGTCGAGAATCGTCTTCTGATTCCCGCCGATCGGCGAGAATCGTCTCTCTGATTCTCGCCGATCGACGAGAATCGTCGAGAATCAATATGCTGATTCTCGACAATCGACGACTTCGACATGTATCGTCGACCGCGGCTCGACGGTCGACGAGATTCGACGTGTATCATCAAGTGAGGCTCGACGATCGGCGAGAATCGTCGAGTATTGTACTCTGATTCTCGCCGATCCATGGTGATACTCGCTGATCGATTCTCGCCGATTCTCGCCGACTCTCGCCGATTGATACTCGCCGATTCTGAACCTTATTCTTGGGTGGTCTGTGGATAGCGATAAGCCTAGGTTTATTTATACCTTTGGTATAAATACAACACTTAGGGTTTTCGGGTTCAAGGCTCGCGATTTTCTCCTGTAGCAGATCGAAACCCGCGACGGAAGAGTTCCGTTCCGCGATCGTTCCGCCGATCCTGAATCCCACCGCCGCCGGAAGGGTTCCGCCGCCGCCGTGTTCGCTCCGTCGACCTCCTCTTCTCCGGCGATTGTCGCTGGCGCTGCAATCCCTGGCGCGGACCTAGCAGTCCGTGGGAAAGCAAGGTGCGGTCTTTCCTCCATCCCGATCTTCCGTGTGACGGAAAGCCCGGTGTTCTCCCGCTCGTGTGGACTTCTGCAGAAACGTGGACATTATTCCACGTAGAACTCGCCACTAGCAAGAAGACAAAGTTTGGAGCATCTTCGTTGAGTTGTGACTCAACGCCACCGAGGTAATTTTTGCCTACTTGTTTTGCTAACTTCTCGATTCAACGTTCATGGCCCGATCCAAATCTCTTTGGGTTTTTCATGATGTTTTTCCTTCCGCTGCGTGCACAAGTGTTGTGTCATCCTCATAGAGAAACTCAACAGTGGTATCAGAGCCAGGTTTCGGCCATGATTGTTGTTTTGGAAGTTTTGTTATTCCAGTGCGTGTAAACCTAGTGATTTAGAAGTGTTCTAAATGTCTAGATTTAGTCTTGGTTCCCCGCCAAGAACCTCTGGAATTGCGTGGAATTTCTAATTGTTAGAAATTGTTGTCTCCTTAGCAGTAACCATCCCTCGAGTATGTTTTGGATTTTGAATCCAACATAGAGAGATGAGCTTGTCTACTGCTCTAAGTTGAGTTGTCTTTGCCTTTGTCCAATGCATGTAAATCTGAGGATTTGGAAGTTTCCGGATGTTCAGATTTAGCCCTTCCTTCTATCAATTGTTGATGGTGTTAGGATGTGCACATAAGGGATGCATGTGGTTTAGAATTGTTTTTCTTTGGATGTGCACATTGATCAAATGTTGATCATGGTTAATTGTTAACCTATAATTGAAAATCCCTTCATCAAATATTAAGTGTTCGGATGCCTTCCGATGGATGACACTCTTCTTGCCTCGATCGATGAAGTGTGGGCTTGCCAAAGCAAGGTGCATTAATCTATCTTGGTAAGGGTGCGAGCGGATAATTGTGATATCCCACTATCGACATCGGGTCATACATAACTAGGTGACCTCAAAGGTTGAGTGCCTAGAGGCATAGGGTTGGCATGCACCATATGATGGATGCGAATAAGGAGTTATTCACCAACCATACAAGAATTGCATGAGGATGCAATTGGCAAGCGTTGCCTACCTAAATAACTGCATCGTGAGAGGAACGCCAAAGCGGACTCATAGTGTTGGTGAAATACGGATCTTGTCCACTAAGAGAGTAGCTCGCATGAACTCTCCGAATTGTTAGTGAGGGCTATCATTTCGAATAAAATAGTGGGAGTATTTTAATTGAAGTCCAAATTAAAATAATTGTATTTGAAATTTTGGTACTGATTTTATTCTGCATAAATTCTTGTAGAATTCCATGGCAAGTGTTTCACACTCCACATTGTCTCTGAGAGCCATCCTTGAGAAGGATAAGCTCAGTGGGACAAATTACATGGACTGGTATAGGAACCTGAGAATTGTTCTCAGGCAAGAGCGAAAGCTCTATGTCTTGGAAGAAGAAGCCCCCGAGGTGCCGACCGGGAACTCTTCCCGTGCTGAGAAAGATACTTATAAGAAGTATACTGACGATGCTTTATATGTCGAATGCCTTATGCTTGCCACTATGAACTCTGAGCTTCAGAAGCAACATGAGAACATGGGGTGCAAGGAGATTGACGAGCATCTCAAGAAAATATTTCAAGGGCAGGCTCGTCAAGAGAGGTTCGACATCACAAAAGCATTGTTTCAGTGCAAGATGGGAGTTCGAGACTCAGTAGGGAGTCACGTACTCAAGATGATTGGGTATATAGAGAACCTTGAAAGGCTGGGTTTTCCTTTTGGTCAAGAGTTGGCCACGGTTCTGATCCTGCAATCGTTGCCGGACAGTTATGAGCAGTTCGTCTTGAACTACAACATGAATGAAATAGACAAGACACTGCCCGAACTTCTAGGCATGTTGAGAACTGCCGAAATCAATATGAAGAAGGTCAAGCCTGCCAGCCCCATACTGATGGTGCATAAGGGCAAGGGCAAGGCCAAGGGTTCCAAGAAGACGAAGGTGGGACCTAAGTCATTTCTTGAGCCCAAGTCTTCTGCACTGATGAAAAAGAAAAGCACGGTGAAGGAAGGGAAATGCCACCACTGTGGCAAGGCTGGTCATTGGAGGAGGAACTGTCCTTCGTACATTGAGGGTCTGCAGAAATTGAGGGGAGGTATTACTTCCGCTTCAAATGTTTACGTTATAGAGATAAACCTTTCTGCTCCTTCATCTTGGGTATTGGATACCGGATGTGATTCTCACATTTGTACAAATGTGCAGGAACTGGGAAGGAGAAGATTGCTGAGTAAAGGGGAGGTGGACCTCCGCGTCAGCAATGGAGCAAGAGTTGCTGCTGTAGCCGTAGGGGTTTATCGTCTTTCTTTGCTCAGTGGGCTTGTAATAGAACTTGATAATTGTTATTTTGTTCCGGCCATAACTAGAAACATTATATCTATTTCATGTTTGGACATGATTGGATTTTCTTTTATAATTAAGAACAATTGTTGTTCTATATTTAAGAATGATGTTTGTTATGCTGTAGCCCAATTGTTTAATGGTCTTTATGTTTTAAACTTGGACCATCTGATCTGTAATGTAGAAAATAATAAAAGACTAAGAACAAATGACTCAAACCCTACGTATCTCTGGCATTGTCGTTTGGGCCATATCAACGAGAAGCGCATATCCAAGCTCCATAGAGATGGACTTTTGGACTCATTTGATTATGAATCATTTGAGCGATGCGAGTCTTGTTTGTTAGGCAAAATGACTAAAGCTCCTTTCACTGGTTATACTGAGAGGGCTGAGGATCTCTTGGGTGTTGTACATAGTGATGTATGCGGACCCATGAGTTCCATGGCTAGAGGTGGGTATTTCTACTTTGTTACATTTACTGATGATTTCAGTAGATACGGATATGTGTATATTATGAAGTGCAAATCCGAGACCTTTGAAAAGTTCAAAGAGTTCAAGAATGAAGTAGAAAACCAGTTGGGTAAAAGGGTTAAAGCACTCCGATCTGATCGAGGTGGCGAATACCTGAGTCATGAGTTCCGTGATCATCTGAAAGAGTGTGGTATTATATCACAGCTCACTCCACCTAGAACACCACAACATAATGGTGTGTCTGAGAGGAGAAATCGTACTCTGTTAGACATGGTACGTTCGATGATGAGTCATGCAGACATGCTTGTTTCCTTTTGGGGTTTTTCTTTAGAGACTGCTGCAATGACATTGAATCGCGCTCCAACGAAAACGGTTCTGAAGACACCATATGAGATATGGACTGGGAAGCGTCCTAGTATGTCGTTCATTAAAATTTGGGGCTGTGAGGCATACGTGAGACGTCAAATGCCTGACAAGCTGGAACCCAAATCGGATAAATGTTATCTGGTGGGATATCCTAAGGAAACGAAAGGGTATTACTTTTACCTACCGTCTGAGGGCAAAGTGTTTGTCGCAAGAACTGGTGTCTTCTTGGAGAAAGAGTTCTTATCAAGAAAGACTGAAAAGGTAGAGCTTGAAGAAGTTCAAGAACTACATGTAGTAAATGAACCGGAATTGGATTCTGAGACAGGACTACAAGATGTTGTAGCTAGAGAACCTGCTCAGGGAACACAAGTCCTACGTAGATCTGGTAGACCGAGGTTTGAGACTGAGAGATATGGATTTCTCGTGTCTCAAATAGGTAATGTGTTGCTTATGGATCATGATGATGAACCAGCAACCTACCAAGAGGCTATGAATGGACCGGACTCCGACAAATGGCTTGAGGCTATGAAATCTGAAATGGACTCCATGTATGCAAACCAAGTTTGGAACTTGGTGGAACCACCTGAAGGGGTACGACCCATAGGGTGCAAGTGGGTCTTCAAGAAGAAGACCGACATGGATGGGAATGTACAGACATTCAAATGGCGACTGGTGGCTAAGGGTTTCAAGCAAATTCATGGTATTGACTATGATGAGACCTTTTCCCCTGTTGCTATGGTGAAGTCCATTAGGATATTGCTTGCTATTGCTGCGTATTGTGACTACGAGATCTGGCAGATGGATGTCAAAACGGCTTTCCTTAATGGAAACCTCCTTGAGGAAGTGTATATGACACAACCCGAGGGTTTTGTATCCCCAGATGAAGCCACTAAAATATGCAAGCTGAATAAGTCCATTTATGGACTGAAACAGGCCTCTCGAAGTTGGAATCTTCGTTTTGATGAGAAAATCAAAGAGTTTGGTTTCATCAAGAATGAAGATGAGCCTTGTGTTTACAAGCGAATCAGTGGGAGCATTGTTGTCTTCCTGATATTGTATATAGATGACATACTGTTGATTGGGAATGACATTCCTACCCTGAAAGTTGTTAAGAACAACCTAGGGAACTGCTTTTCAATGAAGGATTTGGGTGAAGCGACTTATATACTCGGTATTAAGATCTATAGAGATAGATCGAAGAAGTTGCTGGGTTTGACCCAAAGTACGTACATCGAAAAGGTGTTGAAGCGGTTCAACATGCTCGAGTCCAAGAAAGGATTTTTGCCCATGTCTCATGGTGTGAATCTCTCTAAGGACCAGTGTCCAAAATCTTGTGAAGATAAGAACTGCATGAAGTTGATTCCATATGCTTCGGCAATTGGATCAATCATGTACGCGATGTTATGTACTCGACCCGATGTCTCCTTTGCTTTGAGCATGACTAGCAGGTATCAGTCAGACCCCGGTGAGTGTCACTGGATTGCAGTCAAGAATATCCTGAAGTACTTGAGAAGGACTAAGGATGTGTTCTTGGTGTATGGTGGAGAGGAAGAGCTCGTTGTAAGTGCTTACACAGATGCTAGCTTCCAAACTGATAGAGACGACTCCAAGTCTCAGTCAGGTTTTGTGTTTTGCCTGAATGGAGGAGCTGTGAGCTGGAAGAGTTCCAAGCAAGAGACAGTTGCTGATTCTACAACAGAGGCCGAGTATATCGCAGCAGCTAATGTGGCGAAGGAGGCTGTATGGATTAGGAAATTCATCGGCGAGCTTGATGTAGTTCCTTGCATTGTTGGTCCTGTAGTTCTCTACTGTGATAACAATGGTGCAATTGCACAATCTAAGGAACCTAGATCGCATCAGCGCTCCAAGCACATACTTCGGCGGTTTCATCTTATTCGTGAGATTGTCGAACGAGGAGATGTGAACATCTGCAGAGTGCCGACTGAGGAGAACATTGCGGATCCACTGACAAAGCCTCTCGCGCAGAGAAAGCATGATGGTCATACTAGATCGATGGGTATACGATACCTAAATGATCAACTCTAGCGAGAATCTTGTGGGTTGCATGTAATCTTGTATTTTGTTGGCTGTTTGTTCATATGATGAACTGTGTACCTAATTTTCTTCTTACAATTAATGGCAAGTTCTTTTATTATGTCTTTTTCTATATGATAGTTAAATGTTAACATAATAGATACCCTTAGAATGTTCGCTTCCATGGGACATCAAGTACGTGACTTGAATGTGAGAGCCCATGAGTTATTTGAAGCTTCATTCTTAAAGGTCCCTGGTCGAGTATCATCATAGAAGCTAAGGGTGATGATGGTACATGGAGACTAGCACGTGTGTTGACTGATGACCGGTTCTCACAGGTCATGATATTGTGATATCAAGTCATCACGTGGGTACTTGTTAGTGAACAAGTTGTACTGGACAGACCCAACCTGAGACTACTCTATTGATTGTCATCCAATCGTGTCACGAGTAGGTCTCAATTGACAATGGTGTTGTGATCCTTTGACCTGAAGTCACAGCATTCATCAAGTGAGGAAGAGCGTTCTTTGATGCCATCTAAAGTCTTCCTTGAGAAAGGTTGATGATAAGGGTGGTTGTTGGGCATGTTACGATTCATTTGGGTGTTTGTGTGTGAGCAGATATGTTAAAATTCAACAAACCGCAGACGCCCCCTTGGATACCCTGCTGATAACTCAACAACCCGAAGGAGAATACGCCCACTTATATGTTGAAAGTTTTCCCGGATCGTGGAGTTAGCAGGGGTTATCTCAATAAAGCAGTAACAACCAGCAACACATGCAGCACAAGCTTCTTTATTGATCAAGAGCAAACTTCTTTACAAGGCGAGACATACATGGCGAGACATGCTTCACCAAAAACCAACACCGGGAGAGCAGAGACAGTTACAAAGACAAGAACAAAAAACAAGCCGCGCGGACTCAATCAAACAAGCCGCCGACCTACTGCTGTGGAGTCCGCTCAGTCCGCCAGATCGCCAGACCGCAACCCAAGCCGCGCGGACTCACCCCTTATTCCAATGCTTAGCTCTTCACCGCCGGTCTGCACGCCGCCAGACCGCACAAGCTGCGTCACCGAATGGAACAGTCCGCCTGAAGCAGGCGACTCCCTGAACCCCGAACCAAGTCGCCAAAGAGAAGACCGCCTGGTCGCTATCCGCGACCTGCTGTTTACCGCCTGTTGCTTAACCGCAGAGTCCGCACTGTCCCTGACCGCAATCAGAGCCAAGTCCTGGCTTTCCAGCGCTATCCGCACAACGCGAGCTCAATTACTGTTCACTTACTTCGGTCCAGGTTCTGTTACATCCTGATGTGACATGGGTCCTATTTATAGGCACGACGATGAGTATGGTCACCGCCCTTCCCGATAGGATCACCGCCACAACCCGCAGCAAGAACTAATGTGTCCTCCAGCCCGCGGACACACATTCCAGTTCGCCGCTCCTGTGCAGATAGCCAGTCCGCCCCAGCTTCTCCAAGGCCGGACTCCAATATCCAGTCCGCCTTGCCGCCAGAGGCCAAGCCAGGACAACAGCCGGACTCCACAACAGCCGTGTCCGCCATTCTGCGGACAAGGCATCAGCCCGCAAAACCCGAGCCCGCAGCCTCGCCATCAAGGCACCTGCCGGACTCAGCGGACACCCGGCTTCCGTCCGCATATCCCAAGTCCATTGCCTAATCACCAAGGCATTGCCGGACTCAGCGGACACGCCGATCCAGTCCGCGTACACAGCGAACTCCAATCCGCTTCCCTGAGTCCATAACCTCATCACAAGGCTCAACCGGACTCAGCGGACTCTGGCTCCAGTCCGCACGCTCTTGCACAAGCAATTCTCCAGTCCGCATTTCCCCAAGCTAGCAAACAAGGCAACTGCACTTCTACTACGCTTGGCGGACTGAGAAACCAGCCTGCGCTCCACTGCGCGATCTCCCCGGACTGAGCCTCCTGGACTTGGTTCAGTTCCCACCAAGTCCAGCCCACTGGCCGCAAGGGCCAGTCCGCACTTACAGGCGGACACTGGATCTAGCCCGCCATACCGGGCGACCTCCAGTTTCTGTCCGCGCTGACCGGCGGTCTCCGCGGCTTCCACTTGCTGCTTCACTAGAGCAAGACCAAGGCATCTGCCAAACCGGTCTGCCGAGCTCCAGTCCTTCAGTCCGCTTCAAGCCAGACTCCGCGGATAACATTCCTATCCGCCCGGTTACTTCCTGGGAGTAAACCGCCTGCTGAGCATACACTGGCCTGTCAGACCGCCGCTGCTGTCCGCGCAGTCCGCGCGAACAGACCGCCCAGGCCGCCACAGAGCAAAACGCCTGCAACATCCCTGCCGACCTAGCAGTTCGCCAACCCAGTCCGCGTAGTCCGCGCGGATAGGTTTCCCAAGCCTTCCATTCACCCACTTTCACTTCACAGAATTCAACACTCCCCCTTGAAGTGAGAAGTGGTGAATAACTCCAGCAGCTCCCGTAACCTTGCACCTGGTCCTTCCGATAGCATCTACGAAGAGATGTCCAAGACATAGTCCTCGCCCCGCATATCATGGACCATGAGGGAGCCCTCCAGCATCTCCCAAAAGGAGCCATGCTTCCCTCTGCCTTCTTTAGCTTCAACCTCCACTCATGCATCATAGGAGTATCACCAACTTCCTTGGACCCAGAAGCCCAAGCCTCGTTGCCTCTGAGAGAAGTCACCTCTTCAGACTTGGTGTCAACCACCTCCTTGATTCTAGTGGGGTCATCACAGCCAGAAGTCCCTTGCTCGACCTGAGGGCTAACAAGGAAACACGGGACCAAGTCCGCCGTGTTCCCTTCACTATATCGAGCTGGTGGCTTACTGATCCTCTTCGATCTCCGAAGAACCTGATCATGGCTAACCACCTCCGCTGCTTTTGAACCAGCTCCATTCCCGGGCAAACCCGGAACAATGCTCCCTTTGTTCCCTGAACAAGACGCCTCCTTACTGGAACCAAGAGCACCTGGAGCAACGCTCCCCCTGCTACCTGAACCAGAAGACTCCCCTCTTGAACATGAACAGCCTGGAACATCGCTCCCCTTGCTTCCTGAACCGGAAGCCTCCGCCTTCGAGCCAGAAGGTCCTGGAGCATCGCTCCCCCTTCTTCCCGACTCTGACGCCTTTGCCCCGGAGCTAGAACAACCTGGAGCACCTGGTGACTCAGGCAACTCCACTTCCTTAGCAGCAGCCTCTTTTAGCCCACCATCTGACCTGCTTATCTCTAGCTCCACATAAGAGCTACCACAATACGGCGTCAACTCATCAAAAACAATGTCTCTCGACACTATGAGTTTCTTCGTCGCAGGATCCATACACCTCCATCTTCTTCTCTGCTCATCATACCCAACAAAGACTAGCTTTGTCTTGAGAGCACCCGGAGAATGTAAATAGCAGGTAGATCCAAACACCCGAAGGTGCTTCACTGAGGGCTTCACTCCGAACATCAGCTCATAAGGAGTCTTCACTATGATCGGACTAAGAGGCATCCGGTTGATGACATGAGCAGCACAGGCTATTCCCTCCGCCCAAAGAGCCTTCGGAACGCCTTTACTCCGAAGCCAACACTTGCAGGTCTCCGTTAACCAACGGATCATCCGAGCTGCAACACTACCCTGTTGTGAAGTATGTCCACAAGAAGGCTCCATCCGGATCCCTTGCTTCCTGCAAAAGCGTGAGAACTCGGTTGAGCCAAACTCACCACCGAAACCTGTCCTCAACACCTTGATCCTCCGGCCAAGCTGGCCTTCGACAAGCTTCTTGAACTCCACAAACAAGCGTACCATGTTGGACTTCATCTTCATAAAGTATACCCAAGTATACCCAGAATAGTCATCAACCAATATCAGCATGAACCTGCTGCCTCCAAGACTGGCCGTGACGGTCGGTCCCACCAGAGCACAATGGACAACCGCCAATGGTGCATTACTCCTGGATTGTGCTTTGTCAACCATGAAGCGATAGGCTCCACTTCCCTGACATCCCGCACACCCCCGACCATCGCCATAGGATGACAATCTAGGCAAGCCTCTTACGAGTCTTCTCTCCGCCATTGCTTTCAGCTTGTCCATCCCTACATGCCCCAGTCTTTCATGCCAGATAGCAGCACTATCCTTGGCATACAGCCAATCAGATCCAGAACTAGTTGAAGTCCCAACTACGTTCTTCTCCTTCCTCCCTACCAGAGCTACGTTCGCCGAGAGCAAGACAACCTTGCACTCCTTCCGAAGATGACCTTGCTGTTTGCATTTATAGCACCGTGGTCCTTCCTTCCTCTTCCTATCACGCCTAGGAGAAACACTCCTTTCTTCCTGATATGAAGTAGAGGGACCAACATCCGCAGCAACCTTCACCTCCTTCCTGAACAACCCATCAAGGGAAGTCCAGACCTCCGCAGCTGACTGACATCCACTGATGTGGTCCAAGAGCTCCGATGAGATCACCTGCCTGAGAATAGACTCCGCTTTCGCATTTGCCTCCTTCCAAGCTCTCATCGCCTTAGCATTGCCAGCAGTATCCTCTTGTCTTCCTGCTCCGCATACAACCTCTCAAAGGTCCTCGCCAAGAAGAAAGCTCTTCATACAGGACTTCCACCGTTCACAGTTCATCTCTGTAAGAAGATCAATACCAAGACAACTTGCTTCCTCCACTGCCATGGTTCTACCACTGGTTTCCTCTACAGACGAGCAACTACTTTCATTGAGCACTGCTTGACCACTCCAACAACCTCGCTCTGATACCATGTTAAAATTCAACAAACCGCAGACGCCCCCTTGGATACCCTGCTGATAACTCAACAACCCGAAGGAGAATACGCCCACTTATATGTTGAAAGTTTTCCCGGATCGTGGAGTTAGCAGGGGTTATCTCAATAAAGCAGTAACAACCAGCAACACATGCAGCACAAGCTTCTTTATTGATCAAGAGCAAACTTCTTTACAAGGCGAGACATACATGGCGAGACATGCTTCACCAAAAACCAACACCGGGAGAGCAGAGACAGTTACAAAGACAAGAACAAAAAACAAGCCGCGCGGACTCAATCAAACAAGCCGCCGACCTACTGCTGTGGAGTCCGCTCAGTCCGCCAGATCGCCAGACCGCAACCCAAGCCGCGCGAACTCACCCCTTATTCCAATGCTTAGCTCTTCACCGCCGGTCTGCACGCCGCCAGACCGCACAAGCTGCGTCACCGAATGGAACAGTCCGCCTGAAGCAGGCGACTTCCTGAACCCCGAACCAAGTCGCCAAAGAGAAGACCGCTTGGTCGCTATCCGCGACCTGCTGTTTACCGCCTGTTGCTTAACCGCAGAGCCCGCACTGTCCCTGACCGCAATCAGAGCCAAGTCCTGGCTTTCCAGCGCTATCCGCACAACGTGAGCTCAATTACTGTTCACTTACTTCGGTCCAGGTTCTGTTACATCCTGATGTGACATGGGTCCTATTTATAGGCACGACGATGAGTATGGTCACCGCCCTTCCCGATAGGATCACCGCCACAACCCGTAGCAAGAACTAATGTGTCCGCCAGCCCGCGGACACACATTCCAGTTCGCCGCTCCTGTGCAGATAGCCAGTCCGCCCCAGCTTCTCCAAGGCCGGACTCCAATATCCAGTCCGCCTTGCCGCCAGAGGCCAAGCCAGGACAACAGCCGGACTCCACAACAGCCGTGTCCGCCATTCTACGGACAAGGCATCAGCCCGCAAAACCCGAGCCCGCAGCCTCGCCATCAAGGCACCTGCCGGACTCAGCGGACACCCGGCTTCCGTTCGCATATCCCAAGTCCATTGCCTAATCACCAAGGCATTGCCGGACTCAGCGGACACGCCGATCCAGTCCGCGTACACAGCGAACTCCAATCCGCTTCCCTGAGTCCATAACCTCATCACAAGGCTCAACCGGACTCAGCGGACTCTGGCTCCAGTCCGCACGCTCTTGCACAAGCAATTCTCCAGTCCGCATTTCCCCAAGCTAGCAAACAAGGCAACTGCACTTCTACTACGCTTGGCGGACTGAGGAACCAGCCCGCGCTCCACTGCGCGATCTCCCCGGACTGAGCCTCCTGGACTTGGTTCAGTTCCCACCAAGTCCAGCCCACTGCCGCAAGGGCCAGTCCGCACTTACAGGCGGACACTGGATCTAGCCCGCCATACCGGGCGACCTCCAGTTTCTGTCCGCGCTGACCGGCGGTCTCCGCGGCTTCCACTTGCTGCTTCACTAGAGCAAGACCAAGGCATCTGCCAAACCGGTCTGCCGAGCTCCAGTCCTTCAGTCCGCTTCAAGCCGGACTCCGCGGATAACATTCCTATCCGCCCGGTTACTTCCTGGGAGTAAACCGCCTGCTGAGCATACACTGGCCTGTCAGACCGCCGCTGCTGTCCGCGCAATCCGCGCGAACAGACCGCCCAGGCCGCCACAGAGCAAAACGCCTGCAACATCCCTGCTGACCTAGCAGTCCGCCAACCCAGTCCGCGTAGTCCGCGCGGATAGGTTTCCCAAGCCTTCCATTCACCCACTTTCACTTCACAGAATTCAACAAGATATGGGATTTGTCCTCCTGTATGACAGGAGTTGCATCCATGGGCCCCTTGATGGAACTGGACTGAGAAATGCATGGCCATGCTTGGTTGAGTCAATATGTGATATTTGTCTCACCATT
This sequence comes from Platanthera guangdongensis, assembly GCA_039583875.1. Classification (NCBI taxonomy): domain Eukaryota; kingdom Viridiplantae; phylum Streptophyta; class Magnoliopsida; order Asparagales; family Orchidaceae; genus Platanthera; species Platanthera guangdongensis. The sequence continues at coordinate 14,113,840 of CM077149.1, forward strand.
CTCTGGAAGTCCGTCCTGGATCAAGAAACTTGGATTGAGCTATTACGAGGGTGACACGGTCCATGCCTCTAGTTCTTTCCGGATGTAAGGGACAAAGGGACAAAGACAATGCTGATACATTGGTCGTAAAGGCTTATGAGTTATGAACTCTTATTGATTGGGGAGCAATGATGCATTGTTAGATGCCGCTCATTGTTTGTGAGGTTTTTGCTTTTATACTTTCGAGATCAAGTGGGAGTCTGTTGGAGTTACCATTGTGATCTGGAAGTGATCAAACATATGATCTCACTGCCAACGCGATATGAGCCTGCAGGGTCGCACATAAGAGATGTGGAGAAGTTGGATAATTGACTGTGTTGGTAAAGGTTGCCAATCACCGACCTGAATGGGGTTGTGGGCAAAGTGTTGCCTTAAAGGATCGTCGGGTTGGGCAAATGTTGCCTTGGAGGGCTGGTAAGGGTTGTCGTCCGAGGGTCGATAACATTCATCGAGAATCGTCTTCTGATTCCCGCCGATCGGCGAGAATCGTCTCTCTGATTCTCGCCGATCGACGAGAATCATCGAGAATCAATATGCTGATTCTCGACGATCGACGACTTCGACATGTATCGTCGACCGCGGCTCGACGGTCGACGAGATTCAACGTGTATCATCAAGTGAGGCTCGACGATCGGCGAGAATCGTCGAGTATTGTACTCTGATTCTCGCCGATCCATGGTGATACTCGCTGATCGATTCTCGCTGATTCTCGCCGACTCTTGCCGATTGATACTCGCCGATTCTGAACCTTATTCTTGGGTGGTCTGCGGATAGCGATAAGCCTAGGTTTATTTATACCTTTGGTATAAATACAACACTTAGGGTTTTCGGGTTCAAGGCTCGCGATTTTCTCCTGTAGCAGATCGAAACCCGCGACGGAAGAGTTCCGTTCCGCGATCGTTCCACCGATCCCGAATCCCGCCGCCGACGGAAGGGTTCCGCCGCCGCCGTGTTCGCTCCGTCGACCTCCTCTTCTCCGGCGATTGTCGCTGGCGCTGCAATCCCTGACGCGGACCTAGCAGTCCGTGGGAAAGCAAGGTGCGGTCTTTCCTCCATCCTGATCTTCCGTGTGACGGAAAGCCCGGTGTTCTCCCGCTCGTATGTGGACTTCTGCAGAAACGTGGACATTATTCCACGTAGAACTCGCCACTAGCAAGAAGACAAAGTTTGGAGCATCTTCGTTGAGTTGTGACTCAACGCCACCGAGGTAATTTTTGCCTACTTGTCTTGCTAACTTCTTGATTCAACGTTCATGGCCCGATCCACATCTCTTTATGTTTTTCTTGATGTTTTTCCTTCCGCTGCGTGCACAAGTGTTGTGCCATCCTCATAGAGAAACCCAACAGCTTCTTCAAATCTGGTACATTTAATCCAATGTACCCAACAATTTCCCCCTATTTGGAGAAGTCATAACCCTTAGTCAATGATATACACCATACATAACAAATTCACAGTATGATGTAAAACAATATTAAATGACAGGGTAAGTACATAAACATGTATAAACAAAACATGTATACACAAATATCTCAGAACAGTAATGTAATAGATTTAACACATATCACATTGTTCTAACAACTTCAACATTTTCATTATTCAAAAGTTTACAGAAAGTTGAATGCAACTGATTACACATAGTAAACTTAAGAAAAATTTCTATCCTAAGGCAGCTCAGGCTCCTTGATAACTATGCCCTTTCCAGATTGAATTTTTGCTTGAACTTGAGCATCTTTGTCATCAGCAGGCTTCTTCCCTTTAAGATCTATCTTTTTCTGCTCTTCATCCTTGATCTTCTGCCTTTCAAAATAATGATAAGGCTTTGGGAAGTACTTGCTAGGCTCCTGTGCATGAGGAGGTAGCTTTCCCAGTTTAGCCTTTCTTCTATATTGCACAATGGCCTCTTGCCTATTCTCATGCTTCCTCCACTCCAGGTCAGAATATCATTTGCCTCTATCCAGGACATTGTCCTTAGCAGCCTTCCATGCAGTCAAGATGATATTCCTGGAAGTGGGGCTCCATTGTTCAAAATCAGGTCTTAACTCAGCTTGCTCTCTGAATCTTTTCTTAGACAATTGAGTCTCTTGTTCCTTTAGCAAAGCTTCTTGTTCTTTCAGTGTTGCCTCTAGCACAGGCTGAACAACTTTCTCTATGATGACATTCTGATTTCCCTCAGGAGGACTATACATTGATTGTATGTCTTGATGTATCAGGTCAAAGTCTGGTGGAGGGTATATCACTTGAGCAACTTCAGCTTGTTCTCCTCCAAAATATGCAGGATTGATTCCAGACTCTGCAGCATTGTCATCATCACATAAGGGTGGATATCCAAGGGTGGCTCTGATGGAATTTGAAATCCATTTGGCATGATCAGAGCCTGTCTTGACTAATACCCTCTCCCCCTTTATGACTTCTCTCTTAATGTGATCTCTCAGATCATCTTTCTGAAACCTTATCTGTGCATTCAGATAGTTTACTTCATCTTTATAGAAGGGTTTTAATCTTTGGAGCTTGTCAGTAATTGCCTTCTGAGAGTCTTCAATAGTAGTTTTAACAGCAGTGAGGCTCTCTTGCAATTGTTTGTCAAATTCAGCCTTTGCAGTAGCACTTGCTGTAGTCTGTGCAGTAGCTAGATTCTTCATTTCAGTTACTATTGCATTGTGTGAAGCTGTCAAATTATCATTCATCCTTATTTGGTTCTCCAGGACATAGCCTTGCTTCACTTCTAGATCATCAAGTTTGGTCTTTATTTTTTCTTGATGTGTGGCCAGATAGACTACTGCATTGCCTCCCTTATGGAAACAATCAGTCATTTCCTTCTTGTTCAGATTCACTTCAAATCTGATTGACTTAATGTCTTGGGCCAGATCAAACTGCAGTGACTTATGCCCTTCATCCATATAAGTTTACAAAGCCTTTCTTTGCTCATCTAGCTTGATCTGTAAAGCTACCATCAGTGAACTATAGTCAGTAGATGGGGCAGGATGTGGAGCAATGGTCTGTAGGGCTTTCTTATAGTTCTGGCTCCTTCTTTTGAAGACTTGGAACTTCCTCTTCTTGGCTCTTACAGCCTCTTCATCTTCTGAAGCAGAAGTGCTGGTTATGTCCACTCTATCCTTAGGACTAGGATGTGAATCCTTCTCAGTCCTTTGTGGTTCCTCAGCATCCTTAGGCTTCTCAGTCGCTTTGCCTGTAGTTTCTTCTTCAATCTCCACATGCTCCCCCTCAATAATTACTTTCTCCCCCTCAGCAGCAGCTTTTTCTCTCTCAAAGTCAGTTTGTAGAAGGTCAGGGAACAGTTCTTCTAAAGTAAATTCCGGTTGAGGAAGGGCTGGAGAATCTCTGATCTCATCAATCACATTATCTGCAACAGATGTGTCCTCCATAACAACATCTTGTGCTTGAGGTGGTAACTGTGTTTGCTGATGAATATCAGGTAATAAATCAGTCAAAACTTCTTCCTCAATAGTGAAATCTGATTGATTAATTTCAGTTATTACCTCTAGTATGGTTTGAGTAGCTTGTTCACTCTCTAGTGGAGTTGGCTCATCCACAAGTAAAGGCTCCCCCTGGATTGAATCCAGGTGAATTGGGCTTGCTGGTGGTAGCTTCCCCTGCCTCTGTGCTTCTTCATGTCTTGCTGGAGACTGTCCAGCATTTCTTGTCTCTTCATCATCAGGAGTAAACAATACTTGCTCTTCAGAGCTACTAGAGGATTCTTGAGTCACAGTGGCTGTTTTCTTCTTCTTCTGGGGTGTGTCCTTTACTGGAGATGGCAGTTCCTTGGTCAACACTCTATCCCACCTAGAGAAGATTTTTAAATCCATTCTCCTCATGTGGTTAATCTTGGAACCTGTTGCTTGATTCATTACCTCAGAATACTTCCAGCTAGGTATAGACTCAGTATTCTACCCTAATTGGGCTTCTTCATACTCTCTTTTATCTTCTCAAACACAACTACAGACCAATCAGTAGTAAGTTTGAAGATAATTCTAGTCATCAAACTGAACATATAAGCTGAGATTCTGTCATGTCCTCCAGGCTTGCTCAGGATGACCTTGCCCACTATCTCAGATAAGAACTTGCCCTGCATGTTCATTCCTTTTCTGTTGAAAACAGATCCTATCTTCAGGTTAGAATCAAATCCACGTCATGTTAGTGCCTCCCTTTTCTTAGAAGCATACACATCTTCCTCTTCCTTTGTCCTTGGTAGTTGAAGAACTTTTCTTAGACTTTTAGGAGAGACATTCACCTTTGCCCCATGAACTCTAGACTTAATCTTGAGTCCTGATTCATTTAGAGTTGCTCCATTCAGAAATTCGAGGACTTCCTTCTTCCATATCTTGATCGGTTCTGATACAAGAAATTCTAACCCAGTCTCTTGTATTAGGGTTACCACACCTTTGATTTCAGGTTCCGCGTCATCAAAGGCATGACGCACGAGTTCATATCCTTCATTAACATTCTCTTCTAGCTTGGGCGTCATTAGGGTTTGAAGAAATTTGAATTTAGAGAAGAGAGATGTCGACACACAAGTTTGGTCTCGAAACTTTGGTGAGCATGTCGACAAACAATTGATGTCGCTGCCCCTCCGCCACTACTTGATGACGATCCAGTTGCCGAGGCTCTACAACATAAAGACCTTCGGAGCCGTGATGACGCTAATGGACGACGCCCCTACAACCTCCGCCCGCGGCGTGCTACCCTCACTTGAAGACTATTTTAATTAATTTGTCATGCTTTATTATTTTATGTGCGAATATAAAATTATTCCAATCTTGGTTAATAATTTTATATTCATTTGTGACTTGTAATCTTTAATTATTTTCTGCAAACATTTTGGTGTGTATTTAGCCTTTCGGGTGGATGAGATTTCATCTCCATGTTGGATGGCTAGATGTGTGTTGTAACTCCTATATAAGGAGATCCTTTTGAGAATGAAGTTAGAGAGAAATAAAAAAATGAACCCTAACCCTCATTTGAGAGAGTTCGGCCAAGGAGATTCCTCCATAGCCGCCGGCCAAGGTGTGAAGCCCCCCCCCCCCCTTGCTTCCTCCCCTACTTCGGTGCGACGCCGGCGTGGCTTCCTTTCGGTGCGACTCCAAGGAAGAAGATTGCAGCCCATTCAGTGTGAAGCCGGTGGATCCGTGGAGAGAGTGATTCTCCCACCTTCTCTTGTGTGATTATTGTTCTTGGTTGGGTAACTTCTTCCCCTTAGAGATTCTTGCTTTAGATTTTGTGAAGGTTTTTGCAAACCGTTTCTTCCGTGATTTTTAAATACGTCGCTTGCAAATTCCGATTTCGATTTCGTTGTTATTGAACCTCTTGTGATCCGGATTGGGTAGATCCGTTGCGAGAGCGAGACTTGGCCTAGCCTTGACTTGCCCTCCAAGATTGGCACATTTTGGTGTTAACAAGGGAGTTAATCACAACTCGAACTCGACCGCCTATTGAAGTTTTCCGCCGCTCCGAAAATAAATTATTGCTGCGTTGAAACAGCTCAAGTTGGTACAATAGATGCTTGTGTAGGTGCGGTGAGTTGTGTGGTTGTTGGAGAGGTAGGTCTTAAGGACGTTGTATCGAGTCCGGCTTGCGGTGAGTTGTGTGCTTGTTGGAGAGGTAGGTCCTAAGGACGTTGTATCGAGTCCGGCAATTTTCTCTTTCGGATTTGGGAGCAAACCCGACCCCTTTTCGTTCGCTTTTTGGTCGGAGCCCTCCCCTTTGGTTTTATGTCTTGTGATAATATTTTTCGTTAGCGTATTCGGGCACGAATCACGGTCACCCCTACATCAATTTGGTATCAGAGGCGGTCGTTTCAACTCCCACGTTGCAAACATCCTCTCTACGTTTCTTGTTGCCCGATCGGATCTTAAAAAAATCAAAAAAATTATTTTCTGTGGTCTGCCAATAGCGGGCTGAAATCTTTATTTTTCAGCAAAATTTCAAAAAACAAAATTTTTAACGATCCACGTGTTCCTCACATCAGGAAAATATAAAAATATCTTATTTTCAGTATAGCTACAACCCTAGGAAAAATCGCCTTTCCAAACTTTCCTAGACCTGAATGCGCACTAGGCACGGATCCGAGTACGCGACACCGTCTACGTCTAGGATGGCTGCGAACGAGCATGGGGATCCCAACACCGAGGCCATAGCAGGGCTACGTAACGAAATGACGGAGCTTAGAAACATGTTGAGCAGCCCAACCGGCGCCAACAAACTCCTGAGTCGGATTCCGATGAGGACTCTCCCCGAGTGCCCCCTCGAGAACACTGCCACGATCGTGCTTACGATATCACTAGGGCCATTAAGATCGACGCCTCCACTTATGATGGCATGGGAGATCCCCAGATCTTCCTTACTTGGGTGGTGGATATGGAGTGCTACTTCGATTGGCACACCCTTACGGACCATCAAAAGGTCCAAGTTGACAGGATGAAGCTAACGGGACGTGCCAAAACTTATTGGCTGAATGAAGAGCGTAGGCTAGGAACCGGGAACGGGGTCCCACTTATTGGATGGGTCGTGATGAAGAACTTGTTGACCGATCAGTACGTTCCAACGTACCATCAGACACAGATGTTCGACGAGCTTGCCACTCTACGGCAGGGCTCCAATTCGGTAGCTGAGTATATGGGAGAACTGAAAGACCGTATGGTGCGTTGTGATTTGAGGGAGATCCCCGAGGTCACCCTATCCAGATTTCGTAAGGGGTTTCATCCCGATATTCAGCGGAAGCTCTTACGATATGGTCATACGGATCTGAACACGACATTTAATGCCGCCCTCGACATCGAAAAGCACATAGCCTCTAAGGCTCACTCCCGGTATTCCCATCCGAAGGGAAAGTCCACAGCTGGAGCCTCTTCCTCCACATATCAGGATAAAGGGAAGTTTCGGTCTGCCGAGTCAAAGTCTGTCGTGATTACTGCTAGGAACGGCAAGAATCCTGCGAGTGAGCGTGTCCCTATAGGGAAGGTTAGCAAGGCTAACACTACTTGTTACTCTTGCGGCATTCAAGGCCACTATGCCTTTGAATGCCCAACGAAGACTAAAGCCATTGCCCTTCTAGAGTCGACTACCGACCTTGCGGATTTCGTTTATGAGGCTGCTGAGGAGAGTGACCCAGAAGGGATCCCAAGTGATTTAGAGGACGAACACCCCGTTATGGTGATGCGTTGTATCTTGACCACCCCTCGTCCGTTAGATGACTGGAAAAGGACTAGTATATTTTCCCTGATCTTTAAGAGTGGCGAGAAGTTGTGCAAGTTGATCATTGATAGTGGCAGCTGTGTAAACGTCATCTCTGAGAATGTCGTTACACGTATGTCCTTGACTACGCAGCCCCACCCGGCTCCCTATCAGGTAGCCTGGATTAATAAGGTTACCGTCCCGGTCCCCAAGCGTTGTCTTGTACCTCTCTCGATCAAATCCTATACTGACGAGGTGTGGTGCGATGTCCTTCCAATGGACGCTTGTCACGTGTTATTGGGCCGCCCTTGGCTTTACGACCGTGACGTGACACACTTTGGAAGGGCCAACACATATGAGTTTAAATTCAATGGCAAGGTCATTACGTTGAGACCGACCGTCCCGAAAGAGCCAGTAGCTTTGGCTAAGGACACCACTGTTCCAGTCGAGAGGAAAACGTTGAGTCTCGTGGGAAGAAAAGAATTTGTGAAGGATCCCTTTCTTGACGGGATGATGTACGCTCTAGTTCTTATGAGTGCAAAAGGGGATACGAGAGCATTGGATGAGTTGCCTAGAGAGTTACGGGAATTGTTGGATGAGTATAAGGACGTGTACCCAGATGAGCTGCCTTCGGTATTACCACCGCTTAGGAATATACAGCATGCTATAGACCTTATCCCCGGCTCCTCCTTACCGAACCAGCCCCACTATAGGCTTCACCCCGCCGCTCATAAGGAGTTACAGACCCAGATCGAGGATTTGATGAAAAAGGGGTTCATTAGGACTAGTATGAGTCCATGCGCGGTACCTGCCCTTCTTGCCCCCAATAAGGATGGTACGTGGACAATGTTTGTTGATAGCCGTGCCATCAACAAGATTACCATCAAATATAGATTTCCTATTCCGCGATTAGATGACCTTCTAGATGTCTTATCTGGCGCCACCATTTTTTCAAAGTTAGATTTGCGGAGTGGCTATCACCAGATCAGGATCCGTGAGGGGGACGAGTGGAAGACAGCATTTAAGTCCAAGGATGGGTTATACGAGTGGCTTGTGATGCCCTTTGGGCTATCCAACGCCCCCAGTACCTTCTCCCGGATGATGACCCATGTCTTTCAGCCTTACATGGGGAAGTTTGTGGTCGTCTATTTTGATGACATTTTAGTCTTTAGTACCACCACTGCTGAGCACGTCTCCCACATGAGATCGGTTCTTTCCACCCTGCGGAAGGAAACCTTATTCCTTAATCTCAAGAAATGCACATTCTATGTCACTGAAGTGGAATTCTTAGGCTATATAGTCGGTTCGGAAGGCATTAGAGTTGACCCTAATAAGGTTAAGGTCATGAGGGATTGGCCCGAACCGACCACATTACGAGAGGTGCGAAGTTTCCATGGGTTAGCTACTTTTTACCGCCGTTTTATTAGAGACTTTAGTAGTATTATGGCCCCCATTAGTGATTGCATGAAGAAGGGTGAGTTCACCTGGACAAGGTCCGCCGCTATTGCTTTCCAACGCATTAAGGAACTTATGACTGAGGCACCTGTCCTCCATCTACCTGACTTCAATAAGGTCTTTGAGCTTACGTGTGACGCTTCTGGCGTAGGAATAGGAGGTGTCTTGAGTCAGGAAGGGCACCATGTGCGTTATTTTAGTGAGAAGTTAGCGGGCGCCAAATTGAATTACTCGAATTACGATAGGGAGTTTTATGCCGTCATTAGATGTCTGCACCATTGGAGGCACTATCTCCTCTCTAAGGAGTTTGTGATCCTCTCCGATCACGAGGCACTGCGGTTCATCAATGGCCAACATAAAATCAGCCCGCGACACGCTAAGTGGGTATCTTTCCTACAGGGTTACACTTTTAACCTCAAACACCTTAAAGGAGCTGACAATCGAGTCGCGGATGCTCTTAGTCGCCTGACCCTGTTACTCACCACTATGGAGGTTAACGTGGTAGGATTCGAGCGAATCAAGGACGAGTACGCCACATGTCCAGACTTTCAGGATGCATATTTGTCTGCCCAAGATAGCTCCCCCACGATTATATCTGCGTTCGTCATTAGGGATGGCTACCTATTTAGACATGGGAAGTTATGTATCCCGCAGTCATCGTTACGCCTTCATATCATCTCGGAATTGCATAGTGGAGGGTTGAGTGGTCATTTCGGTAGGGATAAGACCATTACGTTAGTTGAGGAGAAATTCTATTGGCCAAAACTTAAGGCGATGGTGGGTAGGGTAGTTAGTAGTTGTCGTACCTGTCAGGTATCCAAGGGCACCAAGACCAACGTAGGATTATATACGCCCCTGCCTATCCCTTCCACGCCATGGGAAGACGTGAGTATGGATTTTGTTCTAGGCCTACCCACCACCTTACGCCGTCACGATTCTATTTTTGTAGTGGTGGATAGATTCTCTAAAATGGCATATTTTATTCCCTGCGCTAGAACCAACGACGCATCTCACATTGCCAAATTATATTTTAAGGAAGTAGTTAGTCACCGGGGAGTGCCGAAGACAATAGTCTCGGATAGAGATGTTAAGTATACGAGCTATTTTTGGAAAACACTTTGGGTCTTGATGGGTACCAAGTTATTGTTTTCCTCAGCCTATCACCCTCAGACCGATGGGCAAACAGAGGTAGTCAATCGGAGTCTAGGAAGCCTCCTTAGATGCCTAGTGAGTGATCACAAAGGTACGTGGGATCTTCTTCTTCCCCACGCCCAGTTGGCCTATAATAATTCCAAAAACCGGTCCACTGGTCTGTCCCCAAATGAGATAGTTCACGGGTACAAGGCCCCTGTGCCTCTTGACTTGGTTCCTTTGCCCCCAACATACAAGACAAGTCAATTTGCACAATCCTTCGCCCAACATATTCATGACCTACATGCACGTATACGAGCTACCTTGACTGCTCAATACGAGTCTTATCAGTCGCAAGCTAATCTACATAGGAGGGTGTCGCACTTCAACGTCGGAGATTTGGTCCTAGTCCGGTTAGTTTCCGAACGCTTGGCATCTGGCACCGTTAAAAAGTTGGCACCAAAGCGCGTCGGCCCTTTTCGAATTATAAAGAAACTAGGTGACAACGCTTTCGTGTTGGATTTGCCAGCTGATTGGGGTATCTCCCCTATTTTTAATGTCTCGGATTTGACGCTGTTTGTTTCTCCTCCACCTGAGTTGAATTCTTTGTCGTCTTCTCCCTCCACTAAAATTTCTACTGGGTTGGGGAGTGGTAGTTCGGATGATCTCTCTCTTTCGGTCCCCGCAGGTATAACATCGGATGGTACGTTGCCTTCTTTTTTCCCTACTGCTGACATGTTTCCCAGGTTTCCGAAGATATTTCTCACTCCAGATATGATACTTGCTGCTGAGCCACTTACCACTCCTGATGGTGCTACCTACCGCTTCCTCATCCGTTGGCGTGACCGCCCCCCCCCCCCTTCAGATGATTCATGGGTACTTGCGACAGAGCTTCAACGTTTGGATGTCGAGCTTCTCCGCCGCTATCTCTCGGACCACGCATCGGAGATACGTGATTTTGAGTGGGGGAGGATTGATGTCGCTGCCCCTCCGCCACTACTTGATGACGATCCAGTTGCCGAGGCTCTACAACATAAAGACCTTCGGAGCCGTGATGACGCTAACGGACGACGCCGCTACAACCTCCGCCCGCGGCGTGCTACCCTCACTTGAAGACTATTTTAATTAATTTGTCATGCTTTATTATTTTATGTGCGAATATAAAATTATTCCAATCTTGGTTAATAATTTTATATTCATTTGTGACTTGTAATCTTTAATTATTTTCTGCAAACATTTTGGTGTGTATTTAGCCTTCCGGGTGGATGAGATTTCATCTCCATGTTGGATGGCTAGATGTGTGTTGTAACTCCTATATAAGGAGATCCTTTTGAGAATGAAGTTAGAGAGAAATAAAAAAAGGAACCCTAACCCTCATTTGAGAGAGTTCGGCCAAGGAGATTCCTCCATAGCCGCCGGCCAAGGTGTGAAGCCCCCCCCCCCCCTTGCTTCCTCCCCTACTTCGGTGCGACGCCGGCGTGGCTTCCTTTCGGTGCGACTCCAAGGAAGAAGGTTGCAGCCCATTCGGTGTGAAGCCGGTGGATCCGTGGAGAGAGTGATTCTCCCACCTTATCTTGTGTGATTATTGTTCTTGGTTGGGTAACTTCTTCCCCTTAGAGATTCTTGCTTTAGATTTTGTGGAGGTTTTTGCAAACTGTTTCTTCCGTGATTTTTAAATACGTCGCTTGCAAATTTCGATTTCGATTTCGTTGTTATTGAACCTCTTGTGATCCGGATTGGGTAGATCCGTTGCGAGAGCGAGACTTGGCCTAGCCTTGACTTGCCCTCCAAGATTGGCACATTTTGGTGTTAACAAGGGAGTTAATCACAACTCGAACTCGACCGCCTATTGAAGTTTTTCGCCGCTCCGAAAATAAATTATTGCTGCGTTGAAACGGCTCAAGTTGGTACAATAGATGCTTGTGTAGGTGCGGTGAGTTGTGTGCTTGTTGGAGAGGTAGGTCTTAAGGACGTTGTATCGAGTCCGGCTTGCGGTGAGTTGTGTGCTTGTTGGAGAGGTAGGTCCTAAGGACGTTGTATCGAGTCCGACAATTTTCTCTTTCGGATTTGGGAGCAAACCCGACCCCTTTTCGTTCGCTTTTTGGTCGGAGCCCTCCCCTTTGGTTTTATGTCTTGTGATAATATTTTCCGTTAGCGTATTCGGGCACGAATCACGGTCACCCCTACATCAACAATGGCGAAAACCTATTTATACCTTTCTAGAATCGAAGATGAAAGGGCGCGTCAAAATACTTAAATTGTGTCGACACTGTTAAAAAGTGTCGACACTTACTTATAATGTCTCGACAACTATGTGTCGACACAAGTATAGTCGACAGAATATATGTGTCGACACTTGTATATGTGTCGACACCACTCAGCTCGACACTTAGTCGAGACTGTATTAGACTAATTCTGTGTAAAGTCTAAGTGTCGACACCACCTTGGATGTGTCGACACTTACACTGCATGTGTCGACACAAATTCTCTGAAGTGTCGACACAGACTTCCTAGATGTGTCGACACCATTTCTCTGAAATGTCGACACCACTTCTATGTGTCGACACAGACAACTCTGTGTGTCGACACCATTTTACTTAGCCAATTTTGAAAACTTATTCTAAGTTTATCATCCCTAATTCAATTTTAAATTTATTGAATTTGGTTTCATCTAAGGGCTTAGTATACATGTCAGCTAGCTGATTATCTGTATTAATATACTCTTGTGAAATATCTCCTTTTTCCACATGTTCTCTTAGAAAATGGTATTTTATTTCTATGTGCTTAGTCCTACTATGGGAGACAAGATTATTTGCAATAGAAATAGCACTTGTAGAATCACAAAATAAAGGTGTTCTACTTACTTGAATACCATAATCTTCTAATTGATGTTGTATCCATAGAAGTTGAGCACAACAACTTCCTGCAGTAACATACTATGATTCTGCTGTGGAGATAGTCACACTTGTTTGTTTCTTGCTACTCCATGATATCAGCCTTCCACCTAGGAATTGACAGGTACCTGTTGTACTTTTCTTATCTTCCTTGCAGCCTGCAAAATCTGCATCTGAATAACCTGTCAGTTCAAACTCTCCATTCTTAGGGTACCAAAGGCCTAGATAAGGAGTGTCATTAAGATATCTCAGAATTCTTTTGACTGCTGTCAAATGAGATTCTTTAGTGCAAGCTTGGTACCTAGCATAGACACATGTAGCATACATGATATCTGGTCTACTAGCAGTCAAATACAATAGGGAGCCAACTATCCCTCTATACAAAGTCTCATCTACAGGTTTCCCTGCATCATCTTTGCTTAGATACATGCTTGACCCCATAGGAGTTTTCATGGTACTGGATGATTCCATACCATACTTCCTTATCAACTCTAGGGTGAACTTAGACTAGCATATGGATAAACCATCCTCAGTTTATCTAACTTGGAGACCCAAGAAGAACTTAAGTTCCCCCATACTGCTCATTTCAAATTGTCCTTGCATAAGTTTTGCAAACTTTCTGCAAAGACCACTTTCTGTAGACCCAAATATGATGTCATCTACATATATTTGGACTAAGATAATCTTGCCTCTGGATTCCCTAAGGAATAGAGTCTTGTCTATTTTCCCCCTTGAGAATTTGTTCTCAATGAGGAAACTAGACAGGGTTTCATACCAAGCCCTAGGGGCCTGTTTTAACCCATACAAAGCTTTCCTAAGTCTATAAACATAATTAGGTTTAGTTGAATCAACAAAACCTGATGGTTGTTCTACATAGACTTCTTCCTTCAGATTTCCATTCAGAAAAGCTGACTTAACATCCATTTGGTATACTTTAAACCCTTGATAGGTTGCATAAGCAAGAAACATCCTTATGGCCTCCAGTCTGGCTACTAGAGTAAAGGTCTGATCAAAGTCAATACCTTCTTCCTGCCTATATCCCTTAGCAACCAGTCTAGCTTTGTTCTTCACAATAACTCCATGTTCATCCATCTTGTTCCTAAAGATCCACTTAGTTCCTATAATGTTGTGGTCCTTGGGTTTAGGAACTAGCTCCCAGACATTACATCTTTTGAACTGGTTCAGCTCCTCTTGCATAGCCTCAATCCAATGAGGGTCTAGGATTGCTTCTTCAAATTTCTTTGGCTCTACTTGGGATAGAAAGCTGGAGTAGAGAACTGAACTTAGGTTCTTGCTCCTTGTTTGTACCCATTGTCTGAGATCACCAATAATTTGATTGGCTGGATGATCTTTTAGATGTCTATTTGCTGGAGGCAGCCTGTCTTTAGGTTGTACACCATCATTCTCTTCAACTTGCTGCACCCCTTGGTCTTCTTCTACATCAGGTGTATCTAGTACTCCCCCTGGACAACAGCCACTATCATCCACTTGCTGACTTGCAGTAGAACCTTCTTCAATAGTAAGCTTGTCCATCTTCTCAGTCACACCTGTGGAGCTGCAAATACTTCTAGACAATTCAATGCTAATGAGTCTAGCTTCATCAAACACTACATGTACTGACTCTTCTACAACTTGAGTAGTCAAGTTGTAGACCCTATAAGTCTTACTGTTGTTGCTGTACCCAACAAAGATCCCCTCTTGGGATTTGGCAGCAAACTTAGTTAAATAAGACTTACCATTGTTAAGTATATAGCATTTACAACCAAAGATCCTGAAATAAGATAGATTTGGTTTTCTGCCCTTCACAATCTCATAGGGGGTCTTATTGTGGCTCTTGGTGATAGTAGCCCTATTGATTACATGACATGCAGTATTAACTGCCTCAGTCCAGAAATATTCTGGGAGAGATGTGTCACTCAATAGGGTTCTACCAGCCTCTATCAAGGTTCTATTTTTCCTTTCATCAATACCATTTTGCTGAGGTGTTCTTGGTGAAGAAAATTCCTGAAATATCCCAAACTCTTCACATAGCTTTGTCATACTGTCAGACTGGAATTCAGTACCATGGTCACTTCTTATTTTGACAATTGTACTGTCTAACTCATTCTGAATTTGTTTGATAAAACTATAAAAGATACTAGGAGTTTCAGATTTCTGTCTAACGAAGAACACCCAGGAAAACCTTGAGTAGTCATCTACAACCATAAATGTGTAGACCTTCCTACCTAGGCTGTGAACTGGCATAGGACCAAAAAGATCCATATGCAAGAGGTATAGGCACCTCACAGCATCTTTGTTCTCAATGCTATTAAAGGTGGATTTGGTCTGCTTGCCCTTTTGACAAGCTGAGCATATCTCATCCTTTATACACTTAACCTGAGGACCATTCCTCACTAACTCTTTATTATAGAGTTGACCAATTGTCTTATAGTTAAGATGGGCTAGCCTCTTGTGCCATTTGACACAATGAGAGACTTTCTCATCAGCTACAAGACACATAGGAGAAACATTGTTCTCACACATAATGTCTAGACAATAGACATTTCTCTTCATATAACATGTCAGAATGATCTTTTGATCATTAGACCTCCTGATATGATAACCATCTTTGACAAATGAGATGTCATATCCTAAATCACTCAGCTGACTTATACTAATGAGGTTGTGTTTCAAACCTTTCACATAAGCCACTTGAGTAATTGTAATAAGGTTGCTAGAAATGTTACCAAAGCCTTTGATGATTCCTTTTTCAGAACCACCAAAGGTGACTTTAGGACCATCCTTGATTGGTGTATAGTCCTTCAGCAATCCCCTAGTTCCAGTCATGTGCCTGGAACATCCACTGTCTAAGTACCATATTGGGGCATGACCACTTGGACTCACCTGCAAAACAGATTACTTTACCTTAGAACCCAAAAACTTCTTGGGTCCTTGGTGCAAGTTAGTCTGACTTTTGACAAAACTACCTGTAGCTTTTCTAGCAGGCAGTTTGCTACCCATCTTGGCACTGGAATTGTGCCAACAATCTATGGCAAAGTGGCCTACCTTGCCACAACACCAGCACTCAAATCTATTGTACTTTTGTTTAGGTACAACCCTGGCTGTTTTGTCTACAGCAGGCTTCTTGTTGAGTACTAGGGCTTTGCCCTTAGATTTGGACTTGACTGTCCAAGCAGATTTTGTAAACCCTAATCCAGTTTTACCCTTATGAGGTGCAAACTCATCTATCAAAGGTAGAACAGACTTTGGTTTAGAAAAACTTGCTACTATATCTCTCTCTTTCTGAAGAATAATCTCCAGATTTCTGATTTGATCATTTTTAAATGTTATAGTCCCCATCTGAATAACAGTAATGTGCTTTAGTCTGGCTATTTCATTTAATTTCTGATCAAGCAACTTGTCAAAATCTGTTGCATCAACTTTAAGACTGGCAATCTCCTTAGCCTGACTCTTGGCCAAGGATTTGCTTTTCTTCAAAGCTTGCAACACTACTCTATATTCATCAATCAACTGATGAATATCTCCTTCAGATTCAGATCCACTAACATCACTTGATGCTGATGTATCTGAATCTGACTCAGTACTAGAAATTGAACTAACAGAACAATTTTGTACCTGACTTGGTCCAGGCTGATCCTGGATTTTGTCTCCTTCTGATAATGCCATCAGTCCCTGGCACTGATTGTCCTCATGTTCATATATTGAGTTCATTAATTGTATGAACTCATCTTCCTCTTCTTCAGCAAACAGTCCAATATAAGCTTCAGCTTCTAAATTTGATTCTGAAGATGACATATCAGACAGACTTTTGTCCTTCTTAGCAACAAAGGACCTTTCCTTTTTGCCCTTGATTTGAGTCTTCTTCTTATCAGTTGACTCTTTCCTCTTCTCTGGACAGTCAGCAACAACATGTCCCTGTCTGTTACAACAATAGCAAACTATCTTTGAGGATGTAGTTTTACTTTGCCTGGACTTTCTTCTTTCATTCTTTGATGACTTCTATGAAGTGGATGGCTTAGACCTCCACTGTTTCTTCTTAAGAAACTTCT
This sequence comes from Platanthera guangdongensis, assembly GCA_039583875.1. Lineage (NCBI taxonomy): Eukaryota > Viridiplantae > Streptophyta > Magnoliopsida > Asparagales > Orchidaceae > Platanthera > Platanthera guangdongensis. Next base: position 14,130,596 of record CM077149.1, read on the forward strand.
AAAAATGTCTAGTGAAAGCTGCAAAATCTTCATCACTCTCACTGCTTTCAGAATTCTTGCTTTCTGACTCATCTATCTCAGTCTCAGCAACTTTTGGAGGTGGAGATGGAGACTTACTTTTATATTTTCTAGTGGCTTCTGTCTTGAAAGCCATAGCTCTTTCTTTGTGCTCAACTCTGGTAGTCTTCTCTTCCTCCTTTCTTACCATTAACTGCATCTCATATGATAACAGTTTTTCAAACAATGTTGGAGGAGGAATGTCTGCTAATTTGGCCATTTCCCTTATGGCACAAATCTTGGTATCCCAGTCCTTAGTCAGGGATCTCAAGAACTTATCATTCAATTCATAGTTGCTGAATTCTCTTCCATAAGACATCAACTCATTGACAATCCTATAGAATTTCTTGTAGCACTCAGTTATGCTATCAGACTTGCCTTGTCTGAATCTTTCATACTCTTGATTCAGTAAAGACTTCCTGTCTTATCTTACCTCTTCTGATCCCTCCATATAGACTATCAGTGTATCCCACATTTCTTTAGAAGTTTTACAGTGAATCAAATTCTGAAATGTTGCATCATCTATTGCACTTACTATAATATTCTGGGCCCTCTTGTCCATAGTGGCCAGAATAATCTCATCTTTAGTCATCTCTGAATAGTCCTTAGGAGTTCTTTGATTTGCATCCAGGATAGATACTTTCATTGGCACATATGGCCCTTCTTTGACTGTGATATAGATTCTAGGGTCAGAGGCTTCCATAAAAAGTCTAACCCTTTCTTTCCAAATGCCAAAAATTTCCTTTCTACAGATTGGCAACTTCATGGATCCTAGCTCTTTGTGATTCTCAGTTGAACCCATTTTCTTGATTCTTGATTATACTGAATCTGCCAACAGGATCTTTACTCAGACTGTTATGTCCTTTTTGAGTAACCTCCCTCTGATACCACTTGAAAGAAATTGTACCTAATCACCTAGAGGGGGTGAATAGGTGACCTTAATCTTTTTAAACTTTTAGGCAGAATTAATCACAGAATTCACAGAACTTTAAACAGCAAACACAGAATCAATCACACATAGAGTACACACAGTTTTTATAGTGGTTCCCCACGGTCTGGGTACATCCACTTTCCCCCTTCGCCTATCTAGTAGTGTACTAGATTCGGCCAAACTTCTCCACTACTCCTCAGATCCTCAGATCTTACAGCTCAGAACCCTAAACAGGTTCTTACAACTCAGAGTGATCCCACTCCTACAACTCAGGCACACAGCCCTACCACTCAGTCTTCACAAAGACCTACACTCAGCCTTCAACAAGGCCTACACTCAGCCCTCAACAAGGCCTACACTCAGAGAAATGAATCTCCTACACTCAGGCACACAGGCTCTACCACTCAGCCTTTATAATTTCAGGCTTACAACTCAGATCGCTTAGGATCCTACAAGAAATTAAAATTACAAAGTATATACCCACAACTCAGAATGAGAGAGAAGAGTTGACTGGTTTCTTGATGAGTTCTTGCAAGAACTTTGCTGAGATCAACCTCCCTTGGCTTTCTTCAAAGCTTCTTGAATTAGAACACAGTAGGGTTGAAACTCTATGCAGATGATCTTCAATCACTGCTGACTTAAGAATCAGATATCAATCTGAAACTTTCTTCACAGCCTGGTTCAACAGCTCTCTTCTTAGAAGGAGCTCTCTCTCTCCAACTTCTTAGATCTTCACTTGAAGGTCTTCTTCTTTTAGTGTTGTTAGATCTTCAATGAATCCAATACTCAATCTTCAATTCATCAATTCTGTCGAAGGAGAAGGGTCTTTATATAGACTTTCTCCAAGGTAATCGGCTGTTCCGGTTTCTAACAACTTTTTGACAGCTCTGACAGTTGCAGTAGACCGGCTGGAATGGCAGCTGTCAAGTCATCCAGTCACTTCTTGAATTTTCTATAACTGTCTGAAAGTGTCGAGACAGTCAGTCTTAAAGTGTCGACACTGATAGACTAAGTGTCGACACAAGTAGACTAAGTGTCGACACTAGCCTTCATGGTGTCGACACAACTCCTTGTGTTGTAGAATCTGCTTCTCGACATTGCTTCTTCAACATGTGTCGACATAGATTATGTGTGTCGACACAAGTCCTTCTTCTTCAGTACTTAGTTGATTTCTGCTAAGTGTCGACACAACTCCTTTGTGTCGACACATCCTCTTGTGTTGATACTTGCTAAGTGTCGACACATCTTCTTTGTGTCGACACATGCCTTCTGTGTTGAACCTTTTGCTGAGTGTCGACACATCTCCTTTGTGTCGACACATTCTCCATGTGTTGAGACTTTTGCTGAGTGTCAACACATCTCCTTTGTGTCGACACATTCTTCATGTGTTGAGACTTGTCTGAGTGTCGACACATCTCCTTTGTGTCGACACTTCTCCTTAGACTTTCTTGAAATTTGTTGAGTGTCGACACAGCCTCCTAGTGTCGACACTTGTACTTGAACTTTGTTGATGTTTTGCTGAGTGTCGACACAGCCTCATAGTGTCGACACTTTTGATGTCGACAAAGTTCCTCTGGGTGTCGACACTGCTTCTAAGTGTCGACACTGATTCTTTAGACTTTTTTTCATTGTGTGTCGACACTGCCTGTATGTGTCGACACTTTCCTTCTAGTGTCGACTCTGCATCCCTGGTGTCGACACAATTACTCAAAGTGTCGACACTGCTTCTCTGGGTGTCGACACAAGCCTTCTTAAGTGTCGACACTTTTCTTCTAGGTGTCGACACATGGACTTAGAAACTTTTCCTGCAAACCTGCAGTTACTTAACCTGCACACATCAACTCAAAAACACATCAAATACACCATGATGTATATCATTGAGTAGGGTGAGGCTTCTTCAAATCTGGTACATTTAATCCAATGTACCCAACAAAGGGCATATAAGTACTCTAGATCAAGTTTCACAATTTATCATTGAATAATAAAGTCTATATTTGATTTTGTCATAATATTCCAAGTTAAGCGGTTAATGAACAAAGTATAGCAATTGTCCATCTACAAATTCGAAATAAATTCTCATATGAGCATACTGAACTAGGAAAACTAATTCTCAAGTTTCATAATTTTTCAACAAGTATTGAGCTCTGTAAGAATTATTTAGCAAGTTCCCAAATATTTGAGGTTGTGAAGTAGGTACCCTAATTATGTATCCAAAAAATTTCATTAAAATTCACATATGATTAGTATGGTCTAAAACTTCGTCTGCCAAATTTTCATGATTGTTTTAAGAATCTTGCTAACCTATTCTAGCTCCACAATATTTGTGCCCTAGGATAGGGTTAGGGTTTTATGGGCCCTACCCTTCCCAAAATCCCTTATTATTTTTACCAGAGGGTTTTATCTATCCTAGCACCCTCCGTACAAAATTCCAAGATCATTCAAGGTGTTTTGACCTTATACCCTTCACAAGGCACAAAAGCCCTTCCTTAGGGTATGGCCTTAGATCTTAGGGCAAACCAATTCCAATCTATCTCATCTTTACTGATAAGGTGAAATAAGCCTTACCAAGCCAGTGGCCCCAATTCCAACCTCTGTTGAGGTGATTTGGCCACTCAAAACCCAAGATACACCTTTTGACCAAAATACCCCTTTTAGGGCAAAGCTAGGGTTTGCATGATTTCTGTTCAAACCACCTCCAAATGTGATGAAATGTTAACCAGATATTTATATTGACCCTAAGCACCTCTCACCAAAATTTGGGTGAGTTTGGAGGTCCTTTGGCCCTTAAATTAATTAAACCTAGATAAATTAAATATTTTCCAAAACTATAGAAAATTTGTCCCCAAAAATTCCCATCTTTGGGCAGCCCTAGATATGGTCTAGGGGGACTCCCTGCCAAAATTTCAATTAATTTGGACCAAGGATGAAGTGTGGGCACTCAGTTTAATGTCTGCCTAGCCCTAGGTGTAGGTTCCACCAAAATGAGTGCCCTGGTTAAACAAAGCACCCAAATTGGTTCAAATCAATTTTGTTGTATAGTAGACTCTCAAGGCTACACTTTTCATGTTGATGACTTTTTATGAATGGGCCTCTATATAGTTTTAAAAATTAAAAACATTAAATGCATTCTGTGTGACAGAAATCATGAAAAATGAAATTATAAACCTATAGTTTAATATCATTTCCCGCACAAATCTTGGCGCAATTTGGATGGCATCCCTTCATCTTCCTCGTTCAGCCAACGGTCCCGATTGGATTTTCCTGGAGCTTATTCCAGCGGCTGCCACCGGCGATCCGGCCACCTCCCCGGCCGGCCACCGCCACCACCACCTTCGTTGAGGTGGTGGCCATCGTCAGGCGGCGGCTTTGCCGCCCGAGGGGCTTATTCTGGCGGTTCTAACAAGAAGTTTGTTTGGTACATTGGAATAAATGTACCTGATTTGAAGAAGCCTCACCCTACTCAATGATATACATCAAAATGTATTTGATGTGTTTTGAGTTTAGTTGTGCAGGTTAAGTATTTGCAGGGAAAGCTGAAAAGTTTCTAAGTCCATGTGTCGACACCCATAAGGAAAGTGTCGACACTTAAGAAGACTTGTGTCGACACCCAGACAAGCAGTTTCGACACTTGGAGTTATTGTGTCGACACCAAGAATGCAGAGTCGACACCAGGAGGAAAGTGTCGACACATACAGGATGTGTCGACACTCATTGAAGAAATGTCCAGTGAAGAAGTGTCGACACTTAGAAGCAGTGTCGACACCCAGAGGAATTTCGTCGACATCAGAAAGTGTCGACACTTGGAGGCTGTGTCGACACTCAGCAAATTTCAACAGAGTCTAAGTATAAGTGTCGACATAATGAAGAATGTGTCGACACACAGCAGAAGACTCAACACATGAAGAAAGTGCCGACACTTGGAGGCTGTGTCGACACTCAGCAAAGTTCAACAAATTCTAAGTACAAGTGTCGACACAAAGGAGATATGTCGACACTCAGCCAAAGTCTCAACAGAAGAAGATGTGTCGACACAAGGAGCTATGTCGACACTCAGGAAGTATCAACACAGAAGGCATGTGTCGACACTGAACAAGTTCAACACAAGAAGATGTGTCGACACAAAGGAGTAGTGTCGACACTTAGCAGAATTCAACTAACTACTGAAGTACAAGGAGTTGTGTCGACACACAATATTAGTGTCGACACATAATGAAGAAGCTGTGTCGAGAAGTAAATTCTACAACACAAGGAGTTGTGTCGACACCTTGAAGGCTAGTGTCGACACTTAGTCTACTTGTGTCGACACTTTGTCTATAAGTGTCGACACTTAAAGACAGACTGTCTCGACACTTTCAGACAGTTACAGATATTTCAAGAAGTGACTGGATGACATGACAGCTGTCATTCCAGACGGTCTACTGCAACTGTCAGAGTTGTCAGAAAGCTGTTAGGAACCGGATCAGCCGGTCACCATGAAGGAGACCTATATAAAGGCTTATTCTATCAACAGAAGAAGATGATTAACAACAAGAGATTGAAGATCAACAATCAAAGAAGAAGATCTAGCTATTCATTGAAGAATCAATTCAAGTGAAGATCTAAGTAGTTGGAGAGAGAGAGCTCCTTCCAAGAAGACAGCTGTTGGAACCAGGCTGTGAAGAAGGTTTCAGATTGAGATCTGAAACTTAAGTTGCAGTGATTGAAGATCAGTTGCAAAGAGTATCAACCCTATTGTGTTCTACATTCAAGAAGCTTTGAAGAAAGCCAAGTGAGGTTGATCTCAGCAGAGTTCTTCCAAGAACTCATCAAAAAACCTGTCAACTCTTCTCTTTTATTCTGAGTTGAGGTTATACACATTGTATCTTTAATTTCTTGTAGGATCCTTAGGGATCTGAGTTGTAAGCCTGTAATTATAAAGGCTGAGTGGTAGGGCCTATGTGCCTGAGTGTAGGAGATCTTTTTCTCTGAGTGTAGGCATGTTGTAGGCTGAGTGTAGGCCTTGTGGCTGAGTGTAGGTCTTTGAGAAGACTGAGTGGTAGGGCTGTTGAGCCTGAGTTGTAGGAGTGGGATCACTCTGAGCTGTAGGAACCTGGTTGGGGTTCTGAGTGTAAGATCTGAGGATCTGAGGAATAGTGGAGGAGTTTGGCCGAATCTAGTACACTACTAGATAGGCGAAGGGGGAAAGTAGATGTACCCAAACCTTGGGGAACCACTATAAATCTGTGTGTTCACTGTGTGCATGCTTTATTCTGTGATTGCTGATTGATTGCTGTGAAGAAGTAGTTATAAATCTGTGATATATTCTGCCTAAAAGTTTAAAAAGATTTTTGTCACATATTTACCCCCCCCCCCCTCTAGGTGATTAGGTACAATTTCTTTCAAGTGGTATCAGAGGGAGGTTACTCAAAAAGGACATAACTGTCTGAGTAGATCCTGTTGGCAGATTCAGTTTAATCAAGTGTAGCATCAAGAAAATCAAGAAAATGGGTTCCACAGAGAATCACAAAGAACTTGGATCCATGAAGTTGCCAATATGCAGAAAGGAGATTTTTGGCATCTGGAAAGAAAGGGTGAGACTATTTATGAAAGCCTCGGACCCTAGAATCTATATCACAGTTAAAGAAGGGTCATATGTGCCTATGAAGGTTTCAGTCCTGGATGCAAATCAGAGAACACCTAAGGACTTTTCTGAAATGACAAAAGATGAGATTATTCTGGCCACCATGGACAAGAGGGCTCAGAATATCATTGTGAGTGTCATAGATAATGCTACATTTCAGAACTTGATACACTGTAAAACATCAAAGGAGATGTGGGATACTCTGATAGTGTACATGGAGGGTTCAGAAGAAGTGAGACAGGACAGAAAGTCTTTGTTAAACCAAAAATATGAGAGCTTCAGACAAGGCAGGTCTGATAGCATAACAGAATGCTATAAGAAATTCTATAGGATAGTTAATGAGTTAATGTCCTATGGAAGAGATTTCAGCAATTATGAGCTGAATGATAAGTTCTTGAGGTCCCTAACAAAGGACTGGGACACCAAGATCTGTGTCATAAGGGAAATGACCAAGTTAGCAGATATTCCTCCTCCAACATTGTTTGGAAAGCTGTTATCCTATGAAATGCAGCTAATGGTAAGGAAAGAAGAGGAGAAGACTACAAGAAGTGAGCATAAAGAAAGAGCAGTGGCATTCAAGATAGAAGCCACCAAGAAATACAAAAGTAAGTCTCCATCTCCACCTCCAAAGGTTGCTGGATCTGAGACAGATGAGACAGAATGCAGGAATTCAGAAAGCAGTGAGAGTGATGAGAATTTTGCAGCATTCACAAGACACTTTCAAAAGTTTCTAAAGAAGAAACAGTGGAGGACAAAGCCATCCACTTCATAGGGAAAAGATGACGATTATCAGAACAAGAAGTCATCAAAGAAAGACAGGAGAAAGCCCAAGTCAAGCAAAGCAACTTTATCAAAAATTGTATGTTATTGCTGTAACAGACAAGGACATGTTGTTGCTGACTGTCCAGAGAAAAGGAGAGAGTCTACTGATAAGAAGAAGGCTCAAATCAAGGGCAAGAAGGAAAGGTCCTTTGTTGCCAAGAAGGACAAAAGTCTGTCAGACATATCATCTTCAGAAACTGATTCAGAAGCAGAAGCTTACATTGGACTGTTTGCTGAAGAAGAGCAAGAGGAGTTCATCCAGTTAATGAACTCTATATATGAGCAAGAGGACAATCAGTGCCAGGGACTGATGTCCTTAACAGAAGGTGACAAAATCCAGGATCAGCCTGGACCTAGTCAGGTACAAAATTGTTCTATAAGTTCAATTTCTAGTGCTGGTTCAGATTCAGTTACATCAGCATCAAGTGATGCCAGTGGATCTGAATCTGAAGGGGATATTCATCAGTTGATTGATGAATATAGATTACGGTTGCATGCTTTTAAGAAAAGCAAATCCTTGGCCAAGAGTCAGGCTAAGGAGATTGCTAATCTCAAAAAGGCTGCAACAGATTTTGATAAATTGATTGATCAAAAACTAAATGAAATAGCCAGGCTGAAAAACATAACTGTTATTCAGATGGGAACTATAACATTCAAGAATGATCAAATCAGAAATCTGGAGATTAGTCTTTAGAAGGAGAGAGATATAGTAGCAAGGTTCTCTAAACCAAAATCAGTTCTACCTCTAATAGATGAGTTTATACCTCACAAGGGTAAAACTGGATTGAGGTTTACTAAACCTGCTAGGACTGTTCAGTCCAAGTCTAAGGGCAAAGCCCCAGTACTCAACAAGCCTGCTGTAGATAGAACAGCTAGGGTTGTACCTAAGCAAAGGTACAATAGATTTGAGTGCTGGTGCTGTGGCAAGGTAGGCCACTTTGCCATAGACTGTTGGCACAATTCTAGTGCCAAGATGAGTAGCAAACTGCCTGTTGGAAGATCTACAGGTAGCTTTGTTAAGAGGCAAACTAACCAGCACCAAGGACCCAAGAATTCTTTGGGTTCTAAGGTCAACTAATCTGTTTTGCAGGTGAGTCCAAGTGGTCATGCCCCAATATGGTACTTGGACAGTGGATGTTCCATACATATGACTGGAACTAGGGGATTACTAAAGGACTACACACCAATCAAGGATGGTCCTAAAGTCACCTTTGGTGGTTCTGAAAAATGAATCATCAAAGGTTTTGGTAATATTTCTAGCAACCTTATAATAATTACTCAAGTTGCTTATGTTAAATGTTTGAAACATAACCTTATTAGTATAAGTCAGCTGAGTGATTTAGGATATGACATCTCATTTGTCAAAAATGGTTATCATATCAGGAGATCAAATGATCAAGAGATCATTCTGACTGGTTACAGAAAGAGAAATGTCTATTGCCTAGATATTATGTGTGAGAACAATGTTTCTCCAGTGTGTCTTGTAGCTGATGAGAAAGTCTCTCATTGTGTCAAATGGCACAAGAGGCTAGCCCATCTTAACTACAAGACAATTGTCCAACTCTATAGCAAAGAGTTAGTGAGGAATGGTCATCAGGTTAAGTTTATTTAAGATGGGATATGTTCAGCTTGTCAAAAGGGCAAGCAGACTAGATCCACCTTTAATAACATTGAGAACAAAGATACTGTGAGGTGCTTATACCTCTTGCATATGGATCTCTTTGGTCCTATGTCAGTTCACAGCCTAGGTAGGAAGGTCTACACATTTGTGGTTGTAGATGGATACTCAAGGTTTTCCTGGGTGTTCTTCCTTAGACAGAAATCTGAAACACCTAATATCTTTTATAGTTACGTCAAACAAATTCAGAATGAGTTAGACAGTACAATGGTCAAAATAAGAAGTGACCATGGTACTGAATTCCAGTCTGATAATATGACAAAGTTATGTGAAGAATTTGGGATATTTCAGGAATTTTCTTCACCAAGAACACCTCAGCAAAATGGCATTGCTGAGAGGAAAAATAGAACCTTGATAGAGGCTGGTAGAACCTTATTAAGTGACACATCTCTCCCAGAATATTTCTGGGCTGAGGCAGTTAATACTGCATGTCATGTAATTAATAGGGCTACTATCACAAAAAGTCAAAACAAGACCCCCTATGAGATTGTGAAAGGCAGAAAACCAAATCAATCCTATTTCAAGATCTTTGGTTGTAAATGCTATATACTTAACAATGGAAAGTCTTACTTGACCAACTTTGCTGCCAAATCCCAAGAGGGGATCTTTGTTGGGTACAGCAGCAATAGTAAGGCTTATAGGGTCTACAACTTGTCTACTCAAGTTGTAGAAGAGTCAGTATAAGTAGTATTTGATGAAGCTAGACTTATTAACAATGAGTTGTCTAGAAGTATTTCAGCTCCACAGGTGTGACTAAGAAGATGGACAAGCTCACTATTGAAGAAGGATCTACTGCAAGTCAGCATGTAGATGATAGTGGTTGTTGTCCAGGGGGAGTACTAGATGCACCTGATGTAGAAGAAGACCAAGGAGTGCAGCTAGTTGAAGAAGATGAAAGAGTTCAACCTGAAGCCAGGCTGCCTCCAGCAAATAGACATTTGAAAGATCATTCAGCAATTCAAATTATTGGTGATCTAAGTCAAGGGGTACAAACAAGGAGCAGAAATCTAAGCACAGTACTCTACTCCAGTTTTCTATCCCAAGTAGAGCCAAAGAAATTTGAAGAAGCCATCCTAGACCCTCATTGGATTGAGGCAATGCAAGAGGAGCTGAATCAGTTCAAGAGATGCAAAGCCTGGGAGCTTGTTCCTAAACCAAAATACCACAACATAATTGGAACCAAGTGGATCTTTAGGAACAAGATGGATGAACATGGAGTGATTATTAAGAACAAAGCAAGATTGGTTGCTAAGGGATATAGGCAGGAAGAAGGTATTGACTTTGATCAAACCTTTGCTCCAGTAGCCAGACTGGAAGCCATAAGGATGTTCCTGGCCTATGCAACCTATCAAGGGTTTAAAGTATACCAAATGGATGTTAAGTCAGCCTTTTTAAATGGCAATCTGAAGGAAGAGGTCTATGTGGAATAGCCATCAGGTTTTGTTGATACAACTCAACCTAATTATGTCTATAGACTTAGGAAGGCTTTGTATGGGTTAAAACAAGCCCCTAGGGCTTGGTATGAAACCCTGTCTAGTTTCCTCATTGAGAATAAATTCACAAGGGGGAAAATAGACAAGACTCTATTCCTTAGGGAATCCAGAGGCAAGATCATTCTAGTCCAAATATATGTAGATAACATCATATTTGGGTCTACAGAAAATAGTCTTTGCAGAAAGTTTGCAAAACTTATGCAAGGATAATTTGAGATGAGCAGTATGGGGGAACTTAAGTTCTTCTTGGGTCTCCAAGTTAGATAGACTGAGAATGGTTTATCCATATGCCAGTCTAAGTTCACCCTAGAATTAATAAGGAAGTATGGTATGGAATCATCCAGTACCATGAAAACTCCTATGGGGTCAAGTATGTCTCTTAGCAAAGATGATGCAGGGAAACCTGTAGATGAGACTTTGCATAGAGGGATAGTTGGATCCCTATTGTATTTGACTGCAAGTAGACCAGATATCATGTATGTTACATGTGTCTGTGCTAGGTACCAAGCTTGCCCTAAAGAGTTTCATTTGACAGCAGTCAAAAGAATTCTGAGATATCTAAAGGGCACTCCTTATCTAGGCCTTTGGTACCCTAGAAATGGAGACTTTGAACTGACAGGTTATTCAGATGCAGATTTTGCAGGCTGCAAGGAGGATAGGAAAAGTACAACTGGTACCTGTCAATTCCTAGGTGGAAGACTGATATCATGGAGTAACAAGAAGCAAACAAGTGTGGTTATCTCCACAGCAGAATCAGAATATGTGGCTGCAGGAAGTTGCAGATTATGGTATTCAAGTAAGTAGAATACCACTATTTTGTGATTCTACTAGTGCAATATCTATTGCAAACAATCCTGTTTCCCATAGTAGGACTAAGCACATAGAGATAAAATATCATTTTCTAAGGGAACATGTTGAAAAAGAAGATATTTCACTAGAGTATGTTAATACAGATAATCAACTAGCTGACATGTATAGTAAGCCTTTAGAAGAAACCAAATTCAATAGGTTTAAAATTGAATTAGGTATGATAAACTTAGAATAAGTTTACAGAAATGGCTAAGTAAAATAGTGTCGACACACAGAGTTGTCTGTGTCGAGACAGAGAATTGGTGTCGACACTTCAGAGTAAAGGTGTCGACACATCTAGTAAGTTTGTGTCGACACTTCAGAGAATTAGTGTCGACACATGTAGTGTAGGTGTCGACACATCTAAGGTGGTGTCGACAGTTAGACTTTATGCAGAATTAGTGAAGTAAAGTCACGACTAAGTGTCGAGCTAAGTGGTGTCGACACATAAACAAGTATCGACACATATATTCTGTAGACTATACTTGTGTCGACACATAGTTGTCGAGACATTATAAGTCTGTGTCGACACTTATCAACAGTGTCGACACAATTTAAGTATTTTGACGCGCCCTTTCATCTTAAATCCTAGAAAGGTATAAATAGGATTTCGCCATTGTCTGTCGACACGCTCACTAAAGTTTCGAGACCAAACTTATGTGTCGACACCTCTCTTCTCTCAATTCAAAATTCTTCAAACCCTAATGGCACCCAAGCTCGAAGAGAACGTGAATGAAGGATATGAACTGGTGCAGCACACATTTGATGAGGCAGAACCCGCGATCAAAGGTGTGGTAACCCTAGTTGCAGAATCTGGATTAGAATTCCTTGTTTCAGAACCCATCAAGATCTGGAAGAAGGAGGTCCTGGAATTTCTGAATGGCGCAACCCTAGATGAATCAGGACTAAAGATTAAGTCAAGGGTTCATGGAGAAAAGGTGAAGGTCTCACCTAAGAGTTTGAGAAAGGTACTAAACCTACCAAGAACTAAGGAAGAAGATGAAGTTTCTGCTTCTAAGACTAGAGAAGCATTAACATGGTGTGTACTGGATTCCAAGATGAAAATAGGATCTGTTTTCAATAGGAAGGGGATGAACAGCCAAGGCAAATTCTTATCTGAGATTGTGGGCAAGGTTATTTTGAGCAAGCCTGGAGGGCATGATAGAGTATCAGCTCATATGTTTGGTCTAATGACAAGAATTATCTTCAAACTACAAACTGATTGGTCTGCAGTAGTGTTTGAGAAGATTAAGGAGAGTATGAAGAAGCCCAATTTGGGTAGGATTCTAAGTCTTTACTTGGCTGGTAGTATACCAGAAGTAATGAGCCAAGCTGCAGGTTCTAAGATCAATCACATGAGGAAGATGGACATGAGAATCTTCTCTAGATGGGATAGAGTCTTGACTAAGGAAATGCCTACTCCTGAGAAGATAACACCACAAAAGAAGAAGAAGAAGACAGCCCCAGTGGCTCAAGAATCATCTAGCAGTTCTGAGGAACAAGTAGTGTTCACTCCTGATGAAGAAGACACTGGAAATGCTGGAAAGTCTCCAGCTAGACAAGATGATGCAGAGAGGCAGAGGGAGCTACCACAGGCTAGACCAATACACCAGGATTCCATCCAGGGGGATCCTCTACTGGTTGATGAGCCAACTCCTCTAGAAAGTGAACAAGCTACCCACACAATACTTGAGGTACTCACTGAAATTAATAACTTAGATTTCCCTATAGAGGATAATGTTTTGTCTGATTCATTAAATAATGTTAATCAGCAAACACAAACACATAGTCAACCCCAAGATGTTGTCATGGAGGACACATCTGTTGCTGTTCAAGTGGTATCTGATCAAGTAGTTGATGAGATCAGGACTTCTCCACCCCAACCTCCACAAGAGTTTACATTGGAAGAACTGTTCCCTAACCTTCTACAAGCAGACTTTGAGAAAGAGAGTGCTGCTGCTGAGGGGGAGAAAGTTAGTATTGAGGGGGAGCAAGTGGAAAATATAGCAGATACTGCAGGCAAAGAGTCTGAGAAGCCCAAGGAAGCTGAGCAACCAACAAGGACTGAGAAGGAGTTACCTTCAAGCCCAAAGGACAGAGTGACTATTGATAGCACATCTACTTCTGAAGATGAAGAGGCTGCAAGAGCCAAGAAGATGAAGTTTCAAGTCTTCAAGAGGAGGAGCCAGAATTATAAGAAAGCTCTGCAAACAATTGCACCACAGCCTACACCACAGCCAGCACCATCTGCAGATTACAGTTCTCTGATGGTTGCAATGCAGATAAAGCTTGATGAGCAGAGGCAAGCAATAGAAAAGTATATGGATGAGGGGCATAAGTCTTTACAATTTGATCTTGCACAAGATATTAAGTCCATCAGATTTGAAATGAATCTGAATAAGAAAGAAATGACTGACTGCTTTCATAAGGGAGGAAATGCAGTAGTCTATTTAGCTACTCATCAAGAGAAGATCAAAGCTCAAGTGGATGAACTTGAAGTGAAGCAAGGCTATGTTCTGGAGAATCAAATAAGAATGAATGATAATTTGACAGCTTCCCACAATGCTATTGTAACTGAACTAAAGAATATAGCAACTGCACAGAATGCAGCCCTAACCGCTGCCAAAGAGGAATTTGACAAAGCATTGCAAGAGAGCCTAACTGCTGTTACTACTGCACTTCAAGATTCTCAGAAGCTCATCATTGAAAAGCTCCAAAGGTTGAAACCTTTCTACAAGGATGGAGTAAATTATCTAAATGCTCAAATAAGATTCCAGAAAGATGATCTAAGAGATCACATTGAAAGAGAAGTCATAAAGGGGGAGAGGGTGTTAGTCAAAGCAGGCTCTGATCATGCAAAATGGATTTCCAATTCCATCAGAGCCACCCTTGGATATCCTCCATTATGTGATGATGATAATGTTGCAGAGTCTGGGATTAATCCTGCATATCTTGGAGGGGAGCAAGCTGAAGTGGCTCAAGTAATATAACCTCCACCAGACTTTGATATGATACAAGCAGATATACAGTCAATGTATAGCCCACCTGAGGGAAATCAGAAGATCATCATATAAAAAGTGGTTCAGCCAGTGCCAGAGGCTATACTGAAAGAACAAGAAGCTTTGCTCAAAGAACAAGAGACTCAATTGTCTAAGAAGAGATTCAGGGAGCAAGCTGAACTTAGGCCTGATTTTGAACAGTGGAGCCCCACCTCCAGGAATATCATTCTGACTGCATGGAAGGCTGCGAAAGACAATATTGTGGACCGAGGCAAATGGTATTCTGATGTGGAGTGGAGGAAGCATGAGAACAGGCAAGAAGCCATTATGCAGTATAGAAGAAAGGCTAAGATGGGAAAGCTGTTGGGTTTCTTTATGAGGATGGCACAACACTTGTGCACGCAGTGGAAGAATAAAAAAAACATCAAGAAAAACACAAAAGAGATGGGATCGGGCCATGGTAGTTGAATCAAGAAGTTAACATACAACTAGGCAAAAATTACCTCGGTGGCGTTGAGTCACAACTCAACGGAGATGCTCCAAGCTTCGTGTTCTTGCTGGTGGTGAGTTCTACATATAATGATATCCACGTCTCTGCAGAAATCCACACGAGCGGGAGAACACCGACTTTTCCGTCGCACGGATAATCGGGAAGGAGAATGACCACACCTTGCTTTTCCACGGACTGCTAGGTCCGCGCCAGGAATAGCAACACCAGGGACAATCGTCGGAGAGGAGGAGGTCGACGGAGCGAGCACGGCGGCAGAACACTTCCGTTGGCGGGATTCGGGATCGGCGGAGCGAACGAAGAACGGCGGAACACTTCCGTTGCTTTCGTCTCGGTCAAAGGGCCGACAATCGCATCCGATTCGATCAGCGATCATTCCCGAAAACCCTAAGTATCTATTTATACCAAAGGCATAAACAGACTTAGGAATATCGCTATCCGCAGACCACCCAGAAAATTAGGGTTCCAGAATCGGCAAGAATCACCTAGCAGATTCGGTGAGAATCAATCGGCGAGAATCACCTAGGATCGGCGAGAATAAGTCGGCGAGAATCAGAGTACAATACTCGACGATTCACGTCGAACGTGGGTTGACGATAATCATCGATCTGCGGTCGACGATACTCGTCGACCCGCGGTAGACGATACACATCGACCCGCGGTCGACGATCGTCGACCTTCGGTCGACTATCATCGACCCTCGGTCGACTATTCTTACCAATCCTTCAAGGAAACATTTGCCCAACCCGACGATCCTTTAAGGCAACACTTTGTCCATAACCCCATTCAGGTCGGTGATTGGTAACCTTTACCAACACAGTCAATCATCCAACTTCTCCACATCTCTTATGTGCGACCCTGCAGGCTCATATCGCGTTGGTAGTGAGATTACATGTTTGACCACTTCTAGATCACCATGGTAACTCCAACAGTCTCCCACTTGATCTTGAAAGTATCAAACCAAAAACCTCACAAACAATGAGCGGCATCTAGCAATGCATCATTGCTCCCCAAACAATAAGAGTTTATAACTCATAAGCCTTTATGACCAATGTATCAGCGTTGTCTTTGTCCCTTTGTCCCTTACATCTGGAAAGAACTAGAAGCATGGACCGTGTCACCCTCGTAATAGCTCAATCCAAGTTTCTTGATCCAGGACGGACTTCCAGAGAATGGTGAGTCCAATATCACATATTGACTCAACCAAGCATGGCCATGCATTTCTCAGTCCAGTTCCATCAAGGGGCCCATGGATGCAACTCCTGTCATACAGGAGGACAAATCCCATATATGCTCACACACAAACACTAAAATGATTCGTAACATGCCCAACAACCACCCTTATCATCAACCTTTCTCAAGGAAGACTTTAGATGGCATCAAAGCACGCTCTTCCTCACTTGATGAATGTTGTGACTTCAGGTCAAAGGACCACAACACCATTGTCAATTGAGACCTACTCGTGACACGATTGGATGACAATCCACAGAGTAGTCTCATGTTGGGTCTGTCTAGTACAACTTGTTCACTAACAAGTACCCACGTGATGACTTGATATCACAATATCATGACTTGTGAGAACCGGTCATCAGTCAACGCACGTGCTAGCCTTCATGCACCATCATCACCCTTAGCTTCTATGATGATACTCGATCAGGGACCTTTTAAGAATGAAGCTTCAAATAAATCATAGGCTCTCACATTCAAGTCACGTACTTGATGTCCCATGGAAGCGAACATTCTAAGGGTATCTATTATGTTAACATTTAACTATCATATAGAAAACAAAACTCATAATAAAAGAACTTGCCATTAATTGTAAGAGAAAAACTAGGTACACTGTTCATCATATGAACAAATGGCCAACAAAATACATGTTTACATGCAATCCACAAGATTCTCACTAGAGTTGATCATTTAGGTATCGTATACCCATCGATCTAGTATGACCATCATGTTTTCTCTGCGCGAGAGGCTTTGTTAGTGGATCCGCAATATTCTCCTCAGTCGGAACTCTGCAAATGTTCACATATCCTCGTTCGACAATCTCACGAATAAGATGAAACCGCCGAAGTATGTGCTTGGAGCGCTGATGGGATCTAGGATCCTTAGATTATGCAATTGCACCATTGTTATCACAGTAGAGAACTACGGGACCAACAATGCTAGGAACTACATCAAGCTCGCCGATGAATTTCCTAATCCATACAACCTCCTTCGCCGCATTAACTGCGGCGATATACTCGCCTCTGTTGTAGAATCAGCAACTATCTCTTGCTTGGAACTCTTCCAGCTCACAGCTCCTCCATTCAGGCAAAACACAAAACCTGACTGAGACTTGGAGTTGTCTCTATCAGTTTGGAAGCTAGCATCCGTGTAACCACTTACAACGAGCTCTTCCTCTCCACCATACACCAAGAACACATCCTTAGTCCTTCTCAAGTACTTCAGGACATTCTTGACTGCAATCCAGTGACACTCACCGGGGTCTGACTGATACCTGCTAGTCATGCTCAAAGCAAAGGAGACGTCGGGTCGAGTACATAACATCGCGTACATGATTGATCCAATTGTCGAAGCATATCGAATCAACTTCATGCGGTCCTTATCTTCACAAGACTTTGGACACTGGTCCTTAGAGAGATTCACACCATGAGACATGGGCAAAAATCCTTTCTTGGATTCAAGCATGTTGAACCGCTTCAACACCTTTTCGATGTACGTACTCTGGATCAAACCCAGCAACTTCTTCGATCTATCTCTATAGATCTTAATACCGAGTATATAAGTTGCTTCACCCAAATCCTTCATTGAAAAGCAGTTCCCTAGGTTGTTCTTAACAACTTTCAGGGTAGGAATGTCATTCCCAATCAACAGTATGTCATCTACATACAATATCAGGAAGACAACAATGCTCCCACTGATTCGCTTGTAAACACAAGGCTCATCTTCATTCTTGATGAAACCAAACTCTTTGATTTTCTCATCAAAACGAAGATTCCAACTTCGAGAGGCTTGTTTCAGTCCATAGATGGACTTATTCAGCTTGCATATTTTAGTGGCTTCATCTGGGGATACAAAACCCTCGGGTTGTGTCATATACACTTTCTCAAGGAGGTTTCCATTAAGGAAAGCCGTTTTGATATCCATCTGCCAGATCTCATAGTCATAATACGCAGCAACAGCAAGCAATATCCTTATGAACTTTACCATGGCAACAGGGGAAAAGGTCTCATCATAGTCAATACCATGAATTTGCTTGAAACCCTTAGCCACCAGTCGCCCTTTGAATGTCTGTACATTCCCATCCATGTCGTTCTTCTTCTTGAAGACCCACTTGCACCCTATGGGTCGTACCCCTTCAGGTGGTTCCACCAAGTTCCAAACTTGGTTTGCATACATGGATTCCATTTCGGATTTCATAGCCTCAAGACATTTGTCGGAGTCCGGTCCATTCATAGCCTCTTGGTAGGTTGCTGGTTCATCATCATGATCCATAAGCAACACATTACTTATTTGAGACACGAGAAATCCATATCTCTCAGGCTCAAACCTCGGTCTACCAGATCTACGTAGGACTTGTGTTCCTTGAGCAGGTTCTCTAGCTACAACATCTTGTAGTCCTGTCTCAGAATCCAATTCCGGTTCATTCACTACATGTGGTTCTTGAACTTCTTCAAGCTCTACCTTTTAAGTCTTTCTTGATAAGAACTCTTTCTCCAAGAAGACACCAGTCCTTGCGACAAACACTTTGCCCTCAGACGGTAGGTAAAAGTAATACCCTTTCGTTTCCTTAGGATATCCCACCAGATAACATTTATCTGACTTGGGTTCCAGCTTGTCAGGCATTTGACATCTCACGTATGCCTCACAGCCCCAACTTTTAATGAACGACATACTAGGACGCTTCCCAGTCCATATTTCATATGGTGTCTTCAGAACCGTTTTCGTTGGAGCGCGATTCAATGTCATTGCAGCAGTCTCTAAAGCAAAACCCCAAAAGGAAACAGGCAAGTCTGCATGACTCATCATCGAACGTACCATGTGTAACAGAGTACGATTTCTCCTCTCAGACACACCATTATGTTGTGCTGTTCTAGGTGGAGTGAGCTGTGATACAATACCACACTCTTTCAGATGATCACGGAACTCATGACTCAGGTATTCGCCACCTCGATCAGATCGGAGTGCTTTAACCCTTTTACCCAACTGGTTTTCTACTTCATTCTTGAACTCTTTGAACTTTTCAAAGGTCTCGGATTTGCACTTCATAAGATACATATATCCGTATCTACTGAAATCATCAGTAAATGTAACAAAGTAGAAATACCCACCTCTAGCCATGGAACTCATGGGTCCGCATACATCACTATGTACAACACCCAAGAGATCCTTAGCCCTCTCAGTATAACCAGTGAAAGGAACTTTAGTCATCTTGCCTAACAAACAAGATTCGCATCGCTCAAATGATTCATAATCAAATGAGTCCAAAAGTCCATCTCTATGGAGCTTGGATATGCGCTTCTCGTTGATATGGCCTAGACGACAATGCCAGAGAAATGTAGGGTTCGAGTCATTTGTTCTTAGTCTTTTATTATTTTCTACATTACAGATCAGATGGTCCAAGTTCAAAACATAAAGACCATTAAACAATTGGGCTACAGCATAACAAACATCATTTTTAAATATAGAACAACAGTTGTTCTTAATTATAAAAGAAAATCCAATCATGTCCAAACATGAAATAGATATAATGTTTCTAGTTATGGCCGGAATAAAATAACAATTATCTAGTTCTATTACAAGCCCACTGGGCAAAGAAAGACGGTAAACCCCTACGGCTATAGCAGCAACTCTTGCTCCATTGCCGACGCGGAGGTCCACCTCCCCTTTACTCAGCAATCTTCTCCTTCCCAGTTCCTGTACATTTGTACAAATGTGAGAACCACATCCGGTATCCAATACCCAAGATGAAGGAGCAGAAAGGTTTATCTCTATAACGTGAACATTTGAAGCGGAAGTCATACCTCCCTTCATTTTCTGCAGACCTTCAATGTACGAAGGACAGTTCCTCCTCCAATGACCAGCCTTGCCATAGTGGTGGCATTTTCCTTCCTTCACCGTGCTTTTCTTTTTCATCAGTGCAGAAGACTTGGGCTCAAGATATGACTTAGGTCCCACCTTCGTCTTCTTAGAGCCCTTGGCCTTGCCCTGGCCCTTATGCACCATCAGTATGGGGCTGGCAGGCTTGGCCTTCTTCATATTGATTTCGGCGGTTCTCAACATGCCTAGGAGTTCGGGCAGTGTCTTGTCTATTTCATTCATGTTGTAGTTCAAGACGAACTGCTCATAACTGTCCGGCAACGATTGCAGGATCAGATCTGTGCCAACTCTTGACCAAGAGGAAAACCCAGCCTTTCAAGGTTCTCTATATACCCAATCATCTTGAGTATGTGAGTCCCTACTGAGTCTCGAACTCCCATCTTGCACTGAAACAACGCTTTTGTGACGTCGAACCTCTCTTGACGAGCCTGCCCTTGAAACATTTTCTTGAGATGCTCGTCAATCTCCTTGTACCCCATGTTCTCATGTTGCTTCTAAAGCTCAGAGTTCATAGTGGCAAGCATAAGGCATTCGACATCTAAAGCATCATCAGTATACTTCTTATAAGCATCCTTCTCAGCACAGGAAGAGTTCCCGGTCGGCACCTCGGGGGCTTCTTCTTCCAAGACATAGAGCTTTCGCTCTTGCCTGAGAACAATTCTCAGGTTCCTGTACCAGTCCATGTAATTAGTCCCACTGAGCTTATCCTTCTCAAGGATGGCTCTCAGAGACAACGTGGAGAGTGAAACACTTGCCATGGAATTCTACAAGAATTTATGCAGAATAAAATCAGTACCAAAATTTCAAATACAATTTATTTTAATTTGGACTTCAATTAAAACACTCCCACTATTTTATTCGAAATGATAGCCCTCACTAACAATTCGGAGAGTTCATGCGAGCTACTCTCTTAGTGGACAGGATCCGTATTTCACCAACACAATGAGTCAGCTTTGGCTTTCCTCTCACGATGCGGTTATTTAGGTAGGCAACGCTTGCCAATTGCATCCTCATGCAATTCTTGTATGGTTGGTGAATAACTCCTTACTCGCATCCATCATATGGTGCATGCCAACCCTATGCCTCTAGGCACTCAACCTTTGAGGTCACCTAGTTAAGCTGGACCCGATGTCGACAGTGGGATATCACAATTATCCGCTCGCACCCTTACCAAGATAGATTAATGCACCTTGCTTTGGCAAGCCCACACTTCATCGATCGAGGCAGGAAGAGTGTCATCCATCGGAAGGCATCCGAACACTTAATATTTGATGAAGGGATTTTGATTATAGGTTAACAGTTAACCATGATCAACATTTGATCAATGTGCACATCCAAAGAAAAACAATTTTTCTAAAACCACATGCATCCCTTATGTGCACAACCTGACACCATCAACATTTGATAGAAGGAAGGGCTAAATCTGAACATCCGGAAACTTCCAAATCCTCATATTTACATGCATTGGACAAAAGCAAAGACAACTCAACTTAAAGCAGTAGACAAGCTCATCTCTCTATGTTGGATTCAAAATCCAAAACAATCTCGAGGGATGGTTACTGCTAAGGAGACTACAATTTCTAACAATTAGAAATTTCCACGAAATCCTAGAAGTTTTTGGCGGGGTACCAAGACTAAATCTAGACATTTAGAACACTTCTAAATCACTAGGTTTACATGCACTGGAATAACAAAACTTTCAATACAACAATCATGGCAGGAACTTGGCTCTGATACCACTGTTGGGTTTCTCTATGAGGATGGCACAACACTTGTGCACGCAGCGGAAGAATAAAAAAAACATCAAGAAAAACCCAGAAGAGATGGGATCGGGCCATGGTAGTTGAATCAAGAAGTTTACAACTAGGCAAAAATTACCTCGGTGGCGTTGAGTCACAACTCAACGGAGATGCTCCAAGCTTCGTGTGCTTGCTGGTGGCGAGTTCTACGTGGAATGATATCCACGTCTCTGCAGAAATCCACACGAGCGGGAGAACACCGACTTTTCCGTCGCACGGATAATCGGGATGGAGAATGACCACACCTTGCTTTTCCACGGACTGCTAGGTCCGCGCCAGGAATAGCAACACCAGCGACAATCGCCGGAGAGGAGGAGGTCGACGGAGCGAGCACGGCGGCGGAACACTTCCGTCGGCGGGATTCGGGATCGGCGGAGCGAACGAAGAACGGCGGAACACTTCCGTCGCTTTCGTCTCGGTCAAAGGGCTGATAATCGCATCCGATTCGATCAGCGATCATTACCGAAAACCCTTAGTATCTATTTATACCAAAGGCATAAATAGACTTAGGAATATCGCTATCCGCAGACCACCCAGAAAATTAGGGTTCCAGAATCGGCGAGAATCACCGAGCAGATTCGGTGAGAATCAATCGGCGAGAATCACCTAGGATCGGCGAGAATCAGTCGGCGAGTATCAGTCGGCGAGAATCAGAGTACAATACTCGACGATTCACGTCGAACGTGGGTTGACGATAATCATCGATCTGCGGTCGACGATACTTGTCGACCCGCGGTCGACGATACACGTCAACCCGCGGTCGACGATACACGTCGACCCGCGGTCGACAATCATCGACCTTCGGTCAACTATCGTCGACCCTCGATCAACTATTCTTACCAATCCTTCAAGGCAACATTTGCCCAACACGACGATCCTTTAAGGTAACACTTTGCCCATAACCTCATTCAGGTCGGTGATTGGTAACCTTTACCAACACAGTCAATCATCCAACTTCTCAACATCTCTTATGTGCGACCCTGCAGGCTCATATCGCATTGGCAGTGAGATTACATGTTTGACCACTTCTAGATCACCATGGTAACTCCAACAAAAGCTACCTCCTACTGCCCAGGAGCCTAGCAAGTACTTTCCCAAGCCTTATCATTACTTTGAGAGGCAAAAGATCAAGGCTGAAGAGCAAACAAAGAAGGATCTTAAAGGCAAGAAGCCTGTTGCTGCTGAAGATGTTGAATCCCCTGTTCAAGCAAAGATACAATCTGGAAAGGGCATTGTTATCAAGGAGGCTGATCAGCAATAGAATAGAATTTTTCTTTAAGTTTACAGTTGTAATCACTTGTATTAAAACTTCTGTAAACTTGTGAATAATGAAAATGTTGAAGTTCTTATAACTATGTGATGTGTGCTAATTCTATTATATTATTGTTCTGAGATATTGGTATATACATGTTTTGTTTATTACATGTTTATGAATTTACCTTGTTATATAATCCTGTTTTACACCATACTGTGATTTTATTATGTATGGTGTATATCATTGACTAAGGGTTATGACTTCTCCAAATAGGGGGAGATTGTTGGGTACATTGGAATAAATGTACCTGATTTGAAGAAGCCTCACCCTACTCAATGATATACATCAAAATATATTTGATGTGCTTTGAGTTTAGTTGTGCAGGTTAAGTATTTGCAGGGAAAGCTGAAAAGTTTCTAAGTCTATGTGTCGACACCCAAAAGGAAAGTGTCGACACTTAAGAAGACTTGTCTCGACACCCAGACAAGCAGTGTCAACACTTGGAGTTATTGTGTTGACACCAGGAATGCAGAGTCGACACCAGGAGGAAAGTGTCGACACATACAGGATGTGTCGACACTCATTGAAGAAATGTCAAGTGAAGAAGTGTCGACACTTAGAAGCAGTGTCAACACCCAGAGGAACTTCGTCGACATCAGAAAGTGTCGACACTTGGAGGCTGTGTCGACACTCAGCAAATTTCAATAGAGACTAAGTATAAGTGTCGACATAATGAAGAATGTGTCGACACACAGCAGAAGACCCAACACATGAAGAAAGTGTCGACACTTGGAGGCTGTGTCGACACTCACCAAAGTTCAACAAATTCTAAGTATAAGTGTCGACACAAAGGAGATGTGTCGACACTCAGCCAAAGTCTCAATAGAAGAAGATGTGTCGACACAAGGAGCTGTGTCGACACTCAGGAAGTATCAACACAGAAGGCATGTGTCGACACCAAGAAGATGTGTCGACACTGAACAAGTTCAACACAAGAAGATGTGTCGACACAAAGGAGTAGTGTCGACACTTAGCAGAATTCAACTAACTACTGAAGTACAAGAAGTTGTGTCGACACATAGTATTAGTGTTGACACATAATGAAGAAGCTGTGTCGAGAAGTAAATTCTACAACACAAGGAGTTGTGTCGACACCTTGAAGGCTAGTGTCGACACTTAGTATACTTGTGTAGACACTTAGTCTATAAGTGTCGACACTTAAAGACAGACTGTCTCGACACTTTCAAACAGTTACAGATATTTCAAGAAGTGACTGGATGACATGACAGCTGCCATTCCAGCCGGTCTACTGCAACTGTCAGAGTTGTCAGAAAGCTGTTAGGAACCGGATCAGCCGGTCACCATGAAGGAGGCCTATATAAAGGCTTATTCTGTCAACAGAAGAAGATGATTAACAACAAGAGATTGAAGATCAACAATCAAAGAAGAAGATCTAGCTATTCATTGAAGAATCAATTCAAGTGAAGATCTAAGTAGTTGGAGAGAGAGAGCTCCTTCCAAGAAGACAGTTGTTGGAACCAGGCTGTGAAGAAGGTTTCAGATTGAGATCTGAAACTTAAGTTGCAGTGATTGAAGATCAGCTGCAAAGAGTATCAACCCTATTGTGTTCTATATTCAAGAAGCTTTGAAGAAAGCCAAGTGAGGTTGATCTCAGCAGAGTTCTTCCAAGAACTCATCAAGAAACCTGTCAACTCTTCTCTCTTATTGTGAGTTGAGGTTATACACATTGTATCTTTAATTTCTTGTAAGATCCTTAGGGATCTGAGTTGTAAGCTTGTAATTATAAAGGCTGAGTGGTAGGGCCTGTGTGCCTGAGTGTAGGAGATCTATTTCTCTGAGTGTAGGCCTGTTGTAGGTTGAGTGTAGGCCTTGTGGCTGAGTGTAGGTCTTTAAGAAGACTGAGTGGTAGGGCTGTTGAGCCTGAGTTGTAGGAGTGGGATCACTCTGAGCTGTAGGAACCTGGTTGGGGTTCTGAGTGTAAGATCTGAGGATCTGAGGAATAGTTGAGGAGTTTGGCCGAATCTAGTACACTAATAGATAGGCGAAGGGGGAAAGTGGATGTACCCAAACCTTGGGGAACCACTATAAATTTGTGTGTTCACTGTGTGCATGCTTTATTCTGTGATTGCTGATTGATTGCTGTGAAGAAGTAGTTATAAATCTGTGATATATTCTGCCTAAAAGTTTAAAAAGATTTAGTCACCTATTCACCCCCCCCCCCTCTAAGTGATTAGGTACAATTTCTTTCAAAGTTCTCGGCCCGAAATCCATGAAAACCAGAACTTGATTCGGGTTCAATTGAGCCCGAACCTCAAACCTAAGCATTGCTATGATATACCCATGGAAGAAGGAGTGGAGGAGGACCTGTGTGGACGGCTGTAGCCTTTCCGATGCCGGATTGTCATGGTGGTGGTGGTGGTGGTCGGATTTCTGCAACAACACAGTGGAATTGCTTGGCTCCTTCAGGTAAGTGGTGGAAATGACTCTTTGGAGTCCAGTGAAGGTTTTTAAAAGGAGAAATGGGGTGGTAGGTGGCTCTAAGTTGCTTTGCCATTATTGGCCTTTAGTCAACAATGGCGGCCATGGTTGGTAGGGGATGAGGCCTGGCTCCAACCAGTCAATGATCAGCTGGTTGCACTCCTCTGGTCTTAGGGAATTGAATGGGGAAGGTTGGGGGAAAGGGAAGGAGGAGCCTAAGGTCTTCCTCCATTACTCCTTCTCTTTCTCTCTCCTTCATTTGAATTTCCTCTCTCTCTCCTACCTACCAAGCTGAAATTGACTCCTACCTAATCCAATGGCTGCCCACATGTTTATTTCATCCATTAAATCAAGGTTAGCCCAAGTGAATTGGGCTTGAGCTTGAGTTAGCCCATTTGGGCTAACTTGACCCAAACTTTGACCATGGTTGACCTTGGTCAATTTGGTCTTTGAGGTTGGCCCTAATGGGTCCTTGGTGACCCATTGGCCTCCACTATGGCCTAGGTAGGGTTGTCTTGGCCCTTGGAGGTCACTTGACCCTTAAGTAGGGCACTTTGACCACTTTGGGGCTAGGGTTGACTTTGGTCAACTTAGCCTTTTTGGTTGACCCCAATGGGTTCTTGGTGACCCATTTGCCTCTCACTAGGGTTAGGAAGGTATGTGTGGGGTCCATTTAGCTAGGGGAGCTTCAATTGGCCCTATGTAGGTTAGGTTGACCTATTTAGGGTTAGAGTTGACTTTGGCCAACTTAACCCTTTTGACTGCCCTCCATGGGTCCTAGGTGACTCATTGACCTCACTTTAGGTCTATGAAGTCCCTGGTAGGGTTAGTTGGGCTTTACCAGGGCACATTGCCCTTAGTTAGGGCACCTTGCCCAATTTAGGCCTATAGTGGTTTTAGGTCAACTTGGGCACCTTGGGTTGACTTCAATGGACCCTTAAGGCTCTAGTGAACCCTTTAATAGGTTAGTGATGTTGTGGTGGGGTCATGGAGTCATGGTGAAGCCCTAAGGTCAAACCCTAGGTTTTGTGATGAGGTTGTGCCATAGGCAGACCAAGGTGATTGTCACCTTGGCCTTCTATCACTTGGCCCTTTTTAGCTTCCTAGGGTTTTGTCATGACTTAGTCATGGCTAAAACCACTCTTAGGAGTCTAGTTAGAAATGGGATGTTACATCAGCTAGGTGAGAGCCTGACAGCGGGATATGCTCGGGGTCCAAGGTTGATACCATTGAGTGACTTCCAGCCCTGCCAGCTAGGTGAGAGCCTGACAGCGGGATCTGCTCGAGGTCGAAGGATGACACTGAGTGACTTCCAGCCCTGCCATCTTGGTGAGAGCCTGACATCGGGATCTGCTCGGGGTCCAAGGATGACACCGAGTGACTTCCAGCCCTTCTAGCTAGGTGAGATCCTGACAGCGGGATCTGCTCGAGGTCTAAGGATGACACCGAGTGACTTCCAGCCCTGCTAGCTAGGTGAGAGCCTGACAACGGGATCTGCTCGGGGTCCAAGGATGACACCGAGTGACTTCCAGCCCTGCCAGCTAGGTGAGATCCTGACAGCAGGATCTGCTTGAGGTCTAAGGATGACACCGAGTGACTTCCAGCCCTGCTAGCTAGGTGAGAGCCTGACATCGGGATCTACTCGGGGTCTAAATACACTTCATTTCCTCATGCAAACTTATTGCGACAGCATTGATGTGTTAAAGAACTTTTATTAAAAATTAAAGCATCACTTACATGTTTCAAGGGAAAAAGCGTTTCAAGTCGTCATCACTCCATGTGAGACTCAGGGTCTCGCCCTCCACATTTTGGAGTCGATACCCCCTGATCTTAAAGCTTCTTTTATAATAAATGGACCTTCCCAGCTGGGGTTGAGCTTCCCCACAGTCGGCGACCTCCCCGATGCATCCACCTTTTTCAGCACCAAGTCCCCCTCCATAAATTGCTTGACTCTGACGTGCTTGTCAAAGTACTTGGCCATCCTCCTCTTCACCACTTCTTATCAGACGGCGGAAAGGTCCCGCAGTTCTTCCACCATGTCAAGGGAGAGTCGCATCTCTTCCTCATTTTCAGCCTGCCATTCTTCCCTGCCTTCCCCGGTCGCAACAACTCGAGGTGTTTGAACTTCAAATTCCACGGGGAGCACTGCCTCACACCCATGAGAGAGCTTGAAGGGGGTCTCTCCTGTAGATGTGTTGGGGGTGGTCCTCAGGGCCCAGAGAACCGCGGGAAGCTGCTCCACCCAGCTCTCCTTCAGGTTTTCCACCTTCTTCTTTAGGAGGTTGACAATAATCTTGTTCGCGGCCTCCACCTGCTCGTTGCTTCAGGGGTGATTGACTGAGGCGAACCTGAGGTCGATCTCAAGCTGCTCGCAAAAACTAATAAACTCCGCGCTGGCGGACTGGGGCCCATTGTCCGTGACAATGGCCTGGGGCGGCCCATGTCGGCAGATGATCTCCCCCCAAACGAAGTTCCTGATGACCTGGGAAGTCACCTTGGCCAACGCCTTCACTTCCAACCACTTGGAGAAATAATCGATCATCACCAGTAGGAACCTCCTCTGCCCACTGGCCTGGGGGAACGGTCCAACCAAATCCATTCCCCAAATGGCAAAAGGACAGGGGCTGTGATACTCTTGAGTCGCTGGGTTGACTGTAGCTGGAGGGGGCAAACAGCTGGCACTTGTGGCACCTTGCGAACTCTGTCGCATTACGGCCCAGGGTGGGCTAGAAGTACCCCTGCCTGACAATATTCCCTTCCAGGGTCCGACTCCCGGAGTGGCTACCACACTCCCCGGAGTGGACTTCTTCCAAGATTCTTTGCACTTCCCCCTCAGTGACGCAATGAGCCAACATCCCCGAGAGAGTTTTCCTATACAGCTGCCCGTCCTGGAGGAGTTAGTACGCCGATATGTACCTGAGCTTCTTCTTATCTGCCCCCTCCGGATATTCTCCCGTGGAAAGTAAGGTTGTGACTGGGTCCATCCACGAGGGCTGCTGATCTATCTCCATGAGCTCTCCATCTTCGATGGAAGGGCGGAATAGATCGGTGATGGTACCCCCCACTCGGAGGCCATGCTTCGCTAGCTGATCAACCTGCTCATTATCCTCCCGGGGCACGTGCTGGATGGAAAAAGTTTGGAACACGCTAATGATTCCATTTACTTTGGCTAAGTATAGTTGCAGGGTAGGCTCTCTCGCCTCGAACTCCCCATTGATCTGGGAAGCTACCACCATGGAGTCAGTAAGGACCTCTACATCCCACACCCCGAGCTCCCTGGCCAGGCGCAGCCCTACTATCACGACCTCGTACTCAGCCTGATTGTTGGTGATGGGAAAGTGCACCACCACTGTCTGCTCAATTCTAGTTCCCTGGGGACTCTCCAAGATCATCCCTACCCCTAGGGAATTCCTCCCCAAGGCGCCATCTACCTTTACCTTCCAAGAAGTCGGACGAGTGAGCTCTTCCTAGGCCACCTCAATCACATAATAGGCCAAGAAGTTGGCCATCGCTTGAGCTTTGATCGAGAAGCGGGGGACGAAGGAGACGTCAAACTCACTCAACTCCACCGACCACTTGGCCAGCCTGCCAGAATGCTCCACCCCCTCAAAGATGTTGCGGAGGGGATGGTCAGTCACCACTTGGATTGAGTGTGCCTGGAAATAGGGCCGCAGCCTTCGGGCTGAGATGACCAGGGCGAAGACCAGCTTCTCCAAAATCGAATATCAGAGCTCGGCCTCCCTCAGGACCCTGCTCACGTAATATATAGGGAGCTGCTTCTTCCCTTCTTCACGAACTAGGATAGAGCTTAAGGCCTCTGCCCCAACCCCGAGATATAAAAACAGGTCCTCCCCCTCCTTCGGTCCTTGGAGCAGCGGAGCCCGAGTCAACTGCATCTTGAGGGCCTGGAATGCCTCCTCGCACTCCTTGGTCCACTCGAATTTTTGCCCCCCCCCCCCCCCGAAGTGTTTTGAAGAAGGGGGAGCACTTCTCCCCAGCCCGGGAGAGGAACCTACTTAACCCTGTCAGCCGCTACACCTCCTTGGTGTTCCGTGGCGATCCCAACTCCATGATAGCCTTAACCTTATCGGGATTCGGCTCGACCCCCACAGGGGTGAGGAGGTGCCCCAAGAACTTCCCCTGCTAGCCCCGAAGACACACTTATGGGAGTTCAACCGCATCTTGTACTTGCGCAGGGTAGCAAATGTCTCCTCAGGTCCTGGAGGTGAGAGTCCACATCCTGACTCTTGATCATGAGATCATCCACGTACACCTCCAGCTTCCTCCCCCTCTGTTCTTTGAAGACCCTATCCATCATCTTCTGATAGGTCGCCCCTGTATTCTTTAGCCCGAAGCGCATCATCTTGTAACAATATCACCCATCCCTCGTGATGAACGAGACATCCTTGACGTCCGGGGGGTGCATCCCGATTTGATGATAACCTAAAAATTCATCTATAAAACTCATTATAGAAAAACCAATGGTCGAGTCAACCAGCGCGTCGATCCAAGTCAAGGGATAATAGTCCTTAGGACAAGATTTATTAAGCAAGGAGAAGTCGATACACATACGCCATCGGCCGTCCCCTTTTTTCACCATGACTACATTTGAGACCCAGTCGGGGTATTGGATCTCGGATATGAAGCCGGCCTTGAGGGGTTTTGCCACCTCCTCCCTGATGGGCTCTGTCAGCTTGTCCACGGTGGACCTCTTCTTTTGTTGGACGGGGCGTGTTCCCGGGTCCAAGTTGAGGCGGTGGCAAGCCACATCTGCGTCAACCCCCGGCATCTCCGCGGCGCTCCATGTGAAGATGTCCACGTTCTTCTGAATGCACTCCAGCATCCTGCCCTGAGCCTCCGGGGTCAGCCCTCCGCTAATGCGGACATTCTCCACCCTGCCTTCTCAGGTGAGGACCTCCAGCTCCACCACCTCTTCCGCAGCCTCCAACCTGGACTGCTCTCCCCATTCTTCAACATCCCCTTCCTCTGGGATGAGGGCCTCCGCCTCCACCTCTTCTTCCACGGCCATCGTCTTGGCCGACTCCTCCCGATCTCCTCCTGCCGCCTCTACCTCGGTGCAACTCTTCTCTTCTAGCTCCTCCCTGCCAACTTCCTGCTCCGCCTTCTCCATCCTTCGCTCCATATCCTCGGCTCCCTCCTGCCAAGAGATGGAGTTCACGGCGGTGACGTAGCATTCTCGCGCCACTTTGGGGTCCACCCTGACCCTGACCTGAATCCCCTCTGCATTGAACTTCAAGCATTGATGGAATGATGAGGGGATGCAGCGGAAGGCACTGATAAGGGGCCTCCCGAAGATGACGATGTAGCTGCTGGGGGCATCCATGATGACGAACATGCAGTTCCTGGACTGCCCCCCAGGGTGACATGGAGGCCTACTCCTCCCTCCACTTCCTTCCTCTCCCCCGAAAATCCGAACAAGGGCACATCCGAGGCCAACACCCTTTTCCCCTCCACCTTCATCGCGTATAATGCCTTCTTAAAGACGACATTGACAGAGCTTCTGTTATCAACGAGGATGCTGGAGACGGTAAAAATTTTGATGGCTGTCTGGATGACCAGCGCCTTGCAAAAAGGATCCTCATGATCCGGCAAATCGCTCTTGGAGAAGGTGATCCTCTCTTCTGGGGGCGGGGTTTGGGACGTGGAGCCAACGCTCCGGCGATACTTGGTGTGGAGTCTCACCTTCCGGGAAGCCTCAACCCCCCCCCCCCCCCCCCCCCCCGTGGATCACTCTGATCCCTCCTCGGGTCCCGACATCCACCCGGTCTTCACACCGGTCCTCCTCTGCCTGAGGCAGGACCTCCTCTATCCGCACCTCCTGGCGCTCTTGCTGCTGTTGTTGCTCCCTGTTCCCTCTTATTTTGAGGAACTCCAGGCACGTGGTCATGACGTGCCCCTCCTCCTGATGGAAGTCGCAGTAGGGCAACTCCAACCTAACTTCTCTCCGCCTCCTCCTTGCTACTCTCCTCCTATCCCCTATGTCTATGGCCATAGCCTTTTCTTGATCGGGGAGCCGAGGTCTCTGGGCCTGCCTCCAGCCCGGGGGGTGGAATTGATCTTGCCCCCCGGTGGTAGTCCCTTCCTTGGTACCCTCTCTATGGCCCCTGCCCTTGCCACTCGGGGCTCCAGCCCAGCCGATGATCAGGCTCCTGACGCCCCGACCTGGGCTGCTGCTGCATCTGCTCCCTCTACCGGGGCTCTTCTCTCCTCTCCTCATGTCCTCTTCCTCCTCTTGGCTCCTTCTCTTCCTCCATGTCCCACCTAGCTAGCTTCCGGGCGAACTCCGGATTTGACGCCTCCCCGTCAACTTATCTCGCCGCCCTCTCCATCAGCTCCTCGTAGGAGGGGGGCGGGGGGTATTCTCTTCAACTCCATCCTGAAGAAAACCTATTGCAGGCCCAGGGTGAAAGCCATCATCAAACTATGGCCTGGCATCTTCTGGACCTGGGTGACCTCCTCCTGGAACCGGTCCACGTTGCTCCTCAGCATCTCATTCACTCCCTGCTTGATGTGGAACAGGGACTCCGACTCCTTCTTCCTCCTCTTCGAGGTAGTGAACCTCAGCATAAACCACCGGCGTAGGTCCTCAAAGCAGTAGATGGAGCTGGCCGGTAGCTGGTGGAAAAACTCCCTTGCATTCTCCTTAAGGGTGATGGCGAAGAGTCGACATTTGAATCCGTCCGACATCTGCCGGATTGAGACCACGTCCCCAAACCATTGGACGTATTGTACTGGGTCTCCCTTCTCGGTGTAGTAGGACATCTCGGGTTCCCTAAACGCCTCTGGAACTGGAGCTGAAGAGACCAACTCACTGAAGGGAGCTGCCTCCCCCCACTAGTCGAGCTGGCACGTCTCACGGGCTCAGCTCGCCAAGCCTGCCTCTGTCTGCCAAGCCGGGGAAGAGCTCGCGCCCGGGGAGCTTGCACCCCCGGCCCTCCCCAGCCACTTCCTTCCCAGCTCGCCTGTCGGGGGCGTCCTCATCCATGGAGGGGGTGACTGCGATCTGGACTGTTGGAGTCGAGCACTCGGCCCGCGTGCCGAGTGCGAACTTGACAAGGCCCAGCACCTCATTCCTGAAATCTTCAAACATCCCCACCATGGCCAGAGGTGGGGGGGAGGGGGTGGCGAGCTCGACCTGTCAGGTCCCTGTCCTCCTGTCATCGAGCTCGCTGAAGATTTTCTGTACTGAGCACGCTCCATGCTCATCACACCAAAATGTTGAAAACGAAAAATGGTCTCTTGTGGAGTTCACCCTTGGGGAAGGGGTGATCGTGCACCTACTTCGCTCCTGCAAGCAAAATAACAAAGGAAAATAGGAATGAACTGACCCAAGGGCTCGGCGTGGAGGACCCACTATAACAACCCCATACGTCCATATGGTATATACTAGAAGGTCCGGCCGGGGCCCCACAGCATATATCACAAAACAGGCAGTGAAGGTACGGGATGATACCAGAGTAGCGCAGCGCACCTATCACAAAGCATTCTAGCGGAAGCCTATACTATCACTTGAACTCCTCTCTTGAATGCCCAACAAATAAAACATCATATTTTATAGCATATAGGAATGTCTTACAACATGTAACCATCATTGGCCTTATGTCCTTACAAGTCTTTCAAATAGTGGCCCCAACATTGGCGCGCAGACCGGCCACAATAAAAGAAAACACAACAACCATTTCCAAATAGCCTTTGAGGGCTAGCAGTAGCAGCAGCAGCAGCAACAGCAAGGACCTCAACCTTTATGCATCCCACTTGGCTCTCCAACACCTGTACAGGGACAATCCACCCAACGGTGGAAAACAGAAGCAACGGTCAGCGTTCAGCTGACCCAATTATAATGACTCTACCCCTTTTCTCGGGGCAGCGGTAATCTTCCCTGCAGGCATATTATATCACAAGCATGGTAATAAATTCATATAATGTGCTTTCACGCACTCATGTCATCACAACCGTTCGCCACCCGGCTCAACGGTCCGTGCACTCAAGGAACATTCTTGGTGTTCTGGCAAAGCACTTGCCCACCACCGTATCAGGGTCACAACCCAACGGTAACTCTCTTGAGCATTTACTCCATGGCGTATAGCCGGAGTTTTATAGTCTTAGTGAACCGGGATGGACCGTAGCCCCCCGTTGTATCACGACACGTAGGCCTAAAACTCTTGATATGCGCTCCAACAGACCGCACCTTCTAGTCTCACGTCGGACGGACATAACGCAGGTCGGATCCTCCACCCCCCGTTGCTCAAATCGCCTTGCCATCACCGAGCACGGCTTACTCGCAGCTATAAAAAGGCGCGGGTAGGTCTCACCGATCCGGTTCTGGCATTCAAATTGATGTAGGCCCGTCCTAAAAGATCCTACACGGACGGCGTGACGACGACGCTCGCAACTCTCAACGCTCTCTAACCAGCACACAATGAAACGCAGCCATCATAATGATGTAATTTATCTCTCGCGCTAACATACGGATAGCCGATCCGTTAAAGGAATGGAGAATGGCTATAGGCCAAAATCCTTTCCGGCTAAAGGGAATAATATTTATTCCGACGAGCTTGGAGTTTTACCAAAATAGATCCACCAAGAAATAAATCACGAATTCGGAAAATGGTAGGATCTATCCCAACTAAAACAAAGAAGCGAGGATCGCCACTCCTCTCGAAGGATCTTCGGAAAACCAAACGAAAATGACAAACTATTAAAAGTAGTACCGCGAAAATTCAACGATTCAAATTCCACGCAAAAGTCGCCACCACAAGAACTATCTAAGAAAGAAATCTCGTGAGTAGATGGTTTCGTTACCCCGCTCGGAATAGTAGATCCGAGATGTTGGATCCACAAACAAGAACGATCGCTTTCCTTGGACGCGACGGGAGATGCACCAATGATGAGAAAACTCGATCGTCTTCCCCGCCTTTCGCCGTAGAAGACCACGATGGCCTCTTCTTCCTTGCGCTTGACTCCCCAAACCGAAGGAGGCCGAAGATTGATGGGAGGTGAAGAAACCGTGGAGGAGAAACACGATGATGGAGGTATTGAAGAGTGGGGGAAAGGGAGTAGATGAGAGAAGAGGAAAAGAAGAGAGAAGGAGGGGCGACCAAGAGCTTTGGAGAAGAAGAACCCCTAAGGGAGGCGGCGGCTAAGAGGGAGGAAGGAGAGAAATTAGGTTGGAGGAATTTAGGTTTTCAATTCATTCATAAACTAATGATAAAAAACAATAGTCATGGCCTTTTATAAGGCTTACATCAAACAAAAACTATAAGCAGCACAAAACAGTGGCTAAACGCACACCAACATAAAAATGTCAATTATTAAAAACTCATAAACTAGCAAATTAAAATTATTAATGATAATAAGTCTATTTCCGTTGGCGAAGATTGTAGCCATGGCCACTGCGGCGCCGCAAATCCTTGGCCGGTGGATCATCATCTTCATCTTCCGCCAATATCCCGCGATCGCCATGAACACCACGTGCGCCATCGTCGTCATCGCCGCCATCGTCGTCATTGCCATCATCTTTACCACTTACGTCGCCATCGTCGTAATCTCCATCATCGTCGTCATCGCCGTCATCTTTACCAATTAGGCCGCCATCGTCGTAATCGCCATCATCGTCGTCATCGCCGTCATCTTTACCAATTAGGCCGCCATCGTCGTAATCGTCATCATGATGGCCGTCGCCATCACAAAGCCTGGGCATAATTCTTATACCCATTCTCTCACAACAACAGCGGGTCTTTCCTGTGCACACCAGTACTTCCTGTTACTCGTTCACAGGTACGACACCGCAATATCACAAATGTCAGGGGTCTTTCCTGGTCACACCAGTACTTCCTGTTACTCTCTTCACAGGTGGACACCCTACGACATCAAGCATCACAAAGGGTCATTCCTGGTCATACCAGTACTTCCTGTGCCTCAATCACAGGTATGACCCAATAGCACAAGCATAACACGGATATTTTCCTAGACTACCACTCCAGTACTTCCTGCTACTAGCTTTCACAGGCATAACCCGTTGACTCCTTAAACTACACGTTTTTCACGGAGTCTTCTCTAATTCGTATGCAACATCACCAATCCAGACCAACCTGTCTAGATGGGCTTCACACAGCATGCCTATTCCGTACTCCATTTCCGGATCTATATGCCAACAAAAGGGGATTTCATGAATCCACCCAAAGACTCCCAAAATCAGCCACCTCTTGGTGGGGGAATCACAAACATATGCCAAAAGGAAGCCTTCACATGGCTAGGAAGAAAGGTCGTTACCCTTGAAGACCGTTTTGGTGCCATGAGCTCTAAGCTGGCTTGCACGACTCACAAGAGCTTTTCCTCCGCAACATCAGCCTCGGAACGCAGCTTGACACTCTCAAGCTCCACCAGCAGCAGCCCTTCTCCTTCTTCCTCCTTCTTCCTCTCCCTTTCTCTCTCTAACTTGTAGAAAGATGAAGGCACTAATCAAATGAGAATAGATTCTCAGTTTTCGGCCTTAAGGAAATAGGAAAGAAGCTCAGCCATTGGATCTCAGCTGAAAGAACGGACGGCCACGATTTTGACAGAAAACCTGATTTTTGCCTGACACGGCCTGTAACACGCCCATGTCCTAGGTCGTGTGCCTCAAGCAGTGCTCAACTGACTTATCCAAACCAGTGACACGCCCGTGTCATGGGCTGTGTCACCTAACACGCCTTCTGACACGCCCGTGTCTGTGGCCGTGTTCGTCAGGCTGAAAAAATCCCAAAATCACCCGAGACTCACACGGCCTGTGACACGCCCGTGTCCCAGGCCGTGTGCCCATACACGGCACGTCGACACGCCCCAGCCCCAAATCGTCGGGCTGAGTTCGTCGAACCTAAGGGACACGACCTGTGACACGCCCGTGTCACAGGCCGTGTTCACTTATCGACATCTCGACACTCGACACTCGACGATCGTTGAGCAACTTTCGTCGAGCGCACTGACACGCCCTGTGACACGCCCGTGTCACAGGCCGTGTCCAGAGTCGACCAAATTTTGTCGACCATTCGTCGACTGTTCCTCTCGACACTCTACACACGCAGGACACGCCCTGGGACATGCCCGTGTCCCAGGCCGTGTCACCCGAAAATTGGCCTGCTGAGAAAATCGGGCTGTTACAACCCTCCCCTCCTACAAAAATTTTGTCCTCGAAATTAAGACACGGGAAGGCAACCAGCCATCAGCAACCAAACAGTTATAACATTAAAAAATTTTATGTTACAACACAATTCTCTTCACGGATTACAGAAACAGCTCGGGAAACTCTTCTTGCATGGTTTGCTCTCGCTCCCATGTAAGTTCTTCACGGCCGCAGTTGTCCCACCAGACTTTCACCATGCCGACTATCTTGTTCCGCAACTGTTTCTCGGCTCGATCCTCGATTTGAATGGGTCTAACTCTCGTTGTTAGCCCATACTCCACTGGCACACAATCATCCGCGATCACTTGGGCTGGATCTTTAACGGCCTTCCGAAGCACCGAGATGTGAAATACAACATGTAATCCACCCAAGTCCGCCGACAGTGCTAGCTGATATGCCGCCTCTCCAATGCGCTCAACCACTTCAAAGGGACTCAAATATCTTGGACTCAACTTTTTCAAACGTCGAATCCTGGAGACACCTTTGAATGGTTTGATCTTCAAGTAGACCCAATCGCCAACCGCAAATTCCACATTTCGGTGTTTGGCGTTGTAGTACTTAGCTTGTCGATCTTGAGTAATAAGTAGCTTCTCTCGAATAGTCCGTATGGTTGAGTTTGCTTCATCAACTTCATTTGGTTTATAAATTCGAGCTTCGCCCGCTTCTACCCAAGCCAAGGGAGTACGACACTTCCTTCCATATAGCGCTTCATATGGTGTCATCCCGATGCTCGTCTGGTAGCTGTTATTATACGCAAACTCTACCATATAGAGATGATCTTCTTTTGGATCCCTAGTTGATTTGGGCTAGGTTCACTGACTTAGGATGTGACCCTCTTGTATAACCAGGGTCAATTTATGTCCTAGAGTCTAGGTTAAGTCCTTAGGCTTAACTCCAGATGGACCAGCTTTCAACAAGACCCTCAGAGACTCCAGACTCACAAGTTTTTCAAGACTAAGTAAAGTGAGTTCGACGTTCGTCGAACTCAGCTCGACGAAAGGAGTTCTGCGCTCGACGATCGTGAGGTAATTCTTAGTGCTGAGCTCGACGATCTATGTTCTCTGTTCGACGAAAACTCAGTTTCTACATCAAGCCAAATTCAGGAGGACTTCAAATTTTTCTAAGTCCGGCTTCATGCTTCGGTCGACGAATTATATTCTGAGCTCTACGAACTTGGACCTCAAGTTCACAGCTTCTCAGGTCGACGAAGTCAGCTTCTCGGGTCGACGGATGCTATTCTCTACTCGACGATTTCTGGACTCAGAGAATCTGTGTCGATACTTAGGGTTTGTGTCGACACCAGCTAACTTGTGTCGACACCAGGATTTCAGTCGACACCAACTTGTGTCGACACAAGGATTTCAGTCGACACCAGCTTATGTCGACACCAGAGGATTTGTGTCGACACCAAGATCAATCTGTCGACACCAACTTATGTCGACACAGCATTTCAGCAGATGCAAGATATTTTGTCTAAGTCTAGAACTTTTCTCAGCTCGACGAATTTGATTCTCAGCTCGACGAATGAAGACTGTTTATCAGATGAATGAAGATTATCTGGTTGACGAACTCTATCAAGCTCAGCTCGACAAACTCTATCAAGCTCAGCTCGACGAACTCTCTCAAGCTCAGCTCGACGAACAGAAGTGCAGCTCGACGAATTGTGTTCTTTGTTCGACGAATCCAGATTAGGTTTTCTTCAAGGTTCCCGTCCCGTTTCTTGCCGCTGATTCCTGAACATTTAATGCCAGATCTTCTTGGAATGTTATCGTTAGAACATGCATTGACTATGGACGATCACATGCCGTTTTTCCATAGGACAGTTAGGAAAGTCATTGATTGCTGATTCTTTCTAAGGCCGACTGTAATTACTGCTTGACATTCAAAAGTTTGAATATTCCTCAGTCAGTAAGAGATACAACAGATACACAAAAAATAGAGACACAGTAAGAGAGAATAGAATCAAGCAGAGTTCAAGATTCACAGTACAGAAAACAATCTGACAGACACTCTGAAGCTACAGAAGAACAAAACATTCTCAAATCTAAAGTTCTTGACTTCAATCAGCCTTGACCAGAGAACTTTTGAAGAAGAATAAGAACAACCAAATTCAATCAAGAGTCTTCTTTTTTCTATTCTCAGGACAACTTCGAAGGACAACAGAACTTTATCAGTCAAAAGAAGTTCCTGAAGCAGTTCTGGTCCAGGCATTCTAGGTCATTGAAGGCCTATCACCCTGAAGCAGTGCTCCAGCATTCCTGATCAATTCAAGACCTCAGGGGGAGCAAGTGCTGCTACAATCAATCCACAAGTCTTCTCTCTGACTGTTGACAGAGAATACACTATCACCCTCTCTCTAATTCCTGTACAGGGTTTTAAATCCCTTCAAAATTATTCTGGTTGCAAGTCTCCTTCCAAAAGACTTGAGGGTTTGGTTTTTGGGGACCTGATCAAAACCCATTGGTGTCCAGGACACCTGATCAACTCATGCTGCAGTGGATTCCTACCTATGGTGGTAGAAGAGTGGATGTACCCAGATTGGTTGGGGAACCACTATAGCTCCTTATATCATCTGGTTGCTTATTTTCTTTTATTTTCTGGCTGTGGTCTGTGATTGCTCTGTGTTTAGTTAGTTGCTGTGTTTGCTTTATCTTATTTGCTTCCCTGTTCACTTAGGAATACAACAAGAGTTGTAAAAAGTTTCTAGCAAGCACCATACTCTATTCACCCCCCCCCCCCTCTAGAGTATATCAGATATAACCTGCACTTTCAATTGGTATCAGAGCCAGTTTGGTTATAAATACCACATCTTCCAGGTTAGTTCACATACCATACCTTAGTGGTTGCACAGGCTAACATCTTGACCCAAAGATCATTTCAATTAGATCTGTTTGTTTAAGTTTGTTACTAGATTTATTTCTTCACAAAACATGACCCAAAACAAAGATTATGCTAGCACCAGACCTCCAATGTGCAATCTATCTAAGTTTGCACTTTGGAAGGCAAGGATTAGATTGTACATGAACTCTATTGATGAAGACATTTTCAATTCTGTTTTGACAGTGTGTCCAAGACCTCCAGAAAATACAAGTACAAGTGTTATTCCACCTCCTTCAGGAACAGATGCAGAAATCAAGAAATGGAAAGTTACAGATGCTAAGGCTATGAACATTCTAGCCCAGACTATGTCTGATGAAATATTCCAAAAAGTAGCTGAATGCAACTCAGCAAAGGACATCTGGGACAAGCTATCTGAGATAGTCTCAGGATCTGCTGATGAGAGAAAAGATAGAAGATCTCATCTCATAACCCAGTATGAGAACTTCAAGAAAGGAGAAGCTGAGTCAGTAGCAGATATGTATAATAGACTCACCTTATAGTCAATGAACTGAAGACTTTGGACAAGGAGATCTCATTGACTGAGCTCAATGATAAAATCCTAATGTGCTTCCCAAGCACTTGGGACTCAAGGATCTGGCCAATCAAGGATGCTAGAAGCCTAAATGAGATCACAATTGAAGCTCTCTTGGGCAAGCTCAAGTCTTATGAGCTGCTCATCAAGAATAGAGAAGAAGAGCAGAAGGCTGCCTCAGCAGCTACACGAAAGGAAAAAATCAATAGCTTTCAAAGCCATTGAAGATCAGCCTGAAGACAAGGTCACAGGCAATGAAGAGCTGCTAAGCTTACTGGCCAGAAGATTCTATAAAATGGCCAAGAAGGATGTCAGGAAAAGATCATATAGAGAGCATGACAAGTCAAGGTATGACAAATCAAATAACAAATAGATTATTTGTTTTGGATGTAGGAAACCAGGCCACATGGTGTCGTACTGTCCAGAAAATCAGCATAAGGACAAAAAGGACAGGAAGGAAAGAAGAAAAGACAAAGACTTCAGGAAGAACAGCAATGACAAACCCTCCTCCAGCAAGAACAAACACACCAGGAAGGGGTTTGCAGCTGAAACTTGGAGTGAGACAGAAGAAGAATCTGAAGCTTCATCCAGCTCTAGTGATGATGAAGATGATGCTGATGAAATAAAATTCTGCATGATGGCTATCAATGCCTCACAACAAAATTCTGATGCAGAAGAGTCAGAGTTAGAGACTCAATCTGAAGTGGACCAGGTAATAAGTTCTTTTGATTTCAATTCTGAGGACTTCAAGTGTGAGTTTAAAGCACTATGTTTAGATTTATTAAAATCTGAGAAGGAAATCATTTCTCTCAGAAATCAGTTATCTGAACACAGTACTTTAAAATCAGAAAACCTCAAACTCTCTAAGGAGTTGGAATGTTGTAGGGAGCAGATAGCCTCACTGAAAAGTGAACTATCAAAGGCCAAGAAGTTTGAAGAATCCCTTAATGGGAGAAGTATCAAACTAATGGACATCACAAGCACAGTGAACTCAAGATTCAATAGTACACTGGGCTTGGGTGCTTCATCCAGCCAACCTATAGTATTAACAACCCCAATCAAATTTATCTCTGATAAAGGTAAGGGAGTTGTAGAGGTAGCTAGGAAGAATTCTAACTTACCTAAGAAAACAAGAGTTCAACAGAAATCGTCGAACGGAGCTAGACGATCGTCGAATGAAGATCAACGATCTCAGGCTAAATCGTCGAACTCAGGTCGACGATCTCTAAACCCTGAACTCTGCCACAGTCGATCTTTGAACGAAGCTCGACGATCTGACCCAAGATCGTCGAACTCAACTCAGCGATCGTCGAGCAGAGATCAGAGTTTTGAAAAATCTTTCAAGGGCAAATCAAAGTTCAATCCTAGAGGTTCTACATCTCAATGGTTTAACCCATATACTGAATGGATAATACCTCCTAGGAGATATCATCCTGAAGGCTATAAGAGTCAACCGGAGATGTCTTTTATTTCTGAATTCAAAGGTTATCAACCTAGGCCCAAGGTAAACTGGGTCAAAAACAAGTAAATTGTTTTATGTGCAGGTGAAGACCTATCCAACATCAAACCAGCAATGGTATCTGGATAGTGGGTGCTCAAAGCACATGAAAGGAAACAAGGACAATTTCACATCCTTCAAAGCCAAGCTTGGACCCAAAGTAATATTTGGTGATTCAAACTTTGGACTAACGAAAGGATATGGTGCAGTCCAGATTGACACAGTCACATTCAAGAATGTAGCCTATGTGGAAGGACTGAAGCACAACTTAATCAGCATCAGTCAACTGTGTGATGAAGGCTACCAAGTGACTTTCAGCAAATCATTATGCAAGATCAAATCAGAGAACAATACAACTGTGTTGACAGGTAAAAGGAAAGGTAACATCTATCTTGTAGATTTTCTTTCAACCAAGGTAGATATATGTTTGTTCAATTCTATTTGCAGACCTAATGAATTGTGGCATAAGAGACTTGGGCATATAAACCTTAGAACCATTGCTAGGCTATCCAAGGACAATCTTGTTAGAGGACTACCTTCTGGCCCCTACAAGAAGGAAGGACTTTGCAGGGCTTGTCAATTAGGCAAGCAAACCAAAAATAGTTTCAAGTAACTTAATAAGAGTGATTCACCTAGGATTTTGTATCTGTTACACATGGATCTCTTTGGACCCATTATAGTACAAAGCTTAGGTGGGAAATCTTATACTTTAGTAGTTGTAGATGACTTCTCTAGATTCACATGGGTGTTTTTTCTGAGGAAGAAGTCTGATAACTTTAAGTGTTTGATAGAGTTTCTCAAATGCATACAGATTGAGTTCAACACTCACATTGCCCTGATCAGAAGTGATCATGGGACAGAGTTTGATTCTCTTCTTATGCAAGAGTTCTGTCAAAGTGAAGGGATTAGGCATACTTTCTCAGCTCCTAGAACTCCTCAACAAAATGGGGTAGCTGAAAGGAAAAAATAGAACTCTTATTGAATCTGCTACTACATTGTTGTCAGATGCTCACCTTCCTCTATCCTTTTGGTCAGAGGCAGTGAACACCTCCAACTATGTGTTGAATAGAAGCTTGATACATAAGCTGAAGGGAAAGACTCCCTATGAATTACTCAAAGGGAAGAAACGTAAAATAGATTATTTTAAAATCTTTGGATGTATTTGTTACATTCACAATAATGACAAGAGATACTTAGCAAAATTTCAAGCTAAAGCTGATGAAGGAGTGTTTCTGGGATACTCCATGGTCAGTAAAGCTTATAGGGTATATAATAAATCTACTCTCAAAATTGAAGAATCTGTTCATGTATCTTTTGATGAGACTAACATGTCATACAAGGAGAAAGAGATTTCTACCATAAGCTCTTTGCAGGTTCCACCACTGTGTGAGTCTATGGATGAACTGAACCTTACCCAAGAGGTATCAAACCATCCCACTCCACAGGATGCTGAAGATAGTGATGAGGAAAGTCAAGAGGAAGTGGCTGAACTTCCCCCAACAGTTAGTATCATTCCCCAAGAGGAATTAAATACTGAAGCTGTTGCTCAACCAACTCCACCAACTGATCTTGTCACACTTAGAGATCACCCCAGATCTCAAGTGATTGGAGACATATCAGTAGGTGTACAAACAAGGCATCAACTCAACCAAGACTTGATGCATGCCTATTTTCTCTCTCAAATTAAACCTCTCACCATACATGAGGCAGAGCAAGATCCCCACTGGATCATTGCAATGCAAGAGGAACTCAATCAGTTTGAGAGATGTAGAGTTTGGGATTTGGTTCCAAGACCCCATAGCTACCCAGTTATTGGAACCAAATGGGTCTACAGGAACAAGTTGGATGCTCAAGGCAACATAGTGAGAAACAAGGCTAGGCTTGTTGCTCAAGGCTACCGACAAGACGAAGGAATAGACTATGACCAAATCTTTGCCTCTGTTGCAAGGTTAGAGGTCATTAGGATATTCCTTGCCTATGCAGCTTACAAGAGATTCAAGGTCTACCAGATGGATGTCAAAAGTGCATTTCTGAATGGAGTACTTCAAGAAGAGGTCTATGTAGAACAACCTTCAGGTTTTATCTCTCCAACTCAACCCTCTTTTGTTTTTAAATTGCATAAAGCTCTCTATGGTTTAAAGCAAGCTCCAAGAGCTTGATATGAGACCCTAACAAGCTTTCTTTTAGAGCATAAATTTATAAGAGGAACCATAGATAAAACACTTTTCACTAGACATCATAAGGACCAAACATTGTTAGTATAAATATATGTGGATGACATTATTTTTGGGTATACTGATCCCAAATTGTGCAAGAGGTTTGCTGACCTCATGCATTCAAAATTTGAAATGAGTAGCATGGTTGAGCTTTCCTACTTCCTTGGTCTCCAAGTGAAGCAGCTCCCAGATGGTATCTTCCTCTCCCAAGCTAAGTATGCTAAAGAGCTTATCAAAAAGTTTGGGATGGGTGATGCTTCAGGGATGAAAACCCCTATGGCTACAAATGTTGTTGTGGATTCTGATGCAACAGGGAAACTTGTAGATCAGAAAAATTATAGGGCAATTGTTGGATCCCTATTATACCTAACAGCTAGCAGACCTGACATAATGTTTGCCACATGCCTTTGTGCTAGGTTCCAAGTGAACCTTAAAGAATCTCACCTTATTTTCCTAAAAAGAATTTTGAGATATATAAAGAGTTGCCCTATTCTAGGACTCTGGTATCCTGTAGAGTCAGAGTTTGAGTTAACTGGATACTCAGATGCTGACTATGCTAGATGTAGAGTGGACAGGAAAAGTACCTCTGGAACATGCCAGTTCCTTGGTATGAGACATGTCTCCTGGTTTTGTAAAAAGCAGACATATGTGTCTACATCAACAGCAGCAGCAGAATACATGGCTGCTGGTAGTTACTGTTCACAAATGCTATGGATACAAAACCAACTCTTAGATTATGGTGTCAACTTAAATAATTCAACATTATTTTGTGATAATACTAGTGCTATTGCTATAGCACAGAA
The DNA here is from genome assembly GCA_039583875.1 of Platanthera guangdongensis. Lineage (NCBI taxonomy): Eukaryota > Viridiplantae > Streptophyta > Magnoliopsida > Asparagales > Orchidaceae > Platanthera > Platanthera guangdongensis. The sequence continues at coordinate 14,175,320 of CM077149.1, forward strand.
TCCAGTTCACCATTCTAGGACCAAACATATTGAAATAAGACATCATTTCATTAGAGATAATGTGGACAAAAAGAAAATTAACTTGATCCACATTCCTACTGATCTACAGAGAGCAGATATTTTCACCAAGCCATTGGATGAGAAAACTCATCTGTTCTTTATAAATCAACTAGGAATGATTGATGGAGAAGAGTTAACCTAGTTTCTGCCTGCATTCGAAGAATTTTCCAGAGTTCGTCGAATGGAGTTCGACGAATTAGGGAAAGTTTGAGAGATTCTCGTCGAACGGAGATCGACGAATTCTCTATGTGAGGAAACAATTTTCGTCGACCAGAGATCGACGAACTTTGCTTCAAGAAGACATTTCGTCGAACGAAGTTCGACGAACTGTTTTCGATTCTTCTGGATGAGATCGACGAATCATCTATCTATAATTTATTTCATCGAGCTCAGTTCGAAGAATTTTTCTTTTTCGTGGAATGGAGTTTGTCGATTCATATTCTGAAAATCTTATATCATGGTTTTCTTTGACCTCCGTCCCGCGCTTTCAGTTCCCTTGCTCTTGATCGTTGTTTCTCTCTGTATTTTTCTTGCAGGATATCAATGGCGATTCCCTCAGGTGCTTTGGTTGCAATGAAGTTTGACACTGGATTCGACATGGACTTTGAGTCGTTTCAACATTCTGGATGAGATCGACGAATCGTCGAGAATCACTAGTTGATTCTCGCCGGCTAAATCAGAGTGCAATCAAGTCAAATTCGACGAGAATCACTTTGTGATTCTCGCCGAATCGTCGAGAATCACCCTTGATTCTCGACGATTCGACGAGAATCACAGGTGATTCTCGCAAATTTTGACTTGGGCAATTTTCTGGAACTCCCTGAACCGGACTCTGTCGCTGACACTGCTTTGAACCGGAGTTAGGGTTTCTTCTGGTGGGACCCACAACGGTCATCTTGAAGTTGTCTACAGTATAAATACAGGCGTATTTTTGAACAGTGAAGACACACAGAAAGAAGCCGAGCGACGATCTTGACCTAAAATCGCGAAACTGCTCTGCCGTCGTCGCCGCTCGTGCAAGTCGATCACCGGCCGTTTGATCGTCGTTTCCTCCAGATCTCCCGGCGATAGAAGCATAACCAAGCATAGAGTCTCACACGTCTAACTAGAGATCCCTTGTCTCTCGATTTGTTGATCGGGAAAACCTTCCCCGTCCGAATCGATCGAGACGACCGATCCTAGTGTGACCGTTGGTAGACCTTGCTAGCTTTGCTACGAAGTTTGGATCTCCAAAGTACAGCAGCCGCACACCGTTGTCGCCGCCGATCCCGTGAACCAAGCCGCCGCCCATCTTGCCACCGCCGGTTCTGGGGAGATTCTCTCCAAGAGAGATCTAGGGTTGTGGACTCTTCGTGGACTTCAAGAACACGTCGTCAACGAAGAGGGACACCTTAGTCTCCAAACGTAGTTTGTATTTCTTGTACATTCTAGTTCATTTTTGTTGTAAAGGAACGTTGGTTCCGAGTTGTAAGGGTTGGGTGCAACCCGTATTGTGGGAGTGTTGACTCCTACGTGTGGAAGGGTTCCTTCCGATAGTGCAAGGATTGGATTTCAATCCTGCTGGTGAAGAGACCGAGTCGTCCCTTGTTGGGAGATAGGTCGAAGGGGGAAAGTGGATGTACCCAAATCGGAGAACCACTATAAATTGCTTGTGTACTTTCTGTGCTGTGCTGTTTTGTCTTCTTGTGCAGGTACAATTTTAAATTCCGCAAAAACGCTGCACGTCACCTATTACCCCCCCCCCCCCCATAGGTGAAGATAGTTGACACTAGGTGGACTTTCAAGTGGTATCAAAGCGAGGTTACTCATCAAAAAGGTTAACACCTTGAGTAGAATCCTGCCGCTAGTGTCAAGAAGAAGGCAAACATCTACTATGGACGGGCTCAAGTTCACAGGCAAGATCCCAGTGTGCACCAGGCTCAACTTTCCTATCTGGAAGGAAAGGATCAGGTTCTACATGGAAGCAGTTGATCCTCGACTCTTCATGATCATGGAGGAGGGACCTTATGTCCCCACTAAGGTCTCCACCATTGATCCTACCAAGAAAGTGCCGAAGAAACTTTCTGAAATGGACAAGGACGAGATGGTGCTAGTGGGACTTGACAAGAAGGAGCAGAATATTCTGGTCAGCGCGGTTGATGACTCAATGATGCAGAACTTCTGCAACTGCAGGACAGCAAAGGAGATCTGGCATTGCCTGATCATGCTAATGGAGGGCACTGATGAAGTGAGGGATGATCGTAGATCCCTCCTGAACCAGAAATATGAGGCCTTCAGGCAAGGGCCTAAGGAAGAGATCGGAGTCACCTTCGAGAACTTCCTCAAGATTGTCAATGCCCTCAAAGGATACGGAAGAGTGTTCACCAATGGTGAACTCAATGATAAATTCCTTAGGTCCCTTACTAAGGAATGGGACACAAAGATCTGCGCCATCCGAGAGTTTGGCAGACTAGCTGAAATAGACCCGCAAATTCTGTTCGGGAAGCTGATGTCCTATGAGCTTCAACTGAACACCAGGAAAGCAGAAGAAGAAGCAGAGAAGGTTGCAGCCAAAGAAAAGACTGTGGCTCTAAAAGCCAGTCACTCCAGAAAAGGCAAGGGTGCGGTTTCATACTGTGCCAGGAAAAAGGATGAGGAGGAGGACTCCGAGTCATGCTCCTCCAGCTCAGAGCTGTCGGAGGAGGATTTCTCCCTCATCACACGAGAATTCAAGAAGTTCCTCAAGATGAGGAATCAAAGAAAGAAAGACGGCTCCTCCTCCAGGCATCAGAAGAAAAATTATTCTTCTGACAGGTATGCTTCTAAACCGAACAAACATCGCTCCTCTGACATTATTTGCTTTGGATGCAATAAGCCAGGACACGTCGTGGCCGACTGCTATCAAGGCAAGAGAGAAAAAGGGAAAGGAGAGGAGCACAAATCCTCTAGAGACAAGAAGAAAGAGCGGAGCTACATCGCCAAAAGGCCAAAGACACTGAGTGAGTCTGATTCCACAGACTCCAGTGATGATGAGGAAGCCTACTTCGGGCTGGTGGGTCGCTCCGACTCAGAAAGAGAATGCCCCCCATTTACTGGGAAGGTAAAAGCTCACACCCCTCTCTCCGACTCTGACTCTGATCCTGAGTCTCAGGATGATGACCCTGAGGATAGCCTTTCGACCCGTGAAGCGGAGCTCCTCGAGAAGTATGAGCTTCTGCTCAACACTTTCGAGGAGTGCCGTAAGAGATTGAAGGCTGAGAAAAAGGAAGTGAAATTCCTTAAGGGTGAGTGTGTCTCCCTAAGAGAAGAGGTCACCAGTTTGATTTCTCTCCGACAGGAGTACCTTGACCTGACTTCAAAGCATTCAGAGTCTCTTAAACTCCTTGATCTTAAGCAGGAGGAAGTCGACAAGTTGGAAGAACAACTTGCGGCAGAAAGGAAGATCGTCAAGAGCTTCTCTATGCCAAAAACTATTCTTCCAGTAGTTGATACCTTCTCTGCTCAGGCCAATGGAGCTGGCTTGGGGCATGTAGGGGTATCTGGTTCCTCATCCAGGAGAAACATGAACCAGAGGAAGAATAAGGCCGCCAAGAAGGCCTCTGCTGATGAAAAGGGAAAGGCTCCGCTCAGTCCTGTTGTGTTCAGAAAGCCTAGCTTTCCTTGCAACCAACATGACTTTGAATCAACTTTTGGTCATCATTTCCGGCCCTCAGTTGCAAAGCCAAAGAACCGATATGATGGTTGGACCTTTCCCCGGAACTTCGGTGAGAGTGCCCTCAAGGCACCTTATGAGGAAATTCACATGGGAAATTATGGTCAATTCTCTAGCGGCCATAATGGAAAGCAGGCACCAAAAGTCAAGCATGTTATACTGACGAAACAGAAGGTGAAGAAGTCATGTGACTGCAATCACTATGAGGCCTCCGCCTCCAGATCCAAGGCCCCGGCTGTACCCACGATTCCCAGGGTAAGGCAGGAGCCTAGGAAGAGGTACAACAGATTCGACTGTTGGTGTTGTGGCAAAGTCGGTCACTTTGCCGTGGATTGTTGGTTTAATCCAAGGTATCTCGAGACTCCCTATGTTAGCAATGCGAGGCCGACCACTCGTAGGGTTAACCAACCGAGGGGGGGTATGCTAACCAAGAATCTAGGACTGGTGTAGGGATGTTTGTGAGATGGACGTGCTTACGCTAACGGCGGATTACCCATCACAGAACATAGAAAAATAAGAGAGTGCTCCGACCAAAAGCGAACGAAAATGGGTCGGTTGGCTCTCAAAAATACGGGACTCGATACAACGTCCTTAGGACCTACTCTCCAACAAGCACACAACTCGCGCCTAGCCGGACTCGATACCACGACCTTAGGACCTACCTCTCCAACAAGCACACGTCTCACCGCACCTACACAAGCATCTATTCTTTTCACAATAAGCCGTCAATCGCAGCAAAAATACATTTAGGAGCGGCGGTAAACGATAAGGAGGGATCAAGAACAAGTTGAGATTAACTCCCTTGTTAGCACCAAAGCGTGCCCCATCTTGGAGAACAAGTCAAGGCTAGGCCTAGTTTGTACTCCAGCGGATCTTCCAATCCGAAAAACAAGAGGGTCAATAACAACGTTCGATTCAGATTTGCAAGCGAAAAACACTTTAAAATCGCGGAAAAGACGGTTGAATAACCTCCACAAAAATCTCACAGCAAGAAGCACAAAGATAGGGAAGAGATTACCCAACCAAGAAGAAGATCACACAATATTTGTGGGAGAATCACTCTCTCCACGGTTCCACCGGTTTCACACCGAAGGGGCTGCTTCCTTCTTCCACGGAGTCGCGCCGAGAGAAGCCACGCCGGAGTCGCACCGAACGGGGATGGAGGAGGCAAGGCTAGGCTTCGCACCCAAAGGGGAGGGGGGCGGCTAGTGGAATCTCTCCATGGCCGAAATTCTCTAGGGGAGAGTTTAGGTTTTCTTCTTCCAATGCATAACTCATCATAATATCCTCCTTTAAATAGGAGTTACAAAAGAGATCCAACCATCCAAGATGGAGATGAAATCTCATCCATCCGGGCGGTTACTTACACACCAAGGGTTTAATAGCACACCAACATAAAAATAAAAATAATACAAGCCAAATGTTTTAAGCAATTAAAATAAAACTAAGTAAAAGTATTAAGCAAGCTTTGCGCGCCGTGGACGGAGGTTGTATCGCAGCTTTCCGTTAGCGTCCGTGGCGTTGTCATGACGCCGCAAATCTTTAACTTGTTGCGCCGCAGCAACCGGGTCATCATCAGGAAGTGTTGGAGGGGCCGCAGTAACCGGGTCATCATCAGGAAGTGTTGGAGGGGCCGCGCCATCAATCCTCCCCCACTCAAAATCTCGCATCTCCGATGCGTGGGCTGATAGAAAGCGGCGGAGAAGCTCGACATCCAAACGTTGAAGCTCTGTCGCGAGTACCCATGAGTCGTCCGACGGTGGGCGGTCACGCCAACGGATGAGGAAGCGGTAGGTAGCACCGTCAGGAGTAGTAAGTGGCTCAGCAGCGAGTATCATATCTGGATGGAGAAACGTCTTGGGAAACCTGGGAAACATGGCAGCAGTAGGAATAAAAGAAGGCAACGTACCATCCGATGTTATACCTGCGGGGACCGGAGGAGAGAGATCATCCAAACTACCACTCCCCAACCCATTAGAAATTTCAGTGGAGGGAGAAGACGACAAAGAAACCAACTCTTGTGGAGGCGCAACAAACAACGTCAAATCCGAGACATTAAAAATAGGGGAGATACCCCATTCAGCAGGCAAATCCAATACGAAAGCGTTGTCACCTAGCTTCTTGATAATCCGAAAAGGACCGGCGCGTTTTGGAGCTAACTTTTTAACGGTGCCAGTTCGCATTCGTTCGGGAACTAACCGTGCTAAAACCAGATCGCCGACCTTAAAGTGTGACACCTTCCTATGTAGATTAGCGTGCGCTTGATAAGACTCATATTGAGCAGTCAAGGTAGCTCGTATACGTGCATGTAAGTCGTGAATATGTTGGGCGAAGGATTGTGCAAACTGACTTGTTTTGTATGTGGGAGGTAAGGGGACCAAGTCATGTGGCACAGGGGCCTTATACCCGTGGACAATTTCATTCGGAGACATACCCGTGGACCGATTTTTAGAATTATTGTAAGCCAGTTGTGCATGTGGAAGCAGTAAATCCCAAGTGCCTTTATGGTCGCTCACGAGACATCGAAGAAGATTTCCTAGGCTCCGATTGACTACTTCCGTCTGGCCATCAGTTTGTGGGTGATAAGCCGCGGAGAATAATAATTTTGTGCCCATAAGAACCCACAAGGTTTTCCAAAAGTAGCTAGTGAACTTGACGTCCCTATCTGAGACAATAGTCTTCGGAACGCCGCGATGACTAACGACGTCTTTAAAATACAGTTTCGCAATGTGAGAGGCGTCGTTGGTCTTACTACAGGGGAGGAAGTACGCCATCTTGGAGAACCTATCCACAACAACGAGTATAGAATCATGACGTCGCAGGGTGGGGGGAAGGCCTAATACAAAGTCCATGCTCACGTCTTCCCACGGGACGGACGGAATAGGTAGCGGAGTGTATAAACCTACATTGGACTTAGTACCTTTAGAAACTTGGCACGTACGGCAACTGCTCACAACTTTCCCAACCATCGCCTTTAGTTTAGGCCAAAAGAATTTCTCCTCTACGAGCGTTATCGTTTTGTCTCTGCCAAAGTGGCCACTCAAGCCACCACTATGTAACTCCCAAATGATGTGGAGTCGCAAAGAGGAGTGGGGGATACACAATTTTCCGTGTTTGAATAAGTATCCGTCTCTAAGTGAATAGGCCGTGATGGTCGTGGGAGAGCTATCCTGGGCAGATAAGTATGGCTCCTGAAAATCAGGGCATGTGGCGTATTCATCCTTTATGCGCTCGAAACCTACCACGTGGACTTGCATGGAGGAAAGTAAGAGGGTGAGGCGACTGAGTGCATCGGCAACTCGATTGTCGGTCCCCTTAAGGTGCTTGAGAGTAAATGTGTATTCTTGCAAGAAGGATACCCATTTAGCGTGGCGCGGGCTGATTTTGTGCTGACCATTGATGAATCGCAACGCTTCATGATCAGAGAGGATCACGAACTCCTTATGAAGGAGGTAGTGCCTCCAATGATGCAAACATCTAATGACCGCATAAAACTCCCTATCGTAATTGGAATAATTTAATTTAGCACCCTCTAACTTCTCACTAAAATAACTAACCGGGTGACCCTCTTGACTCAAGACACCTCCAATCCCTACGCCAGATGCATCACAAGTAAGCTCGAAGACCTTGGTGAAGTCTGGGAGACGTAACACCGGTGCTTCGGTCATAAGCTCCTTAATACGATGGAATGCAAACGTGGCGGATTTGGACCATGTGAATTCTCCTTTCTTCATGCAGTCCGTAATGGGTGCCATAATGCTACTAAAATCACGTATGAAACGACGATAAAAGGTAGCTAACCCGTGGAAACTACGCACCTCACGAAGGCTAGTGGGCTCGGGCCAGTCTCTAATCACCTGAACCTTTCCTGGGTCAACACGAATTCCTTCAGAGCCAACTATATAACCTAAGAATTCAACCTCCGAAACATAAAACGTGCATTTCTTTAGATTTAAATATAAGGTTTCAGTCCTTAAGGTGGAGAGGACTACTTTGATGTGAGAGAGGTGTTCGGCGGGGGAGGTACTAAACACTAGGATGTCATCAAAATACACTACAACAAACTTCCCCATATATGGCCTAAAGATGTGCGTCATCATCCGGGAGAAGGTGCTGGGGGCATTGGATAGCCCAAAGGGCATCACAAGCCATTCATACAACCCGTCCTTAGACTTGAACGCCGTCTTCCACTCATCCCCCTCTCGGATCCTGATTTGGTGGTAACCACTCCATAAGTCCAGTTTAGAGAAGATAGTGGCACCCGATAGGACATCCAAGAGATCATCTAGTCGCGGAATTGGAAACCTATATTTTATAGTAATTTTGTTGAGAGCTCGGCTATCAACACACATGCGCCAGGTGCCATCCTTCTTAGGGGCAAGAAGAGCGGGGACAGCACATGGGCTCATACTCGTCCTAATAAATCCCTTATTTAACAACTCCTCTATCTGGGTTTGTAACTCTATGTGGGCAGTTGGATTAAGCCTATAGTGTGGTTGGTTGGGTAAGGACGATCCGGGGATAAGGTCTATTGCGTGTTGTATATCTCTAAGCGGTGGTAACGACGAAGGCAACTCCTCCGGGTATACATCCTTAAACTCATCCAACAATACCCGTAGCTCTCGGGGTAAATCTTCCAACACGCCACCATCAGTTTTTTCACTCAGAAGTACAAGAGCGTACATTATTCCCCCAATGAAGGGATCCTTCACAAATTCCTTCCTACCAACTAAACTCAAGGCTTTCCTCTCAACTGGGATGGTGGTATCCTTAGCCAACACTACCGGCTCTTTTGGCACAGTCGGTCTCAAGGTGACGATCTTGCCATTGAATTTAAACTCATAAGTGTTGGCACGACCATAGTGCGTCACATCACGGTCGTATAGACAAGGGCGGCCTAATAACACATGACAAACGTCCATTGGTAGGACGTCGCACCAAACCTCATCCGTGTAGGATTTGAAAGACAGGGGGACTAGGTGTAACATCCCATTTCCAACTAGACCCCTAAGAGTGGTTTGGCCATGACTAGGTCATGACAAAACCCTAGGAAGCCAGAAATGGGCCAAGAGATAGGAGGCCAAGGTGAGGATCACCATGGTCTGCAAATAGTAAAATTTTGAACAATGGTTTAGAATGACAATGGGGCTTCACCATGGCCCCAAGACCCTACCACAACACTCCCAAACATTTTGGGAGACCCATTAGAGCCAAAAGGACCCATTAGGGTCAACCCAAGAGGCTCAGTTGACCAAGGTCAACCCTAGCCCTAAATGGGTCAAACTAGCCTACTTAGGGCCAACTGACCTACTCCTAGCCTAAAGGACCCCACCTATGCCCTCCTAACCCTAAAGTGAGGTCAATGGGTCACCAAGGATCCATAGGGGTGAACCCTAATGGTCATGTTGACCCAAGTCAACTCTAGCCCTAAAATGGTCAAAGTGACCTTACCAAGGGTCAAGTGACATTTAAGGTACCAAGTCAACCCTCATTTAGGGTCAAGTCAACTTAGCCCAAAAAGGGCTAACCCAAGCCCAAGCCACTTCTCCCTTAGGCTAAACCCATTCCCATGACCATCATAATCAAGTGGGCTGCATTTAGTGTGTGAGGCTGACTAGTCAACCAGAGGTGACTAGGAGAGAGAAAGGAGCTCCTCTCCATGATAATGGAGGAGAGAGAAAATGAGGAAGGAGAAGGGGGAAGTGAGAGGCCGGCCAAGGGAGACTAACAGCCACCCATTATGGCTGCAATCAACTCCTCTAGGAGAGAGGAGTTGATTCCAGCCGTTTCCCGGCCACCAAGGGGTGGGTTCAGCCCCCCTCCACACAACCCGAGCCACACCTTTAATGGTGTTAATGGCTATTGAAGAACCAGCCTCTCCTCTCCCCCATTTGCCATTTAAACACCTTCAGGGAGCCGAGGGGATCATTTTAGAGCGTTCACCTGGAGGAGACGGGCCATTCCACTGTGCAGTTGCAGAAGCCGAGCGCCGCCGCCGTCGTCAATGGCATCCCGCCGCTCCTCTCGCATCCAGGCCGCCAGGAAGGTCCTCCTCCTCTCCTTAACCCGCGGGTAGATCCTAGGAATCATTAGGCTTGAGTTTCGGGCTCAATTGAGCCCGATTCAATCCGGGATTTCTCCTGGTTTCGGCAAGAAAATCTCTTGCTTTATCCGCCGGAAAACGCCTCTCCGGCGGCGGAGCCGCCGCCTGACGATAGCCACCACCTCAACGGAGGTGTTGGTGGCGGTGGCCGGCCGGGGAAGGGGCTGGATCGCCGGCGGCAGGGCTTGGAAATCGCTCCAGGCGGGACGAATCTCAGCCGTTGGCTCAATGGGGACGATGACCAGATGCCGTTGATCCTTGCGCCAAGATTCGCGCTGCATCAAAATCAAACTATAGGAAATTAATGATATTTATTTCATTTTGTCACACTTTTGATATTTAATGTTTTAAATTCTTAAAAATAGCCAGAGGCTCTGTATGGGAAAATGGTCAACACATGAATTGTAGCCCTTCCTCTCTACTTTATTTTAAAATTGGTTTGAACCCATTTAGGCTTCTGGTTAGACCAGGGCACCCATTTTGGTGGGACATACCCTTAGGGCTAGGCAGTCACAAAATTGAGTGCCCACTCTTCACCCCTAGCCCAAATTAGCTGAAATTTTGGCAGAGAGTCTATCTTAGACATACCTAGGGCCTGCCCAAAAATGGGAATTTTTGGAGAAAATATTTCTATAGTTTTTGTAAATATTTAATAATTATTAGGTAAATTAAATAAGTGCCCTAAACACCTCCAAACCCTCCCAAATTTTGGTGAGTGGTCCCTGGGTTCCGATTAGGTACCTGTATAAAATTTCATTTAATTTGGATGTGTTTTGAATAGGTTTTGACCCAACCCTATTTATACCCTATAAAGGGCATTTTGGTCAAAAGTTGCACTTTTGGTTTTGAGTGACCAAATCACCTCAACAGAGGCTGAAATTTGGGCCACTGGCTTGTTATGGCACTTATCACCTCCCCATGGAATATGGGGTAGGGAGGAATAGATTTGCCCTAAGTTCCTAGGTCAAACCCTGAGGAGGGACCTTTGGGCCTTGTGAAGGGTATGAGTCCTAATCACCTTGAATGAACTCCAAATTTTGCAAGGAGGTTCCTAGGATATATAGAACCCTCTGTTTAAAATATGAGCTAATTTTGAAAAGGATAGGGGCCCCAAAACCCTAACCCTAGCTTAGGTCCTAAATCTTGTAGTGTAGGTTTAGGTTACCTAAACATCTTGAAACTTAACCAAATTTGGGTAGAGAGGGGTTTAGGGTATTTAGAGCCTCTGATAATTTTCTTGAGGAATTTTGGACAATATTTCTAGCACTTCATTAGTAATCAATGGTAATGCCCTAATAATTATTTTGGCTATTGTGGTCTCACTACCCATCAAGAGGGTATGAAACATGGGCAGAGTTAGTTTTAGGTTATGATAATCATGTATGAATTTTGTTGGAATTTCTGGATATCTATTTAGGGCATTTACTTCACAAGTGTTTTATTTCGATCACATATTAATAATTCTTGTCAGAGGCCATTACTTACTGAAAAATCATGAAACTTCCTGCATAGTGTTTTTCGCTCAATGTTATCATATGGAAATTGTTGTGGAATTATTTGATGATTGATTAGCATACTTTGTTCATTAACCCTTAAATTAGAGAGTTCATAAGAAAATCAAATATAGCTTTATTTCCAAATGAAAAATTATGAAACTTTTTCTAGGGTACTTGTAGTCCATCACAATCATCCTTGAATTTTCTCTGAATTTTTGGAGGTGTTATTACTATAGAATCTTTTAAAATGACTTTTTATGGGGCATCTTTGAAATTTAATTTAAGGCCTAAACCTTGCTGAAAAATTGGGAGACTTAGGATTTAGGGTTGATTAGGCATTATGTAATTATTATAAATTTAGTGGATTAATAGCTTGTCTGAAAATGGTACTTCATGTTCAAACCTGGGCCTTTTGGGACATTAGAATAAATAAATTAATTATCAGACAAATTAGGAAAATTATGGATTTCTGGGTTTATGCTTCAAATGTCTTTTTAGAGCTCTAATAATTATCATAAGGGTACTGGATGAGTATTTCATGTACTTCCCTTTTTACGGGTCATGTAGCTTAAGTGGTCTGCATATAGCAAAACTGCAGGATTTCATTTGGATGTGAATTAGGGCAATTATGATGGGTCCTGATGGATTGTTACAAGGACAAGTGGAATGGGCTGCGTCTTGGGAAGATGAGTGAGTAAGGTGTGGATCTGTCTAGGGTTATAGACGTTTGGGTCCGACGAAAGATCGTCCTACCCAAGGAGAGTGGAGTCAAATTACCCTAGGATTAGCATATCGAAATATGAGAAAATAAAGGGTAAGGGAATCAACCAATAATAAAATAAGTACCTTGCGAAAGGGAACGTTGGGCGTAATCCCAACATAGTTCCTAGTGCCCCTTGAGAGCCCTTCACAGGGAATACCGGGGGCAGTCCTGGGTTAACGTAAACTGTTTAACAAGCTGAAAAGAGTAACTTAGTAATTAGGGTTGCACAATCCACAACACTGATGGCACCATAGGTTGGATAGGAGCTTCGGCTCGGATGGCTAAAAGGCGGACTTTAGGTCCGGGGAGCTTCGGCTCGATTGCTTGAGTCGGACGTGTTGGTCCGGGGGGCTTCGGCTCGATTCTTGATTACGCTAAATTGCATGTGCATAACAGGGAAGGAAATTAAGGTGGTGGGTCTTCGGTATTGGAGGGTCGATGCACCGACGCCAATACGTTGACTCGGCAAGTGTGGTTAGCACTTCGCCAACAGAAGTCCGGTGCGCCAGCCGGCAAGAGTACGCAGGAGTCCGCTTCGTGCACCAAGCGTTGAGGCGTACGATAGGTCTGACCGGTAGTGCTTTACTGGTTTAGAGGTGGGCGAGGCCCAACCCACCGCTTCCGTCTGCCACTACGGAGGTATCCTGGGAGGTTACGGCTCCAGAAAGGGGGAACTAAAGGTCTGTGTGCACAGAGTCGGGTGTGTGTGTTGCACTTGCATGTCCATCATACCCACTTGCATGTCATGGCATAATCGTTACCTTAAACCTTGACACCTAAAGTATAAGTGGAATGGGACGCTTATACCTTAGGACCTGCTAAACGACCCCTTAGTCTATAAGCTTGTGTGGGCAAGTTTATAAATTAAGGTTAATTTTGATATATTTAGTTACTGCTGTTTGACCACCGACACCCCAGCGTATAAATCGGTATGGGAATTTTTATACGATGGGAGCCTTGCAAAAGACCCCTTGGCTTATGTGTTTTTCACATAAGTGATGGTTACATTTCATATTACAGCTTATTGTCTTTATATGCTATAGAACTTGCTAGAATAGGACCGCTGCCATCTGCTTTTGATATTCTCCACCTTCAAGTCCTCCCCTTTCTTCCTCTCCGCTCGGTGCCTAGGAGCCGTGGGGGAAGGGGTGGGGGATGATAGGACTTAGTCTTTTAGACTAACGGTTTTCGAACCGCATCATTTAGGGGATCGCGGAGACCAGCATGGAGGAGCAGCCCCAGAGACCGGTGCGCTTGGAGGTGGGGCAGTCTAGCTCCGGAGTACACACAGCCGGGACCGTGAGTCTCGACCCTGAGCAGTTTTCTACTTTTGTTTCTACATGAGAGATCTTGTAGTGAGGATTTGATGTACCGGGCATAAGCCCGTTTTGCTACTCTGATGTTGTTTTCTGTGGACACTCCCTTCGTGGAGTTATATTTATTATGTCATGTGATTCTCTGTGGACAGATAGTTTACATTTACTTCATTATTTTGCTACTTTTATGTGATCGAGATGGCCGGCAGAATCGGCGCTTTGTGGTGAAGACTCTTCAGGGCGTGAAGGAGTCACCGCAAAACGGCGGTTCTGGGCCTAAGACCCCGGTGTCCAAAAAGAAAAAAAAAGGGGGGGGTCTTACAAGTGGTATCAAAGGAAGACCTCGATCGAAAAGTAGCCGTCCACAACCCTGGGTCACCCCCGCGCGGGTTTAGTTTGGGGACAAACTAAGCAGCGGAAGCAGTGGTGTGCCCATATGGGGGGAATCACATGTAAATTGTTCACTATCATTAGGCATTGAGTCGATTACCTACTGATGTAGTTCGTTTTGCAGCCCTCAGCTCAGCCCACCCCACAAGGTGGAGCTCAGCAGACTCCAGACATTGCACCACCTCCCATGGTCCCCACACCTTTCCTCCAGTCAGACATGGGGCAGACCCTTACAGCTATCCTTGAGGCCTTCCGGGCTCAGCAAGCCCCAGCCCAGCAGCCAAACCCAGGGGCCAACTAGATGAGCACCTTCCGAGGACTCTCTCCCCCATCTTACTTAGGGACAGAGTCGGCAGTACGGACAGAGGAGTGGCTGGATGTGATGTACGAGATGTTGACTGGGATACGATGCCCTTGGGAGGAGAGGGTGGCCCTAGTGGTATCTTGCTTGGAGTCACATGCCAAGCGGTGGTGGAAGACGCTGTTGGACACGACTTTTGCTGATAGAGAGATTGCAGAAATCACTTGGGAAGAGTTCAGGGCCACGCTGCTGGAGCACTTTGTTCCTCAGTCGGCCAGGGACGAGTTGGAGGAGCGGTTCTTGCAGCTGAGGCAGGGCACCAGGACAGTGGTGGAGTACCACCAAGAGTTCGATCATTTGGCCCGATATGCGGGCTCCTATCAGCTGGATGAAGCAGGTTACGTCAAGAGGTTTTATAAGGGCCTAAAAGAGGAGTTGAGGGAGGCCCTGCTTTTTGTCTCTGACGGGCCCATCTCCCGGATTTTGGAGATGGCGAAGAGGATTGAGGCCGACTGGCACACCACTCGGGGCCGGAAACGGCAAGCGGAGGACCAGGGCCGGAGGGCCCGAAATGATCAGCGGCGAGGCACCGTACCAGATGGAAGAAGGGCAGAGGAGCAGCCTCGTCAGGAGTTGAGGCAGGAGCCGAGAGAACAGGTGGTCTTGGCCCCTCAACCTCTCCGGATCCAGGAGATGCAGAGACCCCGGGGTATGGCGTATCCCCCGCCGGAGTGCTTCCACTGTCACCAGGTGGGACACCTCCGGAGAGACTGCCCTATGAGGGGGGCACCACCTCCAGCACCACGGGGTGGCCCACCGGCCCAGCATTTCGGAGGCCGAGGACGCGGCCGAGGACGTGGTTACCAGGGAGGCAACCGCAGGCAGAATGGGGAGCAGATTTACGCTTTGGACTTAGCACAGCCCCGGAACCCGGACAGGGTTATTGCAGGTATGAGAGTAATCTTAATTTTGGATTCATTCATTACTCATATTAAGTGTTAATAGAACTACTAAACGACCTAGGTTAGAAAACCTTACACCAGAGTTTCTTTCAAACTGATTTAGGAATGGTGATGGTGTGCGGCAAGCCTGCCCATACCCTGTTCGACACGGGGGCATCGCACAACTTTGTGTCGGAGGATTTCGTCAAGGACCTGGATCAGATTCGATGTTATACGGGACTACCCAGGAGGGTGCGCCTCCCCAATGGGATGGAGATCCAGTCCACAGAAAAGTGCCTCCTGGAGGTTACCATAGACGGGTTGACACTCGAGGCCCCGGCAACGATCCTGAGGATGCCGGACTTCGACCTCGTCTTGGGCATGACATGGCTTGTCTGGAACCATGCCCAGATTGATTGCCTAGCAAGGAGGGTCGTGCTCAGCCACGGTGATACTTATGCGACATTCGAAGGTACTACACCGGTCTCCCGTCGCCTGCTTTCATCTATTCAGGCCATTAAGGCTCATATGCAAGGGGACGAGGTATATCAAGTATTGTTCGAGATGACTGAGGAGAAGGACCTGATTGCTAACATTCCGGTGGTTCGTGACTACGCCGACATTTTTCCGGATAAGCTGCCAGGACTACCTCCGCATAGGGAAAAGGACTTCCAGATTCAGTTGGTACCAGGGGCTAAGCCGGTATCCAAGGCCCCTTATCGGATGGCCCCGAAGGAGTTGGCGGAGTTTCGGACACAGTTGCAGGAGCTGGTGGAAGCAGGATTTGTTAGGCCGAGTTCCTCATCATGGGGAGCTCCTGTCCTATTCGTAAAGAAGAAGGACGGCACTTTACGCCTGTGCATCGACTATCGAGCACTAAACAGGCTGACCGTCCGAAATACCTATCCGCTCCCCAGGATAGACGAGTTGTTCGATCAGCTGGAGGGAGCCCATTACTTTTTGAAGCTGGACTTGAGATCAGGCTACTACCAGCTGCGGATCCAGGAGGAGGACATTCCGAAAACGGCCTTTAGTAGCCGATATGGATTGTATGAGTTCATCGTGATGCCCTTCGGGCTCACGAATGCTCCGTCAGCGTTTATGAGCCTCATGAACCGGGTCTTCGAGGCTTATTTGGATGTGTTCGTCATAGTGTTCATAGACGACATCCTTATCTATTCTAAGACGGAGGAGGAGCACACGCGACATCTAGTATTGACCCTGGAGAGACTGCGGGAGCATCGTCTTTATGCGAAGTTCAGTAAGTGTCAGTTCTGGCTGAAGGAGGTGGCTTTCTTAGGTCACATTATCAGCGGAGCCGGGCTGGCAGTGGACCTGGCAAAGATTCGAGCTATTTCGGAGTGGCCGCAGCTGAAAACAGCCACTGACGTACGGAGTTTTCTAGGACTTGCCGGTTACTATCGGAAGTTCGTGGAGGGATTCTCTCGAATCGCCCTCCCGCTCACGTCCTTGACAAAGAAGGAGGTACCGTTCGTGTGGACCCCGCAGTGCCAGACAGCTTTCCAGGAGCTGAAGGATCGGCTGACCTCGGCTCCCATTCTTACTCTCCCCTCGGGGAGGGAGGGATTTCAGGTCTACACCGACGCATCATATCAGGGGATGGGAGCAGTACTGATGCAGAACGGACACGTCATAGCTTATGCTTCCCGCCAGCTGAAGACCCATGAGAAGAACTACCCAGTGCACGACCTGGAGATGGGAGCAGTTGTATTCGCACTAAAAATATGGCGGCATTACCTATATGGAGTCCACTGTGACATATACTCCGATCATAAGAACCTTAAGTACGTGGACACGCAGAAGGAACTAAACATCAGGCAGAGGCGGTGGGTGGAGTTCCTTTCTGACTATCAGTATGAGATGCATTACCACCCGGGGAAGGCGAACGTGGTAGCGGACGCACTGAGTAGGAGAGCTGCCACAGCAGGAGCAGAGCCTCAGTTGATGTCTATGGAGCTGCTGCAGAGACTAGAGGACATGCACATTACCCTGGTATCGTCCGATGATCCTGAGCTCTATGAGGAGTACTTGGCCGCGATAGGCGTTACCGATGACATCAGAGACCGAGTCAGAGAAGGGCAGAGGCAGGATGCCAAGTTAGAGCCCATCTTCCAAGCTCTGGAGGCAGGCACTGCAGGAGACTACTCACTGAGGGACGACCTGGTGTGCTTCAGAGGACGGGTGTATTTACCGGAGGGAGACCAGATCCGGGAGGATATTATGATGGAGGCGCACTGCAGCCGGTATTCTGTACACCCGGGGATCACAAAGATGACGGCTGATTTGAAGAAGACGATGTACTGGCCGGGCATGAAGAAGGATGTCTCACACTTCGTGACCCATTGTGAGGCATGTCAGCTAGTGAAGGCGGAGTGCAGGAACCCCGCGGGATTATTGCAGCCACTCCCGGTGCCGGAGTGGAAGTTTGATGACATAGCCATGGACTTCATACATGGGCTTCCCCGGTCTCGGACAGGGAATGACTCGATCTGGGTAATCGTCGATCGGTTGACCAAGGTGGCTCGATTTATACCGATCAGGAAGGATGATTCAGTAGGAGTACTGGTGCGGAAGTTTGTGGAGCAGTTCATTCGTTATCATGGCGTGCCCAGGACGATAGTGTCGGATCGGGATGGCAGGTTCACCTCCAGGGAGTGGAGATCCGTGCAAGCTTACTTAGGCACGCGATTGACTTTTAGCACTGCATTCCACCCCCAGACAGACGGGCAGACAGAACGCACCAACCGGACGCTGGAGGACCTTTTGAGGCTATGCATCTTGGACCGCGGGGAACCGTGGGAGAAACTCTTGCCCCTTGTCGAGTTCTCCTATAACAACAGCCACCAGTCCAGCATCAGGATGGCGCCTTACGAAGCCTTGTACGGGAGGAGATGCCGGACCCCGCTTTCTTGGGTGCAGAACGAGGATCCGAAAGTGTTGGGGTCAGAGTTTGTTGAAGACACTGAGGCACAGGTGAGGCTGATCAGGGACAGGATGCTCGAGGCACAGAGTAGACAGGCTAAGTATTATGACGCCCGGCATCGGCAGGTGGAGTTCCAGGTGGGGGACCGGGTGTTTCTGAAGATCCGGCCCATGCATGGAGTTTCACGGGTGCGTGGTCAGAGGAAGAAGCTCAGCCCTAGGTACATGGGCCCTTACAGGATCCTGGAGTGGATCGGACCCCTAGCCTACCGGCTGGAGTTACCACCAGAGCTGGAAGCGCTTCACGACGTCTTCCACATTTCTTCTTTGAGGAGGGCTCTGCTACGCCCGGAGCAGCAGATTCTGACTACCGAAGGGCCGGTAGCTTCAGACCGGTCGGTTCATTTGGAGCCTGTGAGGATCGACGACCGAGGAGTGCGGGTCTTGCGACGCAAGAAGGTCCCACTAGTCAAGGTCCTGTGGAAGAACCACGGCCAGGAGGAGCATACCTGGGAGCCACAGGACCTGATGCGACAAAGATACCCCGAGCTATTCAGTCAGGTATACCTCTCAGACCCCTCAAGATGTTAATTTATTTTTCCTGCTTTAAGTATACTAAGGGCTGCTCTAGGCAGATAGGGGCTTATCTTTTGTTTATTGGGGGCTTAACCTTGTTTATTGGGATTTTGGTTTGCCGATTGGGCGAAAGGGTCTTAGATCTAAGTTTTCCCGTAAAATCTAATTTAACAAACAAGGCGTCATAATGGGATGTTACAAGACTCTTTCCTTCGGTAGTAAGACCCGTAGGCCCAACCTTGATTTCGGGGACGAAATCTTTGTTTTGTTTATTGGGATTTGTAACATCCCATTTCCAACTAGACCCCTAAGAGTGGTTTGGCCATGACTAGGTCATGACAAAACCCTAGGAAGCCAGAAATAGGCCAAGAGATAGGAGGCCAAGGTGAGGATCACCATGGTCTGCAAATAGTAAAATTTTGAACAATGGTTTAGAATGACAATGGGGCTTCACCATGGCCCCAAGACCCTACCACAACACTCCCAAACATTTTGGGAGACCCATTAGAGCCAAAAGGACCCATTAGGGTCAACCCAAGAGGCTCAGTTGACCAAGGTCAACTCTAGCCCTAAATGGGTCAAACTAGCCTACTTAGGGCCAACTGACCTACTCCTAGCCTAAAGGACCCCACCTATGCCCTCCGAACCCTAAAGTGAGGTCAATGGGTCACCAAGGATCCATAGGGGTGAACCCTAATGGTCATGTTGACTCAAGTCAACTCTAGCCCTAAAATGGTCAAAGTGACCTTACCAAGGGTCAAGTGACCTTTAAGGTACCAAGTCAACCCTCATTTAGGGTCAAGTCAACTTAGCCCAAAAAGGGCTAACCCAAGCCCAAGCCACTTCTCCCTTAGGCTAAACCCATTCCCATGACCATCATAATCAAGTGGGCTGCATTTAGTGTGTGAGGCTGACTAGTCAACCAGAGGTGACTAGGAGAGAGAAAGGAGCTCCTCTCCATGATAATGGAGGAGAGAGAAAATGAGGAAGGAGAAGGGGGAAGTGAGAGGCCGGCCAAGGGAGACTAACAGCCACCCATTATGGCTGCAATCAACTCCTCTAGGAGAGAGGAGTTGATTCCAGCCGTTTCCCGGCCACCAAGGGGTGGGTTCAGCCCCCCTCCACACAACCCGAGCCACACCTTTAATGGTGTTAATGGCTATTGAAGAACCAGCCTCTCCTCTCCCCCATTTGCCATTTAAACACCTTCAGGGAGCCGAGGGGATCATTTTAGAGCGTTCACCTGGAGGAGACGGGCCATTCCACTGTGCAGTTGCAGAAGCCGAGCGCCGCCGCCGTCGTCAATGGCATCCCGCCGCTCCTCTCGCATCCAGGCCGCCAGGAAGGTCCTCCTCCTCTCCTTAACCCGCGGGTAGATCCTAGGAATCATTAGGCTTGAGTTTCGGGCTCAATTGAGCCCGATTCAATCCGGGATTTCTCCTGGTTTCGGCAAGAAAATCTCTTGCTTTATCCGCCGGAAAACGCCTCTCCGGCGGCGGAGCCGCCGCCTGACGATAGCCACCACCTCAACGGAGGTGTTGGTGGCGGTGGCCGGCCGGGGAAGGGGCTGGATCGCCGGCGGCAGGGCTTGGAAATCGCTCCAGGCGGGACGAATCTCAGCCGTTGGCTCAATGGGGACGATGACCAGATGCCGTTGATCCTTGCGCCAAGATTCGCGCTGCATCAAAATCAAACTATAGGAAATTAATGATATTTATTTCATTCTGTCACACTTTTGATATTTAATGTTTTAAATTCTTAAAAATAGCCAGAGGCTCTGTATGGGAAAATGGTCAACACATGAATTGTAGCCCTTCCTCTCTACTTTATTTTAAAATTGGTTTGAACCCATTTAGGCTTCTGGTTAGACCAGGGCACCCATTTTGGTGGGACATACCCTTAGGGCTAGGCAGTCACAAAATTGAGTGCCCACTCTTCACCCCTAGCCCAAATTAGCTGAAATTTTGGCAGAGAGTCTATCTTAGACATACCTAGGGCCTGCCCAAAAATGGGAATTTTTGGAGAAAATATTTCTATAGTTTTTGTAAATATTTAATAATTATTAGGTAAATTAAATAAGTGCCCTAAACACCTCCAAACCCTCCCAAATTTTGGTGAGTGGTCCCTGGGTTCCGATTAGGTACCTGTATAAAATTTCATTTAATTTGGATGTGTTTTGAATAGGTTTTGACCCAACCCTATTTATACCCTATAAAGGGCATTTTGGTCAAAAGTTGCACTTTTGGTTTTGAGTGACCAAATCACCTCAACAGAGGCTGAAATTTGGGCCACTGGCTTGTTATGGCACTTATCACCTCCCCATGGAATATGGGGTAGGGAGGAATAGATTTGCCCTAAGTTCCTAGGTCAAACCCTGAGGAGGGACCTTTGGGCCTTGTGAAGGGTATGAGTCCTAATCACCTTGAATGAACTCCAAATTTTGCAAGGAGGTTCCTAGGATATATAGAACCCTCTGTTTAAAATATGAGCTAATTTTGAAAAGGATAGGGGCCCCAAAACCCTAACCCTAGCTTAGGTCCTAAATCTTGTAGTGTAGGTTTAGGTTACCTAAACATCTTGAAACTTAACCAAATTTGGGTAGAGAGGGGTTTAGGGTATTTAGAGCCTCTGATAATTTTCTTGAGGAATTTTGGACAATATTTCTAGCACTTCATTAGTAATCAATGGTAATGCCCTAATAATTATTTTGGCTATTGTGGTCTCACTACCCATCAAGAGGGTATGAAACATGGGCAGAGTTAGTTTTAGGTTATGATAATCATGTATGAATTTTGTTGGAATTTCTGGATATCTATTTAGGGCATTTACTTCACAAGTGTTTTATTTCGATCACATATTAATAATTCTTGTCAGAGGCCATTACTTACTGAAAAATCATGAAACTTCCTGCATAGTGTTTTTAGCTCAATGTTATCATATGGAAATTTTTGTGGAATTATTTGATGACTGATTAGCATACTTTGTTCATTAACCCTTAAATTAGAGAGTTCATAAGAAAATCAAATATAGCTTTATTTCCAAATGAAAAATTATGAAACTTTTTCTAGGGTACTTGTAGTCCATCACAATCATCCCTGAATTTTCTCTGAATTTGTGGAGGTGTTATTACTATAGAATCTTTTAAAATGACTTTTTATGGGGCATCTTTGAAATTTAATTTAAGGCCTAAACCTTGCTGAAAAATTGGGAGACTTAGGATTTAGGGTTGATTAGGCATTATGTAATTATTATAAATTTAGTGGATTAATAGCCTGTCTAAAAATGGTACTTCATGTTCAAACCTGGGCCTTTTGGGACATTAGAATACATAAATTAATTATCAGACAAATTAGGAAAATTATGGATTTCTGGGTTTATGCTTCAAATGTCTTTTTAGACCTCTAATAATTATCATAAGGGTACTGGATGAGTATTTCATGTACTTCCCTTTTTACGGGTCATGTAGCTTAAGTGGTCTGCATATAGCAAAACTGCAGGATTTCATTTGGATGTGAATTAGGGCAATTATGATGGGTCCTGATGGATTGTTACAAGGACAAGTGGAATGGGCTGCGTCTTGGGAAGATGAGTGAGTAAGGTGTGGATCTGTCTAGGGTTATAGACGTTTGGGTCCGACGAAAGATCGTCCTACCCAAGGAGAGTGGAGTCAAATTACCCTAGGATTAGCATATCGAAATATGAGAAAATAAAGGGTAAGGGAATCAACCAATAATAAAATAAGTACCTTGCGAAAGGGAACGTTGGGCGTAATCCCAACATAGTTCCTAGTGCCCCTTGAGAGCCCTTCACAGGGAATACCGGGGGCAGTCCTGGGTTAACGTAAACTGTTTAACAAGCTGAAAAGAGTAACTTAGTAATTAGGGTTGCACAATCCACAACACTGATGGCACCATAGGTTGGATAGGAGCTTCGGCTCGGATGGCTAAAAGGCGGACTTTAGGTCCGGGGAGCTTCGGCTCGATTGCTTGAGTCGGACGTGTTGGTCCGGGGGGCTTCGGCTCGATTCTTGATTACGCTAAATTGCATGTGCATAACAGGGAAGGAAATTAAGGTGGTGGGTCTTCGGTATTGGAGGGTCGATGCACCGACGCCAATACGTTGACTCGGCAAGTGTGGTTAGCACTTCGCCAACAGAAGTCCGGTGCGCCAGCCGGCAAGAGTACGCAGGAGTCCGCTTCGTGCACCAAGCGTTGAGGCGTACGATAGGTCTGACCGGTAGTGCTTTACTGGTTTAGAGGTGGGCGAGGCCCAACCCACCGCTTCCGTCTGCCACTACGGAGGTATCCTGGGAGGTTACGGCTCCAGAAAGGGGGAACTAAAGGTCTGTGTGCACAGAGTCGGGTGTGTGTGTTGCACTTGCATGTCCATCATACCCACTTGCATGTCATGGCATAATCGTTACCTTAAACCTTGACACCTAAAGTATAAGTGGAATGGGACGCTTATACCTTAGGACCTGCTAAACGACCACTTAGTCTATAAGCTTGTGTGGGCAAGTTTATAAATTAAGGTTAATTTTGATATATTTAGTTACTGCTGTTTGACCACCGACACCCCAGCGTATAAATCGGTATGGGACTTTTTATACGATGGGATCCTTGCAAAAGACCCCTTGGCTTATGTGTTTTTCACATAAGTGATGGTTACATTTCATATTACAGCTTATTGTCTTTATATGCTATAGAACTTGCTAGAATAGGACCGCTGCCATCTGCTTTTGATATTCTCCACCTTCAAGTCCTCCCCTTTCTTCCTCTCCGCTCGGTGCCTAGGAGCCGTGGGGGAAGGGGTGGGGGATGATAGGATTTAGTCTTTTAGACTAACGGTTTTCGAACCGCATCATTTAGGGGATCGCGGAGACCAGCATGGAGGAGCAGCCCCAGAGACCGGTGCGCTTGGAGGTGGGGCAGTCTAGCTCCGGAGTACACACAGCCGGGACCGTGAGTCTCGACCCTGAGCAGTTTTCTACTTTTGTTTCTACATGAGAGATCTTGTAGTGAGGATTTGATGTACCAGGCATAAGCCCGTTTTGCTACTCTGATGTTGTTTTCTGTGGACACTCCCTTCGTGGAGTTATATTTATTATGTCATGTGATTCTCTGTGGACAGATAGTTTACATTTACTTCATTATTTTGCTACTTTTATGTGATCGAGATGGCCGGCAGAATCGGCGCTTTGTGGTGAAGACTCTTCAGGGCGTGAAGGAGTCACCGCAAAACGGCGGTTCTGGGCCTAAGACCCCGGTGTCCAAAAAGAAAAAAAAAAGGGGGTCTTACACTAGGCATCGTTGGGTAACCTTAATAGTAACCTTACTAATCCAAGCGACCTGGTAGGGGGTCGGGTGCGGCTCGACGGTCAAGGACATACGCTTAACGGCATTCTCAGAAACGGCGTTTACGCAACTACCACCATCAATAACTAATTTGCAAAGTTTTTCTCCACTCTTAAAGATCAGGGAAAAAATGCTCGTCCTCTTCCAGTCGTCACCAGGACGAGGAGTGGTCATAATGCAACGCATCACCATAAGGCGGTGATCGTCCTCCAAGTCACTAGGGACTCCGTCAGGGTCGCTCTCCTCTTCGGCCTCATGGACATAGTCGTCAGGGTCGGTAGTGGACTCTAGTAAGGCTATGGCCTTCGTCTTGGTGGGGCATTCGTAGGCATAGTGGCCTTGAACACCGCATGAGTAACAAGTGGTGTTAGCCTTGCTAACCTTTCCAACGGGGATACGCTCACTAGCGGGGTTCTTGGTATTTCTCGCGGTAATCACAACGGATTTCGACTCGGAGGATCTAAATTTTCCTTTATCAGGAAAAGTGGAAGAAGATGCCCCCGCGGTGGACTTATTCTTCGCATTAGAATAACGGGAGTGAGCTTTAGATGCTAGGTTCTTTTCAATGTCCAAGGCGGCATTGAAAGTCGTATTCAAGTCCGTGTGACCATAACGCAAGAGTTTCCGCTGAATGTCGGGGTGAAGTCCCTTTCGAAATCTAGATAAAGTTACTTCGGGGATCTCTCGAAGGTCACATCGTACCATACGGTCCTTAAGTTCTCCCATATATTCAGCAACAGACATTGAGCCTTGCCGAAGGGTGGCAAGCTCATCGAACATTTGCGTCCGATGGTATGCGGGAACGTACTGATCGGTTAGCAGGTTCTTCATAACAGCCCATCCAATGAGTGGGACCCCGTGCCCAGCTCCTAACCTACGTTCTTCATTCAGCCAATAGGTTTTGGCACGTCCCATTAATTTCATCCTGGCAACTTGAACCTTTTGGGGGTCCGTGAGGTTGTGTCATTCGAAATAGCACTCCATGTCTATAGCCCAATGGAGGAAGATCTGGGGATCTCCCATGCCATCATAGGTGGGGGCATTTATCTTGATAGCCCTCGTGATATCAAAGCCTCGCTCGGGGCGGGGTTCTCGAGGGGGCATACGGGGAGAGTTTCCCTCAGAATCCGAATCAAAGTTCGGTTGGTGCCGGTTGGGCTGCCCAGCATTAACGGGAGGTGGGGTTGGCCTTGCTTGATTTTGTAGGATCTGGGCTAAGGCGTTCCTAAGCTCTGTCATTTCGGCACGAAGACCTGCTATAGCCTCGGTGTTGGGATCACCATGCTCGTTCGCAGCCATCCTAGACGTAGACGGGGTTGCGTACTCCGTTCCTAGCCTAGTGCGCATTCAGGTTTGGGAGGCCCCGGGCAAGATGAATTTTCCTAGGACTGAAGCTATATTGAAAATAAGATATTTTTATATAATCCCGATGAGAATAACACGTAGATCGTTAAAAAAAATTTTCTTTGAAATTTTGCTGAAAAATAAAGATTTCAGCCCGCTATTTGTAGACCACAGAAAATTTTTTTTTTGAGTTCTAACGATCGGATCTCTAACAAGGAACGCAGAGAGGATGTTTGCAACGTGAAAGTTGAAACGACCGCCTCTGATACCAAATTGGTGTAGGGATGTTTGTGAGATGGACGTGCTTACGCTAACGGCGGATTACCCATCACAGAACATAGAAAAATAAGAGAGTGCTCCGACCAAAAGCGAACGAAAAGGGGTCGGTTGGCTCTCAAAAATACGGGACTCGATACAATGTCCTTAGGACCTACTCTCCAACAAGCACACAACTCGCGCCTAGCCGGACTCGATACCACGACCTTAGGACCTACCTCTCCAACAAGCACACGTCTCACCGCACATACACAAGCATCTATTCTTTTCACAATAAGCCGTCAATCGCAGCAAAAATACATTTAGGAGCGGCGGTAAACGATAAGGAGGGATCAAGAACAAGTTGAGATTAACTCCCTTGTTAGCACCAAAGCGTGCCCCATCTTGGAGAACAAGTCAAGGCTAGGCCTAGTTTGTACTCCAGCGGATCTTCCAATCCGAAAAACAAGAGGGTCAATAACAACGTTCGATTCAGATTTGCAAGCGAAAAACACTTTAAAATCACGGAAAAGACGGTTGAATAACCTCCACAAAAATCTCACAGCAAGAAGCACAAAGATAGGGAAGAGATTACCCAACCAAGAAGAAGATCACACAATATTTGTGGGAGAATCACTCTCTCCACGGTTCCACCGGTTTCACACCGAAGGGGCTGCTTCCTTCTTCCACGGAGTCGCACCGAGAGAAGCCACGCCGGAGTCGCACCGAACGGGGATGGAGGAGGCAAGGCTAGGCTTCACACCCAAAGGGGAGGGGGGGCGGCTAGTGGAATCTCTCCATGGCCGAAATTCTCTAGGGGAGAGTTTAGGTTTTCTTCTTCCAATGCATAACTCATCATAATATCCTCCTTTAAATAGGAGTTACAAAAGAGATCCAACCATCCAAGATGGAGATGAAATCTCATCCATCCGGGCGGTTACTTACACACCAAGGGTTTAATAGCACACCAACATAAAAATAAAAATAATACAAGCCAAATGTTTTAAGCAATTAAAATAAAACTAAGTAAAAGTATTAAGCAAGCTTTGCGCGCCGCGGACGGAGGTTGTATCGCAGCTTTCCGTTAGCGTCCGTGGCGTTGTCATGACGCCGCAAATCTTTAACTTGTTGCGCCGCAGCAACCGGGTCATCATCAGGAAGTGTTGGAGGGGCCGCAGCAACCGGGTCATCATCAGGAAGTGTTGGAGGGGCCGCGCCATCAAGGACCCAAGTTCGATTGGGTTCCTAAGGGAAATTAATTTTGTTTTGCAGGAATGTCCAAAGGCCACCAAAACGCCGATCTGGTACTTGGACAGTGGATGCTCCCGGCATATGACTGGGACAAGAAGCCTACTGCGTGATTACACTCCAGTCGAGAATGGACCCAAAGTCATCTTTGGAGGGTCAGATCGAGGAGTCACCAGAGGTTACGGTATGATTTCCAACGGTATAATCTCTATCACCGACGTGGCTTATGTTGAAGGGTTAAACCATAACCTGATCAGTGTAAGTCAGTTATGTGACAAAGGTTATGACGTTAAGTTCTGCAAGGATAAATGTCTGATAATTTCACGTACCTCTTCTGAGACGGTATTATCAGGCATTAAGAGCAGAAATATCTTCTGCTTATATTTTCTCAGTTTAGATTCATCTACCCCCGTATGCCTCGTGGCAACAGGCAGTGCATCTCTTTGTGATCAATGGCACAAGAGATTGGCACATATTAATTTCAAGACAATTAGTATGCTGTTTTCTAAGAACTTAGTAAGGGATGCTCCCATTATCAAGTGCATCAAAGATAGCCCCTGTACTGCATGCCAGATGGGCAAACAGACTCGGGCTACCTTTAAGAGCATTGCAGACAAAGACTCTTCCCGGTGTCTTTATCTTCTACATATGGACTTGTTTGGTCCAATGCAAGTTCATAGCTTGGGAGGCAAGTCCTATACGCTAGTGATAGTTGATGATCATTCTCGGTTTACATGGGTGTTCTTCTTAAAACGAAAGTCAGATACGTTTGACATTTTCACTAGCTTTGTCAAGCAGGTTCAGAACGAATTTAACTGCTCAGTGGTCAAAATCAGAAGTGACCATGGAACAGAATTCGAATCTGGTGCTATGACAGAGTTCTGTGAAGAACAAGGTATCTTTCATGAGTTTTCCTCCCCGCGCCCTCCTCAGCAAAATGGAGTTGCGGAGAGGAGAAATAGAACTCTCATTGAAGCTTGCACGACAATGTTGACAAACGCTTCTCTCCCAGAATACTTCTGGGCAGAGGCGGTCAATACAGCTTGTCATGTACAAAACCGAGCATTGATCAACAAGCATCATCGTAAGATGCCTTACGAGCTACTGAAAGGCAGGAAACCAACCATGTCCTACTTGAGGATCTTTGGTTGCAGATGCTATGTACTGAATAATGGGAAGTACCCGCATACTAAATTTGGTGAAAAATGCTTCGAAGGCATATTCATGGGCTATAGTTCCCACAGTCGAGCATATAGGGTCTTCAATAAGAAAACCCTAGTGGTAGAAGAATCAATTAATGTTGTATTTGATGAAGGAAGTTTGCTTAACAGCAATTCTTCCAGTGGTATTCTTGAAGATGCAGGTACACGACTTGAACAGCTGGATCTCGATGAGACCGCTAAAGATGAACCTCCTAAGTACGTCAAAGTTTCCACCTCCACGTCATCTGGGAATGTTTAAGATCAAAATGGAACAAATCTCTTAGAAGAAGGAGAAGCCCAAGAAGTAGTCGAAGCTCCAGACGCCAGACTTCTAGAGCTCCGACACGTGAGGGATCATCCTAGAGATCAGATCATCGGAGATCCTCGTGTCGGTGTCAGAACTCGAAGAGGTTCTATTAATGAAGTTTTGCATCTTAGCTTCCTGTCACAGGTTGAGCCAAAGAAGTTCGACGAGGCGAACAAAGACGCGGCATGGATTTTGGCCATGCAAGATGAACTACATCAATTCGAAGGATGCAACATTTGGACGCTGGTTCCCAGACCACACAAGCAGAATGTGATTGGCACCAAGTGGATCTTCAGAAACAAACTGGATGAACATGGTGTCATCATAAAGAACAAGGCCAGGCTGGTTGCTCAAGGTTACAGACAGGAGGAGGGGATTGACTTCGACCAGACCTTTGCACCAGTGGCAAGGCTCGAGGCAATCAGACTGTTCCTGGCGTATGCTTCGCACAAAGGATTCACAGTCTATCAAATGGATGTGAAATCAGCATTCCTGAACGGAGACCTGAAAGAGGAAGTATACGTCGCTCAACCCCCAGGTTTTGTCAATCCTACTTATCCCAATCATGTGTATTTTCTCAATAAAGCTCTATATGGTTTAAAACAAGCTCCACGAGCTTGGTATGAGACTTTATCTAGTTTTCTTCTTGAGAACAAGTTCTCTAGAGGTAAAATAGATAAAACATTGTTTCTCAGGGAAGTCAAAGGCAAGATTTTGCTGGTGCAAATCTATGTCGATGATATTATATTCGGCTCAACGGACAATAATCTTTGCAAAAAGTTTTCTAAACTTATGCAAGGAAAGTTTGAAATGAGCAGTATGGGAGAGCTCAAGTATTTCTTGGGACTTCAAGTGAAACAGTCTGAGGATGGAATCTTCATCTCTCAGACAAAGTTCACAAATGAACTCCTTAAGAAATTCGGTATGGAGAATGCAACCTCTATGAGGACTCCAATGCGATCCACTATGTCTCTGGATAAGGATGAGAAAGGTAAACCTTTCGATGAAACCAAATACAGAAGCATCATTGGATCCCTGCTCTACCTTACTGGCAGTAGACCGGATATCATGTTCTCCACATGTGTCTGTGCCAGATATCAGGTGAACACTAAGGAATCTCACTATGTCGCTGCAAAGCGAATTCTAAGATACCTTAAAGGTACTCCCAATCTTTGCTTGTGGTACCCGAGAAACAATGATGTAGAGCTAATAGGTTTTTCAGATGCTGATTTTGCAGGGAGTAGGGATGACAGGAAAAGCACCTCCGGGACGTGTCAATTCCTCGGACGAAGGCTTATTTCATGGAATAGCAAGAAACAGAATTGTGTTGCAACCTCCACAGTAGAGTCTGAGTACATCTCGGCAGGCAGCCGTTGCGCACAACTCCTATGGATCAGAAACCAGTTAGCCGACTACGACCTTCAGTTCAAGGAAGTTCCAATGTACAGCGACTCCTCCAGTGCAATTGCAATTGCCAACAATCCGGTATCGCACAACAGAACGAAGCATATTGAAGTGCGATACCACTTCATTCGGGAGCACATGGAGAACAAGGACATCTCTCTCTGTTATGTCCCCACGGACAAGCAGATTGCAGATATATTCACAAAGCCCTTAGACGAGGCCAAGTTCAGTATTTTCAAAACTGAATTGGGGATGCTAAACTATGAGGGATGAAGACTACAGAAGCTCCAGGCTCGTGCATCTAGGGGGAGCCTCTGCCAGGAACTCAAGTGAGAGCACAGGTGCAAGAACTGAGGGGGAGCACGGGGTCAAATGCAACAGACCCAGATTTGCAGAAGCCGAAAAGGGGGAGATTACCCTCTCGTCTAAGGCTAAGGTGGCTCCAAGGTTGCTCCCAAGAAATTGGTATTGGTAATGAATAACTCACTCAACTCAATTTCAAGTTTATGATTTTCATTCTCATATGCTCTATTCACCTTAGCTTGTAGGGTTTAGGCTTCTTCAAATAGGGGGAGATTGTTGGGTATTGTATCCACAACGTACCTGATTTGAAGAAGCCCCTGGACAAGATAAGGTAAATAGACAATGTATTTGACAAAATATTTCAAGTTGTGCTTGCAGTTTTTCCATGCTAAGTGCACACCAATGTCAGGGTGCAGTAGGTCAATATACACGGGTCTGCGCGACGTAATCCCTCGTTGAGCAGATCAGTGTGTTGGCCTACGTGTACTCTCTCTATTGGAGTGCACTTACTTTCAAGTACAGGGCTGTGTTTATGCAAGAGCAGACAAGGAGCAAGAATGAGTCAAAGAGCAGCTCAGAGGCGTAAGACGAAAAATCATCTAAGTAAGAATCGACGAGAATCACTAGTGATTCTCGCCGAATCGTCGAGAATCACTAGCTGATTCTCGCCGGCTAAATCAGAGTGCAATCAAGTCAAATTCGACGAGAATCACTTTGTGATTCTCGACGAATCATCGAGAATCACTTTGTGATTCTCGCCGAATCATCGAGAATCACCCTTGATTCTCGACGATTCGATGAGAATCACAGGTGATTCTCGCCGATTTTGACTTGGGCGATTTTCTGGAACTCCCTGAACCGGACTCTGTCGCTGGCACTGCTTTAAACCGGAGTTAGGGTTTCTTCTGGTGGGACCCACAACGATCATCTTGAAGTTGTCTACAGTATAAATACAGACGTATTTTTGAACAGTGAAGACACACAGAAAGAAGCCGAGCGACGATCTTGACCTAAAATCGCGAAACTGCTCCGCCGCCGTCGCCGCTCGTGCAAGTCGATCGCCGGTCGTTTGATCGTCGTTTCCTCCAGATCTCCCGGCGATAGAAGCATAGCCAAGCATAGAGTCTCACGCGTCTAACCAGAGATCCCTTGTCTCTCGATTTGTTGATCGGGAAAACCTTCCCCGTCCGAATCGATCGAGACGACCGATCCTAGTGTGACCGTTGGTAGACCTTGCTAGCTTTGCTACGAAGTTTGGATCTCCAAAGTACAGCAGTCGCACACCGTTGTCGTCGCCGATCCCGTGAACCAAGCCGCCGCCCATCTTGCCGCCGCCGGTTCCGGGGAGATTCTCTCCAAGAGAGATCTAGGGTTGTGGACTCTTCGTGGACTTCAAGAACACGTCGTCAACGAAGAGGGACACCTTAGTCTCCAAACGTAGTTTGTGTAGAAACCGAACAAAAAACAAACCGAAATGGTTTTAACTGAAATTTTATTATCCGAAAAAGGTATCTATTACAAAGGTATGCCCTCCTTTATATAGAATGGAGGAGAGATGAGAGAATACAAATAAGAGATGTGGGACTAAAAAATTACAGGACTAAGCGGACTATACAAAACAAACCGCACAAGCCGCGCGGTTAGACAGCAGGGCTAACCGCACGACTACAACCAGAGAGGAAGAGAGACTGCAAGGTTAGACCGCCAGACCGCCCGGTCTCCAAGCCGGCTGAGACAAACCGCCAGACCGCGCGGTCTTCAACCCGCCAAGACAAACCGCCAGACCGCCCGGTCACCAACTTCAACACTCCCCCTCAAGCTGGAGCATATATATCGATCATGCCCAGCTTGTCGCAGATGTGGAAAAAGGAAGCGGACACCGGCTTGGTGAAGACATCTGCCAACTCGTTGTCGGAAGTGACAAATGGAGTGCAAATCTGTTTCTTCAATATTTCTTCCCGAATAAAATGACAGTCGACTTTTATGTGTTTTGTTCTCTCATGAAAGACCGGATTTTTGGAAATGTGTATCGCGGCCTTATTGTCACAGAACATAGGAAGAGGATAGTTGTAAACCTCTCCTAAGTCAAGCACGAGAGCCCGCAACCACTTCAACTCACATGTAGTCGATGTCATGCTGCGATATTCCGCCTCTGCACTAGACTTGGAAACGACAGACTATTTCTTGCTCTTCCAACTCACAAGATTGCCTCCAACAAATGTGCAGAAACCTGAAGTCGATTTGCGGTCCCCTTTGTCATCCGCATAGCTTGAATCAGAGTACGCTTCAACCCTAAGGTGACCATTTTTCTGAAATAGGAGTCCTTTCCCTAGAGCAGCTTTAATATACTCTAATATCCTCAGAGCAGATTGTAGATGACACTCCCTCGGAGCTTGCATGAACTGGCTCACCTTGCCAACAGCATAAGAGATGTTGGGTTTGGTTACCGTGAGATATATGAGCTTGCCCACCAGACGTCGGTATCTCGTAAGATCGGAGAGAAGAGGTGAGTCATCTGTCCAAGGTTTGTCTTCTCCAACAGCCATAGGACAACGTGCAGGTTTAGCACCAGTTAGTCCTGCCTCCTTTAAAAGATCAAGAGCATACTTCCGTTGTGAAAGGACCATGGAGTTGGGCTTTCTAGAGATTTCAATCCCCAGAAAGTATTTCGGGGAGCCCATATCCTTTGTGACCAGATGTTGACGAAGGTGTTTCTTGGTCATCAATACCCCATCCTGGTCATCGCTAGTAAGAAGAATGTCATCAACATAAACCACAAGAACAACAAGACCAGAGGCGGTTTTCCGAACAAACAAGTAGTGATCTGCTGAGCTTCTTGTAAAACCAATGGCCGCAACAATTCCACTGAACTTGTCAAACCAGGCACGAGGACTCTGCTTGAGGCCATAGATAGCCTTCTTTAGCCGGCATACCCGTGTCTCCCCCTGAGCAATATACCCAGGAGGTTGCTCCATGTAAACATCCTCCTGCAGATCACCATAGAGGAAGGCATTCTTAACATCGAGCTGCGAGATGGGCCAATCCCTGTTGACAGCCACAGAGAGAAGAACCCGAATAGTGCTGAGACGAGCCACGGGAGAGAAAGTGTCAAAGTAATCAATCCCATAAGTTTGGGTAAAACCCTTGGCAACCAGGCGAGCCTTATAACGATCCACACTGCCATCCGGGAGAAACTTCACCACGACGACCCAGCGACAACCAACAACATCTGTGCCGAAAGGATGAGGAACAAGGGTCCAGGTACCCCGTTCAGTGAGAGTAGCAATCTCCTCATCCATGGCAACTTTCCAATGAGGAATAGTAAGGGCCTCCTGGTAGGAACGGGGGGTGGCAGTGGCCGAGATAGCCAGTGCAAAAGCTCTGCGAGCAGGGGTAAGACGATCGTAGGAAACAACTGCAGCAAGCGGGTGTTGGGTACAGGCCCGAACCCCTTTGCGAAGAGCAATCGAGAGATCCAGGTCAGCAGGTGCCTCAGTATCCGAAGTATCCGTGGTGGAGAGAGCTAGCCCGGGAGTAGAGAGAGATGACAGCGGAGTGGAGGGAGAAAGCGGAGTAGAGGGAGGAGATGATGAGGATGGGAAGACGGTGGAGTGGGTGGAGAGGGCGGAACATCAGTGGGAGCAGAGGGGATGTATGGGTTGGTATGAGAAGTAGGATCAGGAGGAGTAGAAGAGGAAGCGGGAGAGAAGTAAGAGGCATTGGCAAAGAAGGTGACATCCGCAGAGACAAATTGCTTGCGGGTAACATGGTCAAAGCAGCAATATCCTTTCTGAGTGGGAGAGTAGCCCAGAAAGACACATTTGGTGGCACGTGGTGAGAGTTTATCACGGGTGGCAGCGGGAGAGTGCACAAAAGCGGTGCACCCAAAGATGTGCAGAGGAAGAGGAAAGGGATCCTTGTCCGGATAAAGAATGGAGAAGGGGGTAGTACCGTGGAGAACTGTGGAGGGAAGGCGATTGATGAGATAGCAGGAGAGGAGGACAACATAGCCCCAATAGGAGCGAGGAACATGCATTTGAGTCATCATAGTGCGAGCGACATCAAGGAGGTGACGGTTTTTGCGTTCCGGCACCCCATTTTGTTGTGAGGTGTAGACACAACTTGTTTGACGAATAACACCATGATGAATACAAAAGGAGGAGAAGTCGTGGCTAAGATACTCCTTAGCATTGTCAGAACGAAGGAGTTTAATAGACGTATTAAACTGAGTCTTAACCATAGAATAAAAGGAGGTCCAAACAGAGAACAGCTCGGAGCGATCTTTGAGAAGATATACCCACGTACATCGAGAGAAATCATCAATGAAGGTGACAAAATAGGAACTACCCCGACCGATGGTGAGGTTAGGAGCGGGACCCCATATGTCAGAGTGAACGAGGTCGAACGGACGGGAAGAGCCCCGACTTTGCGTTGGTGGGAAGGATGAGCGGTGATGTTTGCCAAGTTGACATGCATCACAGTTTAGAGGAGGATGATGAGGAGGGAGGTGAGGCAGGAGCTGGCGTAGAATTCGGGGAGGAGCATGTACAAGGCGAAGATGCCATTGGAGAAGATCTGTAGAGGAGGAGGAGAAGGCGGATAGAGCAGAAACGTTGTCGAGGAAGTAGAGGCCACCACTCTCAGTCCCGGTAGCAATCGTCCGTTGGGAGTCCGGATCCTGAAAAGCACAAGAGCTAGGGGTGAATATGACAGAACACCGTAGTTGCTTGCATAAAGAAGTAACCGATAATAAATTGCACGGAAACTTGGGCACATAGAGGGTATCAGCCAGGCAGAGAGATGGAGTGACTTGAACCATGCCCGTCCCATGGACCGGGGAGGGAGATCCATCAGCAACAATGACCGGGGGCAACTAAGCATGTGTGTCAAGAAGAGAGAAACATTGAGGATTGTCTGTCATATGATTGGTTGCACCAGAGTCGATTAGCCATCTTCCGCGAGTAACAACATGAGCACTACCAGAAGAGGTGACCACGGAGGCGGACAGGCTGGAGGAGGGGAAAGCTATGGAATCAAGAGAGGAGCAAGCCGCGACGATAAGAACAAGCCGCGAGAAGAGAAAAGAGCATCAAGCCGGGCGAACAGAAAACAAGTCGTGCGGCTAGGAAGGCCGCTACCAAGAAGCAGAGCAAAGCAGAGGGAAAGAAGTCGCACGGCTTGAAAAAGTCGGGCGAACAGAGGAGAACAGGTCGCACGGCAAAAGATGAGGCCGGCGCGACTAGCAAGCAGGAGCGGGTAGAAGGCAACAACAAGTAGAGCGCGGCGACAACGAGACAGGTCGCGGCGACGAATAGCAGCAGAAGAAGAGAACCAAAGAGAAACAAGCCGCGCGAACAGGGCAGCGGACAGAAACAAGCCGCGCGAACAGGGCGGCGGACAGAGGAGAGTGCAAGCCGCAAGACAGGTCGCGGAGAGCAGAAAACATGCCGCGAGAATCAGAGAGCGCACACAATCAGGAGGAAACGACCGTGTCCTCTGATACCATGTAGAAAACGAACAGAAAACAAACCGAAATGGTTTTAACTGAAATTTTATTATCCGAAAAAGGTATCTATTACAAAGGTATGCCCTCCTTTATATAGAATGGAGGAGAGATGAGAGAATACAAATAAGAGATGTGAGACTAAAAAATTACAGGACTAAGCGGACTATACAAAACAAACCGCACAAGCCGCGCGGTTAGATAGCAGGGCTAACCGCCCGGCTACCACCAGAGAGGAAGAGAGACTGCAAGGTTAGACCGCCAGACCGCCCGGTCTCCAAGCCGGCTGAGACAAACCGCCAGACCGCGCGGTCTTCAACCCGCCAAGACAAACCGCCAGACCGCCCGGTCACCAACTTCAACAGTTTGTATTTCTTGTACATTCTAGTTCATTTTTGTTGTAAAGGAACGTTGGTTCCGAGTTGTAAGGGTTGGGTGCAACCCGTATTGTGGGAGTGTTGACTCCTACGTGTGGAAGGGTTCCTTCCGATAGTGTAAGGATTGGATTTAAATCCTGTTGGTGAAGAGACCGAGTCGTCCCTTGTTGGGAGATAGGTCGAAGGGGGAAAGTGGATGTACCCAAATCGGGGAACTACTATAAATTGCTTGTGTACTTTCTGTGCTGTGCTGTTTTGTCTTCTTGTGCAGGTACAATTTTAAATTCCGCAAAAACGCTGCACGTCACCTATTCCCCCCCCCCCCCCCCATAGGTGAAGATAGTTGACACTAGGTGGACTTTCAACACCTCTTCCTCCAAAGAAGCCTCCTCATGTACCTACCCCTCCTTCATCTCCACCACTTGACCTGACAAGCATTCCCTCTCCACCTCCATCTTCCCCTCTGCAAGTTCATCAACAACCCACTTCTCCAGATTCCCCTCATGAGACAATACTTCCTACACCTCCTCAGTCTCCTCTTCCCCCACACTTATCCACCATTCCATCTTATCATATACCATCAGACTCAATCATGCTAGATGCCCCCACTCCATCTGTTATTCCTCCTCCCATTCCATCCCCTTCCCCTTCCCCATTTGATCCATCTACCCTCATTCCTTTGCTCACACCTCTCATCAAATCCTTGATCCAAGAGGCCATTACACCTCTTGTGACCTCCATTCATTCCTTATCTGCCCAAATCTCTCTTCTCTCTGTTGTCCCCTCTTCATCTAGGGGTCTGGCTCCAGGTGTTCCTGAACCCAGGCAGGGGGAGATACTTTGTGATGAAGTTGCAGCAGATGCAGATACAGCAGCAGCAGCAGCAGTCACAAAAGTTCCCTCTCCAGCAGATTCAGATTCAGCTGAGGATACAACAATTTTGACAGACTTTGATGCTGAGATGTCTGAGTTAATTCAATTTATGAATACTGACATTGATTTGGATGAGTCAGTTGCTCAAATAACTCCTGTTGGTGATTTCTCTTTAAATCCCACAGTGAATTTATCAGCTTTGTTGAGAAGTTTTGACACTGTACATATGAAATTCCCTCCAGCAGATTTTTCTAAGTCTTATTTGGCTATGGTACCATATACCTCTCCAGCCAGTCCAGCAGTTGCTAAGCAACTCTATGACAATTTTGCTCTCTCAGCTTCAGCCTCCATCTCAGCTTCCAGCCCAGAAGTCATTCCAGAAGATACATCAGTGCCAGTCTCAGCACCAGACTTTATTATGGATGACTCTCCAATGCCTACTCTAGATGAGCTTATTCAGGCAGACATTGAAGAAGAGAATAAGGCAGTAGCTGATAGCTCTGTCTCTTTTATTTCTGAATCTTCTACAGATAATTCTTCTCTTGTTGCTGAAACTCTTATTCCTGAACCTTCTGCCCCTCCTCCAGCAAAGGCTGTTGTTTCTGATAAAGCTTTAAAAGCTTTGGATGCATTGCATGATACCCCTCAGGATTCAGAATCTGATGATGATGATATTGATTCTGATGAGGATGCATCTAGTATGAAAAAGAGATTGTTGGCAAAGAAGAGAAAGGCTGCTCCTCCTCCCAAGCCAAATCTCACTGCAGACACTCCCTACTATATTCTGCACAATGTGACTCCATATAAGGGAATGCCAGCATGGATGTGGCTCTCCAAAAACCAGCAGAAAGATAGAAAGAGAAGTAGGAGATAATCCCCTCCTCCAGTACACAGATACAAGAAGGATCCTCCTCCACCTCCTCCAGCAGCTGGTGTCAGTGGCTCTAGCTCCTAGAGATCTGCCCCAATGCAAACTTATCAGAGACAGTCAGGGAGATCTTCTGGAAGCAGCCAGCAGAGGCCATCCTCGTCAGGTAGTCAACAGCATAAGCAGCAGCAACAACAACAAAGTCCTGAAGTACAAAAAGCTGAAAGCCCAAAGAAGCCAGACTCCCCTCCAATTCCTTTTGAAGATCCAGAGACTGCAAATACAGCAAGAATGGCTAGGTACCAAGAGCTGATTGGTCTATCATTGATAAATAAATCTAAAGCAGAAGGAAAAGATATTTCTGGTCTTTCAACTATGTCACAGTATAGAAAGGAAGAGCTGAAAAAATTTGACAAAGGCAACAAATTATTTAATGTTGATGGTTATATGAAACTTCATCCAGAAGCAGTTGTCCCCAGGGCTACATCATTAAAAATTATTGGGGCAGCTGATATGACCATGACAGTGGCTCAAGCTCAAGATCCTAACAGAGAAATCATTTTCAAGAAGCCAGGAGAAAAGAAAGCAGAAGACAAACCTCAGCAGAAGAAGCCAAAGAAGTAATTTTCTTGTTGTTTTAATTTCTGTCTGTTATTTGTCTTAAACTGTGCTATCTGTTAAACAAAGATGTGTGTATACATATATCTGTTGCATGTGTTATAATTCTCTGCCAGATATATCTCTTTTCTTGCTTTGTTTTTCTGTCTTGAGTCTCTGTTAGTGACCTCACCCAAATAGGGGGAGATTGTTGGATCCCTAGTTGATTTGGGCTAGGTTCACTGACTTAGGATGTGACCCATCTTGTATAGCCCGGGTCAATTTGTGTCCTAGAGTCTAGGTTAAGTCCTTAGGCTCAACTCCAGATGGACCAGCTTTCAACAAGACCCTCAAAGACTCCAGACTCACAAGTTTTTCAAGACTAAGTAAAGTGAGTTCGACGTTCGTCGAACTCAGCTCGACGAAAGGAGTTCTGCGCTCGACGATCGTGAGGCAATTCTTAGTGCTAAGCTCGACGATCTATGTTCTCTGTTCGATGAAAACTCAGTTTCTACATCAATCCAAAGTCAGGAGGACTTCAAATTTTTCTAAGTCCAGCTTCATGCTTCAGTCGACGAATTATATTCTGAGCTCGACGAACTTGGACCTCAAGTTCACAGCTTCTCAGGTCGACGAAGTCAGCTTCACAGGTCGACAGATGCTATTCTCTACTCGACGATTTCTGGACTCAGAGAATCTGTGTCGACACTTAGGGTTTGTGTCGACACCAGCCAACTTGTGTCGACACCAGGATTTCAGTCGACACCAACTTGTGTCGACACCAGGATTTCAGTCGACACCATCTTATGTCGACACCAGAGGATTTGTGTCGACACCAAGATCAATTTGTCGACACCAACTTATGTCGACACAGCATTTCAGCAGATGCAGGATATTTTGTCTAAGTCCAGAACTTTTCTCAGCTCGATGAATTTGATTCTCAGCTCGACGAATGAAGACTGTCTATCAGATGAATGAAGATTATCTGGTCGACGAACTCTATCAAGCTCAGCTCAATGAACTCTATCAAGCTCAGCTCGACAAACTCTCTCAAGCTCAGCTCGACGAACACAAGTGCAGCTCGACGAATTGTGTTCTTTGTTCGACGAATCCAATTTAGGTTTTCTTCAAGGTTCCCGTCCCGTTTGTTGGCGCTGATTCCTGAACATTTAATGCCAGATCTTCTCGGAATGTTACCGTTAGAACGTGCATTGACTATGGACGATCACATGCCGTTTTTCCATGGGACAGTTAGGAAAGTCATTGATTGCTGATTCTTTCCAAGGCCGACTGTAATTACTGCTCGACATTCAAAAGTTTGAATATTTCTCAGTCAGTAAGAGATACAATAGATACACAAAAAATAGAGACACAGTAAGAGAGAATAGAATCAAGCAGAGTTCAAGATTCACAGTACCGAAAATAATTTGACAGACACTCTGAAGCTGCAGAAGAACAAAACATTCTCAAATCTAAAGTTCTTGACTGCAATCAGCCTTGACCAGAGAACTTTTGAAGAAGAAGAAGAAGAACAACCAAATTCAATCAAGAGTCTTCTTCTTTCTATTCTCAGGACAACTTCAAAGGACAACAGAACTTTATCAGTCAAAAGAAGTTCCTGAAGCAGTTCTGGTCCAGGCATACTAGGTCATTGAAGGCCTATCACACTGAAGCAGTGCTCCAGCATTCCTGACCAATTCAAGACCTCAAGGGGAGCAAGTGCTGCTACAATCAATCCACAAGTCTTCTCTCTGACTGTTGACAGAGAAGACACTATCACCCTCTCTCTAATTCCTGTACAGGGTTTTAAATCCCTTCAAAATTATTCTGGTTGCAAGTCTCCTTCCAAAAGACTTGAGGGTTTGGTTTTTGGGGACCTGATCAAAACCCATTGGTGCCCAGGACACCTGATCAACTCATCCTGTAGTGGATTCCTACCTAGGGTGGTAGAAGAGTGGATGTACCCAGATTGGTTGGGGAACCAATATAGCTCCTTATGTCATCTGGTTGCTTATTTTCTTTTGTTTTCTGGCTGTGGTCTGTGATTGCTCTGTGTTTAGTTAGTTGCTATGTGTGCTTTATCTTATTTGCTTCCCTGTTCACTTAGGAATACAACAAGAGTTGTAAAAAGTTTCTAGCAATCACCATACTCTATTCACACCCCCTCTACAGTATATCAGATCTAACCTACACTTTCATCTTCCCATCTCTTTCGAAGTCGAGGGCCCACATTCGGAGAATGTCCTCCATCGTTCTGTTGGTACGTTCAGTTTGGCCATCCGTTTGGGGATGAAAGGTCGTACTGAAAGTCAACTTCGTGCCCAACAGTCGGTGAACTAGCCGCCAATCATTTGACGTGAATCACCCATCTCGATCACTTACGATGCTCCGAGGAACACCGTGAAGCCGTACAATCTGGTACACATATAACTTTGCCAAACTTTCGACTGAATCATCCCGCCTGTTCAGTAGAAAATGTGCTACTTTAGTTAGCCGGTCAACAATCACCCAAATGGAATCATTTCCTCGCTGCGATCTCGGCAACCCATGCACAAAATTCATGGAAATATCATCAAATTTCCACTCTGGGATCGGCAGCAACTTCAAATAACCGTCCGGCTTTTGGCATTCCGCCTTCACCATCGCACATGTTTGGCATTTGGCCACATAGAGGGCAACATCTTTCTTTAGCCCTGACCACCATAATAGCTTTTTCATATCATTGAACATCTTCGTGCTCCCGGGATGAATGAAATATTTTGTATAATGTGCTTCAAACATCAGTTCTTCCATTAGTTTACCCACATTCGAGACGCACAAACGGCCCTCTTTTCGCAAAAGACCGTCATTCTAGGAGAATTTGCCTTCTGGCCCTTCGTGACCATAGCGTAAGAGGTCTTCATCCAACTTCGTTGCCCGTCGAACTCGGTCCGCAAGGTCACATTCCGACATACCCGTTTCTGTGGCCGTGTTCGTCAGGCTGAAAAAAATCCCAAAATCACCCGAGACTCACACGGCCTGTGACACGCCCGTGTCCCAGGCCGTGCGCCCATACACGACACGTCGACATGCCTCAGCCCCAAATCGTCGGGCTGAGTTCGTCGAACCTAAGAGACACGCCCTGTGACACGCCCGTGTCACAGGCCGTGTTTACTTGTCGACATCTCGACACTCGACATTCGACGATCGTCAAGCAACTTTCGTCAAGCGCACTGACACGCCCTGTGACACGCCCGTGTTACAGGCCGTGTCCAGAGTCGACCAAATTTTGTCGACCATTTGTCGACTGTTCCTCTCGACACTCGACGCCCTGGGACACGCCCGTGTCCCAGGCCATGTCACCAGAAAATTGGCCTGTTGAGAAAATCGGGCTGTTACACCCACCACACACCCGGAAGATCTGAGAGTGCTTCCCCTCCTTAACTAAAGGTCGGGCTAAGGTACCCTCAGACATCACTTGAAAGCTGGAGCAAGAGAGCACCGGAAGCGTGCCCCCTGGGTCCTATTTATGGATTTCAGAATTTGAACTGCCAATAACCAAACTGAACTGATCTGAAGTTACCAAAATACCCTTGGATGGGTCTGCCAACAGACAAACTCCGTTGTTTTGAAGGGTTATGGGCAGACCAGCGGGGGCAAAACAATAAAAAGTACCTCATAGATCTGGGCGAGCTGGGGAGCCTGGCCACCTCAGCAGATCCTGCTAGCCTGCTATTGTCGTGCTCTTTGGCGCGAGCGCGAGTTGGGACGTCGAGCTCGCCTATCGGTCGGCCTCTGTTAGTCGACCTCAGCTCGACGAATCTTGGCTTAGCTCGGCGAATGCCGAGCTCGCGGTCGACGAACGCCGAGCCCGGGCTCGGGTTTCTCTGCCGAGCTCGCCTGGGGCCTGAGTGATCTAAGCCGGCCGGTCTGGTTCCTAGTTCACCCCACTCGTTGGATACGGGGTTGTACAAGGACCTAATCAAAATGTAAAGAATTTTTTTTTGATAATCAATGTCTATCAAAACTTGCACATGTAGAGATATCACAATTGAGTTACAAAAAATTTATTTCTTTTGCAGCTTATCTATTTAAAGACATCTGAGCTCTATATTTAATCAACTTTCAGATCAAATGGAATATTGTGTGATGTTGATGTAATCATGACTGTAGTACACATAATATTA
Organism: Platanthera guangdongensis; assembly: GCA_039583875.1. NCBI lineage: Eukaryota > Viridiplantae > Streptophyta > Magnoliopsida > Asparagales > Orchidaceae > Platanthera > Platanthera guangdongensis. The sequence goes on from CM077149.1 coordinate 14,217,701, forward strand.
ACTTTTTAATAATTTGATATGTGATAATGTAAACAGTATCAACAATTTCAATTTGATTTTTTTGTTCGGGTTAAATATTGATGTGATGAAGTCAATAAAATCAAGAAAAAATGTGTTGGTTGCAAAAAATGTTTAAGATTACCTCCTTGATACAAAATATGAGTTGCAATAAAAGTATAAATTGTTATCATCAACATTTAAATATTTGACTGACCTTATAGCCATCATCATACATCAACACCCCTAAGAACATATAGAAGTTTCTCCTCGAAGTAAGAGAATTCTATATTAAAATGAACCTAAAAAATGCGTAGACGCGTGCTTCTACTGCAGAGAATGAAAATTTCAATAAGGGGACCCAAATCATTCAAGAAGTTTGAGAAACTCACAGTCAAAATTCATTTACTTTGATGTAGTGTATTCTTAGGGTGTAATGAACGAAACATTATTAAAATAATCAAAATTACAAGAGTTGAGTCAAGAAAATGCCAAGATATATCGTGCCGAAGATAACAGTAGTGTTTCTTTCATAGATTTCGAAGAAGCATGTGAAGAAGGTGGACTTGACAATGTCAAAATTAATTGCAGTATCTCAACTACATTTATATATGTAATCTGTATAAAATTTAATTAAATCAGTTACTTCTTATGTCATCTTTTTTCTCTTCTAACCAAAAAATTTAAATGTTACCATCTTTTCAGAGCATTTTGTTCCTTATTGAGAAGCCATTTTTAACGTATATATAGTCAAAATTGATTGACACGACGAAAATAATCGAAATTCAAGGTCTATTTTACCACAGAGATGGGCCCTTTCTAGAAAGAAAAATAAATAAGTGGGGTAGAAGGATATATATGATTTGGCCACAGACAAATGTCTGCCTCGTGTCCCCATTCACCATAAAGTAGGCATCCCATTACCTCCGAATTCTGTCACCGGCGAGTGTGATAACGGCCCACTCCTGGGAGAAGCAGTTAGTAAGAACTACGAAGTGAGTGTGTTTGTGTCAGAGAGAGAGAGAGAGAGAATGAGGTCCACCGGCGGCATAGCTGGAGGGCTTTCACGGCCGCTGCCATGGAAGAGCTCAGTAGGAGCAGAGGATGGCCGCGATCTTCCCATAGCTTCCGTTGGGAGAAAGAAGACGGCGACAATGGGCGTTCGAACATGGTTGTCTGTTAACTCATCGGGCGAGTCACGCATAGTGGAGGCCGGAAAGAACTTGATCATGCGCCGGACGGGCCTTCCGGCGAGGGATCTCCGTGTTCTCGATCCCCAGCTATCGTATCCCTCCACCGTCCTTGGCCGGGAAAGAGCCATCGTCATCAATCTCGAGCACATCAAAGCTATTATAACTGCACACGAAGTCCTCGTCCTCAACTTCCGCGACCCTGCCGTTTCCCCCTTCATCCACAACCTCCAGCGCCGCCTCCATCTTCCCCATCCCCCCCAGGTTTCTTTCCCCATCCCTCAGATTATTTATTTTATCCTTTTGAAATGCTTCTGCTCCTCCGCGTTGGCTTGCTGCGGGACAAGAAATGGCTGGAACTCTGCCAAACTACAATGCCAAAACCGATCAAAATAGATCTTTTTTGTGTATAGAGTAAATCCTAAACGAATTCTATCCCCAAAAAAGGCCAAAAAGAACACAAATTTTGCTATTGGCTTGACTCAGTATCATCGCAGAACATAAATATTGGAATTGGGTGTACCAAAATCAATTCCCTCAGCTATAAGACCCCCCAAATGAATACCCCCAAATCTTATGTTTCTATTTGCTTATTTTATGATTCATAGAATATTGGCCATATGATACCTCATATCTCATACTAGTCGTGGGCAAAAGGCCCGGGCCGGAAACCCCGCCCGGTAAAAGCCTGGCCCGGGAGAAGCCCGGCCCTGGCCAAGGTCGGGCTTGGGGATCTTACCGGGACCCCCTTTTTGCCGGTTGCCTGGCCAGGGCGCCGGGCTAGCCTAAGCCCGACACCGGGCTAAGCAGAAATCCCGCCAGACAGGATTTTAATCCCGCCAGGCGGAATTTTAATCTCGTCTATGATTAGGCGGGATTTAATTCCGCCTAAAATCCCATCTATGATTAGGCACGCTTAATCATAGGTGGGATTTAAATCCCGTCTAATTAGGTGGGATTAAAATCCCGCCTAATCATAGGAGAGATTAAAATCCCGCCTATGATTAGGAGGGATTAAATCCCGCCTATGATTAGGCGGGATTTTAATCCCGTTTTTTGAATTCAGGCGGCCCGGACCGGCCTGAAGGGCCTAATCGGCCTCCCTTTAAGAGGGAGCCCAAGCCCGGCCCGACCCAGCTCAAATTGGGCCCGGGCCGAGCCCGGTTGGTAAAGACCGGTCCAGTCGGATTTTTTGGACTCGAGTACAACATACTTCAACATTTTATAATATAAGGAATAAGAATTTAATAAATGTATTAGAATAATGATAGAAAGAAGTAAAAGTGGAAAGGTGAAAAAATAAAATGGGATTTCTAATCCAATAACAATAAGAAAGGAATAAGAATTTAATAAATGTGTTAGAATAATGATAGAAAAAAGTAAAAATGGAAAGGTGGAAAAATAAAATGGGATTTCTAATCCAATAACAATAAGAGTCCGTTCGTTTGCACGGAATCGATCTCTTAGAATTGAAATTGAAGGTGTAATTCCAATTCTGTCGTTCATTTGCACGTTTGACGTTGGAATTTGAATTTTAATCAAATTCCGTAAAATTCATTTTGAATAAAGACAATTTTTTCTTATTTATATAAGAATTGGACAATTCCGGCTGAGAAACATTTTTAAGCTAAGCGCGTGATTTTTGCCCGAGAGTGCGTGTTGTCGTACGGACGCGCGTTTTTGCCCATGAGCGTGTTTTTCGCTGGGGCACATTTTTCGTCTGGGCGGCAACTTTCGCCCTGACAGCCGTTTTTTCACCCCTGCGCGTTTTTTTTCGCCCGGACGCTATTTTTCGTCCGGACCCGATTTTTTCGCCCGGTTCCGATTTTTTTGCCCGAGCCTAAATTTTGTCGCTCGAGCATGATTTTTCTCTCGGGCGCAATTTTTTTCCCTCGGGCGCGATTTTTCGTACGGACACAATTTTTTTTCCGGGGCTTGATTTTGGTGATTGTTAACCGCAACCCGTTATTTTGCTAATCGCACCCCAAAGTTTCCCAATTTTTCGCGCCTTTTCGAAATACGTCTTGTACATGCACTATCAGGAAAAGTGTTCAACACGAAAGTTGTAGATATTGACGAGATCTACAATTTTCGTGTTGATCACTTTTCCTAAAAATGCATGTACAATGCGTACTTTGGAAATATGACCAGATTTTGCGCCTTTTCGAAATACGCCTTGTACATGCAATTTCAAGAAAAGTGTTCAGCACGAAAGTTGTAAATCTCGTCAATATGTACAACTTTCATGTTGAACACTTTTCCTGAAATTGCATGTACAAGGCGTATTTCGAAAAAACGCGAAAAATTAGAAGATCTTGTGGTGCGACTAGCCAATTACGGGTTGCGGTTAACAATCACCTTGATTTTTTGTCTGTGCGCGATTTTTTCACCCGACCGCGCTTATTTCACTCAAGCGCAAATTTTTCACCGATATGTGCATTTTTTGTCGGGGCGGTTTATTTCGCATTGGCGCGCGTGTTTTCGCCCAGGCACGATTTTTTTTCCCGGGTGCGAATTTTTTCACCCGATCCCCCGATTTTCGTCCGGGCGTGATTTTTTCGCCGAATGCGATTTTTATTGCCAGGACGCGATTTTTTTTCGCCCGGCCACGAAATTTTTGCCCGGTCGCAATTTTTCGCCGTAGCGCGATTTTTTTCGCATGTGCTCGTTTTTTTGTCCTATCTCAACTTTTTCGCCCGACTAAGCTTTTTTCGCCCGAATGCTATTTTTTGCCCGGACGCGAATTTTTCCCCCGATCGTGTTTTTTCGCCCGGGCGCGATTTTTTCGCACCGACTCGTATTTTTCGCTATGCCTCGAATTTTTTCGCCAGACCGCGCTTTTTTTGCCCGGGCGCGATTTTTTCGCCCGGGCGTGATTTTTTCTCCCGAGCGCCAATTTTTTCGCCTTGCGCAATTTTTTCACGGTGCAGCGATTTTTTCTCCAGGTACGACTTTTTTTCATCCGGACTCGATTTTTTTGTCTGGACGCGATTTTTTCTCCAGACCGTGAAATTTTTCACTAGACCGCGTTTTTTCACACAGACCCAATTTTTCTGCCATGACGCGATTTTTTTTGTTTGAGCGCATTTTTTCTCCCGGGCGCGATTTTTTCCTACGGGCGAAAAAATTACGCCCGAGCGACAAAATCGCGTTCGGGTGAAAAAAATGCAATCAGGTGAAAAAATTGCGGTCGCTTGAAAAAATCACGTTGTGAGAAAAAATCACGGTCGGGCGAAAAAAATCTCGTCCGGGTGAAAAAATCGTGTCAGGGCGAAAAAATCACATCCGTGTAAAAAAATTGCGTCCGACATAAAAAATGATGTCCGAGCGAAAAAAACTCATGGCTTGACAAAAAAATCGCTCCCAAGCAAAAAAACCATCATAATGCACCTTTTTTATATTAATTTCTTAGTAATATTTTTCAATTCTTATATTAAATTTTATTTAACAAACGAAAAAAAGAATTGATCAATTACACAATATTTTACAATATTTTTTATCAGGTGAACGCTGGAATTAGAATTAGTCATCAATATTTAATTTTATAATATTCATCAATATTCAATTCAATATTGAATTTCAATTCCGTGCAAACGAGCGGAGCCTAAAGGATCCTAATTTTTCTAAATGTTTGAAACTGCTGCTTTGTTTATTTTATATTTTATAGCCTGTGTTCCAATATATCGCCATCATTGTTTTTCTTTTTTCCGCTAGAAGATGGTAGGCGATGTGGATGGAAATGGTGAAGGGAGCGATGCTTATGATCCAGAAGATATGGGATTGAGTGGGAACCCTCCTGAAAATGATGGAAATCTTGATTACTCCGAGGAAGACTATGGACAGAATGAATTGGTTGGGAAGACAAAATCTGAAGAGGCTGGGGTTCTTCCAAAATCCAACGGCTATAAAGCTCTTCCTTTTGAGTTTATTGCATTAGAAGCATGTCTTGAAGCTGCTTGCAGTTGCTTAGAAAATGAGGTGAGAAAGTACACTTCTGGAAACTTTTCTTTTGAATTCATTCATTATTTATTTGCCACAGAAGAGTCCAGTGTTAACCAAACTCATGCGGCGGAATAACTTGCAAATGCAACAAGAAAATACAAAACCACACTATTAAAATTATAGGCACAGAGATACAATACTGGAAAATCTCAGATAAGTTAAAAACTTGTGCTGATTGAGGTCCAAGTTGAAAAATCATCTTTAATTCTTTCCATCAGCCGGACTTACTTTTGATTGATTAGTTGGATTGCTACGCTAATATAAGAAGTCGCACACGCTATTCTTGGAGTTGGCTTTTGATCAAACTTCAAAATATTGTTTTGTAAAATCAATAAAACCGATGCGCTCACTTGTTCTTATTTTCTTGAAAGCATGTAATGGAAAGAACTTCTATTTCTATTTATCTACCCATCAATTGATTTTGGAGCCGTTGAAGCCCATTGGTTAAAAGCACAAAAGGGGTCCATTATATATTTTTATCTTTGTTGTATTTAGTTTCACATCTCCAAGTGTATATTTCTCATCCTCTCAACTCTATATAAGGAGAGAGAATTCCTATGTAATAGTTAAATTTTTTGGAATAATAAATTTAATTCTTATATAGTTTTAAATTTATTATTTTAAGAAAAGTATGACTAAATAGGGGGAGGTAGACCAATAAACACTTGGAATGAAACTATAAGGAAAGACATGATGTACTTAGGCATTGGTGAGATTATGACTAAAGATAAAGAACAATGGCGACAAACGATCCATATAGCTGACCCCACTATAGTGGGATTGTGAGAAAACAGGTAAATAATAAAATTTATTGCTCCTAAAAGATACACAATACATGAGTATACCCCCTATTTATAGAAAAATGGGGAAGAGAGAGAAAACAAGAGAGAAAATAAACAACGTCTGTCACAAACGACTAGGCGGTTACACAAAATCTTAACCGCTCAGACTATGCGGTTAAAAAAAATGCTAACTGTACAATTACAAAACTCCAATGCTAGCTTTGCCATCTGTCCGCCTTCATTGCTATAACTACGGTTAGCACAACCTAACCACCAAATAAAGCTGTGGTTTGACAAAGTCTAACCGACAGACTGCACCAGAGGTTGCTTGAGAACTCCGAATTCTAGGTATAACCGCCAACTAGATCTTACTTCAGCAGTATGCTCTACTACCTTAGAAACATTGGCAGACCTCCAGACCGGTCTGCCTTTCCAGTCCGCCAAGAATGAACCTTCACAAAGCCAGAGCGCCATTCTGAGGATTAACCGCAAGAGCTCTAGTCAACAGGCCACCAATCCTGTCCGCTAGTGCTTGCCGCCTGACCGCCTAACAACACAGACTCAAATACTGCCAAGCTGCGAAGGACAGACCGCTACTACATACTGTCTGTCTGTCAGTACTGTCCACCAGACTGTCAAGACTTAACCTTCAATGCTGACCGCCTAACCGCTGAGACTAATACTTTAACACTTCCCCTCAACCTGGAGCATATATATCAAACATGCCCAGCTTGTTGCAGATATGTGAAAATGAGTGCACTGGTTTGGTAAACACATCAAAAAGCTCTTTGTCAGAGGTGATAAACGGAGTGCAAATTTGGTTTTTCAACACATCTTCTCTGATGAAATGACAATATACTTCAATATACTTTGTCTTTTTATGAAAGACTAGATTCTTTGAAATACATATAGCTTCTTTGTTGTTTCTGAACATTGACAGAGGATGATTATAAACTTCTCCCAAATCAAGCATTAACGTTCGCAACCACTTCAGCTCACAGGTTGTCAAAGTCATGTTTCTATATTCGTCTTCAACACTCGACCTTGAAACTACAACTTATTTTTTGCTCTTCCAGTTGACCAGATTTCCTCATACAAAAGTACAGAAACCAGACGTAGACTTCCTATCTTCTTTATCATCTTCATAACTATCATCAGAATAAACCTCAATGCACAAATGACCATTCTTCTGAAACAGAAGTCTTTTTCTTGGAGCTCCTTTCACATATTTCAAGTTTTTTAGAGCTCATTGAAGATGACACTCCTTATGAGCTTGTATAAACTGGTTCACCATTCCTACAACATAACAGATATCCGGTCTTGTAACTGTTAGATAAATGAGTTTTCCAACAAGCCGTCTGTATCTGGTAACATCTTCAAGAAGAGGTGAATTCTCATTCCAACACTTTTCATCACCAACAATCATTGGAGATCGAGCAGGTTTAGCCCCAAGAAAACCCGTCTCTTTCAAAAGATTGAAGACATATTTCCGCTGTGAAAGAACTACAAACTTGAGCTTTCGGGATATCTCAATCCCCAGTAAGTACTTGAGAGACCACATATCTTTTGTAGCAAAATACTTAAGAAGTTATTTTTTTGTCAAGTCAGTGTCCTTTTTATCATTCCTTATAAGAAAAATGCCATCCACATAGACTGTAAGAACAACTAGGCCAGCCGAGGTCTTGCAAATGAACATAGAGTGATCTACAACACTTCGAGTAAACCCAACAACAAAAATAACTTCGTTGAACTTCTCAAACCAGGCTCGCGGACTTTGCTTAAGGCCATAGATTGCCTTGCTCAATTTACACACCTAAGAATCCCCTTGACCAACATACCCAGGAGGTTGCTCCATATAGCCAGTCTCCTGTAAATCACCATAAAGAAAGACATTTTTGATATCCAACTGAGACATCTCCCAGTCTTTGTTAACAGTCACAAAAAAGAATGAGAATTGTAGTAGTTCGAGTAACAAAAGAGAAAGTGTCAAAGAAATGCACACCGCAAGTCTGAGTAAAATCTTTGGTGACAAGCCGAGCCTTGTAATGATCAATTGTACCATTAGGAAGAAATTTGATCACAAAGATCCAGCGACAGTCAACCACATGAGCATCTGGAGGGGTAGTGACAAGTGTCCAAGTACCCCACTCAGTCAGAGTTTTCATTTCTTCATCCATGACGACTTTCCAATGAGAAACAACAAGTGCCTCCTGATAGGTAGCGGGGAGGATATTTGCTGTCGAGAGCAAAGCTCTTGGAGGAAGGGGATAGCCGAGCATAGGAAACAACATCATGAACAGGATGTTGAGTGCATGTCCGAACTCCTTTTCAAAGAGCAATTAGCAGATCAAGATCTGTCTTTACTGGTGCATCAGATCCTTCTGTTGGAGCGACTGCTGGCCCGGGAATTGTCAGTGGTGGCTCAGGGAGAGAAGCAGAATCAGGAGAAGGAGGAGGAGACTCAGAGATAGTCGTTGAAGGGAGAGGCACTGGTTCAGGTGGAGGAGCAGAGACAATGGGTAGAGAAGAGGCGTCATCAAAAGCTAAAAGCGTAGTAGCGCGAAAAAAGTAAGGAGTATCTTCAAAGAAAGTGACACATGCGAAAACATATTGTTTCCGGAGAAGAGGATCATAATACCGATATCATTTCTGTGTCGGACAGTAGCCCAGAAAAATACACTTTACAGAGCGAAGAGAGAGTTTGTCACGCCCTGAAGAAGGAGAGTGAACAAACGCTGTGTGTCCGAAGACACGTAGGGGTAAAGGAAATGATGTTGCATTAGGATGCATAATAGGTAAAGGTGTTTTGCCGTTTAGAATCGAAGAAGAGATTTGGTTGTTGAGGTAGCAAGAAAGAAGAACGACATGTCCCCAATAGGACCGGGGAACACTCATATGAGTGAGAAGGGAGCGAGCCACATCAAGAAGATGACGGTTTTTGCATTCAGCAACGCCATTCTGTTGAGAAGTGTAAGGACTAAGGACAACTAGTTTGATGTATAATGTCACGATGCATAAAAAACACATAGAATTGATTACTAAGGTATTCTTTTACATTATCTGTGCTTAAAATTTTAATAGTAGTATCAAACTGATTACACACCTCATTATAAAACGTACTGAAACAAAAAAAGTTCAGAATATTTTTTCAGTAAGTACAACCAAGTATATCTTAAAAAATTATCAATGAAAGTAACAAAATACATACTACCCCGCTTAACAGATTTGGTCAGAGCAGGACCCCAAATGTCAAAATGGACAAGCTAAAAAAGACGAGAAGAACTTCGTCCTTGATTTGCTGGGAAAGACGTACGATGATTTTTACCAAGTTGACATGCTTCACAACTGAGAGAAGAGTCTACTCAAGGTAGATCAGGGAAAAGTTAGTAAAGAAGACGAGGAAGAGAATGTCCAAGACGAAGATGCCACTGTAGAAGAGTTGTGGAGGCAGAAAAAGCAGAAACATTGTCGATGTTGAACAAGCCGCCACTTTCAGTCCTAGTAACAATCGTCTTCTTGGACCGAGGATCTTGAAAAGAGCAAGTAGACGGTGTAAAAGTAGCCGTGCAATTTACTGTTGACATAGAAAAGTAACAGAAAGAAGATTGTAAGAAAAAGTTGGGACGTAGAGGGTGTCCGTAAGTTGAGGAGTAACATGCACTACTCTAGAGCCACACATATGGGATGAAAAACCATCCGCAATAAAAACGTGAGGTAACCAGTTATGCTTGTCCAGTCGAGTGAAGAGATGAAGATTGCCTGTCATATGATTCGTAGCATCAGAATCAAAAAGCCACCTATCCGTAGTGGTCATATTAGCACTACCCGAAGAGGTAGCAAGAAAAATAGACTTCTTTGTAGTAGTATCACCTAGAGCAGGGCGAAGACGAGGATGCTTGCCTAACAACGATCAACAATGTGACCGGTCTTGCCACAGTGAGAACAGAGATATATAGAGGGGTCGCTGCCACCAGAGCGGCCTCCACGGCCACTGGGAATAGCATGACAGACCCGATGAGCAATAGTGTCTAAAGGAGGTGGAGAAGTAAGCAAAGATCGCTGGAGTAGAGTAGTAATAGCGGAAATACGCGCAGCAGTAGCATCCAGAGTAGGAGGAGTATCAGCTTCTCCAATAATTTGCTGCTGAATTATATCACAAGTGTCAGGCAAGCGAGCAAATAGCAGACAACCAGAAACTCCTGAAAATGTTTATGTTTCTCTGTAATATCAGCATAAAAGGAGCGATGTTGAAGAAGCTTAACACCAAGAGCTTGCACTTCCCGACAGACAGCAACAAGAGTCATGATAGGTCGGGCAAAAAGATCCGCATACAATGTATATATGCTGGAAGTTTGAGATCCTTTGGAGTATAGGACAGCAAGTTGATTCTAGACAGCCTTAACCGTCGCATCATGTCGAATGACGGGAAGACACTCATCATATAAACTGTTGACAAACCACGTTCTTACCAGAGCATCACTGACATCCGTCAAAAGCGGCAGACCCATAGGCAGGAAGGTCATCAGTAAGATGATGACGCTTACGCTGAGAACGTAGCAGAAAGACAAAGGAAACACTCCAATCTGGATAATTCGGTCCAGTGAGTTTGGAGGAAGTACCCAGATTGCCAGAGACAAAGACAGGAGCGGGTAGAACCAGAGGAGCGGATAGAGTAGAGGATGAGAAGTTCGAGTTCTCCATAGAAGAAGAAAAGCCAAGAAGAAGAGGCAAGGCGTGCGGTTAAAGAAGAGAAGCTACACAGTTAAAGAAGAGAATCCGCACAGTTAAAGAAGAGAAGCCGAGAAGAAGATGCAAGCCACACGGTTAAAGAAGAGAAGCCGCTCGGTTAAAGTAGAGATGCCACACGATTAAAGTAGAGAAGTCGCGCAGACAAAGACGACAAGCCACACGGAAAACGAGGACCGACAGAGAGATTCTAACCGCCCGGTTAGAGGAAGAGGCCTGAAAAGAGGAGGAGACTGTGATTAAGGGAAAAAACCATGGTTATGCAAGACTGCGCAGACAACAGAGAGAGACTGCGCGAATAAAGCGAGGGGACAAGAAGAAAGCAAGCCGCAGGAAGAGCGACGAGCAAAGGGAGGGCAGGAGGGAAACCGTGATTAAGGAAACCGTGGCAAGAGAGAAGATGAGAAGACCGCGGTTAAGAAAAGAAGCAATGAAAAAATAGAGGAGACCGCAATTTAGGAAACCGCAGCAAGAGAGAAGAAGAAAAGGATGCAGTTAAAAAAACAGTAACCGCTTGTAACAACCTAAAATGAAATACATGTAAATATTTGATGAAAATATCCCCGATGATGAAAAAGGCACATATTTAAAGATATTTGTCTTGCATGATGTTTTTATGGGATGCCTTTTTAAATTATAAGGACTTTTTATGTGGGCTGTGACTGTTTATGATTTTGCGGGCTGAACATGCTTGTTGGCTGATATATTAGTGAGCTCCTATATGTATATGGGCTGGACCGGGCTTGTTATTTAATAATGGGTTGGCTGTGTTGGCTGAATGCTGGATATGGATAAGCCGGCTGAGGTATGTGCTGGCTGTGTTGGCTGGCGCTGGATATGTTTGCTGGCTGAGTTTGGGCTTGTGTTTGGACACTTGGTTGTGGAGTTTTGACACTTGGTGTTGGCTGAAATTATGTTGGGATGCATGTGGTGACACCTAGCTGAGTTACCAACTCCAATTTGGCTTCTTCTTGCCTCTTCACCGCCCCTACTCCTCTTTAAATATTGGGTGGATTTCTGCCTCTCCTCATCCACCTGCTCTCCCTCTTCTCTACTGCTTCCTGCTGGCCGAGCTGTTGCTCTCTGCTGTCTTGCTGCATCACTGCCCCTAGCTGTGCTCCCGAGACTGCTGCCTCTTCTACCATCTTGATGATCTGTGCTGGAAGCTTGCTGCCGCCACTTTGGCTGCCCTACTGCTGCCTTTTCATTTAACTGGATCAGTGTATATGCTCTACTTGGATTATTTTTTTTGGTTTTAGTTCTGAGGTTGAGAAGTTATGTTGAAAGACAAGTTTAAGTTTATGCAGTGCTGGACAATTGGATTAAGAGGACGGGAAGTCCATTCGGAGGGCTGGCTTTAGCCCAATTTTGAGGCATATGACGAGTTGTCCATCAAAGCATAAAGCGTTGACCTTTAATTAGTATTTTTATTATTTAACTTTCCAATACAACTCTTACGCTCCATGTTACACGAGACGCAACCCAAGATAAGATGTGTGTTATTTCAGTAGTTCCCAAAGCTTAAAACTTCGAGGATGGCGTCCCGTGACAACCGTGACATACATGCGGCAAGGGATATAAATGAAGGAAAGGAAAGGGTGAGTATTTTATTTCTTGAAATTATGGGTATTCAATTATTTTGCCATATTTAATTTCTTGACTCTTTGGACAAACTTGCATGTGCATATGTGTTTCGCCTTAAAGAGATATCGCTAAAAAAATAAAATGAGGGAGGGAACAATTAAAGCGATAGTTATTCTGAGGGGAATTATTATAAATTTTTATTTACACGTCAAGATAAAATCCATCTAAAAGTCTGCATAGGGAAATGTGATGGTTTCGAATCCTATGATGTAGAGGAATCTACGGATGGATTCACCAGTAGAGGTGAACCTACAAAAGCCCTTAAGTGGGAATCCCTTAAGTGGGTGGTGGCCAATTCAGATGCATCACCGGAGCATTTCCCATTTTATGTAACTAAAGGGAAAGTTTATGAATTAGTATTAAGGATAATCAACTGACTAAGTTTATTGTGCTGTATGCATATTGGTATCATCCTCTTTATTTGCATGTATAACTGTTTCACGAAATACTGTTCTCACATAGTCATAATTTTTATGACTAACCCTTAGTTGACCCATTTTTTTCAGACAACAGGTGGAACTCCGGGTGTACGGGGAAGATTCACACCTGAAGACTTAGAAAAGGTATGGCTCAATGTCTACAAGGGAATCGAGGAAGGTTCTGAGAGTCACAAATTACTATGTTCTGACACTTTCTGTAAATTTTTAGCAGATTTTGAGTGAATGCCTATATGGTAATGTAAATAAATAAAAGGATGGAATAAATTTGTACTGTTTTTATATATGCTGCGACTCTATTGTCTCTCTGTGCACTTTTCTGAAATCATTGAGAAGCCCGAAGATTTTGGGTCTTCACAACTTGGTACCGGAGGGAGGTTCAGGTGTCATAGAATATGTCGTAACATTAGCAGTACAAAAACATTTCAATCAAAGGAAGTTACCTTTGTTTATAGGAACCTGTCCAAGTCTATTCTAGCCGCCGCAGTCAACGCCGTCGAGAGAATCCAAATGATCCTGTCCCTCAAGCAACCACCAGATCCGAGGAAAGTGACACCGGACATCAACCACCTCGGCGTCCTTCGGATCTCGTGCTATCAATAGCCGAAGCTTTTAAGCTATCTTTTCCTACGTTAGCCACTTTAGGACCCACACTTCCTCCATAAAATCCTACTCCACCACATCAACCACAGCAAAATCCAACTCTTCCTCAAAGAGAAGAAGCTCCGACGCCCCAATATCGTCAAATGGACTTCGATCTTAAACAGTTTACGGAATTAAAACCACCGACGTTTGTTGGAGGTCTATCTCCCTTAGAAACAAAAGATTGGATACTGCGAATTGAAACGATCTTCCAAGTCATGCGTTGCCCAGAAGACCGAAAAGTTGAACTCGCGTCTTTTGTACTGGAGAGCACCGCGAAACGTTGGTGGAACAACTTAGTCACCACAAAATTTACGGGACGTAAAGCTGTGACATGGTATAATTTTCTTCAAAAATTCACTAATTGGTTCGTACCCCGATCGGAAAAACGGGTTCTACACGATCAATTCTTACGGCTCGTCCAAGGATCCAAGTCGGTGCTACAGTATGAGACAGAATTCTCCAAGTTGGCATACTATGTCGATTCTCTCGTAGCTACCGAAGAAGATCGTTGCAGACAATTTCAACAGGGACTGCAGGACGACATACGTAATTTGCTCGTACCTTTGGATATTCTAGAATATGGAAAGTTGGTCGAACGAGCACGACTAGTGGAAATTGATCAAGGTAAAACGCAGAAACACCGAGAGGGGAAAAGAAAAGCCCCAAAAATCTCAACTCAAAGTGAAGTGCAGAGCAAAGATGTTGCTAAGACAATACAAACTGGTCCATCAACCAGTACCACATCTCAAACAAATTGGACGCAATGTGCCAAGTGTGGCAAAAAATCACCGAGACGAGTGTTTGACTGGCGTTTGTTATTATTGTCGTGAGGCAGGTCTCACAAAGAAGAATTGCCCCAAGCTCCGGAATAAAACCATCAATGCACAAACTCCACTGCAGCAACAATTATATCAAATGCTTGCTGAATCATTCGCATCAGCACCATCACCAACGTCTGCACCGGCAACAACACCTGCACCAACACCTGCTCCTGCACCTGCCCCAACGCCACCTCAAGAAGGCCCAACTGATCGATTAGTTTATCCCCGGGCTTATACCTATGGAAAGTAGGATAGGTTAACCTGACATTTCTATCGTAGTTTTCGGGGACGAAAACTCCTAAAGGAGGGGAGGATTTGTAACAACCTAAAATGAAATACGTGTAAATATTTGATGAAAATATCCCCGATGATGAAAAATGCACATATTTGAAGATATTTGTCTTGCATGATGTTTTTATGGGATGCCTTTTTAAATTATACGAGCTTTTTATGTGGGTTGTGACTGTTTATGATTTTGCGGGCTGGACATGCTTGTTGGCTGATATATTAGTGGGCTCCTGTATGTATATGGCTGGCCGGGCTTGTTATTTAATGATGGGCTGGCTGTGTTGGATGAATGCTGGATATGGATAAGCCGGCTAAGGTATGTGCTGGCTGTGTTGGCTGGCGCTGGATATGTTTGTTGGCTGAGTTTGGGCTTATGTTTGGACACTTGGTTGTGGAGTTTTGACACTTGGTGTTGGCTGAAATTATGTTGGGATGCATGTGGTGACACCTAGCTGAGTTACCAACTCCAATTTGGCTTCTTCTTGCCTCTTCACCGTCCCTACTCCTCTTTAAATATTGGGTGGATTTCTGCCTCTGCTCATCCACCTGCTCTCCCTCTTCTCTACTACTTCCTGCTGGCCGAGCTGCTGCTCTCTGCTGTCTTGCTGCAGCACTGCCCCTAGTTGTGCTCCCGAGACTGCTGCTTCTTCTACCATTTTGTTGATCTGTGCTGGAAGCTTGCTGCCGCCACTTTGGCTGCCCTACTGCTGCCTTTTAATTTGACTGGATCAGTGTATATGCTCTACATGGATTATTTTTTTTGGTTTTAGTTCTGAGGTTGAGAAGTTATGTTGGAAGTCAAGTTTAATTTTATGCAGTGCTGGACAATTGGATTAAGAGAACGGGAAGTCCATTCGGAGGGCTGGCTTTAGCCCAATTTTGAGGCATATGACGAGTTGTCCAACAAAGCATAAAGCGTTGGCCTTTAATTAGTATTTTTATTATTTAACTTTCCAATACAACTATTACGCTCCATGTTATACGAGTCACAACCCAAGATAAGATGCGTGTTATTTCAGTGGTTCCCAAAGCTTAAAACGTCGAGGATGGCGTCCCGTGACAACCGTGACATAGATGCGGCAAGGGATATAAATAAAGTAAAGGAAAGAGTGAGTATTTTATTTTTTGAAATTATGGGTATTCAATTATTTTGCCATATTTAATTTCTTGACTCTTTGAACAAACTTGCATGTGCATATGTGTTTCGCCTTAAAGAGATATCGCTAAAGAAATAAAATGGGCGAGAGAACAATTAAAGTGATAGTTATTCTGAGGGAAATTATTATAAACTCTTATTTACACGGGAAGATAAAATCCATCTAAAAGTCTGCATAGGGAAATGTGATGGTTTCGAATTCTATGATGTAGAGAAATCTACGGATGGATTCAGCAGTAGGGGTGAGTCTACAAAAGCCCTTAAGTGGGAAGCCCTTAAGTGGGTGGTGGCCAACTCAGATGCATCACCGGAGCATTTCCCATTTTATGTAACTAAAGGGAAAGTTTATGAATTTGTATTAAGGGTAATCAACTGAATAAGTTTATTGTGCTGTATGCATATTGATATCATCCTCTTTATTTGCATGTATAACTGTTTCACGAAATACTGTTCTCACATGGTCATAATTTTTATGACTAAACCTTAGTGGACCCATTTTTTTTCAGACAACAGGTGAAACTCCCGGTGTACGGGGAAGATTCGCACCTGAAGACTTAGAAAAGGTATGACTCAATGTCTACAAGGGAATCGAAGAAGGTTCTGAGAGTCACAAATTACTATGTTCTGACACTTTCTGTAAATTTTTAGCAGATTTTGAGTGAATGCCTATATGGTAATGTAAATAAATAAAAGGATGGAATAAATTTGTACTGTTTTTATATATGCTGTGACTCTATTGACTCTCTGTGCACTTTTCTGAGATCATTGAGAAGCCCGGAGATTTTGGGTCTTCACACCGCTTGCACTGCCGCTTGCCCAAAAAACAGAAACCGGAGCAAATTGACCGAAAGCTCTGATACTATGTAAGAAAACAGGTAAATAACAAAACGTTATTGTTCCAAAAATATACACAATACATGGGTATGCCTCTTTTTATAGAAAAAAGGGGAAGAAAGAGAAAACAAGAGAGAAAAAATAAACAACGTCTGTCACAAGCGACTAGGCGGTTACGCAAAATCTTAACCACTCATATTATGCAGTTAGAAAAAAAATCTAACTGTACAACTACAAAACTCCAATACTAGCTTTGCCGTATGTCCGCCTTCATTGTTATAGCTATGGTTAGCACAACCTAACCGACAAATAAAGTTGCGGTTAGACTTCCCGCCAGACCGCACCAAAAGTTGCTTGAGAACTCCGAACACCAGTCCTGACCGCCAACTAGATTTTACTTCAGCAGTCCGCCCAGCTACCTTAGAAACGTTGGCAGACCGCCAGACCGGTCTGCCTGTTCATACCGCCAAGACTGAACCTTCACAAAGCCAGAGCTCCATTCAGAGGATTAACCACAAGAGATCTAGTCAACATACCACCAATCCTGTCCGCTAGTGCTAGCCGCCAGATCGCCTAACAACATAGGCTCCAACACTGTCATGCTGCCAAGGACAGACCGCTATTACATACTGTCTGTACGTCAGTACTGTCCGCCAGGCCTGCCCGCCTGACTGCCAAGACCTAACCGTCAATGCTGACCGCCTAACTGCTGGGACTAATACTTTGACAGGAATAAATGCCTGCGTGTTGTTGTCGTATATTAATATATTACTAAAGTAGGACAATTTTTCGTTGCTCTCTCTTGATTTCTCATCTCACGTAAATTTTCCGGTCTCACACAAACATATTCAGTTTCGTGTGAATCTCCCTAACCTTACATGATGGATAGTGGACTCTTTATTCTCTCTCAGACCCGTGGACGAATTTGTCCTCCCTACTGTTTTTTTTTTCAAACTAGCATTCACAACCTCTTTTGCGAGCTCGCCAATTGCTGTCCAACCACTGATTCTGGAAAACAAGCCTCATCCAACCCACACTTCTTTTTTATAGATGCCAGACTGGTGGTTCCAGCATGCGACCTTTCCCACATGAGTCCCCCACCCGATCTGCTAGCGACTGTGAGCTCCCTTGATAATATCTACAATCTCCCGCTTGCGTACAGAGGGTGCTCTGTTGAGACCAAAAATTTCTTTTGCAATTTGTGATACGGATAAAAGTGTGCATCCATAATATAATTTGATATGACCACCTATCGTATTATAGTATAGCACAATATTAATTAAAGGTAAACCAAAGATTTTTATTTAAAAGAGTTTACTTTTTTGAAGTCTGCGCAGAATTCTGCGACCGTAGCCAAAACTTGTTCATAACCAAAGCAAACCTGTGAGCTCGGTAGTAGGGGAGGTTACATTACTTGTTACCACAAACCCTTCCCAGTTTCATTAGGGCGGGCGGTTACGTCCCAAGTAACTGCGCCCCCTTTCTTTAGCGTCAGCAGCCGACCATCCTGGCCGACTCTCAACAGCAGTCAAAGTCCTGAGAGGTTTGAGAGAACACCTTGGGTGTCCACCCCTTCCCTCCTCTCTCCTTAGCTAGTAGCGGCCTGTGCGGATACATGTTGTAACCGCACAAGCTCTCCTCTCTCGTCTCTGTAGATTCTCTTGTTGTTGGAGTTACCATGATGATGTAGAAGTGGTCAAACATGTAATCTCACTGCCAACGCGATATGAGCCTGCAGGGTCGCACATAAGAGATGTGGAGAAGTTGGATGATTGACTGTGTTGGTAAAGGTTACCAATCACCGACCTGAATGGGGTTATGGGCAAAGTGTTGCCTTAAAGGATCGTCGGGTTGGGCAAATGTTGCCTTGAAGGATTGGTAAGTATCGTCGACCGCGGGTCGACGAGTATCGTCGACCGCGGGTCGACGAGTATCGTCGACCGACGAGTATCGTCGACCCACGAGTATCGTCGACCGCGGGTCGACGAGTATCGTCGACCCACGAGTATCGTCGACCGCGGGTCGACGAGTATCGTCGACCGCGGGTCGACGAGTATCGTCGAGTATTGTACTCTGATTCTCGCCGACTGATACTCGCCGACTGATTCTCGCCGATCCTAGGTGATTCTCGCCGATTGATTCTCACCGAATTTGCTAGGTGATTCTCGCCGATTCTGGAAGCCTAAATTTCTGGGTGGTCTGCGGATAGCGATATTCCTAAGTCTGTTTATGCCTTTGGTATAAATAGATACTTAGGGTTTTCGGGAATGATCTCTGATCGAATCGGATGCGATTGTCGCCCCTTTGACCAAGACGAAAGCAACGGAAGTGTTCCGCCGTTCTTCGTTCGTTCCGTCGATCCCGAATCCCGCCGACGGCCCTTGTTCCGCCGCCGTGCTCGCTCCGTCGACCTCCTCCTCTCCGGCGATTGTCGCTGGTGTTGCTATTCCTGGCGCGGACCTAGCAGTCCGTGGAAAAACAAGATGTGGTCATTCTCCTTCCCGATTATCCGTGCGACGAAAAGTCGGTGTTCTCTCGCTCGTGTGGATTTTTGCAGAGACGTGGATATCATTCCACGTAGAACTCGCCACCAGCAAGAACACGAAACTTGGAGCATCTCCGTTGAGTTGTGACTCAATGCCACCGAGGTAATTTTTGCCTAGTTGTATGTTAACTTCTTGATTCAACTACCATGGCCCGATCCCATCTCTTTTGGGTTTTTCTTGATGTTTTTATTCTTCCGCTGCGTGGACAAATGTTGTGCCATCATCATAGAGAAACCCAACAATGGTATCAGAGTCAGGTTTCGGCCATGATTGTTGTATTGGAAGTTTTGTTATTCCAGTGCGTGTAAACCTAGGGATTTAGAAGTGTTCTAAATGTCTAGATTTAGTCTTGGTACCCCGCCAAGAACGTCTGAGATTTCGTGGAAATTTCTAATTGTTAGAAATTGTAGTCTCCTTAGCAGTAACCATCCCTCGAGATTGTTTTGGATTTTGAATCCAACATAGAGAGATGAGCTTGTCTACTGCTTTAAGTTGAGTTGTCTTTGCTTTTGTCCAATGCATGTAAATCTGAGGATTTGGAAGTTTCCGGATGTTCAGATTTAGCCCTACCTTCTATCAAATGTTGATGGTGTCAGGTTGTGCACATAAGGGATGCATGTGGTTTTAGAAAAATTGTTTTTCTTTGGATGTGCACATTGATCAAATGTTGATCATGGTTAACTGTTAACCTATAATCAAAATCCCTTCATCAAATATTAAGTGTTCGGATGCTTTCCGATGGATGACACTCTTCCTGCCTCGATCGATGAAGTGTGGGCTTGCCAAAGCAAGGTGCATTAATCTATCTTGGTAAGGGTGCGAGCGGATAATTATGATATCCCACTGTCGACATCGGGTCCAGCTTAACTAGGTGACCTCAAAGGTTGAGTGCCTAGAGGCATAGGGTTGGCATGCACCATATGATGGATGCGAGTAAGGAGTTATTCACCAACCATACAAGAATTGCATGAGGATGCAATTGGCAAGCGTTGCCTACCTAAATAACCGCATCGTGAGAGGAAAGCCAAAGCTGACTCATTGTGTTGGTGAAATACGGATCTTGTCCACTAAGAGAGTAGCTCGCATGAACTCTCTGAATTGTTAGTGAGGGCTATCATTTCGAATAAAATAGTGGGAGTGTTTTAATTGAAGTCCAAATTAAAATAAATTGTATTTGAAATTTTGGTACTGATTTTATTCTGCATAAATTCTTGTAGAATTCCATGCCAAGTGTTTCACACTCCACGTTGTCTCTGAGAGCCATCCTTGAGAAGGAAAAGCTCAGTGTGACTAATTACATGGACTGGTACAGGAACCTGAGAATTGTTCTCAGGCAAGAGCGAAAGTTCTATGTCTTGGAAGAAGAAGCCCCCGAGGTGCCGACCGAGAACTCTTCCCGTGCTGAGAGGGATGCTTATAAGAAGTATACTGATGATGCTTTAAATGTCGAATGACTTATGCTTGCCACTATGAACTCTGAGCTTTAGAAGCAACATGAGAACATGGGGTGTAAGGAGATTGACGAGCATCTCAAGAAAATATTTCAAGGGCAGGCTCGTCAAGAGAGGTTCGATGTCACAAAAGCGTTGTTTCAGTGCAAGATGGGAGTTCGAGACTCAGTAGGGACTCACGTACTCAAGATGATTGGGTATATAGAGAACCTTGAAAGGCTGAGTTTTCCTCTTGGTCAAGAGTTGGCCACAGATCTGATCCTGCAATCGTTGCCGGACAGTTATGAGCAGTTCGTCTTGAACTACAACATGAATGAAATAGACAAGACACTGCCCGAACTCCTAGGCATGTTGAGAACTGCCGAAATCAATATGAAGAAGGTCAAGCCTGCCAGCCCCATACTGATGGTGCATAAGGGCAAGGGCAAGGTCAAGGGCTCTAAGAAGACGAAGGTGGGACCTAAGTCATATCTTGAGCCCAAGTCTTCTGCACTGATGAAAAAGAAAAGCACGGTGAAAGAAGGGAAATGCCAACACTGTGGCAAGGATGGTCATTGGAGGAGGAACTGTCCTTCGTACATTGAAGGTCTGCAGAAAATGAAGGGAGGTATGACTTCCGCTTCAAATGTTCACGTTATAGAGATAAACTTTTCTGCTCCTTCATCTTGGGTATTGGATACCGGATGTGGTTCTCACATTTGTACAAATGTGCAGGAACTGGGAAGGAGAAGATTGCTGAGTAAAGGGGAGGTGGACCTCCGCGTCGGCAATGGAGCAAGAGTTGCTGCTGTAGCCGTAGGGGTTTACCGTCTTTCTTTGCCCAGTGGGCTTGTAATAGAACTAGATAATTGTTATTTTGTTCCGGCCATAACTAGAAACATTATATCTATTTCATGTTTGGACATGATTGGATTTTCTTTTATAATTAAGAACAACTGTTGTTCTATATTTAAGAATGATATTTGTTATGCTGTAGCTCAATTGTTTAATGGTCTTTATGTTTTGAACTTGAATCATCTGATCTGTAATGTAAAAAATAATAAAAGACTAAGAACAAATGACTCGAACCCTACATTTCTCTGGCATTGTCGTTTGAGCCATATCAACGAGAAGCGCATATCCAAGCTCCATAGAGATGGACTTTTGGACTCATTTGATTATGAATCATTTGAGCGATGCGAATCTTGTTTGTTAGGCAAGATGACTAAAGCTCCTTTTACTGGTTATACTGAGAGGGCTGAGGATCTCTTGGGTGTTGTACATAGTGATGTATGCGGACCCATGAGTTCCATGACTAGAAGTGGGTATTTCTACTTTGTTACATTTACTGATGATTTCAGTAGATACGGATATGTGTATCTTATGAAGTGCAAATCTGAGACCTTTGAAAAGTTGAAAGAGTTCAAGAATGAAGTAGAAAACAAGTTGGGTAAAAAGGTTAAAGCACTCCGATTTGATCGAGGCGGCGAATACCTGAGTCATGAGTTCCGTGATCATCTGAAAGAGTGTGGTATTGTATCACAGCTCACTCCACCTAGAACACCACAACATAATGCTGTGTCTGAGAGGAGAAATCGTACTCTGTTAGACATGGTACGTTCGATGATGAGTCATGCAGACTTGCCTGTTTCCTTTTGGGGTTTTGCTTTAGAGACTGCTGTAATGACATTGAATCGCGCTCCAATGAAAACGGTTCTGAAGACACCATATGAGATATGGACTGGGAAGCGTCCTAGTATGTCGTTCATTAAAATTTGGGGCTGTGAGGCATACGTGAGACGTCAAATGCCTGACAAGCTGGAATCCAAATCGGATAAATGTTATCTGGTGGGATATCCTAAGGAAACGAAAGGGTATTACTTTTACCTATCGTCTGAGGGCAAAGTGTTTGTCGCAAGTACTGGTGTCTTCTTGGAGAAAGAGTTCTTATCAAGAAAGACTGAAAAGGTAGTGCTTGAAGAAGTTCAAGAACCACATGTAGTGAATGGACCGGAATTGGATTCTGAGACAGGACTACAAGATGTTGTAGCTAGAGAACCTGATCAAGAAACACAAGTCCTACGTATATCCGGTAGACCGAGGTTTGAGCCTGAGAGATATGGATTTCTCGTGTCTCAAATAGGTAATGTGTTGCTTATGGATCATGATGATGAACCAGCAACCTACCAAGAGGCTATGAATGGACCAGACTCCGACAAATGGCTTGAGGCTATGAAATCCGAAATGGACTCCATGTATGCAAACCAAGTTTGGAACTTGGTGGAACCACCTGAAGGGGTACAACCCATAGGGTGCAAGTGGGTCTTCAAGAAGAAGACCGATATGGATGACAATGTACAGACATTCAAAGGGCGACTGGTGGCTAATGGTTTCAAGCAAATTCATGGTATTGACTATGATGAGACCTTTTCCCCTGTTGCCATGGTAAAGTCCATAAGGATATTGCTTGTTGTTGCTGCGTATTATGACTACGAGATCTGACAGATGGATGTCAAAACGGCTTTTCTTAATGGAAACCTTCTTGAGGAAGTGTATATGACACAACCCGAGGGTTTTGTATCCCCAGATGAAGCCACTAAAATATGTAAGCTGAATAAGTCCATCTATGGACTGAAACAGGCCTCTCGAAGTTGGAATCTTCGTTTTGATGAGAAAATCAAAGAGTTTGGTTTCATCAAGAATGAAGATGAGCCTTGTGTTTACAAGCGAATCAGTGGGAGCATTGTTGTCTTCCTGATATTGTATGTAGATGACATACTGTTGATTGAGAATGACATTCCTACCCTGAAAGTTGTTAAGAACAACCTAGGGAACTGCTTTTCAATGAAGGATTTGGGTGAAGCGACTTATATACTTGGTATTAAGATCTATAGAGATAGATCGAAGAAGTTGCTGGGTTTGACCCAGAGTACGTACATCGAAAAGGTGTTGAAGCGGTTCAACATGCTTGAGTCCAAGAAAGGATTTTTGCCCATGTCTCATGATGTGAATCTCTCTAAGGACCAGTGTCCAAAGTCTTGTGAAGATAAGAACCGCATGAAGTTGATTCCATATGCTTCGGTAATTTGATCAATCATGTACGCGATGTTATGTACTCGACCCGACGTCTCCTTTGCTTTGAGCATGACTAGCAGGTATCAGTCAGACCCCGGTGAGTGTCACTGGATTGCAGTCATCCTGAAGTACTTGAGAAGGACTAAGGATGTGTTCTTGGTGTATGGTGGAGAGGAAGAGCTCGTTGTAAGTGGTTACACGGATGCTAGCTTCCAAACTGATAGAGACGACTCCAAGTCTCAGTCAGGTTTTGTGTTTTGCCTGAATGGAGGAGCTGTGAGCTGGAAGAGTTCCAAGCAAGAGACAGTTGCTGATTCTACAACAGAGGCCGAGTATATCGCCGCAGCTAATGCGACGAAGGAGGCTGTATGGATTAGGAAATTCATCGGCGAGCTTGATGTAGTTCCTAGCATTGTTGGTCCCGTAGTTCTCTACTGTGATAACAATGATGCAATTGCACAATCTAAGGAACCTAGATCCCATCAGCGCTCCAAGCACATACTTCGGCGGTTTCATCTTATTCGTGAGATTGTCGAACGAGGAGATGTGAACATTTGAAGAGTGCCGACTGAGGAGAATATTGCGGATCCACTGACAAAGCCTCTCGCGCAGAGAAAACATGGTCATACTAGATCGTTGGGTATACGATACCTAAATGATCAACTTTAGTGAGAATCTTGTGGATTGCATGTAAACATGTATTTTGTTGGCCATTTGTTCATATGATGAACAGTGTACCTAGTTTTTCTCTTACAATTAATGACAAGTTCTTTTATTATGAGTTTTTTTTCTATATGATACTTAAATGTTAACATAATAGATACCCTTAGAATGTTCGCTTCCATGAGACATCAAGTACGTGACTTGAATGTGAGAGCCTATGATTTATTTGAAGCTTCATTCTTAAAAGGTCCCTGGTCGAGTATCATCATAGAAGCTAAGGGTGATGATGGTACATGAAGGCTGACACGTGCGTTGACTGATGACCGGTTCTCACAGGTCATGATATTGTGATATCAAGTCATCACGTGGGTACTTGTTAGTGAACAAGTTGTACTGGACAGACCCAACCTGAGACTACTCTGTGGATTGTCATCCAATCATGTCACGAGTAGGTCTCAATTGACAATGGTGTTGTGGTCCTTTGACCTGAAGTCACAAGCATTCATCAAGTGAGGAAGAGCGTGCTTTGATGCCATCTAAAGTCTTCCTTGAGAAAGGTTGATGATAAGAGTGGTTGGGCATGTTACGAATCATTTGGGTGTTTGTGTGTGAGCAGATATGAGATTTGTCCTCCTGTATGACATGAGTTGCATCCATGGGCCCCTTGATGGAACTGGGCGGAGAAATGCATGGCCATGCTTGGTTGAGTCAATATGTGATATTGGACTCACCATTCTCTGGAAGTCCGTCCTGGATCAAGAAACTTGGATTGAGCTATTACGAGGGTGACACAGTCCATGCCTCTAGTTCTTTCCGGATGTAAGGGACAAAGGGAAAAAGACAACGCTGATACATTGGTCATAAAGGCTTATGAGTTATAAACTCTTATTGCTTGGGGAGCAATGATGCATTGCTAGATGCCGCTCATTGTTTGTGAGGTTTTTGGTTTGATACTTTCAAGATCAAGTGAGAGACTGTTGGAGTTACCATGGTGATCTAAAAGTGGTCAAACATGTAATCTCACTGCCAACGCGATATGAGTCTGCAGGGTCGCACATAAGAGATGTGGAGAAGTTGGATGATTGACTGTGTTGGTAAAGGTTAACAATCACCGACCTGAATGGGGTTATGGGCAAAGTGTTGCCTTAAAGGATCGTCGGGTTGGGCAAATGTTGCCTCGAAGGATTGGTAAGAATAGTCGACCGCGGGTCGACGAGTATCGTCGACCGCGGGTCGACGAGTATCGTCGACCGCGGGTCGACGAGTATCGTCGACCGCGGGTCGACGAGTATCGTCGACCCACGTTTGACGTGAATCGTCGAGTATTGTACTCTGATTCTCGCGGACTGATACTCGCCGACTGATTCTCGCCGATCCTAGGTGATTCTCGCCGATTGATTCTCACCGAATCTGCTAGGTGATTCTCGCCGATTCTGGAAGCCTAAATTTCTGGGTGGTCTGCGGATAGCGATATTCCTAAGTCTGTTTATGCCTTTGGTATAAATAGATACTTAGGGTTTTCGGGAATGATCTCTGATCAAATCGGATGCGATTGTCGCCCCTTTGACCAAAACGAAAGCGACGGAAGTTTTCCGCCGTTCTTCGTTCGTTCCGCCGATCCCGAATCCCGCCGACGACCCTTGTTCCGCCGCCGTGCTCGCTCCGTCGACCTCCTCCTCTCCGGCGATTGTCGCTGGTGTTGCTATTCCTGGCGCGGATCTAGCAGTCCGTGGAAAAGCAAGGTGTGGTCATTCTCCTTCTAGATTATCCGTGCGACGAAAAGTCGGTGTTCTCCCGCTCGTGTGGATTTCTGCAGAGACGTGGATATCATTCCACGTAGAACTCGCCACCAGCAAGAACATGAAGCTTGGAGCATCTCCGTTGAGTTGTGACTCAACGCTGCCGAGGTAATTTTTGCCTAGTTGTATGTTAACTTCTTGATTCAACTACATGGCCCGATCCCATCTCTTTTGGGTTTTTCTTGATGTTTTTATTCTTCCGCTGCGTGCACAAATGTTGTGCCATCCTCATAGAGAAACCCAACACTTGTTCCCTAGACAACTAGCATTTAATGTGACATTAAATGCTTCCAATTGTCTGGGCAACCTTCCCTTCTATATAAATATGGGTTCATGGGTTCTTGGAAGAGAGACAAAATTTGAGCCAGAATCTGCCCTGTAGTAGGCGCAGTTACAAGCTCCGAGTCCTCATCGGTTGCCTTTATTTCTAGCACTATTTGCCTGCAATAGCTTGTAATAGCTTTTTTGTGGAATAATATCGCCCGCAACAAGTGTTATTCACCGTTGCATGCAAATCTGATGTGGCCGTTTGCGGCGAGCTCGTTGTCTCTCTGTTTTGTTTGCTCGACCCATAATGGTTAGTAACCGATTGCTTGCAGTTCCTGATTCTCCATCACCTTCAAGTCCCGTTGCTGAGTGTGGAGGTTGGTGACATTTTTGACACAAACAATATTTCTTTAATGACCCATGACGAATCTATGAGCGGCGGAAAATCAGTGACCTAACCTTACATGTCATGCAACACTCGACAGATTAGATAATAAATTATGACATCCCACGCAAATAATTCAAGACAAGACAAAATAATTTATATAAGCGAGATAAGTTAGGCTTTCCTCCGCTTGGAGGGCCAAAACACGAGCGCTCGACGAATATATCCTTCCTTCAGTTAGAGATTTATCAAAGAGCAAATAACATAAAAACTATAATCCCACGCAAGCACATAATATTCAAGTCATGATAATGTTTACAACTAAAAGCCAATACAAAACAACATACAAATGTAGGGGTGCTGCAAATAACATAAACCTGAACGTTGGAGGGCTCAAAGAGGGGGTTTCGGTGGTTGGTGGACCGGGTCGTGTATGAGGAAGGCTGGTTGAGGGATTAGGAAGGCTGGATCGGAGAGGGAGGTGGTTGGATCTGGGCTGAAATGGCTGGATCTGGACAGATTTGGTGTTGGGTGGCTGTTTCAAGGAGAATCCACAAGATGTGGGGGGGATGTCAGCAAAGGGGAAGAGGCGGGGCGGATGGATCGGGCTGGAAATGGCCAGATCTAGACTGTTTTGGAGTTGAAAAACAGCCAAACAGGTTGTTTGGGGTGGTGGCGGTGAAATGGGAGGGCCGTGGGCTGTGGGGAAGGCAGCAAAAAGGCTGGAACAGGGAGGGGAGGGGCTGCTGGCCGGATCTAGACAAAAAATGGCCTATGGCCTGCTGTGGAGGGGCAGCGGCCAGGGGATTGAGTGGCGGTGGATGGCGGTTTGAAGGAGGTGCGGATGGAGGGGGTTTCTGGACAGTGGTGGTGGCTGGACAAAGGGGAAAACGAATGATGGACTGCTGTTTGTAGTGGTTGGCAACAAAAAATGGAAGGGTGGAGGGTGGTGGAGGATGAAAAAAATCAAAAGATATAAGGCTTACCCAAGGAATCGTCACATAGGGGTTTCACAGAGTCAGTACTGCAGAGAACTCACCGAAAATGAGGAAGAGGGCTCTCAAAATTTTTGCAATGAGGATGACGGCTGCCCTAACAACGTATTTATAATAAATTGAAACTAGGACACATAGAATCAAAGACTACGATTGGTCGTTAGTCTCGGGGCCAAAACTACATGAAATAAAACCCGGAAAATGCAAAACTATATATAAAATTGATTAGCAACGCGAATCCAAACGCATTCATGAAGTCAGATCGTCGATCCGGGCATGTCATATATGGTATGTCGCCAAATCAGCCCCGAACAGGCCCAAAACTTGTCCTCCACTACACCTCCTCGTCTCTGCTCCGCATCACTCTCCGTGGCTAGGGATCATAATTCTCTCGCTGTATTCCAGGTAAAGCTCAAAGAGGTTCACCAGAAGTCGTACAAGTGTCGTCACTAGAAAAGTGTCCTCGCCAATCAACTCCTCCGGATTGTAAGCTTCCATCTCCGATGAATGAAGACGGTCGTACTGAACTCGAAGTCCCCGGGCGAGTCGATCAAGCTCCGCTGATAGCATCTAGGTGTCGTCGGTGAAGAGTCGTCCGCGCCAGCGAACCAGTTAGCAGCACACAAGACTGTCTGTAGAGGGGGCAGACTCATGTGTAATGATCTCAGTAAGAAGCTTTTCTCTCAATACATTAGTAGAATGATCCGGTGGAATCCGAGGTGCCAATAGTGAAGCCGTTGGGGACAGGATCCCGGGTAAGTGGGGATCAGGGATGGGCTGAGCACCGGGCAATGAATATTGTGGCAAGGGCTCGGGGGTAGACTGAGTGGTGGGTCGTAAAAATGGTGTAAAGGCTCGGGAGGGCTGCCAAGATGTGGGACTGAATACTCGTGAGGTGCAAAGTATGACGTTAGGTCTTCTACATTGAACACAGTATGAGTACCCATACTTGCGGGGATGTCCAGATCATAAGCATTTGTCCCGACGCGTCTCAGGATCGAATAGGGACCCATTCGCCAAACACTCAAAACTTTTAGCAAACCTCGCACGGAGCCTCACAACGCAGATTCTAACCATCACTTGCTCGTCTTCATGAAGTACATGCACTTACCAATGAACATCCGCATGTGATTTACAAGATTTATTACCAATATGGATTATTCATCGGACCGACTCATGACACACATGCAAATAATGAGCGAACAACACAACAGACTCATACGAATGATGACGAAACGACTCAACAGGCCCATACAAACGAAACACGACAAACACAACTTGTTTTCTATGAAACAAATCTAATAATGACCTGAAAATTTATCAAAAGAGGTGGCCTATCAGGAGACTCTATCGGTGGAGTGTAAAAAAACTCATCCCGTGTACGACGAATATTCAGGTAACCATGTGAGACATCTATACTCAAATACAAGCTTGTAAGGAGGCAAATATCTCGCTGGGAGCATGATACATTAGGGGGCTTATCAAGAGGTGTGTACGAAAAGTCATCGCGAATGAGACAACCACCTGAATGAAAATTATGTATGCAGACTAGAAGGTGCGACTCTATAGTGTGGTGATCATCCCCGACAATAAATAACTCATCTGGGGGTCAGTAGGTGGTGCATCCCAAAACTCAGCGAGAGTGCGATGTGTCAGCAGGCGGTGCCCTAAATATTGGATGCTCCTCACAATATCCATCCTCTGGGCGGGGTCTGGGACGATAATGGAAGAGGCGTCCATAAATCGATTCTCATACATGCGGGACCCACCTGAATCTTATCCTCATCAGGATGTGCCAGACTAGGAAGCACAGATACACTAAAAATAGGGTCGTGCCCGTACCGGGTACGTTTCCGGTACGGATACGCGTACCGCACGGCTGGGTTCGATATTATCGCGCTTTTCGTTCTTTAGGTTTCATTTCTTCCGATCCCGTTCCCTACTCCCGATCTCGTCGTCGCTCCCTGCTCCTGCTCCCGATCCCGTCGCCACTCCCTGCTCCTGCTCCCGATCCCGTCGCCACTCCCTGCTCCTGCTCCCGATCCCGTCCCCGCTCCCTGCTTCGGCTCCCTTCACTGCTCCGTTGTTGCTCTGGCTCTGGCTCCCGTCACCGCTCCTGCTCCCGATCCCAGCTTCCGTCGCCGCTCCTGCTCCCGATCCCGGCTCCCGTCGCCGCTCCTGCTCCCGATCCCTGCTCCCGACGGTAGGTACTTCTTCTTCTTCTTAATGTGCTGTTAGTTCAATTAATTAGTTCAAATTAATTTGTGAATGTGTTGTTAGTTCAATTAGTTAGTTCAAATAAATTTGTGAATGTGTTGTTAGTTCAATTAATTAGTTCAAGTTAATTTGTGAATGTGTTGTTAGTTCAATTAATTAGTTCAAATTAATTTGTGAATATGTTGTTAGTTCAATTAGTTAGTTCTAATTAATTTGTAAATGTGCTGTTAGTTCAAATAAATTTGTGAATGTGTTGTTTGTTCAATTAGTTTGTTCAAATTAATTTGTGAATACTGAATACTGTATTATGATATGCTTTGGGTTTGTGATACAGACAAACCTAATCTTCATCTGGTATATGACATGTGAGATTTAATGATAGAAAATGTGAAGCTTGAAATATATAAACACGAGAAATTGACGGACTTGGAAGCTCATTGTTCTCTTTATGAGGCGATTTATGATGTCCTCGTTGATATATGGAGCAAGAGTTGCACACCACTACATTGTATGGCTCATTCTTTTAATCCAAAGTAAATTTTTTTCTTATTTGATATTAAACATTTTCTATGATTTATTTATTTACTATATATTTTTATTTGTAGGTATTATAGTCGAGAATGACTTGAAGGAGGGCCAAATAGAGTTGCTCCAAATACGGATTAGGAGATTTTTTGGAGAGGAATAAATGCTTAAGACGATATTTTCCTAATGTGGTGGAGATGAATATAGTAATCAATGAGTTCTCTAGGTTCACGAGATTTTGTCAAGCTTTTAGTGAGTCAGATAGTTTGGAGAGTAGAGCTTCATTATTGCTCAAAGATTGGTAGAGTTACTATGCAACTGTGACACCTAAATTACAAAAAATTGCTTTGAAGTTGTTAGGTCAACCTTCTTCATCGTCCTGCTGCGAGAGAAATTGGAGCACATACTCATTCATTTACTCATTGAGAAGAAACAAAATTCTAGCACAACGAGCTAATGATTTGGTGTACGTGCATAGTAATCTACGCTTATTATCGAGGAAAAACGAAATCTACAGTCAAGAAAGGAGTAGAATGTGAGATATAAGAGGAGATGCATGGCCAAATCCTTTTGATGGAGTTGATATGCTTACGGTTGTCAACTTGTCTTTAGATGAGTCATAAATTGAAGAGGGTTTGATCTCCAACAATATAGAAGAAGATGAAGAAAATAAGTGATGAACATCGTTTTATTTGAAATAATTATGAATAACTTATGTTTAAGTACTTAGTGTTATATTGCATTAGTTATGGACTTGTACTTCAATTGATTATTTATGCTTCATGTTTTATTGTTTTGAGAATTTATAATTGTATTTGTGATATATGCATATATATTTATTAAATTTAATACAACGTATCCCGCCGTACCCGTATCATTGATTTTAAAATTTTGTCGTACCGACGTACCGAATACGTATCGTACCCAGTACCCGTACCCGTACCGGTGCTTCCTAGGTGGCGGATCATCCAGAGGCTCAACTGGGGGCTCTTCATAGAACTCGTACCAAGGGTCATGATCCTCCAGATGAGTACCATCGTGATGGGTAATGTCCCTGTGAATGGGTGACATAGCCGCTACGAGATCAACACATGCTTTGGGCTCTCGATCGTGATGTGACTCAGGGTAATAACAATAAGAGAACGACATGGACCTACACTCAAGAATGGATCCGTGTGTGCGATGTCAGGAAATATGTCTGTGGTTGGGGTGCTAACTAACCCGGTGTATGACAAAAAAGATATGTGAGTGAGAGACACAACACTTCATACTCAATAGGTCACTCAGACTCACTCTTAGCTGGGGCCACAAGAGACGGGTCAGACACGAGAGATAGGTCACTCGTTGGGCTAAGCACCTTGCTGGTGGGAGAGCAATCTGTATCAGGTATCACTTCAATCATGTCTGGAAGAACAATGATAGGTGTTGGAAAAACCCGTGTAAAGTGACCCATTTATTTGTATTTCTTCTTTTCTCCTCTTTAGTCCCACATCATGTATGACTCTCTTCTCTCTTTCTCCCTCCTATAAATGTGTATTCATACCTTGTATTTGATTTTGAGAAAGTATATACAAGTTTGGGGATTTCTCTACATGGTATCAGAGGGATACGGTCCGGCCTGTTCTTTTCTAACCGCTTGCTCCTCCTGCTTACCGGGATGCTTGTTCTCCTACTTAGCCGCAGTGTCTTGCGGCCTGCTCACTTTCTAACCGCTTCGCGGTGGTTAGAATTTCTATAACCGCGGCTTCCTGCACGGTTAAGGTCGTTCTAACTGCTTCCTCTGCTCTCTCTCTCGTGGCTTCCACCACTTCTTCTCATTCTCCTCCCTTTTTATAACCTTTCTATCAGGTGGGGCCTTCCCTCCCTTGGTTTCCCGCTACCCGCACGGTTTCATCACGGCTACCCGCTTCCACTCTACTCGGTGCGGTCTCCCTGTCTACCCGTCGAGATCTTCCCTTCTTGCTGCTCTCCACCCTTCTCGCCGCGACTTCTCTTAGTCGCTACTCGCCGCGGTCTCCTTGTCTACCCACCTAGTTCTTGCTTTCTCGCTGCTCTGCTCCCTGCTCGCCGCGACTTGTCTTAGTCTCCGCAACTTCTCTTCTCGCTGCGATTTGTTCTCTTAGTCGTTGCGGCTTCCCTCATCCCCGCGAGCTCCGCATCTAGGTCGCGACATCTTCCCTTGCCGCTGGTGTGCTCACCGTGACCGTGCGGCCTTCTCGACTGGCTTGTTCTTTGCTTAGTCGCTGCGACTTGTCTCCTCGAAGGCGACTTCTCCTCTCTGCTGCGGGCTCCGCATATTGGTCGCGACATCCTCATTGCCGCTGGTGTGTTATCACCGTGACCGTGCGACTTCTCCTCTTCTCTAGTCGCGGTGGCTTCTCTTATCTAACCGCTCCGCATTCTGGTCGCGGCGGCTTTGTTGCCTTTCCGCTGGTGTGTTGTCACCAAATCCGTGCGGTCTTCTCGCTCGGGTTACCGTGTGGCCTCCTACTCGCTTGTCTGCCCGCGCAACCTCCCCTCAGTTCGCTGGTTTTCTGTCCACCGGCCTAGCCTCCTGCTCGCCATGCCATGGGGTCCTCTCTTGATTCTACCGGACAGACGGCTTCCTCCTCTGTAGGACGCCCGACCTCTGCCCCTGAACTCCGTGATGAGTTGCGGATTACTACTATTTCGTTAGCCTGGAAGAAGAACTTTGTGGAGTGGGTACACTCTATTCGCCGCGTACTTTAGTCCAAAGGCTTTCTACATCACTTGACCCAAGCGGCTCCTGCTGCTCCTACTGATGATTGGTTGCGCAACGATGATCGGGTTCAGACATGGCTCCTCAACTCCCTTGATACCGAACCCTACCACATGTCCATGTATCAAGAAACGACCAAGGCAATGTGGGATGAGCTCCAGTCTCTATATTCTGGTAAAGATAGTCTCCAACACCTATATGACATCATCACTGATCTTCAGACCCTTGATGTTGGCGGGGCCACCGACCTCACCTCCTTTGTTGATCAGGCCAAGAATCTGTTTGAAGCATGGATCCAACATCAACCTCGTACACTGGATCTTGCTGCACAATGTGCTCAAAAAGAAGTTGTCGGTGTTTCCATGATAATGACTCGTGTACCACCTCATCTTCAGAGCGTTCAGGCTCAGATCCTCTCCTCTGCTGCTACCCCATCACTATCAGATGTGTGTTTCATGTTGCTCAAGGTCTCACCACCTCCTGATAGTTCTGCTCCTCCGTCACCGACTCTCCTTCAGCAGACTTCGGCACCCCTACTGCCTCCCCCCTCCTGCTCGCGGGGGGCGTTCCAGATCTTGGGGCCAAGGTCGGGGAGGTCGGCCTCGACCGAAGTGTTCCTTCTGCGGTAAGGACAGTCACCTTGTGGTCACCTGCTATCGCAAGCATGGGCTTCCTCCTCGTCCACAGGCTCGTACTGACCTTGAAGAGGTCATTACTCATTACCGACTCGTGCTACCAGCTCCTCCGCTCGTACTGACCTTGAAGAGGTCCGCCTTCAGCTCCAACAACTCCATGGTCTGCTCAGTCGCCCACCTGCCTCCGTTGCATCGGCCGCCTCCATCTCCCAAGAAGGCATCGCTTGTCTCTCCACTAGTCCGCGCTAGATAGTGGACTCAAGTGCCACTCATCACATCACCTCCCTGTGTCCACATCAATACCTTGATTCTACTCATCCTAAGTGTATCACAGTGGTCAATGGGGACACTGTTCCCGTCTACGGCTCTGCTGATATCCCTCTCACTTCTTTTATCTCTCTACGTTCGGCTCTTCATATTTCGGGCTCCCCGTTTAATTTGCTTTCTGTTGGTCGCCTTACTAATGATTTAAATTGCTCCATAGCCTTTACCTCTTCTTCTTTTCTAATACAGGATCGACAGACGCGAAATATCATTGGTAAGGGGCGACTACAAAACGAGCTCTACCTCCTTGATGACTCTCCGACTATCCTCTCTTCCGTCTCCACCGTCGATTGACATCGGCATCTTAGGCATGCCCCTTTACCAGTCCTCCAGAAGGTTCTACCAGATGTATCTCTACATCCTTTTCAGTGTGAATCATGTGTGTTCGGCAAGCAGCCTCGTTCATCATTTTCGTCTCATTGTACTCGGAGCACTGTTCCTTTTATTTTAGTACACTCCGATATTTGGGGTCCATACTGTTAGAGTTAATATTTTAATTCTATTGAGTTTAGTCCCCCACCGCCTATCGGTGTTGGGTGTCATGTTGTAGTTCCTATTTAATGCCCATATGAGGATGAATATATTTGGACCTTCCATTTCCTTTCTCCTTTTGTACATGGTATCAGAGCAAAAGATCTGAGACCTAAAATTTTTTTTCCGGATCAGCTACTTCCCCCCACCCTCCCCCCCCCGCTCCCGTCCCGACCTAAATCCCGCACCCGACCCGTGCTTCCGCCCCGCGCGCTGCTAGGGCTCACGGGAAGTCCTTGCCCCCCTCGCTCCCGTCGACGGAATCATCGCTTGATTCCGAGACGGGAGCGGGACCTTCTCCCGTCGTGTCGACCACAGATTTCGCCGCCGCTGCCCTGTGCG